>CM054167.1:23624892-23654892 GCA_028751875.1 Rapana venosa | reverse complement strand
CTTTATATATATAAAGATGTGTAACATTGCAGTTATGACCTGGAAAAAAAAGTAGTCTATATATATAGACTACATATATCTTTATATATATAAAGATGTGTAACATTGCAGTTATGACCTGGAAAAAAAGTAGTCTATATATAGATAGACTATACATATCTTTATATATATAAAGATGTGTAACATTGCAGTTATGACCTGGAAAAAAAAAAGTCTATATATAGATAGACTATATATATCTTTATATATATAAAGATGTGTGTGTCTATATAGGACACACACACACACACACATACATGTAAGCATGTTTAAAAACTTAAGCACAGGCACACAAGTGAGAGCAGCCACACAAACATACATGCATGCATAAACACACACACAAAAACATGCACACACACAAACGCACACACACACATACAACATACACACACATAGGGGGACGGCATAGCCTAGTGGTTAGAACATTGCGCTCGCAATCTGACGACCAGGGTTCAATTCCCGTTCAAGGGGATATTTTCCCCTGGAGTTAACATCAGTGCAGACTCCACTCTCCCCAAAAGTCATTTGGATAAGACCATAAACCGAGGCCCCGTGTGCGAACGCACGCAGAACATCTTGCGCACATGTTAAAATCCTGTTCCGCTTTTCATAAGAGTAGGCCATTGTGTGCAGATGACAAAATTTACAAAACCGCATACACATGGGGACTGGATGTAAAAAAAGCACAAAAGTGCTTATTCCATTATCCTCAATATAAAAGAATAAAATAAAATTAAAATAAAATGAACAACACACACACAGCAACACAAACACACTTTTAAGGGTGCCAAGTCAAGTCAAGTCAAATTTTTTATTACCATCTGGAAAATTGACTTGACTTGACTTCACACACACAACACACATACACACACATACACTCACACATACATACACACACACACACAGACACATATACAAACACACACACACACATACACACACACACACACACACAGACACATATACAAACACACACACACACATACAAACAACACACATACACACACACAACACACACACACACCCACACATACACACACAACACACACACAATACACACACACATACATACACACACACACACACACATACACCACACACACAATACACACACACCCACACATACACCCACACACACACATACACACACCCACACATACACACACACTTCACACACACAACACACACATACACACACCCACACACACACTTCACACACATACACACACCCACACACATACACACACACTTCACACACACATACACACACACCACACATACAAACACACACACACACATACAAACACACACACACATACATACACACAACACACACATATACACACACATACACGCACACACACACACATACACACACACACACACACATACAAACACACACACACAACATACACACACACATACACACACACATACACACAACACACATACACACACACACACACACATAACACACACACATACAACATACAAACACACACACACACACACACACACACACACAACACAACACCACACACACACACACACATACAACAAAACACACACACACCACATACAACACCACACATACACACACACACACATCACACACACACAACAACACACACATCACCACACACACACAACACACACACACACACATACACACACACACACACACACACACATCACACACAACACACACAACACACATAACACACACACACACAACACAACACACACACAACACACACACACACACACATACACACACACAACACAACACACACACACACATACACACAACACACACACAACACCAAACACACACACACACACAACACACATACACCACACACCACAACACCACAACACACACATACACACACACAACAACACAACATACAACACACACACAACACATACACACACATACACACACAATAACACACACACATACACACACACTACAACACACACACATACACACACAACACAACACACATACACACACAACACACAACACACATAACACACACACACACAACACACACACACACAACACACACACACACAACACCACACACACAAACACAACACACACACACACACACCACACACCACACACACCACACACACACACAACCCCACACACAACCACACACCACACACACACACCACACACACACACACACACAAACAGAACCTGGGCCTTTGTTCTTTCCAGGCCTGCTTATAGCAATGTCCTCCTTGCAGGCAGACTCAAACATCTTCTCCAAAAATTACAAAGGAAAAAAGGTAAAGGTAAAGGAGTCCCATAACCTATAAGGTCGTAGGGGAGCGAGGCGTCAGAGACCTCCCTTCTCTAGGGCCAGCATATTGAGGGCGGTGCCCATCTCCTCTCCCTCGCTGCTTTACCTTCCCTGACCCTAAAGAGGGCAGGTACCCATTTACAGCTGGGTGAACTGGGGGAACTGTACTGAAGCCAAGGCGCGCAAACGGTCACCCATCCAACTGGTAACCACGCTCAATGCTGCTTAACTTGGCTGGGGGAAAGCGAGTGCTCCGACCACTGAGCTATCCCGTCCCCTCCAAAAATTACAAAGAGTTTGTTTTAAACAAACAAATGCTGCTTGCTTGGTCTTTCTCGAAAAAAGAGAGAATGGAGAAGGAAGAAAAATGCAGAAAGAGAGAGATGGAAGAGGAGAGGATGTAAGAAACAGGCAGCTTCAAAGAGTCAAACGGTCAGACAGAAGAACAGATGAAAGCACTGTTGATGAACTCTCAGTGCAAAGACAAACAGTTTGAACACTAGAAGCGAACAGACGTAACATTGAAGTCAACAACAACAACAAACAGTTTGCTGAAACTGATAAACGCAGACTGGGATACATTGGTCACACAAACAGAAACGCACAGACAAGTCTGATAATGACAGTTCTCCAAGATAAAGTTGAGGGCAGAAGGAAAAGAGGCAGACCACCAACATCCTAACATTGCCAACATCACTGACAGACAAATCTGATGACAATAGTTCTCCAAGATACAGTTGAGGGCAGAAGGAAAAGAGGCAGATCACCCACATCCTAACATTGCCAACATCACTGACAGACAAATCTGATGACGACAATTCTCCAAGATAAAGTTGAGGGCAGAAGGAAAAGAGGCAGACCACCAACATCCTAACATTGCCAACATCACTGACAGACAAATCTGATGACAACAGTTCTCCAAGATAAAGTTGAGGGCAGAAGGAAAAAGAGGCAGACCACCAACATCCTAACATTGCCAACATCACTGACAGACAAATCTGATGACAACAGTTCTCCAAGATAAAGTTGAGGGCAGAAGGAAAAAGAGGCAGACCACCAACATCCTAACATTGCCAACATCACTGACAGACAAATCTGATGACAATAGTTCTCCAAGATACAGTTGAGGGCAGAAGGAAAAAGAGGCAGATCACCCACATCCTAACATTGCCAACATCACTGACAGACAAATCTGATGACGATAGTTCTCCAAGATAAAGTTGAGGGCAGAAGGAAAAGAGGCAGACCACCAACATCCTAACATTGCCAACATCACTGACAGACAAATCTGATGACGATAGTTCTCCAAGATAAAGTTGAGGGCAGAAGGAAAAGAGGCAGACCACCCACATCCTAACATTGCCAACATCACTGACAGACAAATCTGATGACAATAGTTCTCCAAGATAAAGTTGAGGGCAGAAGGAAAAGAGGCAGATCACCAACATCCTAACATTGCCAACATCACTGACAGACAAATCTGATGACAACAGTTCTCCAAGATAAAGTTGAGGGCAGAAGGAAAAGAGGCAGATCACCAACATCCTAACATTGCCAACATCACTGAAGTCAGTAGTCAGGGTGGGATACAGGAGATCAAAGAACTCGGCTGATACAGAGAAAGATGGCGAACCCTGGTGGCATGGCGTGGATAGAGCTCTTACCAACGATGGAGACAGCTGAGTTGAATTGAAACGGTTAAAATCACAGCGATTTAGGAATGGAATCAAGCAAGCAGTTGTCTCTATTTGTAATCTAAGTCCTTCGGATGAGACTATAAACCGAGGCCCCGTGTGCGAACGCACGGCAGAACATCTTGCGCACACGTTAAAACCTGTTTCGATTTTCGTAAGAGTAGGCCATTGTGTGCCGGTGGGAACAGATGACAACATTTACAAAACTGCATACACATGGGGACTGGATGTAAAAAAGCACATGAGTGCTTATTCCATTATTCTCGATTTAAAAAAAAAAAAAAGTCATCTGAGCGCTTTGATTTGTTGCTTTACAAGATTCAGCGCTATATAAATTCCATACATTACTATTATTATTATTATTATTAATCTACTCACCTCTGAGGTTCCTGATGAACTGACAGTCAGGTATGGACCACAGCTTGCACAACCCTGACCTGCGCACATCAATAAAAAAAATTCAACATTTTTCACTTGTGTTTTTCTTTCCCTTTCTTTCTTCTTCCCCCCGCTCAACCAGAGCTCTGAGGTAAACCAATGGTGAGATTCCGCATACATTTGCTCACCATTAATTAACCTTTTCACTGCCAGGGAATTAAGCTTGAAGTTAAATCCTATTTGCCAGGGCTCCACCCCCCCCCCCCCACTCCACCCCAGCCAGGGTTTCACCCAGGGTCCCCCCCACCCCACCCCAGAGTTCCACCAAGGCTCCCCTCCCCCCTCCACCCAGGGCCCTCCCCTCCCCCCCAGTTCCCCCTCCCCCCCTGGTCACCACCCCCCTCCCCCCAAAAAAAAACAGGTACATATTTTCACAAAAATAAAATCGCTTAAAAGAGGCAATTTCTTGTGACGAATGTGAGATTACTGGTCATCAATAATAGTCTAGGGACCTTCACCTTTCCAAAAAATATCCACAGCCTAAATATAAAACGAGGAAAATTCTGGACTACCCCACTGCGAGTATACTCGATGGACATGGCAGCGTTAGAGTACATGTCCCTGCCAACGCATTATCTCATCAAGTAAAGCACTGAATGGGTTAACAGTAGCCAAATTCTGACTTAACCCTTTCCCATTTTCACCCGCCGTAGCCCGCCGCTGCCCGCTTGCCCGCATCTATTTATACCCGCCGCAGCCCGCCAGACGTCATTTCAGCCTAGTGGGGATTTTCCCTCACGCACTAAGCTCTACCTAGTACACGCACACCATGAATGAACATTCCACTGAGGTCAGCATAAACTGAGGAAGGAATGGGCACCAAATTCAGTGCTACACAGCCTCCCTTTCACAAGAAATTGGCCAGTGACTGGCTTTGTCTTTCCCACGCTTTCTTGTAGCTAAAAATGGCAGAAAAGATTGAGCATACAATTTGGGAGGAATATACTGATGTGGAAATTTAAGCTATTTTGGCTCAAGTGGAACAGTTCGAAAGAGAATAAAATGTTGAATCCGATGTTGAAGTACATGTAGAAGAAAGAGATGAAATAGGAGAAGGTAGTGAGTCGGAAAGTGATGCTGGGGATAACATTCCTTTGGCTTCATAGCAGACGACATGGCGCAGCGCACAAGTGCCTTGCTCAGTGCAAGACTTCACGCTGCCGACTGGGCTGGCCCAAACTCTCCCACTGAATGCCAAGCTCTTAGATTACTTTGTTTTGTTTGTGCCCCAACATTTTTTTCAAATTGTAGCAGATGAAACTAACAATTATGCCAGGCAAAAGATCGCTGTGAAAGGCTTAGTCATAGATCCATTACGGACAGAAACAACACCTGATGAAATTTGGGCTTACCTGTCAGTTTTGATCATGATGGGGATCAAGCGTTTGCCGAGGCTTCATCTCTACTGGTCTACTGATTTGACATTTTCTGAGTCACGGATCAGTAATATTATGACGAAAACCAGATTTCTCAAAATTAATCAGTATTTTCACCTGAGAAACACGCCAACACACCTGGACGCGACACTGGCTGTGACACCTGCATTGTGACAGCCATGTAGCTAGCTATTGGTGAAGGACACACTAGTGTCTGTAAATAGTAGGCGTCAGCATATATTTGTAAATAATATATATACGCGCATTAGTCAACGTCGTTTTCAATATATTTGAATACTTTCCACTGAGGAAGTGCAGACTTGGTGACAGTAATTTTGTGATGTGTGAATGTTCGATTGGATTACCATGACGGTGGATGCACATTCAGGCAGGACCACACATATATTTTTTTTTAATCACATACCTATATTGCGCATGTTAGAGGGTAGTTGTAGACTAACAGCATGATGTCACTGCAATGTTACCTGTATTTGGTGACAAAGAGGGGACAGCAGCACGACACATGTAGGTAGGACACACATCTTGGGGTGCAGAACAAAGTATGACATCATATGAATACTTTGGCCAAATATGACTGCTCTGCGAACAATAGTAACTGTACAGGACTATGTGTACTTGAGGTACCTTATTCTCTGAAAAAACAGCGTAAATTTCCGAATACTACAGAGAGTTTCTCTGTAAGAAATGCGAATGGTAAAGGGTTAAGGGATGATGTCTAAACACGATATCAGTTTGCATGGGGTTTTAACAATTTTGTCATCCATTCCTATCAGCATGAAATGGCCTACTGTTTTGAAAGGTAGAATAAGTTTTAACGAGTGGGCAAGATGTTCTCTGTGTGTTAACATACGGGCCTTGGTTTACAGAGAGTGTGTGTGTGTGTGTAGAGAGAGAGTGTGTGTGTGTGTTTGTATGAGTGTGTGTGTGTGTGAGTGTGTGTTTTTTGTGTGGTGTGTGTGTGACAGTGAGAGTGTGTGTTTGTGTGTGTATGCGTGCATATAAGAGTGTGTGTGTGTGTGTGTGTGTGAGAGTGTGTGTGTGTGTGAGAGTGTGTGTGTGTGTGTGTGAGAGAGAGAATGTGTGTGATTTGTGTGTGTGTGCATGCATGCGTGTGAGTGTGTGTGTGATGTGTTTTGTGTGTGTGTGTGTGTGTGTGTGTGATGTGTGTTTTGTGTATGTCAGTAGATGCTGTATGAGCATTTGACACAGAAGAAGAAGAAGAAGAAGAAAAAGAAGAAGAAGAAGAAGAAGAAGCAGAAGAAGAAGAAGAAAAAGAAGAAGAAGAAAGAAGAAGAAGAAGAATTGCGAAGAAGAAGAAGAAGAAGAAGAAGAAGAAGAAGAACAAGGAGAAGAAAAAGAAGAAGAAGAAAATGAAGAAGAAGAAGAAGGAGAAGGAGAAGAAGAAGAAGGAGAAGGAGAAGAAAAAAAAGAAGAAGACGAAGAAAAAGAAGACGAAGAAGAAGAAGAGAAGAAAAACAAGAAGAAGAAGAACAAGAAGAAAAAGAAGGAGAAGAAGAAAGAAGAAGAAGAGGAAGAAGAAGAGGAAGAAAGAAGAAGAAGAAGAAGAAGAAACAGAAGAAGAAGAAGAAGAAGAAGAGGAAGAAAGAAGAAGAAGAAGAAAAAGAAAAGAAGAAGAAGAAGAAGAAAAAGAAGAAGAAGAAGAAGAAGAAGAAAAAAAGAAGAAGAAGAAGGAGAAGAAGAAGAAGAAGAAGAAGAAGAAGAAGAAGAGGAAGAAGAAGAAGAAGAAGGAGAAAGAAGAAGAAGGAGGAGAAGGATCCATTTACCAAGAGGCAGTGGCCAGCATCTGTGAGTTGGGGGAGAAGGAACAGTAGGACAGGGGTCGACTGTCTCCGATCTGACTGCAGTCGTTGGTGATGGACTGAAACCACAAAACACGCCGTGTCAAAGATCTGCAGAGGGGGGCGGGATGAGCCAGTGGTTAGAGCATTAGTGGTCTGATGGCCTGGGTTCGAGCCACCATTGAGGTTCTTGTTTGAAGGTTATTTTTTCCCCTGGAGTTATCAGCAACCCCTGGAGTTATCAGCAGTACCGACTCCATTCCTTGAAAGTCCCGCGGATGAGATTACAAACCGAGGTCCTGTGTGTGAATGCACAAAGATCATCTTGTGCACATGTTAAAAACTCATTCCACCTTTCGGAAGAGTAGGCTATGTCATGCTGGTAGGAACGGATGACAAAATTTCGAAAACACAGTCATGGACACTGGGGTCATGTTTAGACATCATCCCAAAAGTTGGAATGTGCGTACATGGTCAAGTACACAACATTTCATCATTAGCAAACTCACAGCTATAGTTGAGGAATGGAAAAGATAAAAAAATAAAGACCTGCATAAACAAGGTGTGTGTGTGTGTGTGTGTGTGCGTGAGTGTGTGTGTATGTGTGTGTGTGAGTGGGTGTGTGTGTGAGTTTGTGTGTGTGTGTGTGTGTGCGTGCGTGCATGCATGTGTGTATGTGTCTATTTATCTTTTTTTATTTTACTCTTTTATTTTGAGGATCTTGGAATAAGCATTCATGTGCTTTTTTACATCCAGTCCCCCCCGTATGTATGCAGTTTTATAAAATTTTCTCATCCGTTCTCACCAGCACACATGGCCTACTCTTCCAAAAAGCAGAACGGGTTTTAACATGTGCACATGATGTTCTGCGTGTGTTTGCACAAGGGACCTTCGTTTATAGTCTAATCCACAGTACTTTAGGGGGTAGTGGAGTCTGCACTGATGTTAACTCCAGAGGAAAAATTCTCTTGAACGAGATTCAAAACTGGGTCAGCAAATCACGACCGCAATGTGCATCACTTTAACCAACAGGCTATCCTGACCTGTATGAGTGTGTGTTTGTGTGTGTGTTTGTGTGTGTGTGTGTGTGTGTGTGTGTGTGTGTGTGTGTGTGTGTGTGTGTGTGTGTGTGTGTGTGTGTGTGTGTGTGTGTATTGATATCAGGCATGCTTATCCTCAAGTTTCATTTTCAGGGACAAAGCCAATCAAAATCAGGGACACTGGAACTGTTTTCCACAACACTCACATACACGTACACACAATACAAACACAACTCATACACACACACAACACGCCACACCCTCATACAACACACACACCTACACACACCTACACACTCACCTAACACACACAACAAAACACACACCTACTCGCACAAAACACACACCTACAATCACACAAAACACCTACACAGACACACACACAACACAACACACAATTACACACATACACAACACACACACTTAACACCCACACCCACACATACCCACACACACACACAAGCACACACACACATACATGAACACACACAACACACACCACATACCCGAACACGTTTCTGCAGTTCCTGGAGACGAGCGTTTTTCTGTGTGACTGGCATCAGTTTCTCCTGCTGCTGTCTCCGCACCCTCTCCTTGGCTCTGTAACCATACCATCATCATCATCAGACGCCAGGGGGTAACTCACTGAAGGAGACTCGGCCAAGTTTACACTCCTGACAACTTCCATCAAGCTTAGCTCTCACAACTGTCAGTTTCCATCACTTTCAGCTCCTCTCAGCTGCTATCCATTCCATCGCAGCTGTGTGCTGATTACAGCAGGAACTGACCACACTTGGACTTGGTAAAAGGAAGGGGCTGATTTTAGCACTGGGCCCTGGACCCTTGACTGGGTTAGGCTGGATTTGTGCGCTGTGCTCTGATTGTGACATGTCTACGTTAACACAGGGAAAAAACCCAAACAACACAAATCATAAAAACAAGTATGTCATGACAGCACTGGAAAACAACACACAATATAATAACCACACCAGACGGACGCCATAGCCGAGTGGTTAAAAACCGTTCGACTTCATTCCCATGGATAGAAAGGTAAGGAGAAAGACAGAAACAAAGAGACAGATAGAAAAGTGGAAATTTCTAGCACAGAATTTCCATAAAGTGGGGAAGCTATTTATACTGAAAGAGCCCCCAGCATCCTTTTCTTTTTTAAAATTTTATTTGTTTATTTCAAAGATAATGGAATAAGCACTCATGTGCTTTTTTACATTCAGTCCCCGGGTGTATGCAATTTTGTAAATTTTGTCATCCTTTCCCACAAGCACACAATGGCCTACTCTTCCAAAGAGCGGAACAGGTTTTAACGTGTGCGCAAGATGTTCTGCGTGCAATCACACACGGGACCTTGATTTATAGTCTCATCCGAAGGACTTTAGGGGAGAGTAGAGTCGGCACTGATGTTAACTCCAGAGGAAAAATCCCCTTGAAAAGGAATCGAACTCGGGTCAGCAGATCACAAGCGCAACACGCTAACCACCAGGCTATCCCGTCCCCATGGGGGTACACCGTACCACACCACACAAGCTCACCTTGGAATGGAGAATTCGGCAATGCAGTATCTGGCTTCTTTCAGGCTGGATGGACCCTCATGGTACCAGGTGATGTTCTCCTGATATCACACATATATACAATCCATGTCAGCATGCATGCTGGTGTGTACACATGTATGCACGCACGCAGGCACGCACACACATGCACAAGTGCGTAAAACAGGTATAAACACATACACCTACAGTCACATTCTCTCTCTCTCTCTGATTCATCAAACACGGCTTCTTGTAAAAACATGAATTTGAACCCCCCCCCCTCCCCCAAGATATCACACCACCACACTACAACACACACACTAAGTCACCCACACACACACACCCTGTTGTTGTTGCCGCACTTGTTGCTCTTATTTCTTCGCTATTTCTCGTTGTTTCTGTGTTTACTGTTTCACTTTCTTTCTTACTTTTGTTGCTTTTTCTCTCTCACTCTTTCGTGATTTGTGGGGCTTTGTGTAGATATTTTCCCGTATACTGTGTAAGTGTATTGGATGGCTTTATTAGTTATATCATATATAATACCCTAAGGCGGACTGTGTAAAAAAGCACATGGTCTTATTCATTATCCACAAATAAAAATTTTCATGTCACCCCCACCCCCCCCCCCCCCACCCCAACACACACATTACAACACACACCACACATACACTACAATCCCCCCCCAACACACACACCTCATCCCTAACTCTGGTCTCTGTGACAGGGGCCAGTTTCCTCTGCTTGACAGCATCCTCCCCTAGAAGTGCCAACAACTGACGCAGACGCTCGCGTCTTTCTGCCGGACCCTCCCCAAACAGACCTGAAACAAACAAAATTGACCCAGTTCAGACTCGAGCACCATCCTTCAAGGATGCACGCTATACAGCAACCTGAGGAAGACGGAGGTACCCTCACAAACTAAGTTGTATGGCCCACGAGAGGAGCTGAAAGGACATGCCATTACTTTTCCCCTGACACATCTGACGGTGTAAAGCTGATGAGAGAAGCTCGAGGAGAGACTTAAGAGCTATAAATGGTGTCCCTTTACCTATGTGGTTGCTGGGAAGCAAGACGTCAGAGACCTCAGCTTCTCTAGGGGCCAGCATATTGAGGATGGTACCCATCTCCTCTCCCTCGCTGCTTTACCTTCCCTGTCCCTAAAGAAGACAGGTACCCATTTACAGCTGGATGACATGGGGGACTGTACTGAAGCCAAGGTGCATGAATGGTCCACCCATCCACGAGGCAACCAGGATCAACACTGCTTAACCTTACCTTGGGGAGAGCAAGTGAGCTGGCCCTGAGCTATCCCAAGAACAAATACTAAACACAGTTAGTTCACAAATTAACAAACTTTCAATTGCAACCAGAAACCTCTGAAGAGTGCTCATTTAGAAACCACAACTCAAAATGGGACAGGGAAAATAATATTGCACTATCCCATAAAACTAGAGTAATGGGGTTTTTTTCTGACTCTAGCCGGCTCCTGTCCAGAGTGAGTGTACTGTGGGCTCAATGGGAAGACTGGGACCACACAGTTGAGATTCATCCACTTAACAGATGCCTTTTAGAGCATTTTGCTCAAATTACCCGATCAACAGAGCAGGTATATCCATCCATCCATCCATCCATCCATCCATCCATGATCTATCTCTCTCTCTTGGGCCTGGTTGATGTTGGCATGTATTATGACAGAAAAGCCCTTACAAGTATATTACGCATACATGACTGTTGGCACTGAACTTTAAGCTGGGAGCTCAGGCCAAGGCCAAGGCAGCAACCAGCATCCATACCACTACAGAAAGCTGACAACCTGTGAGGAGTGGAGGAAGCTGGTTGCAAAATCTTCAGTGGTGCCCCTACAGTTTGCTAGACTTTGGGATAGGTGAAGTTAAATGACAGAAACTTTCTGTGCACAAACTGGTGGACAAAACCGTTATACTGAAGCAATAACAACAACCAAAAAAAAGGAAAAAGAAGAAAAGCTCTGAAGGACACTCACATATGGGTTCTCCCAGCTGCCGTAAAGTTGCCCTCACTTCAGAGTCATCTGTGCTCACGTGAATCTGCCGAGCCTGCAAGTCAAGTCAAGTCAAAAAGACTTGAATCATCCCTTGAAGGGCAATTACAACACTGACAGGTGCCATATAATTGATAGGGATCATAATCTTGAAAGGACACAAGAAAGTTGAGTTTTATAATTATTTGTTTAAACATTCCAAGATAACTTTAAAAAAAAAAAAAAGAAATCGCACATACATGCGCTACAGTAAGGACCATTGACTAGAAATTATATAAAAGCTTATTGTGTATATATATATATATATATATATATATATATAATATATCTATATCCTCTCTCTCTCTCTCCTCTCTCTCTCCATATATATATATATATATATATATACACGCACACTAAAAAATTTTAGAAGTACAAAATAAGACACACACACACACACCACACACAAACATATATATATATAATATATATATATATATATATAACATAAAATAAAATAAAATTAATATATATATATATATATATATATATATATAATATATATATATATATATATATATAGTTAGCCTACTTGAGCCAGAATAAATTCAGAAAGATTCAACTTGAGTGGGGACTGATCCCAGGTTACAGCTACTGCCTGTTCAAGGGGATTTTTCCCATGGAGTTATCATCAGCTGACTTCACTTCCCCCAACAGTCCTTCAGATGAGACTATAAACCAAGGCCCCATGTGCATATACATGCTGAACATCTTGCACACATGTTCAAAACTTGTTCCACTTTTTGAAAGAGTTGACCATTTTGTGCAGGTAGGAACGGATGACAACATTTTAAAAAATTGGACGCACATTGGTGTCATATTTAGACACCATCCCCAAAATCGGACTGCAGCTATCTTCATGGTAGGCAAAAACGGTCGCATACGCGTTATCTCACCATTGGTGAACCTCTGAGCTCTAGCCGAGGAACAACAACAAGAACAGCAGCAAAACTGACTAAGACAGACAGCATGAAACGTTCACCACAATTACTTAAGCAACACCTTCCCAAGCAGTTAAGGGAGAAGTCAAGTCAGCATTACGTCAAGGACAAATGCTCGGTCAATCTTGCATGCAGCATACGACTAAATTACCATTTTTTGCGGGGTGGGAGAGACTAGCGGTTAGAGCGTTACAATCGTGATTTGACGGCCCAGGTTTGAGCCACCTCAGAGGCGCAAAGGGGATTTTTCCATGGAGTTAACATCTGTACTGACTATAAACCAAGTCCCTGTGCACGAACATCTTACACACGTTAAAAATCCCTTCTGCCTTTCGGAAAGGCTGGCTATCTGTACTGTGGCTATCTGTACTGTGGCTATCTGTACTGTGGCTATCTGTTCTGTGGCTATCTGTACTGTGGCTATCTGTACTGTGGCTATCTGTACTGTGGCTATCTGTACTGTGGCTATATGTACTGTGGCTATCTGTTCTGTGGCTATCTGTACTGTGGCTATCTGTACTGTGGCTATCTGTACTGTGGCTATCTGTACTGTGGCTATATGTACTGTGGCTATCTGTACTGTGGCTATCTGTACTGGTAAGAATAAGATTTTTTTTAAATGCATACACACTGTTGTTATGTTTAGATATCACTCAAGTCAGAAAATGGTCACCTTAAGGGTGGGTGGGTGGGGAACGGTTGCATACACAAAAATCTCACCACTGGGCAATCTCGGAGCTGTAGTGGAGGAATGAGGGGATAAAATGGAAAATTCTATAAAAAAGACATTCGTCAAAGCCTGCCTATTGACAGACCGCTCCTGAGTCACACTCATAATTATGAAAATGAAGTCATTTACATGTCAGAGATTCAAAGTGTTTTTATTTTATTTTATTTTCTTCTTTTATGTCAAGGATAATGGAATAAGCACTTATGTGCTTTTTTACATCCAGTCCCCGTGTGTATGCGGTTTTGTAAATTTTGCCATCTGCTCCCACCGGCACACAATGACTTACTCTTACGAAAAGCGGAACAGGATTTAATGTGCGTGCAAGATGTTCTGTGTGCGTTCACACACGGACATGTGTAGATCTATTTCTTCATGTACCAGTGGATCTGTTGAGCTAACTTACTCAGAAAATAAATATGTGGGGTTTTTGGGGTGTGTGTGTGTGGTTTTTGTTTTTGCTTTTTGTTTTTTTTGTTTCTTGGCTAGAGCCTCCACAAGGATCACCAATGGCATGAATATTTTGCGTATGATACTGGTATTAGCCCCCTCCACCCCCATCCATACCCCCTCCTTCCCCCATTTAGGTAGCCACATTCCAACTTCATGGATGTCTAAACATGACACTTTTGTACATGTATTTTTTTAAATAAAAATTTGTCACCTTTTCCTACTGGTATAAAGTGCCGGGAACGGGATAGCTCAGTGGTCGGAGCACTCGCTTTCCCCCAGCCAAGTTAAGCAGTGTCGAGCGTGGTTACCAGTTGAATGGGTGACCGTTTGCGCGCCTTGGCTTCAGTACAGTTCCCCCAGTTCACCCAGCTGTAAATGGGTACCTGCCCTCTTTAGGGTCAGGAAAGGTAAAGCAGCGAGGGAGAGGAGATGGACGCTGCCCTCAATATGCTGGCCCTAGAGAAGTGAGGTCTCTGACGCCTCGCTCCCCTATGACCTTGTAGGTTATGGGACTCCTTTACCTTTACCTTTTTAAAGTGCCCTACTCTTCTAAAAGGCAGAATGGGTTTTTAAGGTGTGTGAAAGATGTTCTGCGTGCATCCACCCCCACAGGGTCTCAGTTTACAATCTCATTCCAAAGACTTTTGGGGAAGTGGAGTCAGTGATAATGTTAACTCCAGGGTAAAATTCCCTAAAACAGGCGCTTCCATTGTGGGCTCGATCCTGGGCCATCAGATCATGACAGCAAGGCTCTTAAGCACTAGGATATATCCCATTTCCCTTCACCCCCCTACTTATTATGAATGTATGTGTATAAACTATGGTAACTCCTGTTAAATCCTGTTCCGCTTTTCGTAAGAGTAGGCCATTATGTGCTGGTGGGAACAGATGACAGAATTCACAAATCCGCATACACACGGGGACTGGATGTAAAAAAAGCACATAAGTGCTTATTCCATTATCCTCGATATGAAATATTTAAAAACACACAAAAAAAGACATTTTCTATCAGAAATGAAACTCACTCGTTTGCGTTTTTCAAACTCAGCCAGTAATTCTGCTTGACTCTCTGCTTGGGCAGCTTCCAGATCAAAGTGTCCCGCTGTGAAAAAAACAAACACCAGGTATACTATTAGCATCATGACTACAAAATGCATGTTTTAGTACTGAGTTTGTGAATGAGTAGGCTAGGACATAATAATAATAATAATAATAATAATGTATGGAATTTATATAGCGCTGAAAACACAATATGCTGTCCTTTACAGTTATGAGACAATGAGTAAGTACAAGTGTGTGTGTATGAGTGTGTGTGTGTGAGTATGTGTGTGAGTATGTGTGTGTGTGTGTGTGTGTGTGTGTGAGTGTGTGTGTGTGTGTGTGTGTGTGAGTGTGTGTTGTTGTTGTTGTCTTCAATTTAACGTCTGTTCACACTCAGTGATATTAGACGAGGGATGTGGAAAATGTAGTGGAACTAGAAGGGAATGGATAGAGAAAAGACTGATTAGGTAACAAGTGTGTTGGAATTTTCATGCAATCAAAATGGGGGGGGGGGGGGGGGAATCTTAAACATGAGCAAAAATTTAAATTCAACAAATTGTTAACATGAAACAACTATAAAGTAACTACAACAAATACTCTACTGGGCTGTGCAATAGACATTTAACAATGGCAAAGGCTAATTTTGGATTTTTAAAAGCAGTTTCCACAGACTGCTCACAAAATGTGGGTAAAAAAGGTTTTACAATTGGACACTCAAACACTTGAGTGTGTGTGTGTGTGTGAGTGTGTGTGTGTGTGAGAGTGTGTGTGTGTGTGAGTGTGTGTGTGTGTGTGAGTGTGTGTGTGTGTGAGTATGTGTGTGTGTGTGAGTGTGTGTGTGTGTGAGTATGTGTGTGTGTGAGTATGTGTGTGTGTGTATGAGTGTGTGTGTGTGTGTGTTTGTGTGTGTGTGTGTGTGTGTGTGTGTGAGTGAGTGTGAGTGTGTTCATTTATTTATTATTATTATTTATTTATTCTTTATTTCAAGGATAATGGAATAAGTATTCATGCGCTTTGTTACATCCAGTCCCTGTGTGTATGCAGTTTTGTCAATTTTGTCATACGTTCCCACAGGCACACAATGGCCTACTCTTCCGAAAAACGGAACAGGTTTTAATGTGTGCACAAGATGTTCTGTGGCCTATTCTTTTGAAAAGCGGAACAGGATTTAACGTGTGCGCAAGATGTTCTGCATGCGTTCGACATTGACATTCAATTCAATTTTCTCATCAATTGACATTTACAAGGCACATAACACATAATGACATATAATTTATGTTCGCATGCACACAGTGACCTGCAGCTTCACACTGACCACCAATTGGCCGGAGGATGCGAGCTGGCCGTTTGGGCCCAATCCAAATAGAACACGATTATTTTTGGTTCCACTTTTTGTAAGAGTAGGCCTTTGTGTGCCTGTGGGAACAGATGACAATTTACAAAACTGCATACACACGGGGACTGGATGTAAAAAAGCACATAAGTGCTTATTCCATTATCGATATATAAAAAATCAAAATCAAAATCAAAAATAAAATCTTCTTACTCAACTGGAGCTCAAAGGTTCAACCAGTGGTGAGAGACTTTTGTGTATAACAACCGTTCCCGCCATCATTTAAAATTTTTTTTTTTTTTTTAGATGGCTTCATTCTGACTTTGGGGAATGTGTCTTAACATGAAACCTGTGTGCATGGTGCTAAAAAAAAACAATTCTCATCCATTTCTACCGGCATGAAATGGCCTACTCTTCCAAAAGGTGGAACAGATTTTGAACATGTGCGCAAGCTGTTATGCGTGCATGCGCATACCGGACCTCGGTTTATAGTCTTATCCACAGACTTTGACATTCAGTTCAATTTTTGCATCAAACTAGGAAGAAAGGGCAAGGTTGAGAATCGAACCCAGAACCTCACAGTTTACTTGTTAGGCAGGTGAACGTCTTTTAAAAAAATTTATTCTTTTGTTTTATATCGAGGATAATGGAATAAGCACTCATGTGCTTTTTTTTACATCCAGTCCCCGTGTGTATGCGGTTTTGTAAATTTTTGTCATCTGTTTCCACTGGCACACAATGGCCTACTCTTCCGAAAAGCAGAACAGGATTTAACGTGTGCACAAGATGTTCTGCATGTGTTCGAACACGGGGCCTCGGTTTATAGTCTCATCCGAAGACTTCTTTCTCAGAACACAATCTATCTCAACAGCTGGGTTGAACCTGACGCCTCAAAACATTTGAGACATATGGTATTTATTATCATAATTAATATATATACATGTTTATAGTTTGGCCCAGGCCAAAACCTGTGTCAGTTATTGATATCAGCTAAATGCCAAGGCCTACACTAAAATGTTATGTTGTAAAATGTTAAGTGTTGAGATTGCCTTCAGCCATGGCAAGCTCTGAACATAACAACCTGCACTCTCCTTCACAGGAGAAAAAAAAAATCCTCTGAAGTTGGAGTATGGCTGTCTATATTGTATATATCATAATATATCATTATATGGCAAGATAATTAAAACCAGTCATACACGCAAACTTCTCATTCAATCACCAATGTGAAATTTCAATCTCACAGTGATTCCCAAGCCAGATGAGTGAGTCAGAATGCACATTCTGGGTGACCCCCCGAGTAATTCAGATGAGAAACACACAACAACAACAACATATGTTTATAGTGACGATCTGTTTCGGACTTATTTCACCTTGACCTTTCCAGTCCTGGTCCTATGGTTCATGAAGAGTCTGTCACCTGCTTTACTGAGCACTGACTATATTATGATTATACAATATATATTCATGATTTATATATATATATATCACATGACATACCTTCAGAAATATTGATGTTTCCTGATTCTTTGGCCTCTGTGATGTCCTGTGATGTTTCTCCTGCCTGCCGAGCTCGTTCACTGGCCTCCAGGCTCCCATAATGCACTGCTTTGCCTGTGGGTACCACTACTGGTGCCTCGTCATCAGACATTGTGATGAGTGGTTATCGTCAGCGTAATGAGGATTGTCACTGCGATGAGCAAACTTGATCTATGTAGGCTTGTCAGCGGATGTCTTGTCAGTCACTCTTTATTCTTGATGCTGTCTTCAATGACAAATCTGAAAAAAAAAGTAGTTTACAAGTGAATGGCTAGTGGGACAGACATACTCATATGATAAAGTGATAGTGGTACTGACTACTGAGACTGTGACTGGCACTGCACAAAGGAGAGGAGGGGGGGGGGGGGGGGGGGGGGGGGAGCAAATGACAAGAGCAAGAGACTGAGAGAGAGAGAGAGAGAGGGCTTATGTGGATGGAAAGATCAATGAATTTATAGGGTAGGCTAACTCAGGACACAGACTGATAAATTACTTAATTAGAACTATAAAAGAAAAAAACAACTGGAGTGAACAAACGAGAGAGACAGACTGAGAGACAAGACAGAGAGACAAACAGACAGAAAGACAGGCTGAGAGAGAGACAATGACAATGACAAATTCTTTAATTTTGAAGATAATGAATAAGCACCCATGTACTTTTTTACATCCAGTCCCTGCCTTTAGGGATATATATATATGATGATAAAATAAAATAAACTCAATACTAATAGTAATACACTCACACAGTAAACAAAAAAAAAATACCCACACACAAAACCCCCCCTCAAAACCACCAAAAGAGAGAGAAAAGCAACACCAAATAATAAAATAAAGCAAATCAAAACAAACCAAAACACACTTTACACAGAAGCCAACAATAAAAACCAATAGCAAAGAAACCAAGAGCAAAATAAAAGCAGCAACAACAAGGGGAGACGGGACAACCAAATAATCCCCCCTCACCACCACCACCCCAACCCCCCCCCCAAAAAAAAAACAACAACCCATACCCCACCTCCATAATATAAATCCTGTCGTTAAATTGTTAAATCCTGTTTGGCTTTTCGTAAGGGTAGGCCATTGTGTGCCGGTGCAAACAGATGACAGAATTTACAAAACCGCATACACACGGGGACTAGATGTAAAAAAAAAGCACATAAGTGCATAAGTCCATTATCCTCAATATAAAAGAATAAACTATTTAAAAAATGAAAAGGAGAACAAACCATGTACATAGTATCATTTTGGCTAACACTTGAAAGAAACATCAACAAATTCATTACATACGTGGTTTTTTTAAATGAGAAAGCAACAGCAATACGCCTATAGTAAACCACACAAAAACAAATATTATATTTAAAGCAGACTTATGAGATTATGCAAAAGCAATTTACAACCCCATGCACACATACACGTAATAATAATAATAATAATATATGGAATTTATATAGCGCTGAATCTTGTAAAAAACAAACAAATCGAAGCGCTTGCACTCAATCATTTACAGGCATGCAACTCTCCTTAAACATAATGAGAAATCCATGCGTGCGCACTACGCACGCACACGCACGCACACACATACACACACACACACACACACAACACACACACGGAAACAACACTTAGACGGTGAAAGATGCTGTTGAAAATTAGGGACAGATATGTGGGGGGAAAGTCTCAGGTAGGAAATAAGTTGTTTTGAGGCTGGATTTAAGGAATCAAGTGAAGGCTTTTGACGAAGTGAAAGAGGAGGTCATTCCAGTGGATGGACCAGAAACAGAGAAGGAGCGACGGCCAACAGTGGTTTGTTTGAATCTGGGTGTTCGAAAGCACAAAGTATCTGCGGCTGAACGAAGGGAACGGGGTGGAGTGTACAGTGAAGACAGTTACAGAGATAAGAGGGTGCAGATTTGTGGAGACATTTGAAACAGAGGGTATTGATTTTATACTGCAGTCTTTGTGAGACAGGCAACCAGTGAAGAGATCGCAGAAAGGAGTGATGTGTTCAGATTTTTTCTTTCTTAGGACCAGTCGAGCTGCAGAGTTTTGTATGCGTTGAAGAGAGTGGATAGATGATGCTGGGGAGGCCAGCCAAAAGAGAATTACAGTATCTAAACGTGAAAGAATAAGAGATGTGACAAGCTTGGAAGTTGCATCAGTGGACAGATACTTGCGAATCGCGCTTACTGCCGTAATTGATAGTAGCAAGACTGGCAGGTCTGGTGATGAATTTTTTCATAGAGAGTGTGTTGTCAAGAACTACTCCTAAATACTTCACAGAGTTGGACAAAGGAACTGACGTATTGCCGAATTCTATTGAAGTTTTTGTGATAGAGGAAAGTTTATGTTGGGTCCCTATGAGCATGGCTTCGGTTTTATCGGCATTAAGTTGTAACTTGTTCTGAGTCATCCAGTTTTTAATGTTTTGAACGTACACACACACACATACACACATGAACACACACACATTATGCACGCACACCATGCAGCAATCATTCAATGCCAAAATCAAATCTTTATGAATATCATTAATAAGATAATTAATATAGTAAGTTAGTCACACTGGAGAGAAGCTGTCTGATATATAAGGCCTGCATCAGACCTGTTCTCCTGTATGGCTCGGAGACGTGGGTTTTCACAAAAACCGTTGAATGTTTGTTGAAGAGCTGTGAAAACCGAATGCTACGCTACATGACAAAGATCAAATGGGAAGACAGGATCACGAATGAAGAACTATGGAGAATGTGCAAAGTTGATGATCTGAAGTCTGTAGCTAGTACCAATAGACTGCGCTGGTTTGGGCATGTTCAACGGAAAGCAGACCACCACATCATAAAAAGAGCAATGAACTTCGTAGTGGATGGAAAGAGACCAAAGGGAAGACCTAGCAAGACTTGGGCTGCCTGAATTGCAGATGATCTTGGAGAAAGAGGCATAAATAAGGAGGAAGCTCAAAACAGAGAGAGATGGAGAAGGCTTATCATAGTTATCAATGTCAAACCTCCCCTGGGAGAAACATGACAAAAAAGGAGGAGGAAGAAGAAGAAGAAGAAGAAGAAGAAGAAGAAGAAATAAGTCACTGAAAAGGACTACACATTGAAATTAAGCTAAACATAATTGATACACTCAAAACAAGATATTGGAATAAAACATTCACTAAATCTCAAATACAATCAACTTACGCAATAAAATTGAAATATAAAATTTTAATCTGAATAAAACATTCAACAGGCAAACTGTAAACACGACAATTAAACCAGGAAAACTGTAAACACGACTATTGAATTATTGAATTAAATCTATCAAATAAAACTATTAAAAGGGGAGAGAGAGAGAGGGCGAGAAACTCAGAAAGTACATTTTAAACTTTAAATTTTAATCCATATGATATTGCATACAAATACATTTTCAATTCATCAACACACACACACACACAACACACACACACACACACACACACACACACACACACACACACACAGAGAACTCAAACTCAAATGTTTTAATGAGGATAATTGGATAAGCCAGGGGCTTCTTTACACTAGGTCCTCAAAAACAAAACAACATAAAAACCAAACTCCAAAGCCGGCAAAGGCAAACAAACAAAAGGCAAACAAACATGAAGAAATGCATAGCATAATTATACACAATGAAGCTGACAAAAACTCAATCACTTAGTTATACTTGCAATCAACTTCTCACAATAACATTCAATTATGTACTAAACCAGCCAATCAATACAAATTGACTAATTTCATGTCTACACACATCAAAATTTCCCTCACACATAAAGATACATTCACACTTCCACCATCCACACTCACACACCCATGTATTTCAACGACCAAACGAAGCAATCAGCCCCACTATTTTTTTTAAAAGTCTGGGACAAAAATGGAAACGGCTTATCTTTACATCAGTTATTGCAATGAAAGTAAATGATGTAACAACTCTCTTTCCACAGTCATCAGTTTACAAACACAGCACACACACATACACACACACACACACACACACGCACACCACACACACATGCACGCCCACACACATGCAGGCACAAACAACTCACACATGCACATGAATCAAATCCATAACCATTCCAATTAATATATATAAAAAAATTACACTACTAACAAATCCATTTTTTTCTACTTTAACAGAACAAAACGCAATCGCAACATACACCATGTCAATGCCATA
Source organism: Rapana venosa (assembly GCA_028751875.1). Taxonomy (NCBI): domain Eukaryota; kingdom Metazoa; phylum Mollusca; class Gastropoda; order Neogastropoda; family Muricidae; genus Rapana; species Rapana venosa. The sequence continues at coordinate 23,632,336 of CM054167.1, read as the reverse complement.
AAGAACAAACATAGCTCAAGATAATCAAAAAATCTACTCTCAGACACGCACGCGTGCGCGCACACACACATGCATACATAGTTATATGAATGCCCATATGAATAAATAAACCATCCAAGTCGACATTCTAATCACAAATCCAAATCATTCTTAACAGGAAAAAATGGAGAGAGAGAGAGAGAGAGAGAGAGAGAGAGAGGGATCGTCTTAAGAGTTTGAAGCTGTCCACAAATCACTCGAGTAGATTCAAATCCCTTGCGGGACTGTTTTCGTTACATTTCCTTTTTTTAATTACCGACCATGGTCGTGCTCAAATGACACTTAAAATATGTTGTCCTTATTTGAACCTTACCTCTCACATTTCAGTACACGGCAAGAACTCAATCAAAACACGCTACACTACGTCTTCATGGGCGCAGACATATTGAGCCACTGATAACAAAGACAAAAATAAAAGTTATTATTATTATTTTTAAAAATTAAGTTCTACATTTAGAGGCACTAAAATCTAACTAATTATAAAAATTATACAAGTGTTACTGTTTATGTACTGCTATTACAAATCTTATCTAAAGTAAATTCATTAGGAATGTAAGCGATAAAAATTTATCACATATAATTACCGGAATTTGCCCAAATCTTTCTGCAGGTCCCCTTTCCCCCCCCCCCCCCCCCCCCCCCCCCCCACCCCCCCCTCCCCCGGCTAAATCGGAAATCTCCGCTGGGAGGTAAAATACCATCACAAAACAACAAATCTTACGTCTGTGCCTTTCACTTTGTATAGAAAACTATACTTCCATGATGCAGTATCACAGAGCTGCTTCCTGATGGCGGTTGATTGATTCAAGTCTCCCAATCGGATAGCTGCACTGGGACTCTAATATAATTAACTAACAAAACAAAATCTTCCCTCTTTTCTGCCCCCCCCCACCCCCCCCCCCCCACCCCCCCGTTCCTTCTACCTACTGGCTGGTGTTCATTTCCTTAGCAGTATAACTGTTTGGTTGTGTTTTTTTCCCGATAAAGAGTAGTGTTTGGAGGGTTTTTCTCTGTGTCAGTTCAAGTCAAATCAAAATGATGTTTTTTTGGGGTAAAAGATTACATTTACACAACTTTTTTTTCATCCTGCCCTCACAGAAAAAGAAAGAAAACTGACCTATAAAAGTATTTAAAAGACAATGTTGAAAAGAACAAAACTGGAGGACTAAAATTTTTTTTAAATTTAATTTTGTTTAAATTTATAAATCCAGACCTCACAATACAAGATAAATAAAAACCAAGACAGTACAAAATCAGCTCAAGTCATACAACGTGTGTGTGTGTGTTTTCACTCGCGCTTGCGTGCACACGTGTGTGTTTGTGTGAGTGTGTGTATTCGTGCGTCCTTCATGAGTGTGTGTGTGCGTATGTGTTTAATATGTGTACACATTTATGTTAGCGTGCGAGCGTGTGTGTGTGCGCGCGCGTGTGTGTGTACACACGTGTTTATTTAGGCCTATTTATTCTTTTATTTCGAAAATAATGGAATAAGCACTCGTATGCTCTTTTTACATCCAGTCCCCGTGTGCTTGCACTTTTGTAAATTTTGTCATCCATTCCCACCGGTACACAATGGCCTACTTTCCAAAAAGCAAACAAGTTTTAACGTGTGCGGAAGATGTTCTGCGTGCGTACGCACACGGGATCTCGATTTGTAGTCTCATCCATGCGCGCGTGTGTGTTTGTATGCATGTGTGTATATACGTGCGTGCTTTATGGATAGGTGCACACACGCATGTTAGAGCGTTTGCATAATTTAAGTGTGTGTGTGTGTGTGTGTGTGTGTGTGTGTGTGTGACATCAACACTACTACTACTACTACTACAACATTGGCGACGACGATGGCGACGACATTGCTACCTTCTTGTTCTTGATGTGTTTGTTTATTCTTGGTGTATTTTCTCTTTTGTCCTTTCCTTTACTCTTTTCCTTTCCAATTGTTTTTTCTTTCAAACATAATTATTGCTTGTGCTTTGGTATTAAAACTCCCCCCCCCCTTTTTTTTGAGGGCTGGATGGGGGAAAAAAAGTCATTGTACTTAATCTACTACCCTCTTTAATAAAAAATTCGTATTTCGTATTATATATTAGATACTCCGTAGTCTTCTCACCTGTAGGGGGCCCCATGGATGACCTTGACAATCAGCCCTCTTCATCTTTCTCTGTCTTCCTTCCTTCCTTCCTTTCCTCCTCCTCTCCCAGCGCTTCCCTCACTCAGCCCCAGGCCTGTCCTATCTGAGATGGTGTCCCCCTCCTCCCTTCTCCAAGCAAGAATTTCAGTTGTTGCCTTCGGAACGCCATTTTCAGTGTCCCATCAGCAAAACAAACAGAAAAAACAAATTTTTGTGTGCCAGTAAGCATTCGAATTCTTGAATTCACAACGATATTGACTACCTAGTTTTTACATTTCTCCGAATTACTTGCCTGATTGTCATTGTTATGAGTGTAGTCAATACATAATTGCGTGTGTGTGTGTGTGTGTGTGTGTGTGTGTGTGTGTGTGTGTGTGTGTGTGTGTGTGTGTGTGTGTGTATGTGTGTGGTGTGGGTGTGGGTGGTGTGTTGGGTGTGGGTGTGTGTGTGTGTTGTGGTGTGGGGGGGGGGGGGGGGGGTGAAATAAGTCTGTCTTCTAGTCAATGGTCTTAAAACATTGAATTCATATATTGGTGTATGGTGTGGGTGTACGTGGGTGTGTACGTGTTGCGTATGTGCATGCGTAAATAATAAGTTTTTATGTCTTCTAGTCAATGTTTTTGTTGTTTTTGTTTTTGTTTTTAACATTGTGTTCACAACTTATGTGTGTGTGTGTGTGTGTGTGTGTGTGGTGTGTGTGTGTGTGTGTGTGTGTGTGTGTGCGTGCGTGTGTATGTGTGTGTATGTGTGTGCGCGCATGCGCGCGTGTGTGTTTGTGTGTATGTGTGTGTGTTCGTGACATTTTTATTTGAAGTCATTTTGGAATGCTTTAAGCAACATGAAATACAGCTTTTGTGTGTCTTTGAGATTTTTGGTGCGTATCAATCTGCCTGTCAGTATTGTAATTGCCCTTCATGGGATCATTAAAGTGTTTTTACTTGACTTGACTTGACTTGACTTGACTTGACTCTCCTTCTCTATCTTCCCCTCATTCTCCTTCCTTGTAGAACTAGACCGTCTTGACAAACATTTGGTGACGAGACCGGGGCAGACTGTGGTGCATACCAATAAGCTATCCACCCATTCTTTTTCTATTTTATTCAATATTTTTATTCTTTTATTCTTTTCATTTCGAGGATAATGGAAAGAGCACTCATGTGCTTTTATTTTTCTTCATCCAGTCCCAGTGTGTATGCAGTTTTTGTAAATTTTGTCATCCGTTCCCATTTGTCTGTCTGTCTGTCTAATAAGTCCTGCCTCTCTCTCTCTCTCTCTCTCTCTCTTCTTTAATAAGTCCTGCTCTCTCTCTCTCTCTCTCCTCTCTCTCTCTCTCCTCTCTCATCTCTCTCTCTCTCTCTCTCTCTCTCCTCCTTCTGTGGTGTGTTGTGTGTGTGTGTGTGTGTGTGGTGTTGAGAGAGAGAGAGAGAGAGAGAGGAGAAGAGAGAGAACGCGTTGCTATTCACAATACAATACAGCAATGCAATCCGATACGACCCCCCCCCCCCCCCCCACCACCTTCCCCCCCTCCCCCCCCCCCCCCCCCCCCTTCCCGTTATCTAAGCCTGCAGATGGGAGTGGTTTTATATCTGCTGCAGGTGAGTCAATACAACGCTTTTCAGTCTCATAAAAATATCCTTGTTGGTAAGGCCCTATTTTTTCCAGGTAAAGGTCAAGGTTTTCCCGTGACCTATGATGTCATCGGGGAGCGAGGCCTCAGAGACCTCACTTCTCTAGGACCAGCATATTGAGGGCGGCGCCCATCTCCTCTCCCTCGCTACTTTACCTTCCATGATCCTAAAGAGGGCAGGTACCCGTTTACAGCTGGGTGAACTGGGGGACTGTACTGAAGCCAAGGCGCAAACGGTCACCCATGGTAACCATCTCCTCTCCCTCGCTGAAATCCATTTACAACTGGGTGAACTGGGGGACTGTATTGAAGCCAAGGCGCAAACGGTCGCCCTTACCTTTGGTAACCATGCTCAATGGTGATTAACCCTAGCTTGGGGAAAGCGAGTGCTCTATGACCACCGAGCTATCCCCTCCCTTCCCCCCCTCCCAATTTTCTTTTTAAAGCATCAATTGTCAGTAATCTACTCGTTCATAAACTAGGCTACACAATCCCACACTTATCATATTGATGAATCAGAGGTAGAAATAACTTGGTTAAGGTTCTTTAATAACAATAATAACAATAGTTAAGGTTCTTATAATAATAATAATAAATAATAATAATAATAATAATAATAACAATAATTCATATAGCGCTGATTCTTGTAAAGCAAGCAAATCAAAGTTGCCTGAATTCGAAATGAACTATGGAGCCGCTCTGTTATTTTTGCATTTTCAAAAAGAAAAGTTAAGTATGCCAAAAAAAACCCCCAACATCACGTCACAAACATAACCAGTCTTTTTGGGTGTGATTGTATTACAGTGCCAGCGACCTATCCGATTTAGGGATTGCGTCATCAAAACCATCTGTCACCACATGCTAAGACAGTCGAAACCCCGTTTTCAGGAACAAATGATACAGTTCTGTCATTCAGCTGTTTTTATTTTACACACAAGAAGGAAGGTGGCAGGACGGTTAAGACGTTCACCTGCCTAACAAGTAAACCGTGAGGTTCTGGGTTCCATTCCCAGCCTTGTCCTTTCTTCCCAGTTTGGCGAAAAAAATCCAACTGAATGTCAAAGCCCTTCGTATGAGACTACACACCGAGGCCCCGTGTGCGGAACGCACGCAGAACATCTTGCACACACGTTAAAAAACCCCGTTCCACATTTCGAAAGAGTAGGCCATTTCGTAGGGTAGAAAGGGATGACAAAATTAATTGATTAAAAAAAACAAAACCGTATGCACACGGGGTGTCGTGTTTAGACACTATTCCTGAATTCACAGTGCAGCTACCTAAATAATTATTGGAGGGGGGGGACATACGCAAAAAATTCACCAGGTGTAGCCGAGGAAGAGGGACCAAAAAAAATTACACGTGCACACAGGAAAAGAAAGACCCCCCCCCCCCCCCCCCCTCCAAAAAAGAAGATAATATGGCGGTGCTGCTCTTGTGGTGATGCACTCTGCCCTGTGAAAATTTCACGCAGAGAATTCTGCCGTGACTGAAAGCAGTACATAATACAATACAATACAATACAATACAATACCACTCAGTACAATACAATACAACGCAATGCAATACAATACAATACAATACCACTCAGTACAATACAATACAACGCAATGCAATACAATACAACACAACGCCATACAATACGATCAAATACAACATAATGCAATACACAAAAAAAAAGAAAAGAAAAGTTTATGCAATACAATACGTTTGCTTTTGTATCGTAGGGTACTTCCGAAAAAAATGTTGCCAGAATTCCAAGTAATCTTTTTGTTCTTTGTTGTTTGTATTTTGGGTTTTTTTTTTTTTTTTGGGGGGGGGGGGCTTTTGGGAAGGGGGGGGGGGGGGTCTTCTCTGACATGTCTCTTCCAGGTAATGTTTAGTTTTGCCTCGTTTGGTTTTTGCCTTGTTTTATTTGGTTCTTAATGCGTTGGTTGATTAAAAAAAAATGAAAATTTCCCCTCTACTTGTGCTTTTGGTTTTCCAGTTACTTGTGTGTGTGGTTATACTATTCTGTCTTACTACGAATCCAAACATTTTCATAAACATTGTGGGTTTTCCCCTTGGGGGGGTTTGTGTGGCTTGGTTGGGTTTTTTGTGGCTTGGTTGGGGTTTTTTGTTGTTGTTTTGTTTGGGTTTATTGTTGCTGTTGTTGTCAAGGCCCAAACCTCCAGGGTAAACTGGTTCCCCCCCCCCCCCTACCCCCCTCATTTGTTCATAAGATTCTTTTCTTCTTTTTCTTCTTCTCTTTTTCGTTCCTCGTCTAGTACTTTCGGGAGGTTCACCAATGCTGAGATTTTGTGTTGTATGCCACCGTTCTTTGCCCACCATGAAGGTAGCCGCATTCCAACTTCTTTGGCGTAGGGGGGGGGGGGGGGGGGGTGATAATTATAGAATATGCTAATTTTACGTTGTGACTCCGAGTTATAGGGTTTCTTTTTTTCTTTTTTCTTTTTTTCGCCAACTTGGCCAGCAGCTTCTTTAAAAAACAACAAACCCACAACAACAACATGGAATATATAGCACACTTCACAAGAATTATGATACGCGTATCACAAATATACGACCGTTTTATGTTTTTAAAATTTTTAAAATTAAGCAGTAAGAGGGTGACGGGATAGCTCAGTGGTCAGAGCACTCGCTTTCCCCCAGCTAAGGTTAAAAGCAGCTTCGAGCGTGGTTACCAGTTGGATGGGCGACCGTTTGCGCGCCTTGGCTTCAGTACAGTCCCTCAGTTCACCCAGCTGTAAATGGGTACCAGCCCTCTTTAGGGTCAGGTAAGGTAAAGCAGCGAGGGAGAGGAAGGAGATGGGCGCCGCCCTCACTATGCTGGCCCCTTGAGAAGTTGAGGTCTCTGACGCCTCGCTCCCCTACGATCACATAGGTTATGGGATACTTTTACCTTTTACTTAGGCAATAATAAAAAGCATGTTTCTGGCGATCCATCTTTTTATGCTTATGTTAAGGTACCACAGTGGGACAACTCGCTATGAACTAGTCTGCGAAATCTGTATCATTCTTTGGTAGACATGAATCCTTGTCTTGCGAGACGGACATTTTCCCCTTTGTTGTGTGTGTGGTGTGTGTGTGTGTGTGTGTGTGTGTGTGTTGGTGGGGTGTTGAGTGTGTGGTGCGTGTGTGTGATGCGTGTGTGTGTGTGTGTGTGTGCGTGTGTGTGTTGTGTGTGTGGTGTGTGTGTGTGTGAGTGTGTGTTTGTGTGTGTGAGTGCGTGTGTATGTGTGTGTGTTTGTGTGTGTGCGCGCGCGCGCGCGCGCGTGTATATGTGTGTTTATTTTTATTTATTTTATCTTTATTTTATTCTTTTACATTTTATTTTATTCTTGTATATCGAGGATAATGGAATAAGCACTTATGTGCTTTTTTTTTTACATCCAGTCCCCGTGTGTATGCGGTTTTATAAATTCTGTCATCTGTTCCCACCGCACACAATGGTGTGAGTGAGTATGTGTGTGTGTGTGTTTGAGTGTGTGTGTGTGTGTGTGCTCGCGCGCGTGCGTGTATGTGTGTGTGCGCGCGCGTGTGTGTGTGTGTGTGTGTGTGTGTGTGTGTGTGTGTGTGTGTGTGTGTGTGTCACGCGCCAATGTGCCCACGCACGCGCCCACGCGGCCATAGGTGCGAGACAGTAATC
>CM054167.1:23607392-23617392 GCA_028751875.1 Rapana venosa | reverse complement strand
AGACCATAGTATTATGCGCTGACGTGACTTCATCTTTGAAGGTTTTTTGTGTTTTGTTTGGTTGTTTGTTTGTTGTTGTTGTTGTTGTTTTTTAGCAAAAGGGCACGTTAAAGTGCTGTCGAATTATCAGTTTATATTTATCCCTGCATATCTGCTACACAACTTCATAACTAAAAGATCTAATATTATGTGTCGGTTTTGTTGTTATTGTTGTTGTTGTTTTACACTTCCTGCAAGTTCATGTAAAATTATCTGAACAGAAAAACAAACCCAACTTCATCTGTTGACAGAAAATGTAGCACTGAATTAACCCGGATGAGTTTGGTTTACTTTTGCCAATGGTAGCTAACTCATCGTTGATGAAATACGGCTTTTGAAAAACATAAACAAAATTGAGCCGTTACGGGTATAGTTTATTTCACTTCCACTCCCTGATTCAGCCATGTCAAGCCAAGCCCATTTTGAAACAATAATTATTCCTGGTAGGCCTAGTAATAATTGAGACCGTAACTGCTATAGTGTAAGTTGACCACGTCAATCTAGTGTAAGATGCTATTTCATTCTGCTGAGACACTGAAGAGATAAAAAAAATTTTCGTTCCTTGGTTTTAGCTCCAGTTTTCACCAACGGTCAGATTTTGCGTATGCGACCGTTTTTGCCCACCATGAAGGTAGCCGCATTCTGAATCCAGGGATGTCTGCTGCGTATGTTCGTGTCTCCCTAACCCGCCCAACGCTCACATGGATTACCAGATCTTTAACGTGCATATTTATTTTAATCTTCTGCGTGTGTATGACAGACACGAGGAGAATTAAGGTACCGGTAGGTCTGGACTTGGAGACCTGTTGACCTGGGAGATTGTTAAAAAATCCCCACCCTTAATTCACCAGATGCCGCTGCCGAGATTCAAACCTAGAACTTTATAGACCCAAGGGATTGAAGTCAAACGGTCTTAACCACTTGGCTGTAACGTTCGTCATATGAATATTTGTGAAAGGGATAATAATGCCCGTTTAGCCACAAGCTAAAATATTAGCGTCTGTCCAAAATACTTTAAGACATGTAAACAATCTCTCTTGTTGTTGTTCTTCTTCTTGTTCTTCTAATTGTTGTTGTTGTTGTTGTTGTTCTTCTTCTTCTTCTTCTAATTGTTGTTGTTGTTGTTGTTGTTGTTGTTGTTGTTCTTCTTCTTCTTCTTCTTCTTCTTCTTCTTCTTCTTCTTCTTCTTCTTCACACTTCTTCTTGTACTTCTAATTGTTGTTGTTGTTGTTGTTGTTCTTCTTCTTCTTCTTCTTTTTCTTCCTCTTCTTCTTCTTCTTCTTCTTCTTCTAATTGTTGTTGTTGTTGTTGTTGTTGTTGTTCTTTTCTTCTTCTTCTTCTTCTTCTTCTAATTGTTGTTGTTGTTCTTCTTCTTCTTCTAATTGTTGTTGTTGTTGTTGTTCTTCTTCTTCTATTTGTTGTTGTTGTTGTTTGTTGTTGTTTGTTGTTGTTCTTCTTCTTCTTCTTCTTCTTCTTCTTCTTCTTCTTCTTCTTCTTCTTCTTCATACTTCTTCTTGTTCTTCTAATTGTTGTTGTTGTTGTTGTTCTTCTTCTTCATACTTCTTCTTGTTCTTCTAATTGTTGTTGTTGTTGTTGTTGTTGTTCTTCTTCTTCTTCTTCACACTTCTTCTTGTTCTTCTAATTGTTGTTGTTGTTGTTGTTGTTGTTGTTCTTCTTCTTCTTCTTCTTCTTCTTCTTCTTCTTCTTCTTTTTCTTCTTCTACATGCGTAGCTACTGTGTGTAATTATAATTCCCCAAAGTTAAAACTATGTAAAAGAAATAAGTTGGACATGTGAGTCACAGACTATCAAGGACTGACCCCTTATATGGGTTCTCTTTTAAGCAGGTGCAACTTTTTACGCTTGGTACATAATAATGCTTTTTTTACTGTAAGTGTATAGGAGCTGTTACAATCTAAAGCTACTTTTGAATGTTAAAACGAAATTGTTTGAGTGTACAGGAGCTGTAATCATCTAATGTTACTTTTGGATAATAGTATGAAATTATTTGAGTGTATAGATCTAAATTTTGTGATTTTGTAATTTAAAAAAGTAATATTTCATGTTTTTTGTAATCATCTAAAGTTATCTTTGGATATTAAGATGAAATTGTTTTGATAAAATTATTGCACTTTTATTACACAACGGTTAGGAAGTCTGTTGTCCAGTTACGACTGCTTTGGCTTCCAAATTGCATCTTCGATTTTAGATCATTTTTCAATAAAAGGAAGAAATTGACACCGAACTGTATGGTTGAAGGAGAACTAGGACAATGTCAGTTAGAAATTCAGTCCAAATTTAGAAATTCAGTCCAAATTTAGGGTGTTTAATTTTTGGTTTAAGCTTGTTCATTAAAAAAAAATCAGTCCACATTGTCATGCATGATTTTTGTTTTCATATATATAAGTTGTACATAGAAAATTGATTTTTTTTCTTATTTTCTCGGCTAGACTTCTCAGTGTACCAGTGGTGAGATATCTCAGCATGTTCATAACAAGAATAATCAGTCTACATTATCATGCATAATTCTTCTTAAATTTGTTGTTGTTCATAGAAAATTGATTTATTTTTGTTCCTGGGCTAGACCTACCAGGTTCACCATTGGTCAGATTATTGTGTATGCAACAGTCTCACCCCCTCCCCACCCCAACACACACACACACACGCACGCACGGCACGCACGCACGCACGCACACGCACGCACGCACGCACGCACACACACACACACACACACAACCACTATTTAGGTAGCCAGATTCCGACTTTGAGGATGGTATCTAAATACCAATCTGTGTGGATGCTTTTTGTTCAAATTTTGTCATCCGTTCCTACCGGCACGAAATGGCCTACTCTTCCAAAAAGTGGACAGTTTTTTTTAAAAAGTGTGTGCAAGATGTTCTGCATGCATTTGCACACGGGGCCTCAGTTTATAGTCTCATTTGAAGGACTTTGACATTCAGTTCGATTTTCTCGTCAAACTGGGAAGAAAGGGCAAGGTTGGGAATCGAACCCAGAACCTCCCTGTTTAGGCTACTTGTTAAGCAGGTGAACGTCTTAACCACCCTGCTACCTTCCGTCTTGAAAGTTGATATGTCAGTGCCTTTAGTTTTCTGTGATAGAGAGAAATCTTGGATGGTATTGGGTCAAGTGGCTTTTGGATTCATGATTCTTCGTGGTCAGAGCACTCGCTTTCCCCCAGCCAAGGTTAAGCAGCATCGAGCGTGGTTACCACTTGGATGGGTGACCGTTTGCGCGCCTTGGCTTCAGTACAGTCCCCCTGTTCACCCAGCTTTAAATGGGTACCTGCCTCTTTAGGGTCGGGAAAGGGTAAAGCAGGAGGGAGGGAGAGGGGCCCCCCCCTAAATTTTTGCTTGCCCTAGAGAAGTTGAGGTCTCTGAGTTCCCCCTCTACGACCACATAGGTTATGGGACACCTTAAACAACCGTTCATCTCTCAGACATAATAAAAATTTTTTTAAAAAGGCAGTTCGTGTCTTAAAGTCATCAGGTTTTCAAAAAAAGGCTAAGGGAACTGAAGGAAAACCCTTTGTACAAACTATTAAAAACGAACTATAAAGAAACAAATTTTAATTTTGAAAATATCCTACAATTTTGCGAAAATAAACAAAAATCAAAAATATGTTGTAAAATTAGAAACTGAAATAAAACATTGTACAACTATTACAAAGATAACACAAGGGAACTTTTTCGTTTTAAAACTATCCCCCAGTTTTGGGGCCAAATAACATAATCAAATGTTTTGTTGTGAAAACGGTTTTAAAAAAAAATCTAATGCAAAACCCGTAAGGCCCCCCCCCCCCCCCCCGCTGGGGGATGCTGGGGACCTGCAGTATAAAATTAATAGAAACCCCCCCTTCTGGAAATTTTGTTTTGGGTTCCCTCTTTTTTATCCCTCTTTTTCTGCTTTTTTCCTTTTTCGGTTTATTCTCCTGCCCTTTTTTTTTTTGAGAAAAAACTTGAAATCAAACCCTTATTCCCCCCGCCGAATGGATGTGCTGGGGCGACTTGTCAGGGGCTTAACGGAAGCGCAGGTATTCACCAATGATAGACAAAATAGTTGCTGTTGGGTTAAACCCCGAAAAAGAAACAGGGGTGTTGAACCATACCCCGAAGAGGCTTTGTTCAAAATGTGATCTTTGTGAATTAGGGGGAAAAAATTTCTGATCTTTGTCTTTTACCCTAGGTTCTTTTCCTGCTTCATTATAGCTTTTTCCCCGCCTTCAACGCCAGATTCTATTTCCCTGCCCGGGTGTTTTGCCTGTTTGGGGTGTGTTTGGGGTTTTGTGTGGCGCGCGCGCGCTTGTGCCATTTGGATTGATGGAACTATTACTTGTTACTTTTTGTATGATGTTAAAATTATTGATAACCTTTGATTTTCTCAAAGGGTTATAGCCCAAAAAAATTTCCTTTTTAATCCCCCAACAATTACCCCCCATTGGGCAAAAAATGAACCCAAAATCCCCCCCCTAATTTCCCTCTTAAAAAATAAAAAAACTTTTTTCTTTTTAATAAACAAAATTCCAACATTTTTACAAAACCATATTTTAAAAATTTAAACTTTTTAAATTTCCAAAAAAATTTTTTTAAAATCTTTAATTCAAAAAATAAAAACATTTTATTTTTCGCATCAATAAATTTATATTTTTTTTTAAAAAAAAAAATTTTTAATTCCTATTATTTTACATTTTATTTTCTTGCTTTTCATTTTATCACGGTTGATACCAGAAAAACCCTCAAACCATTTTGTTTTTTATTGACCGTTTATTATTGTTAAATTTGTTTCCTTGGGGGGTTTAGACTGTTTTTAAATTTCGATTTTAAGGTTACAGGCAATGTGTGACAGTCAAAAAAACTTTTAAAAGGGGGGGGGGGGGGGGGGGTTGAAATAAACTTTGCCTTTCCCTTCGCCTTGCCTTCCCTTGCCCGCTTTTTTCGGCTTTCAAAAATTGCTCAATTTGCAAAATCATCAAGCTTTGGACGGGAACAAAACACACATAGATGAGATGGGCGTAAAAAATAATTAAAACAGAGTTATTTTTAAAATGGCTTTTTAAAACATTTTATACTTTAATACATACTTAATACAAAACCAAACATCCCTATATTTATATATATTTTATTTTATATATATATAAAATATATATATTTTTTTATTATTATAATTATATACAAAAAATGCTTTTTCCCCCCCAAAGGTCCCTTTGTCTAAACAGAGAAACAATTTTGTTTCGTGTGACCCCCCAACACACCAAAAACCACACACACACCCCCCAAAACACACACACACCCCACACCCCAACCACCAAAACACACACACACACCCCACACACACGCACGCACTTTCGCACGCCACACGTACCCCCCACACGGGTTCGTTTCCCCGTTCAAGGGGGATTTTTTCCCTGGATTTAACTTTAAAGTGCCGACTCCACTCTCCTCAAAAGTCCTTCGGGGGGATATAAACGACCCCCCGGTGTGAACGCACACAGAACATCTTTCGCCACGTTAAATTTCTGTTCCGCTTTTCGTAAGAGTAACCCCATTGTGTGCCGGTGGGAAAACAGATGACGAATTGTTTAAAACCCCCCATACCAGGGGGGTTGGATGTAAAAAAGCACAAGGTGTTATTCCATAACCCCCCTCGATATAAAAGAATTTTAAAAAGCCCCCCCCCCCCACCCACACACCGTACCTTAAAACCACTGAAAACCACAAAACCCCTTTCCCCACAAAAACAACCACACACACACACCAAAAACCACACACACACACACACCAACACACACACCACACACACACACACACTTACACACTGGTACATGGCAAGAAAGGTTAGCGCTTTATTTTTTTAGGATAAATGCTTTTATCACCAAATATAGCAAAAATATAAAATGTTTGTGTGGTGAGAAAATTACTAGCATTCATATAATTTTTGAACGTAAGAGTCTAAAACCATTATTACCTTCTTTTTCTGAAAAAATCCTTGGATAAGATATTACAAAAATATTAATTTGGCATTTCGTACAACAAAATCTTTAATGAACAGTCCTGTAAGACATTTGTTATAGTGTTATAAGTCGCATTAGTATTTCTTATGTATTTATTTGCTGTCATCATTGCTCAGCCTTTTTCTGTATACTGCCGACGATATTTTAGCAACAGATACCAATTTCACAGTCACAACCATCAAACCATCATGGATCCACGGGATTTAATTTGAACGGTCTTAACCACTCGGCTATAGCGTCCGTCCGTCCTCTAAATGATAGTGATGATCAGGGTGCCAGATCTGTTTGAGGGCTACCATCAGTGAAAACATGAAACATAAATCTCAAAACGTGAAAGGGATTCTTTTACTTTTTCTTTTTACATCCAGCCCTCAGCCAAAATAATGATAATGATAATAATAATAATAATAATAATACATGGGACTTATACAGCGCTATATCTTGCAAAAAAACAACAACAAACCCAAATCAAAGCGCTTTCATTCATCCTAGTCTTTCACATGCAGCCAGTTACAATTAATAGATTTTTACAAATTCAAATGTTCGCACACACACACACACACACACACACACACACACACACACACACAAAATGACTGATAAAAAAAAAAAGAAAGACTTCCCTCCTCCCACATTATTGGCCCAGACCAAAAGCTTTGTCAATTATTGACTGTAAACAAAGTGCTAAGCCATACACTAAAAGGTTGGTACGCTTCAAAATGTTCTGATGACATTGTCTTCAGCCGTGACAAAGCTCTTAGAAAAACAGCTTGCCCTCTCCTGTAAAGGAGGTGGCGAAAGCCTTGAATTCGGACTAAGGGGGATGTCGTCTGTATGGTAAGTGTTGTGTCAAGTGGGTGAAAATTGTGTTGCTCTCCTTTGACCTCTCTGCGGAATTCAGCCTGCCCATTGCTGTTTTCTGCTTGAAATCTCAACGTTTAGCATTTTTCAAGACTTATTCAGTGGTAAGGTATTGCCGATTTTCTTTTTGAAAGGGAGAGAAATGTGTTTTGTGAGTAAACGCTACGCAATACCACACCAAACAATAAACGTAGAATGAAATACAATGAAATGCAATACCAGGTGTTTGGAATATCTATCTATCTATATCTATATCTATATATGTCAAGTCAAAAAATACTTGAATTTGCTGACGTTGCGATTTCAAGTGTTTGTAGGGCAAGGTATTTGAAAACAGCTACACAGGCGAATTTCTTATCCAGTGTGTAACTTACAATCTCTCAGTGATTCCCGGGTATGAGTGAGACAGTGCATATTCTGGGTGACGTTCAGGATGTTAAGCTGGGGAACAACAATAGCAACAACAACAACAACACACACACAGAATTTTGTTAACGTTATTTGTTGAATCGTTGACTTATTAAACATTCAGGAAAAGTGAGAATTTTTTAAAGAACAATTTTAAAATCCAACAATTTGTTCATTTTATTTATTTATTTATTATTTTTTTCTTTTATATCAAGGATAATGGAATAAGCACTTATGTGCTTTTTTTTTTACATCCAGTCCCCGTGTGTACGCAGTTTTGTAAATTTTGTCATCTGTTCCCACCAGCACACAATGGCCTACTCACACGAACAGCGGAACAGGATTTAACGTATGCGCAAGATGTTCTGCGCGCGTTCGCACACGGGACCTCGGTTTATAGTCTCATCCGAAGGACTTTTAGGGGAGAGTTGAGTCTGCACTGATGTTAACACCAGGGGAAAAAATCCTCATTGAACGGGAATCGAACCCGGGTCGTCAGATTGAGAGCGCAATGTTCTAACCACTAGGCTATCCCGTCCCTCTCGTCTCTCTCCCTGTTCGTGAGAAAACAACAAACAAAACGCTGAACATCCATTCGTTGGGCGTCTGAGGCCCAAAGCCAACAGGAAGGAAGGAAGGCCACAGGATGGCAGCCATGTCTGAAAACAATCAGTGTAAGTGTGAGTATCAGTTGTTATGTTCTTCATGTTCAATTCGTTCCTCGCCGTTTTGAATGATTACACCCTAATTCAAACAAAGTGTGAAAACCATACCAAGCTGGTTTATGGTAGTGGAAAGACAACGACGACGACGACGACGATGATGATAGCAATGATAGTAATGGTGGTGGTGGTGGTGATGATGATGATGATGATGATGATGATGATGAGGATAGTCTGGTATCCTTTTCAATGGAAAGACGTAAAACAGTGAAGACGACTACTACTACTACTACTACTACTACTACTTTTACTACTACATGCACCCATGTATACACACACGCACGCGTAGCATACATACACACAACTTCTCTCTCTCTCTCTCACTCTCTCTGTGTCTCTGTCTGTCTGTCTGCCTATCTGCCTACCTGTCTCTCTGTCACACACACCACACACACACAACACACACACACACACACACACACACACACACACACACACACCACGCACGCACGCACGCACGCACGCACGCACGCACGCACCACACACACACACACACACACACACACACACACACCACTCTCTCTCTCTCTCTCTCTCTCTCTCTCTCTCTCTCTCTCTCTCTCTCTCTCTCTCTCTCTCTCTCTTCCCTTTGTTTCTACTGTTTGAGAGTATGAGTATTGTGTTCATTATTAAGATGTATCCCTACGGGCGGGGACCGGATGTAAAAAAGCACATGAGTACTTATTTATTATCCTGGTAATAAAAGAATTTGTCTCTCTTACTTACAATGTGTAGATGCTCATTTTATGACTTTATTGGTTTTTCCCCCTCTTTATTGTGTGAGTGTATGGGTATTGGGCTTACATTATCAGAATGACGTTCAAATTGTATGAGTATAATCAAAAAGTGTTGATGGTGATGTGTGCTGTCTTGAGAATTATATATTTAGTATTATCCCTGAAACACAACACACACACACACACACACACACACACACACACACAACACACACACACACACACACACACACACACACACACACACACACACACATTCTCTCTCTCAATGACTGTATAGGTTTGGATTTTTTCTTTTCTTTTCTTTCTTGTTTTTATTGTGAGTGTATGGGTATTGAGTTTATTTCATTGTCATGACATATAATTTGAACAGGTATAATCAAAATGAGTGTTGATGGTGATGGTGCACTGTTTTGAGAATTATGTATTTAATATTATCTCTTAAATATACACACACATACTCTCTCTCTCTCTCTCTCTTCTCTCTCTCTCTCTCTCTCTCTCTCCTCTCTCTCTCTCTCTCTCTCTCTCTCTCTCTCTCTCTCATTGTTTTGCTTATAGTTATAGTTGTGTATCCTGATGAAGACTTTTTCATCTTTTATACTTTTCAATATTTTATTGCGCTTGTCGGACCGTACTTGATTTTAATGAAACCTATTTCATATTTTATTGTTAAGTGGAACAACTATGGAGTACCATTTACAATGTGTAATGTTAATTATGACTAATATGTTTTTTGTTTTTTTCCTCTTTTCTTCTTTGACCATTGTTTTTGTTGGGTAAGTTGTTTTTTCTCTTTTTCTTCTTTGGGTGTTATTTTCCCGATGATTTTGTTTGAAGGGGGGGGCGTGGGGGCTCTTTTGTTGGGAAATGTTCGTTTTTTGGGGGGGGGAGGGGGGTTGTTCGGGATTTCTTTTATTGTTTGTCATTTTTTTTTTTTTGTATTGTTTTTGTTTTAAAGGTATTTCCTTTTGTTTCTACTTTGAGATATGAGTATTGGGTTATTACTAGATGTATCCACAGGCGGGAATGGATTAAAAAAGACATGAGTGCTTTTCAATTCCCGAATAAATAATTGTCATTGTCATTGTCTTCTACTTTCTCTCTCATCTGTCTCTGTGTTATATGTTTTAATCTGTTTAGTACCTTCTTTTTCCAGGGCTGACGTTAAATAAGTCTTGTGACTATGTTATTACCAACAGAAAA
>CM054167.1:23584892-23602392 GCA_028751875.1 Rapana venosa | reverse complement strand
AGCTGGTAACCACGCTCGACGCTGCTTAACTTGGCTGGGGGAAAGCGAGTGCTCCGACCACTGAGCTATCCCGTCCCATGAGAAGGGCGAGAAGTTTCTGCTTTTGATCGTTGTAGCGTGCAGACTGTATGCTGGGTATCAAATCACCCATACCACCGTCCATAGCTGGGTCTACTCTTTCACGAACAATGAAACGGTTTGTAACATGTGTGCATGATGAGCGAGTTTACACACAGGACGTTGGCTTAGAGCCTCATGCAAGAATCATGCAAGCACAGCTGATTCTAAAGTACAGTTGGTATAGTTGTAAGAAACTGCGCCTTCATTTTGAAATTGTGTTAGCCTATCTGGCGCTGACGTTATTACGGAAACTGATGTAGTGTTTGACTTAGTAATTCAGCCAGTGTGGTGTGTGTGTGTGTGTGGTGTGGTGTGTAGTGTAACGTAGAGGGTTGTCGATTTTTTAAGATATTGTGTTATTTCTTAATCTGTATTGCTTAATAATGCATGATGTGTCATTATAATTTAAAATATACCACTCATACTTTCTCTAGTTGAGACATTAAAGTATTCTTGAGTTTCGAGTCTTGAATCAGCCAGGGAAAGGGGGGAGGGGGGCGGGATAGCCTAGTGGTTAGTACCTAGTGGTACCTGTGATCTGATGGTCCAGGTTCGAGCCACCGCTCCCTCCCCCCCTCCCCGTGGAGATTCCGGGGGGGGGGGGGGGGGGGGGGGCTCTTTAAGTATAAATAGCATCTCCACCTTCTGGAAAATCTGTGCAAGAAATGTCCACTTTTCTATCTTTCTCTCTTTTGTTTCTGTCTTTCTCCTTACCTTTCTTTCATCTCTCTGCCTTCCTGGTCCATTCTCCTGCCTTTTTTTCAAGCAAATCTTTCAAAAACAAATAGTCTTTTTTTCATTATATGACGTTTTGCTTGTGTTCTTTTGTTCTGGCAGCCAGGTAGTGATATTTAAACACTTGGATGGGAACAGGATGCCCATTCTGCAGTATTATTTGCCTGTGTGGCACTTGGTGGTTTGTTTTTTTTTTGTTTTGTTTGTTCTTTAAAATGTTAATACGTGTAATAATTTTTTTACGCTTTTTTATAATCTGGGGGATGATAAATTAAGCGGAATGGCTGGCGTCCTCAGCATAGCCTGGTTTATTAGCCTTTTAGAATGAAACGATTTAGGTACTGTATCATTTAATGTCGTTTTATTTTATTTTCAGAAGGACATGACTCGTAATAAGTTTGTAATTGATTGGCTACCATATCATAAACATAATTATTGTCGAAATTTGATATTTTCCTTGAAATGTGAACTTAAAGTTATCCTATTTTAATGGTGTCTTTCCCCCCAAATTAGCAAACTGCTGTAATCTATTTTTTTGTGTGTGCTTTAAATTTTTTTATTATAAAAAAGTCCTTTTGTTGTTACAAATACATATATGCATGACAAGCATTATCAATATCACCATCATCATCATCATTAACCATTATACCCAGTGGTGTGTAGGGGAGCAACAAAGCGCTTCCACTCCTGCATATCCTGGGCTAACCTAGTCACTGATCCCCAAGAGTGTTGCATGGCCTTCATCTCACTATTATCAATATCAATAAACGTTAACTAGCAATAGTCGCATGTTCATGAATGCACTTCAATATTGTACATAACAAAGAAATAGCGTGTATACAGCATTCCTGCATACATACATACATACATTCATACACACACATTCACATACATACATACATTCATACATACATACATACATACATACATACATACATACATACATACATACATACATACACAAGGGCATTTTATTCAGTACACAATTTACATGCCATGCCATCTGAAGAATATTACACAGTTTATCAGTTGCCATTCCTCCCTCCCCCATTACAGGAGGGCCTGATGGGATGTTATTTTTTTTGTCCGAAGCTGTGTGTCTTCTGATGTTTTATTCATCCTTTATGTGACAAAAAAATAATGATTTGTAGTGATTCTATTCTATTTCAAATTTCATAAGGTTATTTGCAATTCTTGCATTGTACTGCTCGGTTTTAAATCTATTGTGTAGCTGTGCCTGAAAAACAGAAAGTGTTGGTATTTGTCTATCAATTTTGCATCTGTAGATGTGTAACTTTGCAAGCAACATGATCAAATCTTAAGTCTTATCTGTTTTTTTGTGTTGGGTCAAATGTGCTGTAATACTTACTCTACTATGTTGTTGAGACTAACAAGTAATATGTTCATTAAACAGTGTATGGAGGCGGGTGACATGTGTACAGTTTCCACACTGATCAGTCCACTTGCTACTTCTGTATTATATTTGTCTACCAAAAAAATAAAATAAGGGCAAGGAAATGCGTTAATAGGAGTACGTTGTAAAATGTTCATTGTGGACTCGTCTTTTAGCACCATTAAGAATCGTCAGTGCTCTGAAATCCAAACAAATAACAGACTTGCATGATTTGAATATTGATAACCCTCTCTCTCTCTCTCTCTCTCTCTCTCTCTCTCTCTCTCTCTCTCTCTCTCTCTCTCTCTCTCTCTCTCTCTCTATATATATATATATATATATATATATATATATATATATATTAATATATATAATATAATTGTCTTGATGAAAACCCACAATTCTGCTGGGCACCACTCCCTTCAAACACACAGTTGAGGTAAAATTGACGGAAATAAAAGGAAAATGAAGCTGAGCATAGTAAGTATATATGTATATATATATATATATATATATATATATATATATATATATATATATATATATAAACACATTTGCTTGTGACTTTCCCCATCTGTTTCCATGTGTGGAATGTCACCTTTGTCATCTTACCTGACCGCATAAGTGAAGACTATTTTTTTGATTGGTTACTTGTTGCTTTATTACTTTGTACCACCATTTAGAAGTTATTAACAAAATTAATGCACAAACTACTACAGTGAGCTCGAAAAATCGTGTATGTATAAACTATTACTCATGTGCATAAATTTATGCGCTCACAACGGCGAGGACGAGGGTTAGAAATGAGATTGTTGGTGTTCAATGTATACTACTATTGTGTTCATATGCAAAAGTTAGATAAAAATGCTTAAAAACAAACAAAAACAAAAACAACAACTAAACGTGTGTTGTACTCATATTTAATTTATCGTATACCACTTTCAGTCACGTCAGATTTCTCTGTGTGAAATTCGGGCTGCTCTGTCCAGGGAGAGTCTGTCGCCCACAAGAGGGGACGGGATAGCCTAGTGGTTAGAACATTAGGCTCGCAATCTGATGACCCGGGTTCGAATCCCGCTCAAGGGGATATTTTCCCTGGAGTTAACATCAGTGCAGACTCCACTCTCCCAAAAATTCCTTGGGATGAGACTATAAACCGAGGCCCCGTGTGCGAACGCACGCAGAACACCTTGCGCGCACGTTAAATCCTGTTCCGCTTTACGTAAGAGTAGGCTATTGTGTGCCGGTGGGAACGGATGACAAAATTTACAAAACCGCATACAAACGGGAACTGGATGTAAAAAAAAAGCACATGAGTGCTTATTCCATTATTTTCGATATAAAAGAATAGAATTAAAGAAATAGATAAAAGAGCAGTACCACCTATTTTTCTCTCTTCTTTTCCTGTGGGCAAGTGTATCTGTTTCCATATCAGAGTGGCTTTTTTCTACATACTTTTGCCAGGGGCAACTCTCTTGTTACTGTGGGTTCTTTTACGTGCGCTAAATATGTGTTGCACACGGGACCTCCGTTTATCACCTCATCTTAAAGACTAGCACCCAAACCACCACTCACGGTCTAGTGGATGGGGGAGGGAGTTTCGGGTACAAACGGGGGATCAAACCACCACACACTTGGAACCTGGACTTTTGCGCTTTCTAGGCAGGTGCGTTACCTGTAGACCACAGACTCACCTATACTGATACTCCTACTTTCGGGGTTGCTACTATGTTGGTGACAGTTTTTTTTTTAAAGAAAAAAGATAAGTAAAAAAGAACTCCAAACCAACTGTGATTCATCTCCGCCTACACACACACTCATGCATATCAACATTTATGCCTTGGATTCCCCATCCCCCCTACTGGATTTAACGTCAGTGGCGATTCTACCCCCCCCCCCCCCCCCCCCCCCCCCTGCCCACCTCGCCCACACACACACATCAAAAGTCCTTTGAATGACACTATAATAAACCGAGGTTCCGTGTGCGAACGCACGCAGAACATCTCACGCATACGTTTAAACCTGTTCGGTTTTTGTGGAAGAAGTAGGCCAATGTGTGCCGGTGGGAGCAGATGATAACATTTTACAAATCTGCAGGCACAAGGGGTGGAGGGGGAGGGGGGGGGGGGGAGGAGAGACAGGATGTAAAAAACCAACAACCAACCAAACAAACAAACACACACAAAAAACAACAACTAGCACACGAGTGCTTATCCAAAATTTATCTTCCAAAATAAAAGAACAAAATTGTAATAAAATGGTAACCCCCCTCCCCCCTCACCCCCACCCCCACCCCCCCCCCAAAAAAAAAGGGAGGGGAGGGGGGGGGAGGGAGGGGGGGGGGGGGGGGGGAGGAAGATGATTCACCTCGCTTGTTCAGGCTCGGGATGTGCTGGTGGTGAAAACCTCAACCTCAGTGGTGTAGTAGGCCTGTGTTGTGTGTGTGTGTGGTGTGTGGTGTGGTGGTGTGTGTGTTGTGTGTGTGTGGTGTGTGTGTGTGTGTGTGTGTGTGTGTGTGTGGTGTGTGTGTGTGTGTGTGTGTGTGTGTGTGTGTGTGTGTGTGTGTGTGTGTGTGATGTGTGTGTGTGTGTGTGTGTGTGTGTGTGTGTGTGTGTGATGTGTGTGTGTGTGTGTGTGTGTGTGTGTGTGTGTGTGTGTGTGTGTGTGTGTGTGTGTGTGTGTGTGGTGTGTGTGTGTGATGTGTGTGTGATGTGTGTGTGATGTGTGTGGTGTGTGTGTGTGTGTGTGTGTGTGTGTGTGTGTGTGTGTGTGTGTGTGTGGTGTGTGTGTGTGTAGTATGTGTGTGTGTGTGTGTATGTGTGTGTGTGTGAGAGAGTGAAGCTTTTTTTTTCTTCTTTCTATTCAAAATTCAGTTCCATCGTTTTCTACGTACGCCTCTAGTTTGATTCCCGAGAAGTCGTTTTCGAAAACGGCCGAGGGTTCGTTCATTCGTTGTCTTCGTCTTTCGCAATAGCTATTGCTGCCACAATCCCCCCCCCCTTCCCCCGACGCTCGCGTTGGCTACGGAGGAAAAGTTTCCTTATTTTCTGAAAAAAAAGAGTCTTACATAGAAATTTCCTCCTCCTCTCTGTGTGTTGTGTTTGTGTTGTTGTTATTGTGGTGGTGGTGGTGATAATGTGTGTGTGTGTGTGTGTGTGTGTGTGTGTGTGTGTGTGTGTGTGTGTGTGCGTGTGTGTGTGTGTGTGTGTGTGTGTGTGTGTGCGTGTGTGTGGTGTGTGTGTGTGTGTGTGTGTGTGTGTGTGTGTGAGTGTGATTGTTTATTTCGAGGATAGTGTATAAGCACGCATGTGTGTGTGTGTGTGTGTGTGTGTGTGTGTGTGTGTGTGTGTGTGTGTGTGTGTGTGTGTTTTGGAAGTTTTGGTTTTTTTTCTACGGGCCTTATAAATGATACTAAATTAATTCCTTCATTTATTGACACCATAATATTCAGCGCACGTAAAAGAACGCACAGCAATAGGAGAGTTGACCCTTTTAAAAATTGTGAAGAGAAAAGCAACTCTCATAGATAGGAGCACACACACACACACACACACACACACACACACACACACACACACACACACACACACACACACACACATACACACACACACACACACACACACACACACACATACACACACACACACACACACACACACACACACACACACACACACACACACACATACACACACACACACACACACACACACACACACACACACACACACACACACACACACACAAGGGAGAGGGGAGATGGGAAAACGAACCAGCTGTATTTCTTAGTAGAACGGGAATTCGAAGAAACTCGATTTTCGTTTCGTGTGTGTTGTTTTTAGTGTTGTTTGTTTTTAGTTGTTTATTTTTGTGTGTTTAATCGGTACTCCGACAGCATGTATACTGGTGGTTTAAAGGTATTGCACTTGTCTAGAAGTCGCGTGTTCGATCCCCATTCGAACCCAAACCTTCCTCCGCCCGTTAGACTTTGAACGTGGACATTTTCAATATCTATCGACCTCAAGTGGGGTCTGGGTGTTAGTCTTTGGGAAGGGGTGATAAACTGAAGTTCTGTTTGCTGCATAAATTTAGCGCACCCAAAAGAACCCACAGCAACATTTTGTGGAAAAGTCACTGCCCTAGTGGAACAAATACATATTCATAGGAATAGGTTAAAAAAAAAAAAAAGAAGAGTTGGTGGCGCAGGTCTTGTGGCTACGCCCTCTCCCCAGGGAGAGTCGTGTTCAATATTAGATGTGGGGGAGAGCAGTCCGCCTATGTCCCCTATGTATACAATACATAACAATAAGCCCAATACAACGAGGCTCTGTAGGGGTTAATCTCTTCCTCTGTATAATATATTTTAGGAGCAAAAAATTATAATCAGAATGACTGTTTTTGTGTGTTGATATTATGTTTTTTGCAATAACACAATACAGTTCAATAAAATGCAATGGCATGCTTCAGTTGGTTTCACCGGCATTGTATGCGCGAGCATTACACAGAAGAATCTTTGGTGGTACATACGACTGCAACCACTCATTAATTAAGTCACTTGCTAACTGTACGAACGGCTACATGACGATTTTTAAGTCAATCTTCGGAGAAACCCGGTTTTCTCAGAAATGAATTTTTGAAAAATGGCTTGCTCCGGAAATACCCCTAATGAGGCTCTATAAGGGTTATTGTATTTCTCTTTATAATACATTTGGGTTAAAAATGGCCAAAACTTAAAACAATATCATTATCCTAGTACATATCACTTTTATATTGTTTTATAAAAAAAGTATGTAGCTAAACAAAAGTAAAGATCTTTTAAGCCAGTTTTGTAACCTTACGAGAACCTTTCACGTCCATTTTTGGATTTTCACGTACGCATGCGCAGTGCTGAAGTAGGCCTACCAGATTCAAGGAAGTTTGGCGTCAAGTACTCACTGGTTTCCGTACATTGGGAAACTGACGAAACAGCCGGATTTCCTGCATAAAATCACTGTGTTTATCCCACAACCAGTCACACTGTGAGTAAAGTGGCATAGCGTAACAAGTGTGTCGAGTCAGAAGATATTGTTGAAGGAATCGAATGTAACTCCCGAGCTTTTTGATGCAGACTTCATAGTATGGAAGCCATGCCCTGCTGATAATTGTCGTCATGGCGCTGTCTGTCTTCTTCGTATTTGGTTTGTTCAGCTTTGATTTGAAGTTTGGCTTTTCTTTAATTTGTGTGTGCCGTTTTAGTTTGTGTTTTTTGTTGTGAATGCGTAGCTTTGTCACTGTGGGAGCTGCCAGCTTTTGCGAAGTGAAGCCACAGTAGCGGAGATGTGATGTCGAATGTTTTTTAAAAAAAACCACACACACACAAAAATACAAGCTCTATTGCAGTATTGCTCTAGTAAACTTCTATACGTGTACTAGTTCGACGTCTTCAAGTAATCTTTATAAAGATGTCTTCATGCTCAGTAGGCTTGTAGAGGAGTGATGGTTGAATATAAATAGGCTTACCGTATATGGCAGCACCATGATTTTGACCAGGATAAAAAACAAAAACAAACCAAAAAACCATCGATTACAATTTGATCAGTCGGGGTAACTGAGCAGCATTTTGGAAAGCAAACAAAACGTACAAAGAAACAAACATAAACAGAAATACCTAAAAACAAACAAAAACCTCATCAAAACCCATAGACTTGGTCACAGCTACTGATGGGTTAAGGCCTGGACTGATCAGTAGATCTCAATCGAGGCTAGTTGTCGTCTGCACCCAAACTAGGCCTACTTAGGTTTTTTTGTTTTTGTGATTCTCAGTGTGTTCGCCCTTCAACTTATGGAAGGGTTGGTTGGGCACAGCACTGAATTTTTTTCAGACAGTAAGTGATGTGAGTAGTCTTGGATAGTTGAATGCAGTTTTAATCTGAGATTTAAAAGGGATGACAGCCCTTCCCTATATGTTTATCAGCTAAGGTTGGCTGGGCTACAAACAACAGGATTGGATTGGGGCTGTAAAGACCTTTGGGCAGGTTGAACCTGGCAGAGCCCATTGCTTTCCAAATACCATGCCAGATATGTTGTTTTTTTTTAAACCCCAAACATTTTCATCAAGTGTGTACACTGCCAGTTAAGAATATTTTGTTTTCATATTGATTTTGTCAGTTTGTTCCCTCAGTCCAAATCTTGCAATTCCTTGTGGTGCAGTTTTGAATGTATGTAACTGAATCCATGTTCAAAAACAATTTTAGTGTATTGCTCCCCCCCCCCCCCCCCCCCCCCCCACTGGTGTCTGTGTGCTACTACATGTAACAGATAATCGATCATTTGTGTTTGAAGAGTTGTGAGCAGTGTCAGTTTTGCCATCCGTTCCGTCCAGCACAAATGGCCTACTCTTCTGAAAGGCGAACAGGTTATATCATGAGTGCAAATGTTCTGCGTGGGTTCACACGTGTGGCCTTGATTTATAGTTATAGTCTCAAATCCGAAGGACTTTGGGAAGAATGTTTTTATTTATATTTTATTTTATTCTTTTATATCGAGGATAATGGAATATGTGCTTTTTTACATCCAGTCCCCATGCGGTTTTGTAAATTGTCATCTGTTCCCACTGGCACACAATGGCCTACTCTTACGAAAAGCGAACAGAATTTTAATGTGTGCACAAGATGTTCTCTGTGTGTTTGCACACGGGGCCTCAGTTTATAGTCTCATCTGAAGGACTTTTGGGGAAAGTGGAGTCTGCACTGATGTTAACTTCAGGGGAAAATATCCCCTTAAATGCGTGTGTGCAACTTACTGTATCAGTCTTTGTCTGGAGTTGTTCAAAGTAGAATGAGTGGCAGTGCCATTGCAACCACATGATGCAGTAATCATGATTGAGTCTCTGAATGTTATTTTGAGATGGTCATGATCTCACTCTTTCTATCTTTCTTTCTTTCTGACAAAGTATAACAACAACAAAAAGAACAAAACATATTTTATGTGTCATTTAAAACAGACTTTTGTTCTTCTTCTTCTTGTTCTTCTTGATCTTCTTCTTCTTGTTGTTCTTCTTGTTGTTGTTCTTCTTCTTCCCTTAAGTTGGTCTGATTTCTGAGGAATTGTTGGTACATCATTTGTGTTCCAAGCTTAGGTCTCTGTTAATAGTGTGTATGTGACTGTGTGTGTGTGTGTGTGTGTGTGTGTGTGTGTGTGTGTGTAATTATATGTGTGTGTGTGTGTGTGGTGTGTGTGCACATTGATGGTTTTCCATCAAGGTGATTGCTTGTTGTTCTTCTCTTTAACATTTTTCCACTTTAAGTGATAATAGACAGACTCATTGCTTGTTTTGGCATCGAGTGTGTGTGTATGTGTTCGTGCGTGCATGTATACTGGCATGCATGCATGTGTGTCTCTGTGTGTTGGTAATTTTCTATCAAGCTTATTGCTTCTTTTATAAATTTATTTATTTATTTATTTTTTTAATTCAATTTTATTCTTTTATATCGAGGATAATGTAATAAGCACTTATGTGCTTTTTTACATCTAGTCCCTGTGTGTATGCGGTTTTGTAAATTCTATCATCTGTTCCCACCGGCACACAATGGCCTACTCTTATGAAAAGCAGAACAGGTTTGTGTGTTTAGGTGTGTGTGTGTGCGCGCGCTCAAGTGTGATTTTTTTTTTTCCATGCTTTTTGCTTCTTTGTGTGTGTGTATGTGTGTGTATGTGTGTGTCTGTGTGTGTATGTGTGTGTCTGTGTGTGTATGTGTGTGTCTGTGTGTGTATGTGTGTGTCTGTGTGTGTATATGTGTGTGTATGTGTGTGTCTGTGTGTGTATATGTGTGTGTCTGTGTGTGTATGTGTGTGTCTGTGTGTGTATGTGTGTGTGTTGTGTGTGTCTGTGTGTGTTGTGTGTGTGTCTGTGTGTGTATATGTGTGTGTATGTGTGTGTTTATGTGTGTGTCTGTGTGTGTGTCTGTGTGTGTATGTGTGTGTCTGTGTGTGTATCTGTGTGTGTCTGTGTGTGTTATGTGTGTGTATATGTGTGTGTATTGTGTGTGTATATGTGTGTGTCTGTGTGTGTGTATGTGTGTGTATATGTGTGTGTCTGTGTGTGTTTGTGTGTGTCTGTGTGTGTATGTGTGTGTCTGTGTGTGTGTATGTGTGTGTCTGTGTGTGTACACCAGTTGGATGTGCAGGGCCTGACTGTCAGGCGCTTAAAATAAATCAGCGCAACGCATTTTCAATAGTTAATGTTCTGAGCGTTCAATGAAGAAGAGGAATATAGTTGTTGTTGTTGTTTTTTTTATTCAATATCTTTTCAATAAGGTTATATATGACAGGAAAAATGATAAAAAGGAAAGCAATTATAACTCACAGTGTTTTAAGAATATGTGTGGAACCTCTATCACAGCTCTGACTATTCATATATATATATATATATATATATATATATATTATATATATATATATATATATATATTATTTTATATATATATATATATATATATATATATATATATATATATATATATATCATGGGGAATCTTGGTTCACATAATCATTTGACATCCATGAATCTGTAAATCTGCCATTTGCAGGGGGGTTTAGTCAGTTTAAACAGCATCCCTACCTTCTCTGCCATTTGGAAATTGTATAGACTGTAGATCACCCCGAGGACTGCCCGACTGCAAAGTCTACCTGTAATTTTGTTTTGCAGACGCCAGGAGGGATGTCCAGGTATTTGCAGCTGCAGCAGCTACTGAGTGAAGACTCCATTCTCGAGAAGCTGTCCTTCTATCCAGATCCTCTGCTGGACCTGCGGTCGATCCTGTCCGAGTGGATTGAAGCCCAAGACTGGTAAGGGACAATAGGGCTCTCTCTCTCTCTCTCTCCCTCCCCTCCTCTCTCACATACACATGGGGGGACTGGATGTAAAAAAAAAGCACACGAGTGCTTATTCCATTATCCTCGATATAAAATAATAAATACAATAAAAGAAATAATAAAAAATCTCTGTCGCTGCCTGCCCGTTTGTCTGTCTCTTGTCTGTCTTGTCTGTCTGTCTGTATGTGTCTCTTCTTCCTCCCAGGGGAGTGATTGGGGCATTGCACTGAATCCCCCCCCCCACCCCCCACCCTGTGGGGATGCCAGGGTGGGGGTGGGTGGGAGGGGGGGGGGTCTGTCAGTATAAACAGCATCCCTACCTTCTGGAAATTTTGTGTTTAGGAATTCCCTCTTTTCTATCCCTCTCTGTTTCTGCCTTGTTTGTTCCTGTCACTTTTTGACTATTTTCTGCCCGCTTGGTCCATTTCTTGCTTTTCGTTTTTCTCCAGGAAAAAAAAAAGTGTGTGTACGTATGTATGTAAAAAGGTAAAGGTAAAGAAGTCCCATAACCTATAAGGTCGTAGGGGAGCGAGGCGTCAGAGACCTCACTTCTCTAGGGCCAGCATATTGAGGGCGGCGCCCATCTCCTCTCCCTCGCTGCTTTACCTTCCCTGACCCTAAAGAGGGCAGGTACCCATTTACAGCTGGGTGAACTGGGGGAACTGTACTGAAGCCAAGGCGCGCAAATGGTCACCCATCCAACTGGTAGACGCTGCTTAACTTGGCTGGGGGAAAGCGAGTGCTCCGACCACAAGCAACTTAAAACATGTAAACTTTGATGTGTGTCGATGTTCTTTTGCCACCAACTTAAGTTATGCGAAGCGGTTTTGCAAAGAGCTGGTCATTACGCACTTTGAAATTGTATTTTTTCCCATGACCTTAGCCTTTTCCTGATCACTGTGAGTAATGACATTTTGAAAAAAGTGGCCTTGTGGGTATGTTATATATCTGAAGAAATTAACATCCTACTAGGTATAGGTGACTCTCCGCCACAAAATGAGGTGGATAGCATCTGACCCACTTTTCTTCTAAGAATGGTTCTAGATATTTGGGGGTGGAGGGGGGGGGGGGGGGGGTTGTTCAGGTTGTTGGTTTTGAGAGTTTAGTTGATTACTAAACTATAAGCTTCCTTCTGCCTTGTACTGAAATATTAAATAATAATTTTGCTTCCATTTGTTTTAAAAAACACAACAACCCATGTTACAATGTGAAACTTGTCAATTTCTCACTTTTTCACTTCTTGGAGTCTAGCATTTCAGTTTGTGATAACTTTTTAATTTATTTATTTATTATAGATTTGTATGATTTTGAACGCTTAATTGTTTTTTGTGGAATAGTTCCGTTAAAATTGTTTTATTTCCCGATTAATAAAACGTTAATTAAAAATTGACTCATGTGATGGAGGATTATGCTGGTCTTACGAACTTATGTCTACACATGCTTTAGTATCATTTGTACAATTGGATACACACGTTTACATTGGTCTATGAGATCATATGATTGTGCTTGCACACACACTCAAAAAACACTCTTGTGCATGTGCACAAATGAACACACACACACACACACATGCGCATGTATCAGTGCACCTACAGACACGAGTATGTCTATGCACGATCACATATGCACATGCATCCATGCGTGTGCACGCGCACGCACGCACCACGCAGACACACCCCACCCCCAGACAAACACACACACACACACCCCACACACACACACACACACACACACACCACACACACACACACACAGCTTCACCACTAACTGGCTTTGAACAAGTTTCTCCCCGAACTCTAAATGTGGTTACCTTCATGTGGGGGGAGAGGGGGGGGGGGGGGGGGGGGAACAAATGGTCGCATACACAAATCTCGCCATGGTGAACCTTGGAGCTCTTGCTGAGGGATGACCCCTCCCCCCCCCCCCCCTTCCTCTGCAGTTTTCTTGTTTGAAGAGTGCTTTCATTTTGGCTTTACAAGATCGCGCTGTTAATTCCATCGCAGTTTTCTGTGTTAATGAAAAAAAAAAAAAGTGCTTTCATTTGTTGCTTTACAAGAGTCAGCGCTATATAAATTCCATCAGCAGTTTTCTGTGTTAATGAAAAAAAAAAAAGAGTGCTTTCATTTGTTGCTTTACAAGAGTCGGCGTTATATATAAATTCCATCAGCAGTTTTCTGTGTTAATGAAAAAAAAAAAAAGAGTGCTTTCATTTGTTGCTTTACAAGAGTCAGCGCTATATATATAAATTCCATCAGCAGTTTTCTGTGTTAATGAAAAAAAAAAAAGTGCTTTCATTTGTTGCTTTACAAGAGTCGGCGCTATATAAATTCCATACATTATTATTATTATTATTATTATTATTATTATTGTTATTAATGAAACGCTTCAAACGTTTTGTCACAGGCCTGGGATACTGAGCAGCGACGACGAAACGCCAGCCGCCAGATGTGAGGAAGCGTTTCAAGAAGCTCTGTCTTTACTGCAAGAGAAGCGACGACACACAGACTTCAAGTTCTACCTTCAAAATACTGAGACGAAGCTGAAGGTGAGAACTTTTTGTCAGGGTGTTTTTGTTTGTTGGTTTGTTTGTTTGTTTGTTGTATTTTTGGATAATGAGGCACAGATCTCTCTCCTTTCTGTCTTTACTTTGTTCTTGTGTATCTGTGTGTGTGTGTGTGTGTGGTGTGTGTGTGTTCTTGTGGTTGTATTTTTGGATAATGAGGCACAGATCTCTCTCCTTTCTGTTTTTACTTTGTTCTTGTGTATCTGTGTGTGTGTGTGTGTGTGTGTGTGGTGTGTTTCTTGTGGTTGTATTTTTGGATAATGAGGCACAGATCTCTCTCCTTTCTGTCTTTACTTTGTTCTTGTGTATCTGTGTGTGTGTGTGTGTGTGTTCTTGTGGTTGTATTTTTGGATAATGAGGCACAGATCTCTCTCCTTTCTGTCTTTACTTTGTTCATGTGTATCTGTGTGTGTGTGTGTGTGTGTTCTTGTGGTTGTATTTTTGGATAATGAGGCACAGATCTCTCTCCTTTCTGTCTTTACTTTGTTCTGTGTATCTGTGTTGTGTGTGTGGTCTCTCTCTCTCTGTCGGTCTGTCTGTCTTGTTTGTCTGTCTCTGTCTGTCTTGTCTGTCTGTCTCTCTGTCTGTCTCTCTGTCTGTCTGTTCTCTTCTGTCTCTCTCTCTCTCTTCTCTCTTTCTCTCTCTCTCTCTCCTTTCTTCTCTCTCTCCCCCCCTTCTCTCCACCTCTCTCTCTCTCCCTCTCCTTCCCTTCTCCCTTCCCGCCTCTTTCTCTGTCTGTCTTTCTCTCTCTCTCTCTCCCCCCCTCTCTGTCTGTCTTTCTGTCTCTCTCTCTCTCTATCTCTCTAACCCCCCTCTCCCTCTTTTCCTGTCTCCCACTCTCTCTCCCTGTCTCCCTCCCTCCCTCCCCTCTCCCCCCCCCCTCTCTCTCCCTCCCTCTCCTCTCTCTCTCTCTCTCTCTCTCTCTCTCTCTCTCTCTCTCTCTCTCTCTCTCTCTCTCTCTTGTCAATGCATTCCTTTACAGGGTAGAGTGCATAGTGCCTGGTCTTTTCCTGTGCTTGTCATTTTGCAGGGGGGTCTGCCCTCTAGCCTCTAACTGGTTTTTTTTATTTTTTTATTAATCGCTGACTGTGTTTTGTTGCAACAGAAAGCCTACCAGAGTGACCCGGTGAAGTTTGTGGAAGAACTGAACGTTTGTCTGGAGAAAGAAGAGGAGCTCTTTGCCACCATGTTTTCAGGGGTATTACGATTTTATTTCTTTATATTTTATTGTTTTATATCGAGGATAATGGAACAAGCATTCGTGTGCTTTTTTTTCTTCTCCATCCAGTTCTCGTGTGTATGCGGTTTTGTAAATTCTGTCGTCTGTTCCCACCGGCATACAATGGCCTACTCTTACGAAATGCGGAAAAGGACTTAACGTGTGTGCAAGAAGTTCTGTGTGCGTTTGCACACAGGGCTTCGCTTTATAGTCTCATCTGAAGGACTTGATCTGGGTGTGTGTGTATACGATATCAACAAATTAAAATAGCAGCGTAAGTTAGACACTATCCCTCAAAGGCATGACCGAAAATATATCATGAGCACCAGAATAATCTATAAATAAATATTATCAGCATAAGTAAGTAAAGATTTAAATAGAAAGATATGTAAAATCAATCATCAGCCTTATTGTAAATCGATGCATATCATTTTAGCATAAGGAAGCCAACATTGAAAACACACACCAGAAAAAAAATCCCAACAAAACAAAAAACCCCAACTTTTTTTGAATAATGCATCTGTGTGACTTTTTTTCAGGAGCAACCAATGAACTGCGACACCGGCTTCCAACCAATGACAATGGACGACTTGACTACCCGCATTGGCAATGTCAGAAAACTCGATCAGGTTGGAACAACGTTTATTTAAACCCTCGGCTCTCCTTATAGACTTGATAAAGTACAACTATTCTTGAAATACCATGCTAAGGGAAGTAAATCCGCAACACATGCACAGCCACTGCAAATGTTCATCAATAGAAAAACTCCTTTTTTCTCGATAAATGCATCAAAACGTTGAAAAACAGAAACTCCAAAGACGTCACTTCACCCCAAACAGTAATTGTTTTCCATATGTATTTACTGGTATTGTGGGGAAGGGGGGGGGAGGGGGAGGATAAAGTCAAAAGTCAGCGAGCAGAGGATCATTGTTCATAACTCCGTCATAGCTCATAACTAAGTCGTGATTGACTTCAGACTTGTGTCACTTCAAAATTTCTTCACGAGCTTAAACCTCCAAGACATAGTTACCATCAATATGACGTCTGAAAATGAATTCTAGAAATTGTTAAGGCTCACAATGCATGGTAACCCCCCACCCCCTCCCCCCAAAAAAAATTGCGAAAAAAAGCTTTATTTTGAAAATTCACTGCAGCTAAAACTCTGAACCAAATCTCTCACAGCAAAATTCAAAATGGCGTCTCAGGACTTCCTATCTGGAAGACTCTCCTGTCGCAGTTGCATTGTGGGATATACGATAAAGATAACGTTGTTGACCTACCACCGGCAGTTGGTCTTGGTCAATCCAGTATCAAAAAACAGTAGTGGGGTCAGTTAGTCATGGTCGATCGGGACAGCATGGGGTTTAAGAATTTGGCAAGGATTAACACACTCTGTTCGAACATTCCCAATCAGTACTGTTTGTCACTCTACTGTTTCAAAAATTCCTTATTTCTTGTCTTCCCTTTAGGGATATGGAGGATTTTACGTAAGAATCAAGGCATAAAAGCATCGCTGAACAACATACATGCACCATTGAACTAGATGTTTCAACACCAAAGAACAAAATATTTTCTGTGTACATATTTTAAATTCTTTGAACATGGTTTACATGATAGTTCTGAAGGTATCAAATCATTTTAACAGCATTCGGCAGAGTCTTCTTATTTGTTGAAGACCAGAGTTTTTCATGCTTTCAAAGTGTTCAGACGTTTTACGTAATATTTTGGTAAACATTTTTTACATGTTCTGTTCAGCATTGACCAGATTAAAAGTAATGACATTTGTCACCAATATCACTACTACTGCATTTTGTGCAGTATCTTTCATTTCTTTGAATTTCCTCAAAACGGAGGATATTAATAGGCGGATTGTTATCGTTAGTGTAGAACTGAAATACATGGAAGTGTAATTTATTATTCTTTTATTTCAAGAACATTGGAATAAACGGTTGTGTGTATACATGAAGTTTAATTTATTTTTCTTTTATTTCAAGAACTCTGGAATAAACAGACATGTGCTTTTTTTTTTTACATCCAGTCCCTGTGTGTATGCGGTTTTGTAAATGTCATCCATTCCCACCAACGCTTAATGGCCTACTCTTCTGAAAAGCGGGACAGGTTTTAACTTGTGCGCAAGATGTTCTCTGTGTGTTCACACACTGAGCCTTGGTTTATTGTCTCATCCAAAGGACTTTTGCGGGGTTGGGTTGGGGGTTGGGTTGGGGGGTGGGGGAGTGGAGTCTGCACTGATGTTAAATCCAGTGGAAAAATCCTTTGAATGGGGTTTGAACCTGGTTCAGCAGATTGCGAGCACCATGCACAACGTTCTAACCACCAGGCTATCCTGTCCCCCCCATCAAATAAGCATACTGAAGTATAGACACCTCTGATCAGGAATTCGGGATTTAAACCTTTTTAAAAACTTTTTTTTTCCCCGTCTTGATTAGTTCCATATCGTCCAGTTAGATTTTGATGTAGATTTTTTTGTTTTTTTAGTTCCTCAGAGCTCCAAGACTCACCGATGGTGTTATATTGTGTGTATAATAATAATGATAATAATAATGTATGGAATTTATATAGCGCTGAATCTTATAAAGCAACAAATCAAAGCGCT
>CM054167.1:23547392-23579892 GCA_028751875.1 Rapana venosa | reverse complement strand
GCGTGTCAAGGAAGGTGGAGGGAGAGGATGCGGGCATGAGAAGACAAGTGGAGATATGGTGAGAGAGTTTGTTATTTCTTTATTTGAATCATTGTTTTTGTGTGTGTTTTATTTTTGAGGATAATAGTTTATTTAATCATTTTTTTGTGTGTGTGTTTTATTTTTGAGGATAATGGAATAAAGCACTCGTGTGCTTTAAAACAAATTTTTTTTTTTTTTACATCTAGTCCTTGTGTGTATGCAGTTTTGTCAGTTTTGTCATCCATTCCCACCAGTACACAATAGCCTACTCTTCCAAAAAGCAGAACAGGTTTTAACATTTGTGCAAGATGTTCTGCGTGCGTTCGCATGCGGGACCTCAGTTTATAGTCTCATCCGAAAGACTTTTAGGGGGGAGCGGAGTTGGCACTGATGTTAACGCCAGAGGAAGAATCCTCTTGAACGAGATTCGAACCTGGGTCAGCAGATCAGGAGTGCAATGTGCATCGCCCTAACCATCAGGCTGACCTGTACCCCGGGGGGTGAGGGTGGTGGAAAAGTGGATGTGGGGGGGGGGGGGGGGGGGGGGGTCTTGAGTGTGTGGTGTGTATGTGGGCAAGGGTGTTTTAAAAAAAAAAAAGTTTTTTTTTATAAAGGTTTTGGATGTTGATTGGTTCGTTCGTGTTTGGTTGTTGATGGCTTATTTTGTTTTGTTAATGGTTCAGGGTGGGGTTTTTAAAATTATTATTGCTTGAGGGCTTTTTTTTCGTTTTCTTTCACACCAGAGACACACACACTACACTACACTACACAACACAAACAACACACACACACACACACACACCACACACACAACACACACACACACACACACACACACACACAACACATACACAAACACACACACACACACACACACACAACACACTTACAACACACACACACAACACCACACCACAACACACACACTACACTACACTACACACACCACACACTCACACTACACTACACTACACTACACTACACTACACTAACAACTACACTACACACTACACTACACTACACAACACACACTACACTAACACTACACACACACACTACACACACACACACTACACACACACACACACACTACCACACCACACAACACACACACACAACACACACACACACTCACACAACACACACATACACACACACACACACACACTACACTACACTACACTACACTACACTACCACTACACTACACTACACTACACTACACACACTACACTACACTACACTACACACAACACACACACACACACACACACACACACCACACACACACACACTACACAACACACACACACTACACACACACACACACACACCACAACACACACACACTCACACACAACACACACACCACACACACAACACCACTACACTACACACACACCTACACTACACTACACTACACTACCCCTACACACCACCACACCTACACACACACACACACACCACCAACACACACACACAACGACCCACAACACACACATACACACAAAATGCACAACAGACAACACCCACAACACACCCCCCACACACACACAACACAACCCCCCACCCCCCACCTACTCCCCCTCCCCCTCCCCCTCCCCCCCCAACACAACGAAATTCAGTATCGGTATTCGTCGTTGTGCTGGGCAGGTGCGAACAGGTGTGTGCCAGCGTCTACAGCCTGATAAAGTGCGTGGCGAGCAAACAGATGCAGAGTGTTTTCACGCCGCTGGAGCAGAGTCAGCAGTACTCCTCCTCGTCCTCATCCTCGACGACGACAACAGGCATCATTCACTCCCCTTCCATCATCAGAAGCCTGTCCATGGGTCTCCGGGACCTCTTGAAGAAGATTGTCGAGAGGTGAGCGAGTTTCGTTCGTTCGCGTGTGTGCGTGTGTGTGTGTGTGTGTGCGTGTGCGTGCGTGTGTGTTTGTGCGTGTGTGTGGGTGGGTGCGTGTGTGTGTGTGTGTGTGTGCGTGTGTGCGTGTGTGCGTGTGTGTGTGTGTGTGTGTGTGTGTACTTGATTCAGTCTCTGAAAACACACCACAACCGCGCAGCACACTCACACCACAACACACACACACCACACCACCACCATACCACAACACCACACCACCACACCACAACACCACATCACCACACCACACCACACAAAACAAAACACAACACAATCCACCCCCCCTCTCAACCTACCCCCCACCTCCTTCGGATGAGACTATAAACTGAGGCCCCGTGTGCGAACGCATGCAGAACATCTTGCGCACACATTAAATCCTGTTCCGCTTTTCGGAAGAGTAGGCCATTGTGTGCCGGTGGAAACAGATGACAAAATATACAAAACCGCATCCACACAGGGACTGGATGTAAAAAAGCACACAAGTGCTTATTCCATTATCCTCGATATAAAAGAATAAATACATAAATAAAAACATGTGTTTTGATTAGAAGTTGGTTGGTCGGGGGAAGGGTGGCAATGGGGTGTGGGGTGGTGGTGGTGGTTTAGTTTGGTTGGGTTTTAATTTTTTTTTTTTTCAATGTAGTGAAATTTTTTAATATTTTTTTTTACTTGGAACAAGTGGCAGAGTATGGGAATTGAAACTTAATTTATGCGAATATCTGTTTATTCTGAGACAATTGAGTATTTTGTGTGTGTGTGTTGATTGTGTGTGTAAGTCAGAATTGGAAATTTACATGCGTTTTACATTATTGGTGAAAGTTTTTCCCAGATATAAGATAATGTACCAAATACAGCAGACTTTAAAAAAAAAATTTCTTTTCCTTAGTGGTTTGGGGGGGTGGGGGGGGGGAGAGAAGGGAAGGAAAAAAAGCAGAAGAGCAGAAGTAGAGGAGAATATAAAAAGAAAATGGTTGGGAAAATTACGATGAATAAGACCAACATTGACAGATAGAGAGAGGGGAAAAAAAACGTCTTAACAAATTAATGAAAAGAAAACAATAATGACAGTCAATGCAAAAAAGAATGTGTCATGTCAACATGATCATCATTATCACCGACCTCGCCATTATCATCATTGTCCTGATACCATTGTCCACAGGTTTTTGGTGGTGCGAAAACAGCCGCCTCTGACGATGATGATCGAGAAGGAGAAAGGACAGAAAGACAAAGAGGACATCAACAACAGCAAGAAGTTCGAAACTACCGTGGGGTCAGTTGAAAGATGTTTTAAGGGTGAAGGTCAACTTTTAAAATGACCTGGAAGCATTAATAACAATAATAATAATAATAGTGATAATAATAATAATATAATAATAATAATAATGTATGGAACTTATATAGCGCTGAATCTTGAAAAGCAACAAATCAAAGCGCTCAGATGACATTTTAAATTTTTTATATCGAGGATAAATAAGCACGCATGTGCTTTTTTTTACATCCAGTCCCCGTGTGTATGCGGTTTTGTAAATTTTGTCATCAGTTCCCACCGGCACACAATGGCCTACTCTTTTGAAAAGCGGAACAGGATCTAACGTGTGCGCAAGATGTTCTACATGCGTTTGCACACGGGGCCTCGGTTTATAGTCTCATCCGAAGGACTTTTGGGGGAGAGTGGAGTCATCGCTGATGTTAACTCCAGAGGAAAATATCCCCTTGAACGGGAATCGAACCCGGGGTCGTCAGATTGCGAGCGCCATGTTCTGACCACTAGGCTATCCCGTCACCCCTGCGGGAAGTGACAGAATTAGACATTGACAAATTTTGCATCATCTAGGTGGTCAGAATGAGGGCTTGGGTGATTTGAAGCATATTTGTCAAGCGAAAAGAAAACAAAATTATCCTTGATTCTTCAGTACAGGGTAGAAGAATGCTTATAGTTTTATAATCAGTCAAAATCGACAACCTGACCCCCCTATAAAATGGCTCCTAGCGGAAAAGAGGGTCAGGTGCAAAGTGACTCATTTCATGGTGGAGTGTCACATTTGAAGAAATCTTTTGTCCCATACTTAGCTGCTTGCATAGGTAATCTGGAAGGAAGGAAGGTGGCAGGATGGTTGAGACGTTTGCCTGCCAACAAGTAAACCGTGAGGTTCTGGGTTCGATTCCCAGCCTCGCCCTTTCTTCCCAGTTTGACAAAAAATCGAACTGAATGTCAAAGTCCTTCGGATGAGACTATAAACCGAGGCCCCGTGTGCGAACGCATGCAGAACATCTTGCGCACATGTTAAATCCTGTTCCGCTTTTCGAAAGAGTAGGCCATTGTGTGCCAGTGGGAACAGATGACAAAATTTACAAAACCGCATGCACACGGGGACTGGATGTAAAAAAAAGCACATAAGTGCTTATTCCATTATCCTCGATATAAAAAAAGAAGTCATCTGAGCGCTTTGATTTGTTGCTTTACAAGATTCAGCGCTATATAAATTCCATACATTATTATTATTATTATTATTATTATTATCTAATCTTGGGGGGTAATATTTATTTACCCATTTTCATAATATCTCTTTCATGATTATTATTGTTGATGTTCTAAATCCTTTCTCATACGCCTCTTCGTCTCTCTTCAGTTCGCCATCAAAGTCTTTTTCTCCCGATGTTCCGACAGAATTCTCGGAGGCCGGGGATTCGAGGAAGGCATCAACATCAAGGAAGTGGAAATCTATCTGGCGTTCAGTAAGGATTTGGCCGAGGTACAGCATCGGAATGTCCGACCGAGGGAAGTGTTCCGAATTTGTCACAGCCGATTTGACCCCTCCGGTCAGCCAGGCTCTCGATTGGCATCGGCCAGTTCTGATTCTCCTCAGCTGCCTTACGAGAGGACGTATGAAGGACTGCGCGTGGAGCAGTTCAGCCGAAAGGACTCCAAACACGTGTACAGGCAGTTGTACAATATGGTCTACGACGTGAAGCTGTACTTCCCGCTGTTCATGCAGGAGTTTACCACACAGGTGAGTTTTTGGATGCTCGGCTGTACAGAATGTTATGAATAGTTTTATACTCGATACACTGGACGGGATAGCTCAGTGGTCGGAGCACTCGCTTTCCCCCAGCCAAGTTAAGCAGCGTCGAGCGTGGTTACCAGTTGGATGGGTGACCGTTTGCGCGCCTTGGCTTCAGTACAGTTCCCCCAGTTCACCCAGCTGTAAATGGGTACCTGCCCTCTTTAGGGTCAGGGAAGGTAAAGCAGCGAGGGAGAGGAGATGGGCGCCGCCCTCAATATGCTGGCCCTAGAGAAGTGAGGTCTCTGACGCCTCGCTCCCCTACGACCTTATAGGTTATGGGGCTCCTTTACCTTTTCCTTTTTTACACAGGATGATATGAAGAGTGTTTGGCTGTTCAGTACACATGAATACCATGTTTTGTAGTGTTTTGTGTGTGTGTTGTGCGCTGTAATGTATAGGTTTATGTTACAAAACTGTCTTTTAAAACCAAGATTCATAACGTCCATTTTCCTCCCCCCAAAGTAATCACAATCAGATAGAAACAATTTCATAAGAAGAAAGGTGGCAGGACGGTTAAGACGTTCACCTGCCTAACAGGTAAACCGTGAGGTTCTGGGTTCCATTCCCGGCCTTGCCCTTTCTTCCCAGTTTGACTTTTTAAAAAAAAACAACCAAAAACTGAATGTGAAAGTCTTTTTGATGAGACTGTAAACTGAGGCCCTGTGTGTGAATGCACGCAGAACATCTTGCACACAGGTTGAAACCCTGTTCCACCTTTCAGAGGGAGGAAGCCATGTCATGCGGGTAGGAACAGATGACAATTTATAAAAAAAAAAAACCACCCAAAAACCGCATGCTTACAGATGAAGGGTATGTGTATGTGTGTGCATCTTGTGGAGAGAGCTCAAAGATAGAGTAACGAATCGTACTAAAGAATATTAAACAGGAAAGTGAAGACTTGCATGATATTGTCTGTACTGAAAAGGAAAGATTCATTTGACCTCACAGCAGCAATGCATATCCAGGCAGTACGAGGTAGACATTCATACATAATGTGTAACCCCGGAAAATGGAATGTGGATACCTAAATGGTGGGTAAAGATAATCGCAGGTGAACCTCGGAGCTGTAGCTGAGGAATGGAGAAAAAAAAGTGTGTGTGTGGAGATACAATGAAATAATAATAATAATAAATAATGTATGGAATTAATATAGTGCTGAATCTTGTAAAGCAACAAATCAAAGTGCTCAGATGAGATGACATTTAAAAAAAATATATATTGAGGATAATGGAATAAGCACTCACGTGCTTAAAAAATTTTTTTTTTACATCCAGTCCCCGTGTGTATGCGGTTTTGTAAATTTTGTCATCTGTTCCCACCGGCACACAATGGCCTACTCGTTCGAAAAGCGGAACAGGATTTAACGTGTGCACAAGATGTTCTGCATAAGTACACACATACACATACACATGCATACACACATGTATGTGCACGCACACACACACGCACGCACACACGCTCACTCACTCACTCACTCACTCACTCACTCACTCACTCACTCACCACACACACACATACACACACACCACACACACACACACCACACACACACACACACCACTACACAATCACTCACTCACACAATCACTCAAACACACATGCTCACTCTCATCTCTCTCTCTCACCCACGCACGCGCACACGCGCACACACACACATTCACCCACCCACTCACTCACTCACTTGTATGCACACGCTGCATCCGCGACTGCAGTAACTTAATCGATGCTTTCGTGTCTTTTGTTTTTATTTTGCTGGCTCCAGACCATCTCCTTCCCTATCATTGTACGGACCGGAGCCAATCAGGCATCGGAGCACATCGGAGCACTGCTGTGGCACAGTTACAGCTCCCCCAATGTGGTAAGCTGTCAAACATCTACTCACAGTTGCCTCCCCTGTGGGGTCTGTCGGTATAAATAGCATCCCCACCTTCTGGAAATTCTGTGCTAGGAATTAATGATAATAATAGTAATAAATGTGGAACTTATATATAGCGCTATATCTTGCAAAGACAAATCAAAGCGCTTAATAAAGCATTCAACCTACATTCCCTCTTTTCTATCCCTCTCTTTGTTTCTGCCTGGTTCCTTTTTTCTCCCTGT
Organism: Rapana venosa; assembly: GCA_028751875.1. Lineage (NCBI taxonomy): Eukaryota > Metazoa > Mollusca > Gastropoda > Neogastropoda > Muricidae > Rapana > Rapana venosa. Next base: position 23,572,808 of record CM054167.1, on the reverse strand, counting down.
CACCTCCATCTTGTCTTATTTTCTGCCTTCTTGGTCCATGCTCCCGCCTTTTTTTTTCTTTCTCTCTTAAAGACTAAAAAGATAACAATTATCTCCCATGCCAAAGTCGGGTAGGCTGGACCTGACTTGTCAGGTGCTTAACGGCAGCGCAACGCATTTTCAGAGTTGACATACATACTGTATTGTATACTAATTTAGGCACAGCAGACTTCTTTGTGTGAAATTCCGGCTGCTCTCCCCAGGGAGAGTACATTGCCACAAGAGTAGCCTCCCCTCCCTCCCCTCAATTTTTTTTCCTTTTCCTGTCTGCATGTGTATTTGTTTCCTTGTCAGAGTAGCTTTTTTTCCTCAAAGAATTTAGCTAGTTGCTGTTGGTTCTTTTATTTATTTATTTAATTTTATTCTTTTATATCGAGGATAATAGAATAAGCACTTATTTAGTCGCCGTGTGTATGTGGTTTTGTAAATTTTGTCATCTGTTCCCACCAGCACACGATGGCCTACTCTTACGAAAAGCGGAACAGAATTTAACGTGTGCGCAAGATGTTCTGCGTGCGTTCGCACACAGGATCTCCGTTTATAGTCTCATCCGAAAGACTTTTGGGCACCTCAGTAAATCGTCTCATTCAAAAGACTAGCACCCAGACCACCACTGACAAGTCTTGGTGGATGGGGGGAGAAAGGTTTCAGGCACAAAGAGGGATCGAACCACCACACACTTGGAAGGAACCCTGGGGACTTTTGGCTTTCTGGGTAGGCAGGCGCGTTACCTCTAGCTCAGTTTTTGCTTTCCCCCCCAACCCCCCCCCCCTCACTTTTCAGCCGCTCTCAGCTGCTTGCTATCCCTTCCATTCCAGCCCAGCCTAGCTCAGCTGAGGCTAACTATAGCAGGAACTGACCACACTTGGGCTTGGTAGAAAGAAGGGGTGTGTACATTTTTAGCGCTGGACCCTTGACTGAGTAGGAGGCACCGTGGTCGAGTGGTTTAGGCGGTCAACTCGTGATCCAGAGCTCGCGGGTTCGATCCCCGCTCGGCTCGGTGTTGTGCCTTGGGAAAGACACTTTACTCCTATTTTCCTCACTCCACCCAGGTGTACAAGTGGGTACCAGCTCTGCTGGGGAAGTATCTGGCGACAGACTAGCGTCCTGTCACAGGGGTGGTGAAAAACCATCAGTTCGCTTAACGCTACAGAAACCGGGATAAGCTCCGGCTCTATGGGCCTTCTGGCTCGAAAGAACATACTTTTACTTGACTGAGTTATGCTGGATTTGCATGCCGTGCTAGACCTTTGATCCACCTTACACATGTCACTCCAGATGGGAGGTCCTGGGTGGGTTTTATTTATTTATTTTATTTTTATTTCATTTCTTTTATATCGAGGATAATGGAATAAGCACTTATGCGCTTTTATCACATCCAGTCCCTGTGTGTATGCGGTTTTGTAAATTTTGTCATCTGTTCCCACCGGCACACGATGGCCTACTCTTACGAAAAGCGGAACAGGATTTAACATGTGCGCAAGATGTTAGAGCATTGCGCATTGCGCTCGTGATCTGCTAACCTGGGTTTGTATCCCGTTCAAGGGGGATTGTTTCCCCTGGAGTTAACATCAGTGCAGACTCCACTCCCCCTAAAAGTTCTTCGGATGAGACTATAAACCGAGGTTCTGTGTGCGATTGCAAGCATCTTGCGCACATATTAAAACCTGTTCCACTTTCTGGAAGTGTAGGCCATTGTGGGCCGGTGGGAACGGATGACAAAACTGCATAGCACACATGGAGTCTGGATGTAAAAAAAAAAAAACAAGCATAAGAGTGCTTATTCCGTTATCCTGGAAATACAAAAGAACGAACACACAAACAAACAAAGAAAGGAACGAATAAACAAATAGCTGATGGATGGGTTTTTGTTGTTGTTGTCGTCGGTCCTGCAGTACAACCTACAAGCGGAGGTCGCCCCCCACATGCAAGTGTCGGAGGTGATCCAGATGATCGACGAGAGAATCAAGTTCATCGGAGGTCACGGACTCCGGCAGCACGAGAAGGAGTTTCTTAAAGAGAGACTGTGTAAGATTGTTGTTGTTGTTGTTTTGTTGTTGTTTTTTTTTGTGTGTGTGTGTGTGTGTTGTGTGTGTGTGTGTATTATTGTGTGATGTCTAGAGCACGAGAAGAGTTTCTTAAAGAGAGACTGTGTAAATTGTTCTTTTGTGTGTTTTGTTGTTGTTTAGTGTGTGGTGTTGTTGTGTGTGTGTGTGTGTGTGGTGTTGTTGTGTGTGTGTCAGACAGCACGAGAAGGAGTTTCATAAAGAGAGACTGTGTAAGATTGTTGTTTTGTTGTTCTGTTTTTGTTTTGTTGTTGTGTGTGTTGTGTGTGTGTGTGTTGTGTGTGTTGTGTGTTGTGTGTTAGACAGCACGAGAAGGAGTTTCTTAAAGAGAGACTGTGTAAGATTGTTTTGTTGTTGTTGTTGTTTTTGTGTGTGTGTGGTGTGTGTGTGTGTGTGGTTGTGTGTGTGTGTGTGGTGTTGTTTGTGTGTGTGCAGCACGAGAAGGAGTTTCTAAAGAGAGACTGTAAGATTGTTGTTTGTTGTTGTTTGTTTGTGTTTGTTGTTGTGTGTGTGTGTGTTTGTGTGTGGTTGTGTGTGTGGGGGTTTGTTGTGTGTGGTTGTTGTGTGTTTTGTGTTGTGTGTTGTGTGTGTGTGTGTGTTCAGGGCAGTACGAGAAGGAGTTTTTAAAGAGAGACTGTGTAGATTGTTGTTTGTTGTTGTAGTGTTCTTGTTGTTTTTTGTTTGTTGTTGTTGTGTGTGTGTGTGTGTGTGTGTGTGTGTGTGTGTGTGTGTGTGGTGTGTGTGGGGGGGTGGGGTGTGTTGTTTTGTGTGTGTGTGTGTGTCAGCAGTACAGAAGGAGTTTCTTAAAGAGAGACTGTGTAAGAGCTTGTTTTGTTGTTGTTTGTGTTGTTGTTTTGTGTGTGTGTGTGTGTGTGTGTTGTGTTGTGGTGGGTGTGGGGGGGGGAGGTGTTGTTTTGTGTGTTGTGTGTCCCGCACGAGAAGGAGTTTCTTAAAGAGAGACTGTGTAAGATTGTTCTTGTTTGTTTGTTGTTGTTTGTGTGTGTGTGTGTTTGTGGGGTGTATGTGTGTGTGTGGTGTGTGGTTGGGGGGGGGGGGGGTTGTTTTGTGTGTGTGTGTGTCAGCAGCACGAGAAGAGTTTCTTAAAGAGAGACTGTGTAAGATTGTTCTTGTGTTGTTTTTGTTCTTGTTGTTGTGGTGTGTGTGTGGTGTATTGTGTGTGTGTGTGTGGTGGGGGGGGGGGGGGGGGGGGGGTGTTTTGTGTGTGTGTCAGACAGCACGAGAAGAGTTTCTTAAAGAGAGACTGTGTAAGGTTCTTGATTGTTGTTTTTTGTTCTTGTTGTTGTGTGTGTGTGTGTTGTGTGTTGTGTGGTGTGGGGGGGGGGGGGGGGGTGTGTGGTGTGTGTGTCAGGCAGCAGAGAAGGAGTTCTTAAAAGAGACTGTGTAAGATTGTTCTTGTTGTTGTTTTGTGTGTGTGTGTGGGGGGGGGGGGGGGGGGGGGGGGGGGGGGGAGGGGGTTGGTGGTGGGGGGGGGGGGGGGGGGGGGGGGGTGTGTGGGAAGGGGAGGGGGGGGAGGGGGTGTTGTTTGGGGGTGGAGGGGGGAGGGAGGAGAGGGAAGTGTTTTGTGGGGGGGGAGTGTTGTTTGTGGGGTGGGAGGGGTTTGTGGGGGGGGAGGATTGGGGGGGGAGGTGTTGTTTTGTGTGTAGGGAGAGGGGGAGGTGTTGTTTGTGTGTGTGTGTGGGGGGAGGTGTTGTTTGTGTGGGTGTGGGGGGGGGGGGGGTGTAGGTATTGTTTGTGTGGGGTGGGGGAGGGGGAGGTGGTGTGTGTGTGTGAGGCAGCACGCGAAAGAGTTTCTTAAGGAGAGACTGCATAAGATTGTTGTTGTTGTTTAGTTGTGGTGGGGTGTGGGTGGTGTGGTGGGGGTGGTGTGTTGTGTGTGTGTGAAGTCAAGTCAACGTGATTTTTTTGGGTTTTTTTAGGGTAAAAGATGAAGTTGACACACCTTTTCTATCATCCTGCCCTCTTGAGTGTGTGTGTGTTTGAGGGCGTGTGTGTTGAAGGTTAGGGGTGTGAGCATGAGAGTGGTGATGGTATGTGTGTGTGTGTGTGAGTTTGCATGCGAGTGTGTGTGTGTTTGCCTGTGTTTGTGTGTATGTGTGTGGATGCGTGTGTGTGTTTTTGTGTGTGTGTGGATGCGTGTGTGTGTTGAAGTGTGTGTGCAAGCGCGTGTGTGCATGTGTGTGTATGTGTGCATGCACTCACATACATATATATGACTGCGTTTTCAGATATGGCCGCAGGAGCTAGAGAAGGTGGTCACTATGCCAGTGATGTACCTATTACCCTGGATAATTTCATCAAGGTAAGTCATTTTTTCTTTTGTTTACCTGGGGTTGTGGGGGTGGGGGGGACAGGGTAGGTTTGTGGTTAAAGCCCTGAGTTCACATTTGTTTGCATTTTTACCTGCTGTACCAAGTTTGTCACTGGATCAGATTTTGTCTGAACCATCCTTACTGTTGAACATTGTGTTAGGATGGATAAGAAGTCCGATAATTCAGTTTTTGTAGTATGTTAAAGTAAGTTTTTATTCAGTACATGTTATCTGACACTTTTCCGTTATTGTTTGCGTTCTCTTGTTTAGATTACTTTTTCCCGTCTGAAATCACTAAATGTGAATAGGCGTTAAACTGAAGATATCACGATATTCTTCTTCGTTGAACGCTCAGAGCAGCAAACTGTTGTTGCCTGTTATATGAGCGAAAATACATCACGCTGCCGTTAAGCTCCTGACAAGTTGGGGCCCAGCACTTCTGACTTGAGCGTGGGAGAAAATAGTTACATCTTAAGTCTTTCTGGGTAAAAAAAAGAAAAAGAAAGGGAGGCTCATATTTCTTATGCACGCATGCACACAGGTATTGTGTGTAGACACCATCCCCCAAAATTGGAATATAAGCTACCTAAATGGTCTAGGGGGGGGGGGGGGGGGGGGGGGGGGATGGATCGTATGTGCAATTATCTGTTTAAAATTTTTTAATTTTATCTTTTATATCGAGGATAATGGAATAAAAGCACTTATGTGCTTTTTTACATCCAGTCCCCGTGTGTATGCGGTTTTGTAAATTTGTCATCTGTTCCCACCGGCACACAATGGCCTACTCTTACGAAAAGCGGAACAGGATTTAACGTGTGCGCAAGATGTTCTGCGTGCGTTCGCATACGGGACCTCGGTTTATAGTCTGATCCGAAGGACTTTTGGGGAGAGGAGAGTGGAGTCTGCACTGAAGTTAACTCCAGGGGAAAATACCCCCTTGAACGGGAATCGAACCCGGGTCGTCAGATTGCGAGCGCAATGTTCTAACCACTAGGCTATCTCTCCATTGCTGAACCCCAAGGAATGGAAGTAAAATAAAAAAATTTTAAAGTCAGGGCGGATTGTGGTAAAATTTAGTATGCTTGTTGCAAAATGATTGTTTAGCATGTTTTCAGTGTAAATCTGATTAAAAAAAGAATAAGAAAACAAAAGCGCAACTCCGAACTGGACATACATGTGCACAACTGACCTTTCACTTTCACCCTGGTACATTTTACGGTTTCGTGTAATAAATGTTTTCCTGTGTATTGTGTTTACGTATTGTGTTGTAAGTACACCACATGAATTTCCCCATTTTTGAGATAATACAGCATTTGTATTTGTATTCATATAAAACTGAGAATGAATCTAGACAGTATAAGGTATAGGTAAAAAAAGGTAAAGGTGTCCCATAGCCTATGTGGTTTTAGGGGAGTGAGGCATCAGAGACCTCAGCTTCTCTAGGGGCCAGCATATTGAGGGCGGCGCCCATCTCCTCTCCCTCGCTGCTTTACCTTCCCTGACTCCAAAGAGGCAGGTACCCATTTACAGCTGGGTGAACTGGGGGAACTGTACTGAAGCCAAGGCGCACAAACGGTCACCCATCCAAGCGGTAACCATGCTCGATGCTGCTTAATCTTTGCTCGGGAAAAGTTCCATATATCTTCATTATTATATTTTTAAATTTTTTTTCTCTTTTTTAGGATAAAGTATCCTTGCCACGCCATGGTTCCGAGGCCAAAGATGTGATGGGGTTTTCCCTCTGGCGTTGGCTACACTCCATTATCAACCTGATGGAGGACCCAGAAAACCTGAACCAGCCGTGGATTGAAGGGTGAGTTCTTAACTCATCGGCGCTCTGGTTTACACTGGAGCTATTCTGTGATGCGCTGCTCTAGCCAGTGTTTACGAATTCCGGAAACGTCGTAAGATGGATCTTCTTCTTCATCTCTTGTTTGCTTTACTCTGTCAGATGAAAAGTAATGCCACGTCCTTTCCAGCTCCTCTTGTGGGCTTGTACAGCTTGGTTTGCAGGGCTGTCTCCGTCAGCCACACCACAATCTTCCTTAGATCACTGCATAGCATACATCTTTGAAGGATGTATACATACTTTACACCGTCAAATATGTCTGGGAAAAAATAATGGCATGTCTTTCCCAGCTCCTCTCATGGGCCTGTACAGCTTGGTTTGCAGGGCTGTCTCCGTCAGCCACACGCAATCTTCCTTAGCGTGCGTCATTGAAGGATGTGCTTGCTAGTCTGGTTTTCTTTAATGATGATAAGATGGCTACATGTACCGGTTTTAAATGGTTGTCTTGTGCACTTTTGATATTTACAAATACTTTATTTTTCAGAGGGTATGTACATTTTGGTGTATTTTGTTTTGAATTAAGTGCACTAATGTAAAAAAAAAACCCAACTAACCCTCAGACCCGTCAAAGTTTTGGATGCGTTCACATGCTTACTTTCACAAGGGGACGGAATAACCTAGTGGTCAGAACATTGCGCTCGCAATCTGACGACCCGGGTTTGATTCCCGTTCAAGGGGATATGTTCCCCTGGAGTTAACATCAGTGCAGACTCCACTCTCCACAAAAGTCCTTCGGATGAGACTATAAACCGAGGCCCCGTGTGCCAACGCATGTATAACATCTTGCGCACACGTTAAATTCTGTTCTGCTTTTCGTAAGAGTAGGCCATTGTGTGCCGGTGGGAGCAGATGACAGAATTTACAAAACCGCGTACACACGGGGACTGGATGTAAAAAAACATATGAGTGCTTATTGCATTATCCTTGATATAAAAGAATGAAATGAATAAATAAATAAATAAGGTCCCGAGTATCCCGCAGCTTATTCACAAGGAAAAAAACATGATTGATTTCACTCACTGTGAAGTTTCTTTAGCCTTGGGAACTCGTTCTGAAGTCAAAAGTGTCCATATTCCTTGACTAAAATCGATGAAATCCTTTTGTACAGGTAGTTTTCTTGAGAAGAGCTGTAATTGCAAGAAATGTATTGTAAAAAACCCAAACTGTAACATATGAACAAGCTATCGACAGTTAAAGGGAAACAACTTGTCAAGGAAAAGTTTTGATCTAATTGCATGAGTAGTCCATTTGATTTATTTTATTTATTTATTCTTTTATAGCGAGGATAATGGAATAAGCACTTATGTGCTTTTATACATCCAGTCCCCGTGTGTATACGGTTTTGTCAATTTTGTCATCCGTTTCCACCGGCACACAACGGCCTACTCCTACTAAAAGCGGAACAGGATTTAACGTGTGCGCAAGATGTTCTGCGTGCATTCACACACGGGGCCTCGGTTTATAGTCTCATCCGAAGGACTTTTGGGGACATTTGTGTATGATTTCCAGAAATATCTACGGCTTCTGGTTGGTTAGAGCAATGCACTCCTGATTTGATGACCCCCCCCCTTCCCCCCCCTTTCCCTCCTCCCCTTCCCCCCTCCCCCCCCCCCCCCCCCAAAAATGATGACGATGATGACCCCCATCCAAAATGATATGATATTGATACATCTGTGTGTGTGATTCCAGAAATATCTACGGGCTTCTGGTTGGTTAGAGCTGCAATGCGCTCCTGATTTATGACCCCCCTCCCCCTCCCCCCCCCCCCTCCCTCCCCCCCCCCCCCCCCCCACCCCCCCACCCAAAATGACCATATTGTTGATACTTCGTTTTCTCCCAAATCCCCGCCTTCTGTTGTTACGCTGCAATGCCTCCGACCTTTCCCACCCCTCCCCCACCCCCCCCCCCCCCCAAAAAAAAGAAAACGTGTGATATCACATGCCCTCTTTATGCACCCCCACCCCTCCCCCCCCTCCCCCCCTCCCCCCCCCCCCCCCCAAAAAACCATGATCCAAATAATGGAGATACAATGTGTGTGTGTGATGTCCAGAATATCTACGGCTTCTGGTTGTTAGAGCTGCAATGCGCTCCTGATTTGATGACCCCCTCCCCTCCACCCCCTCCCCCCACCCAAAAAAGAAAAGGTATGATGACGATGCAATGATGTGGATGATACATGTGTGTGTGTGTTGTCCAGAAATATCTACAGGCTTCTGATTGGTTAGAGCTGCAATGCGCTCCGATTTGATGACCCTTCCTCACCCCCTCCCCTCCCCTCCCCCCCCCCCCCCCCCCCCCCCCCACCCCACCCCACCCAAAAAAGAAAAGGTGATGATGACGATGATGATGGTGATGGTACATGTGTGTGTGATTTCCAGAAATATCTACGGGCTTCTGGTTGGTTAGAGCTGCAATGCACTCCTGATTTGATGACCCTCCCCTCACCCCCTCCCCCACCCCCCCCCCCCCCCCCCCCCCCTCCACCACCCCCCCCCCCCCCCCAAAAAAAAAAGACGACGACGATGATGAGGGTGATACATCTGTGTGATGTCCAGAAATATCTACAGGCTTCTGGTTGGTTAGAGCTGCAATGCGCTCCTGATTTGATGACCCTCCCCTCCCCCCCCCGTCCAAAAAAAAAAAATGATGACGATGATGATGGTGATACATCTGTGTGTGTGATTTCCAGAAATATCTACAGGCTTCTGATTGGTTAGAGCTGCAAATGCGCTCCTGATTTGATGACCCTCCCCTCCCCCTCCAAAAAAAAAGTGACAACGATGGTGATACGTGTGTGTGTGTGTGTGTGTGTGTGTGATGTCCAGAAATATCTTCGGCTTCGCGAGCCGCCAGCAGTGCATCAGTGCCCTGGATGGGAACCTGGACGGAACGTTCCTTCTGCGATTCTCCGAGAGCGTTCTCCATGGAAACCACACCATGTCCAAAGGAGGTCTGGCTGCGTGATGCAGAGAAACGGTCAGTGTGAAAGACGTGCTTTCTTTTTTTTATATAAAATAAATTTTATTTCTAACACACCCCCCTCCCTCTCCCCCTCCTCTCTCTCTTTCCCTATGGAAGGAAAGTGGCAGGATGGTTAATATTAATAATAATGATGATGTATGGAATTTATATATAGCGCTGAATCTTGTAAAGCAACAAAATCGAAGCGCTTCAAAGCAATCATCTGGTTAAGACGCTCGCCTGCCAACAAGTAAACCGTGAGGTTCTGGGTTCCATTCCCAGCCTCCTCGCCCTTTCTTCCTCCAGTTTGACCAAAAAAAAATCGTGAACTGAATGTCAAAAGTCCTTCAGATGAGACTATATATAAACCGAGGCCCCCGTGTGCAAATGCATGCAGAACATCTTGCGCACACGTTAAATCCTGTTCCGCTTTTCGAAAGAGTAGGCCATTTGTGTGCCGGTGGGAACAGATGACAAAATTTACAAAACCGCATACACACCGGGGACTGATGTAAAAAAGCACATGAGTGCTTATTCCATTATCCTCGATATATATATTTTTATAAATGTCATCTGAGCGCTTTGATTTGTTGCTTTACAAGATTCGGCGATATATAAATTCCATACATTTATTATTATTATTATTATTATCATCCCTCCCCAGCCCTGCTGGTGCTGATTATAGCGGGGGCTGACCGCACTTGGGACTAGCAACTTTTCTCCTTCCTTGACACTAACTAAAGGGAAAGAACCCCTCTTTCCCAGTACACGTGCACTGTCTACATTTGCACGCAACCGTAACCCAGTAGTGGGTGATAAGCAGGAAAGGGTTAAGGGTTGGTAGATGGTTGGTTGCCCAGTGGAATTAATAATAATAATAATGTATGGAATTTATATAGCGCTGAATCTTGTAAAGCAACAAATGAAAGCGCTCAGATTACTTTTTTTTTTTTTTATATCGAGGTATGGAATAAGCACTCATGTGCTTTTTAAAAATTTTTAACATCCAGTCCCCGTGTGTATGCAGTTTTGTAAATTTTGTCAGCTGTTTCCACCGGCACACAATGGCCTACTCTTTCGAAAAGCTGAACAGGATTTAACGTGTGCGCAAGATGTTCTGCATGTGTTCGCACATGGGGCCTCGGTTTATAGTCTCATCCGAAGGACTTTAAGGTTAAGGGTTGGTAGATGGTTGGTTGCCCAGTGGAATTCTCGGGAAAGGCAGGGAGATGAGGTTTTATCTTCTCACATTCAAGTATGATATGTGGGTATTTGAAATATATTCACCCCACATAAGCATTTAACATCCTTGCTGAATTTTGTGTGTCATGAACGCATTTTATCTTGTCCTGAAAAATAATGCCTTGAGTTGTCTTTCTTTTACAGTATTTGTATGAATCTCTTAGTGATCGACATATTATTATTGATAAGTTAACAATTGACATTACTATGGGTTTATTGTTAAGTCCTATAGGGCATTTATTGTAGTTCTTATAGTTATTTTTGAATTTTAATTAAAAAAAATTCTTGATCTGTCCATGTTAAGAATACTATTTCCTTTGTTATTACTATTTTATTACACACACGAGCGCGCATCCATGCAGGGACACACACACACTCGCACACGCACACACACACACACAGAGTAGCTCTCTCTCTCTCTCTCCCTCTCTCTCCTCTCTCTCTCTCTCTCTCTCTCTCCTCTCTCTCTCTCTCCTCTCCTCTCTCTCTCTCCCTCCCTCTCTCTCCCTCTCACTCTCCCTCTCTCACATATTCAGTCTCCTATTTTAGGGCCGTCTGGTATCACTTAAAGTGGAAAGATGTTAAAATTGAAGACTGACTGACTGACTGAGTTACTTACTCGGTTGCCCAATAGCAGGCTACCTGAAGAGAAAAGGTTATTTATTTTTTTTTTTATTTTGTTATTTATTCTTTTATATCGATGATAATGGAATAAGCACACATGTGCTTTTTTACATTTGGTCCCCATGTGTATGCGGTTGTGTAAATTTGTCATCTGTTTCCACCGGCAGACAATGGTCTACTCTTCCGAAAAGCGGAACAGGATTTAACGTGTGGGCAAGATGTTCTGCGTGCGTTCGCACACGGGGCCTTGGTTTATAGTCTCATCCGAAAGACTTTTGGGGAGAGCGGAGTATGCACTGATGATGTTAACTCCAGGGGAAAATATCCCCCTTGAACGGGAATCGAACCCAGGTCGTCAGATTGCGAGCGCAATGTTCTGACCACTAGGCTATCCCGTTAATGCAACGAGAGTAGCCAACCAGGAGAGTGAAGAAAGGGAGGGGCGTGGGGGTGAAAAGAAAGGGGGCGCGCTAATTTTAGCACTGGGCCCTTGACCGAGTCATTCTGGATTTGCGTGTGCTGTGTGTTGTGTGTGGGTGACCCCCAACCCAGGGGTGTGCGTGCAGTTGGGGAACGCTCAACAGCAGTGACGTCTCTTGTTTTCAGGAAAGGCGCACTTTGCTCCTCCCATTTCTTCAGATGGGATCGAGAAGGAAGGCCTGGGCAACATGATCAGCAGTATCGGAGGGGTATGTATCTCCATGTTGTTTGGGGTTGTTTTTTTTGGAGGGGGGACTATTCGGTTGTCCCGTCTCCCCTTCTTGTTGTTGCCGCTTCTGTTTTGCTCTTGGTTTTTTGTTGTTGTTGGTTGTTGCTGTGTTTTCTGTTTTGCTTTCTTTCTTACTTGTTGCTGTGTTTTCTGTTTTGCTTTCTTTCTTTCTTGTTCTTGCTTTTTCTCTCTCTCTCTTCGGTGATTTTTGTGGGGATTTTTGTGTAGATATGTTTTCCCGTATACTGTGTGAGTGTATTGCTATGGGCTTTATTTTATTTTATTATCATATATATCCCTAAGGGCGGGGACTGGATGTAAAAAAGCACATGGGTGCTTATTCATTATCCTTGAAATAAAAGAATTTGTCATTGTCATTGTCCCCCCTTTTATATGTGACGGGCCACCATGAAATGAGTCACTGAGCACCTGACCCACTTTTCCGCAAGGAGCCATTTTTTTAGACAGGTGGGGGGGTCAGGTTGTCGATTTTGAGATTTCAATTGATTGATAGCTTTCTTCCACCTTGTACTGAAGTATGTAGATGTAGTTTTTTTTCTTCCTTTTGCCATAAAAACGCCTAAGCTGTCATCCTGATCACCTGTTATGACGCAAAGTTTGTCCATTTCTCGTTTGGTCTTTTCCTGGAGTCTAGCGTTTGGGATGAGACTATAAACCGAGGCCCCCGTGTTCGAACGCATGCAGAACATCTTGCGCACACGTTAAAATCCTGTTCCGCTTTTCGGAAGAGGAGGCCATTGTGTGCCAGTGGAAACAGATGACAAAATTTACAAAACTGCATACACGCAGGGACTGGATGTAAAAAAAGCATGCGAGTGCTTATTCCATTATCCTCGATATAAAAGAATAAAATAAATAAATAAAATAAAATAAATAAATACATCCTTCAAATCTGAAAGCGGCTTCCTTCATGGTGGACAAAAACGGTGGCGTACGCAAAATCTCACCTTTCGTGAACCTCGGAGGTCTGGCCAAGGAACAAACAATAAAAAATAAACTGAAATAAAAATAAAAATGTCAACTATTCAAAAAGAGCAAACATAAGTGAAAAATAGAAAATATGATAAGAACAAAAAATTACAAAAATGCATACACGCAGGACTGGATTAAAAAAACATGCGATGCTTATCATATCCCCCCCAAAAAAAAAAATAAAAAAAAAAAAAATAAATAAATAAATCTTCAAATACTGAAAAGGTTCTAAAAGGGTGACTAAAAAACCCTGCCGTACCGCAAAAAATATCACCTTTTAACCATGATCTACCAAGAACAAAATCAATAAAAAAAAAACTAAAAAAAAAATTAAAAAAACTATCAAACTAAACAAACAAAAAAGTCAAAAAATAAAAATTGACTACAAACAAAAAAAAAGTAAAAATAAAATATGACAAACAAACAAAATAAAAAATAAAAATGTGACTAACAAAACAAACAACCCAAAAAAAATGTATACAAAAACAAAAAAAAGTAAAAAATAAAAATGTACAACAAACAACCACCCCAAAAAAAAAAGTCAAAATTTAAAAATGATAACAAACAAAACAAAAAGTCAAAAATAAAAATGTAACTAACAAACAAAAAAGTTCAAAAAATAAAATGTAACTAACAAACAAAAAAGTCAAAATTAAAAATGTGACTATCAAAACAAAACAAAAAAGTCAAAAATAAAAATGTACAAACAAAACCCAAAAAGTAAAAATAAAAATGTGACTAACAAAACAAAAAGTTCAAAAATAAAATGTTACTAACAAACAAAAAAGTCAAAAATAAAAATGTAACAACACAAAATCAAAACAAAAACACAAAAAGTCAAAAATAAAAATGTTACAACAAACAAAAAAGTCAAAAATAAAATGTAACTAACAAACAAAAAAGTCAAATAAAAAATGTAACAACAAACAAAAAAGTCAAAATTAAAATTGACTAACAAACAAAACAACACAAAAAGTCAAAAATAAAAATGTGACAAAAGAAACACCCCCAAAAGTCAAAAATAAAAATGTGACTAACAAACAAAAAAGTTAAAAAATAAACATGTGACTAACAAAACCAAAAAAAAGTCAAAAATAAAAATGTAAAAACAAAACAAAAAAGTCAAAAATGAAAATGTAACAAACAAACAAAAAAGTCAAAAACAAAATGTGACTAACAAAAAAACAAAAAAAGTCAAAAATAAAAATGTGACAAACAAACAAACAAAAAAAGCAGTAAAAAACCACACATAAAAATGCGACTTAACAAACAAAAAAAAAACACACACAAAAAAATTCAAACAACAAAAATGTGACTCTGAAATGTGTTGATGATGGCTGTACTGTACTGTTGTTTATTCTTTTCAGTGCCTGTACTTGTTGGGCACTGACCTTACCATCGACGCCTTCCGTGAGAAGTACCCAGCCAAAAACCCCCCTGGTAAGTTTGAGCTTCCATCCCCACCTTCTGGAAATTATGTGCCAGGAATTCCCTCTTTTCTATCCTTTTTTGTTTCTGCCTTGTTCCTTTTCTTCTTGTCACCTCCTTCTTGTCCATTTTCTGCATACTTGGTCCATTTTCTCTCTGTTTCTGCCTTGTTCCTTTTCTTCTTGTCACCTCCTTCTGTCATTTTCTGCATACTTGGTCCATTTTCTCTCTGTTTCTGCCTTGTTCCTTTTCTTCTTGTCACCTCCTTCTTGTCTATTTTCTGCATACTTGGTCCATTTTCTCTCTGTTTCTGTCATGTTCCTTTTCTTCTTGTCACCTCCTTCTTGTCTATTTTCTGCATACTTGGTCCATTTTCTCTCTGTTTCTGCCTTGTTCCTTTTCTTCTTGTCACCTCCTTCTTGTCTATTTTCTGCATACTTGGTCCATTTTCTTTTCTTCTTCTTCTTCTTTTTTTTTTTTTTTTTTTTGCGCCCAGAAGGAATTTAAAAGAGGACAGTTAATCTGCCGTGTCTTATGTCGGATGCGCTGGGCCTGACTTGTCGCTGTTGTCTTAGATTCTGAAACTTGTGGGATGAAGGTGGTTTGTTTTTTTATTTTATTATTATTATTTTTTTTAGTTCTTTTATATCGAGGATAACGGAATAAGCACGTATGTGCTTTTTTTACATCCAGTCCCTGTATGTATGTGGATTTGTGAATTCTGTCATCTGTTCTCACCAGCACACAACGGCCTACTCTTACGAAAAAGCGGAGCAGGATTTAATGTGTGCGTAAGATGTTCTGCGTGCGTTCGCACACGGGACCTCGGTTTATAGTCTCATCCGAAGTCTTTGGGCAGAGAGTGGAATCGAACCCGGGTCGTCAGATTGCGAGCGCAATGTTCTGACCACTAGGCTATCCCGTCCCCCCTTTGTCGGGATGAAGGCGTTGTACATCCACTGTAGGTTGTATCCCATCATCCATAGCAACCCTCCACGGGTTCCTGTCCTGTGCCTCTCTTGTGCCATGTCCTTTCGGATGAGACTATAAACCGAGGCCCCGTGCGCGAACGCACGCAGAACATCTTGCCCACACCTTAAATCCTGTTCCGCTTTTCGGAAGAGTAGGCCATTGTGTGCCGGTGGAAACAAATGACAAAATTGACAAAACCACATGCACACGGGGACTGGATGTAAAAAGTTTATTTTTTAAAAGCACATGAGTGCTTATTCCATTGTCCTCGATATATAAAAAAAAAAAAAAAAGTCATCTGAGCGCTTTGATTTGTTGCTTTACAAGATTCAGCGCTATATAAATTCCATACATTATTATTATTATTATTATCATTATCTGCCAGGGGTTCTGTGTCTTGGCTGCCGTTCAGTGCTGCATCGGTTTTTTTCTTCCCCCCCCCCCCCCTCCTCCTCGTCTGTTGTCTTCTTGATGTGAGGACTCTTTAGATGCGGTGAAACTGTCGGCGTGAAGTGCACCTGGGTTGTTGTTTACCTGGTGTGACGCTCTTCCTCCTATTGGGTCGCATTATTGCACCTGACCCAATTTTTCCCTGCTAGGAGTGATTTGAGGCAGCTGGGGATCAGGTTGTCAGTTTTAATAATAATAATAATATTATTAATAATAATAATAATAATAATGTATGGAATTTATAAAGCGCTGAATCTTGTAAAGCAACAAATCAAAGCGCTCAGTTTTGATGATAAAACTTTAGCCATTCTTCTACCTTGTGCTGAAGTATCAAGGCATTTTTTGGTTTCCTTTTGCTTTAAAAGCGTGCTTTAAAAATGCCCAAGCCGTTGTCATGACCACCTGTTGCGATGAAAAACTAGCCGATTTCTCATTTTGTCTCTTACTGCAGTCTGTCAGTTCAGTTTGTAATAACTTTTCATAGAACTATTTGCAATCTTAGGTTGTTTTTTATTTTATTTTATTGAATAGCCTTTTTACTGCAGACTGATAGCATGTTAACAAATAAAAATTGAACTCCGGTGCAGTGCAACTCGTTATGTGAAGTAGCGTCACAGTTGCGTTCATTATTATCAATGTATTACTGCCTTTGTTCTTAGAACTCCATTTTCACGATTCCCCCGCCCCACCAAACATAATAATCGTTGTTGGAAGATTTTGTTCGATATTAAGCATGGAAAGGTTGTTATTGATTTATTGTTATGTTGGTGTGTGTGTGTAGGAAACCCAACCAGTGACCGTTACCTGGGATGGCGCAAACAGGAAGTCATTATTCCCACAGACGCCAGGTGAGTCATTGGTTCATTAAAAATCTTTCCGGCAGCAATCTGCAGAAAATTCTTATTTCATTAATTTTTTATTCTTTAAAAGAAAGGGGGCTTGTTTTCTGAAAATGCTAGTTAACGTTAGAGCTCTAGTAAGAAGTGGGGAAAAAAAACCGGAAAAAAATAACAGAGTGTTAAAAAAAAAAATTGTTGCATGGATTGTATGGATATTTCATCTTTTTCTTTTCTTTGGGGGGGGGGGGGGGGGGATTAAAAGCCCACCTGGTCCCAGTCCTCCCCAAAGCTTCAGTATGTTTGGGTGTTTAAAGTTTTTGCCAAAGAAATAATTTACTTAAAATGTTTTTTAAGATATTGTGCCAGGGAAAGCATTCATTGATAAAATGACGAATGTATTGTAGTGGGGGCGGAGAGGGGAGGTGAGGGGAGGGAAGAGGTTATTAGGGTGGTGGTGGTGGTGGTTATGGAGGGATGTGTGTGTGTAGTGTGTGTATGTGTGGTGTGTGTGTGTGTGAAATGTTGTGGTGTGTGTTGTACATGTGTGTGTGTGGTGTGTGTGAAATTGTGTGTTGTACATGTGTGTGTGCATGTGTGTGTGTGCGTGTGCGCGCATGCATGTGTGCTAGTGCATGCATGCATGTCAAAAGGCTAAACACACATAAACCAATTCACATACATCGTTTACCTAGAACATGAAATCCCAGCTTTCTACGGGGCTGCAAAACCTGACCAACTTAAGTTGAGAAGGAAGGTGGCAGGACGGTTAAGGCATTCACCTGCCTAACTGTGAGGTTCTGGGTTTGATTCTGGCCTTGCCCTTTCTTTCCATTTTGACCAGAAAATCAAACTGATGTCGAAATCCTTTCGTTGAGACAATCAACTGACTTTTGACTTTTGATGACTTTTTACAAATTTATTTATTTTAAATTTTTTTTTTTGAGGATAATGGAATAAGCACTCATGTGCTTTTTTACATCCAGTCCCCGTGTGTATGCGGTTTTGTCAATTTTGTCATCTGTTCCCACCGGCACACAATGGCCTACTCTTTCTTAAAGCGGAACAGGATTTAACATGTGCGCAAGATGTTCTGCATGCGTTTGCACACGGGGCCTCGGTTTATAGTCTCATCCGAAGGACTTTGACATTCAGTTTGATTTTTTTGGTCAAACTGGGAAGAAAGGGTGAGGCTGGGAATCGAACCCAGAACCTCACGGTTTACTTGTTGGCAGGCGAACGTCTTAACCATCCTGCCACCTTCCTTCCTGAGGCTCCGTGTGTAAATGCGCGCGTGCACAGAACGTCTTGCACACGCGTTAAAAACCTGTTCAGAAGAGAAGGCCATCATGTGCTGTTAGGAACAGATGACAAAATATAACAAACAACAAAAAGACACACGCACACAGGTGTCGTGTTTAGACACCATCCCCCAAAGTCGGAATGCAGCTACCTAATTTGTTTGGGGGAGAAAACGGTCGCATATGCAAAAAAATCTCACCACTGGTGAATGAACCTCGGAGCTCTAGCCGAGGAACGAAAGACCCAAAAACAAAAATCACCAGACACTAACGTTTCAAACCGAACGTTTCAACTTCCCCAGCCTGGCCAACCTGGGGTCTGCAACCCCGTGCGTGCCTGCCCAGCGAGACCGCAAGCAACCCAAACGCCCTCGCCATAAGCTGAAGGCCAAGGAGACGGTCACTTCCAAACAGTACCGGATGACCTCCCCTGAAAGCCCCGAGTCCACCATCTCCTCCATCGCCTCCCCTGCTGCCATGTCCCCGGACGCGCATTCGCAGTTCCAACGGTGGGGGTGCAGGAGTACCAGCCTCAGAGCTCCTCGATGTGTGGGGAAGTGTCTTCCACCGGCATCCCCACCACTGTCTTCTTGATGGACGGCAACAGCCAGGAGTACGACGGGATGACCCACAACATCACCATGACCCAGCCCCTGGGAGTGCCGGACGCCCAGGTGACCCAGTACCTCAGCGATGGGGTCGACACGCTGGAAATCTCAGGGGATCAGAGGTCGGGGCTGGGTGACCCGAGTTCCGTTTTCTCCCTCGGTCACGGTTCCATGACCAGTTTTTTGCTGGACTCCGACCCTAACCTGCAGAGCCTTCTGGACGGGAACGTGCAGCAGGCCACTCTGTCCCTTGAGGACATCAAGGAGTATTTGCTGGTGAGCCCGGATTCTGTCCATTGAGGAGGTCAAGGAGTATTTGCTAGTGAACTTGGATTCTGTTCATTGAGGAGATCAAGGAGTATTTGCTGGTGAACTCTTGATTCTGTCCATTGAGGAGGTCAAGGAGTATTTGCTGGTGAACACTCTGATTCTGTTCATTGAGGAGGTCAAGGAGTATTTGCTGGTGAACTCTTGATTCTGTCCATTGAGGATACCAGGAAAATACTTGCTCCTGAAGCCTGACTTGCAATGTTTGTAAACTTTTTTTGAGGTATGACTCTTTAAGGTTGGGCTCAAGTTTTCAGCCAAGTCATAAACTTAGGGTGGGGGGGGATTTTTGCGTTTTTTTTCATTTGATTTGTGACTTGAAGTACAATTTGATTTGTAAAAAAAAATACACACACAAAGATTTAGTTCTGATTCTTAAGGTGCTTTTTTTTTCCATCTTAGTGTTTTTCTTTGTGACTTGATGTACAAATCCTTCCCCCCCAAAAATTTTGAGTATTGATTCTGAGGAAGACGGGTTTTTGATCTTGGTGTTTTGATTATGTCACATACTTCTTCTTCTTCCTCGTCAAACGCTCAGACAGCAACTATTGTTGTCTGTCATTTGAACAGAAATGCATCGCGCTGCCGTTAAGCAACTGACAAGTTAGGCCCAGCACATCTGACTTCGGTGTGATCTTGTCTAAGATTTTTAAGTCTGTGTTTTCACTTGACTTCTTGGTTGATTCCAAAAATAATCTGAGCTCTGATTCTGAAGAAGGTGATAGGAGTGATATGATCTGTAAGGTTGGCGGGGTTGTAAGCATCCGCATTGATTGATATACTTAAAAAAAAAAAAAGATTTGTTTGGCTTCTAGGTCTTGGTGTGAGGGATTAGGGACTTTGTGTTTCTACTGGCTTGTTAAACGTGGTAGTATGTTACTATGTGAATCGCTCATTTTAAACAAATCTGGAAGTAATACATGTATATATATATATATACAAATCCGTGATTAGAGAATACCAGTGTGTACGTGTATGTATGCACGCAGAGGTTGAGAACAGCATTTGATATGGATGTTGTATGGTCAGAGGTACGCTAGCTGAAACATCAGCCAATCAGGGACATTAGGAAGACCGTCGTCAGCTTCACAGGAAAGAGCACTTTTCTGCACCCCAAACCTGCGTGATTTGCTGGATTTTCTGATTGTATGCCGTTGTTGTTACATAATGCTTTTATAACACTAACAGTGTTCCGCTTGTACAGCGAAGAAGGTTTGCTTAAGAGTGCATTGCATCATTTTCTCTCTGTGAGATTCGGATTCGGATCCACGTATCCGAATCTGCCTTGTGTATCCGAATCCGAATCTGCATATCACTTATTCTCTAAAGGGAATGCATTACTGAATTCGGAAAAAGAAAGAAAAAAACCAACAAAAAAAAACCCTGTCATATTCTTTTCTCGGGTGATGCCCTGTTTGTGTTTGCTCTGTTTTAAGATTGCAGTCATTTGAAATGTTGTCGATTTGATTTTAGGAGAATTGGGGGAGTTGGGGGTTGTTTTTTTTTTTTTTATGTGTATCTTTGTTGAAAGGGGTTTGACTGACAGACACATCGTTTGAAGTGTTGCTGCGTGTGACTAGCACGTAGACTACCTTTCACCACCTGTGTTGCTGCGAACATTGAAGATAAGAGAGATTGCGGTGAAGAGGGTCACAGGTTTAAAAGGTGAACTTTAGAGCTCGAGTCGAGAAACGAGAGGGAAAAAAAAGATTGGAGGGGAATCTAAAGTGGCTTGGTCACGTCACACATCATCACAGCTCTCTTGACAAGATGGGGGACTGTGGAGAGAGGCAGACAGACAGAAGAAGAACTGGAGGATGCAGAACATCAAAGACTGGACCGGCCTTGCCATGGCTGTGTTGTGTTGCTGCTGAAGACAGACAGACAGACAGACAGACATGCCTGGAGAACTCTTGTGTACCAACATGTCCCTCGTGTTCCCCCGACGGCCATTTTGGTTTTGATGAACTGAATATATATATGCATATAGTGTGTATAAACTGTGATGATGATGAACTGCTCGTGTGGGATTTCTGAAGAATAATGACAAAAGTTTTTTGTTTTTTGTTGTTGTTGTTTTAAAAAAAACCACTTTTGCGTAATCGTGATAATTGGTTAAAAATTATGTTTACCTGCGGTGTATGCAATTTGTGTAGAGAGAAGTCTTTGCTTTTTAAATGTTAGTAGCTTTATACATATGTATATAAAGAGAAGCATTAGCTTAACATTTTTAAAAAAAATGTTAGTAGCTTTATATATGTAAAGTGTGATAATGAACTTCTAGATATGTACATTTAAAGTTGGGTTGGTTTTTTCCCCAGCTTGTTTGCTTCAGAATCATATAAGTGCAAGGCGATTGGATTTGTGGTTTTGTGTGTGATCAAGTAGAGCTATTCGAAATTTTCAGATTTTTTTAATAATGGCAAGTGGAATGTAGCTTACAGTTATTGCGCAAATGAGAACAACCACATCATTTTTTGTAAAAATGTAAAGTCAATCACTAATTGTAGACTTAGACGAAGTGTACCAAAATACACGGTGTGAGAAGTGTTGCCGAGTGTACTCATTCTTTCTTATGTTTTGTCTTAAGGCCTGTTGGTCTGAGAAGATCTTGTTTCTATTGCAGTGAAACTGTAGACTTAATTGTGTTCAGTGAGTATAAACAGTGAATTTTGTTTTTAGTCTTATGAATGGCTTTTGCCGGTTGGTAAGGCTGTAAACATCATGACATGTAATGGAATGTAGACCGGTGACTATGGAGAAATACATTTTGTTCTCAGTCCAGTTATGATTTAGAATTCATCTGGTCCAGCGAATAAGTAAAAGTAATCTTGTTTTTATTCCAATGAATGTGAAGAACCAGTCTTGTTCTTAATCCAAGGAAAATATAGAATATACAGTATATTGAAAAATAATGCAAGAAAAAGGAAAGAAAAAAAGAAAACCAACAGAAAATCCCCCCATCTGCATAATACAAGCGTGCACATGGATATAGTCAGGCATGGGCATTTTTGCGCACACACACACACACACACACACCGTTTCATTTGGGACAGTTTGTTGAACTTAGAACTGCCTGATAAAAAAAAACAAAAAAAACTTTTCAAAGAGGTGATTGTTGTACTGTGTGTGACATTACAAGGTAGAGAGTTCCAGAGAGCAGGATTGAAACAAGAGAAAGAGCGAAAGTCGATACCCATAGGTTTTTGGACCCTTTCAGGTGGGACACAGGTGTTGAAACTGATGAAGTTTGTTCACAACCTCACATAAGAAGTAGTACCATAAGGGCATCACTTGTAAAGCCTAAAAATCTATAAATTATTGAGTTTTATGCCGTCTTGCCAGGGAAAGAATCTAGTAAGGCCACCAAAACTAAATGTTTCAAGGCCACCAAAACTAAATGTTTCAAAGTTGATACCTTTGGAAAAAAAAAATTATTATTTATCTATAACAAGTGTAAGAAACCTGCTTTGACAGAGAATTATGTTCTAACAACCTAAAATCTTTTAAATTTACTTAGGGCAATCTTCATAACATTATTTGCTTTTAGTAATATACTGTAAAAAAAAAAAAAAAAAACACACCAAAAAAACCTGACATGATTTTGGATTACTTTCCCACAAATTTTCATGACCATTCTCCCCAAACATTTTGCTGCAAAGTGTGTGTGTGTATTATTATTACTATTATTATTATTATAATTATTATAATTATTATTGCTATTATTATTATCTTCATCATCAATGTTGTTATCATCATCATCATTATTATTATTATTATATTTCGAGGCTAATGGAATAAGCACACATGTGTTCTCTGTGTGTGTGTGTGTGTGTTCAGTCTTGAATTTCCTATTGTACTAAGCTAGTTTTGCAGATGGGGGAAGGCTGGTCACTGTCCAATTGTTTGTTAACTGTATATCCTTCATTTCATTTCAACAACACTCTGACCATGTGCCCATGTACATAGTTGTGACACTCCACCAGGAAATGAGTCGCTTTGCACCTGACCCACTTTTCCCGCTAGGAGCCATTTTAGGCAGGTGGGGGTCAGGTTGTTGATTTTGAGATTTTGATTGATTATGAAACTATAGCCTTTATTCGAACTTGTAATGAAATATCAAGACATAATTTTGTTTCCTTTTTGCTTTTTAACGTGTTTTAAAAATACCCAAGCCTTCATTCCGACCACCTATTCTGATGCTAAATTTTTTCATTTTCTCATTTTGTCATGTCCTGCAGTGTATCATTTTAATTTATAATAACTTTTTGTAGAATTGTCGGATTTTCAATCTGTTTTTTTGTATTGGAAAGCATTTTTATTATAGATTATCATCATGTCAATAACTAAACATTGACCTCTGGTGCAATGTGACTCAATATGAGGTGGAGTGTCACATTTTCAGTCTTGTCAGTGTGTATAGGTTTTGTGCATTTAAAAAAATGTATTATTTTGTTGTTGTTGTTTGTTTGTTGTTGAATAGTTTGGTGGGTTGTACTTACGATATATCTTTAATGTTGAGGAACAATTCAGCTTCTATGCACCTTTTTTTCCCCATTGTTTGTTGTTGAAACGCCTAATTGGTTCCATCTATATCTTTCCTTTGGAGTGGGATTTTTCAGTTTGAAAATTTGGTTTGGTTTTTACGTGATTTTTTGTGAGTTTTGTGGAGTTAGAAATATTTTTGAGGCACATATATCGAAATGAGGAAAAACAGGAGAGGTGGTTTTAATCTGGTTTTTATTCTGTATATATTTGGACAGCTTTAATCCTGCAGATTTAGATTCTAACAAGGTGACAGCTCTGATGTGGCCTCTGTGGTCGACAGAGTGGTAAACAGTAGCTATGATCAGATTGGATTGAGGCATAATATGTTCCAGCACATGCAGTGTGTGCGTGTGTGTGTATGCGTATGTGTGTGTGTGTGTGCATGCACGCATGTGATTCACATTCCCATACATTCTGAAATGTTTTCTATTGGTAAAAAATACCCCCCCCCAAAAAAAAAAAAAAACTCCAAGGAGAAAAAAATCAAATTTTAACTGTTGTGTGTATTGGTATGAATTGGTGCAGTGTGTATAGTTATAGCCAAAACAAAAAGTAATCTTAAAAGAAATGAAATAAGATAAAAACAAAAATTTTTAACAAGACAAAAAGTAAATGAATACATACATTCTCATCTATCATCAAAGAAAACAACAACAAACAAGGGCAAAAAAATAATTTCAAATCTGAATTGTAATATGTACTGGTAGAGATATATTTTGTTAAAAATAAACAAGCTAAAAAAAAAGGGGAAAAAACCGCAGAAACAAAAAAGCAACCCCCCCAAAAATGCAATAAAATTCTAAAAAAATACATAAATAAACACCAAAAAAAAGAGAAAAGGATTAGATAATGCTTAATTTTGTATATACACATTAAAAGTAAAGGTGTTCCTATAACCTATGGGGTCGTCAGAGAATGGGATGTCAGAGACCTCAGCTTCTCTAGGGGCCAGCATTTTGAGGGCGGCACCCATCGCCTCTTCCTCGCTGTGTTACCTCCCCTGTCCTTTGGGGGGAATGAGTGCTCTGCCCACTGAGCTATCCACACCCAGTACAGACACTGGCTAGTCCTGTTATTTCCAATAGACAACTTTTGATAACCGAAGTAATGACGACATATTTCTTGTTGAAGTGTGACGGATGCTGTAGCACCACTTGATTTCAATCCAATGATTTTATGAAGTTGTGAGTTCGAATCTCTGTATCGGCATCTGGTGAATTAAGGAGTAGCCGATTTTTACGATCTCCCAGGTCAACTTCAAGTGCAGACATGCCAGTGCTTTAATTCTCTTCGTGTGTATATATGCGCATGCAGAAAATCAAAAATGCATGTAAAAAAAACCAACCTGTAATTCGTGTTAGCGTCTGGTGGGGTATGGAAACATGAGCATACCCAGCATGCATCTTGTAATACACACACAAAAATGAGCTGCTCTGAAGTGGGAATGTGTCGGCTGAGGCCAGTGGGCAGACCTCTGGGGTAGAGTTACTTTATTTTTATTTATTTCATTATTTTATATAGAGGATAATGGAATAAGCACTTATGTGCTTTTTTACATCCAATCCCCGTGTGTATGCAGTTTTGTAAATTCTGTCATCTGTTCCCACCGGCACACAATGGCCTACTCTTCCGAAAAGCGGAACAGGATTTAACATGTGCGCAAGATGTTCTGCATGCGTTCGCACACGGGGCCTCAGTTTATAGTCTCATCTGAAAGACTTTTGGGGGAGAGTGGAGTCGGCACTGATGTTAACTCCAGGGGAAAATATCCCCTTGAACGGGAATCGAACCCGGGTTGTCAGATTGCGAGCGCAATGTTCTAACCGCTAGGCTATCCCCGTCCCCTGTTACCTGAGTTACAAGGTGAAGACCTGGCACCCCACCTGGTAAGTGAACACAGAGGAGAGGATGTTGGAAGTGCTGTGCTGCTTGTGCCATAAGTCAGTTTATTCTCTTCTCTATTGGATTTTAGCCCTTTGTTAAAACGTTTTCTGCTGGTTTTCATTGTCAACAGAAGTACGTAAAGGCTTTTGTTGGAAATGCTGATTTACTTGTAAATAGGAGTTCTCGATTTGTCTTTATTGTATATGAGAGATTTTGTTGGTCTGTTGTTGTTGAGTTATTTGTTTTTTTT
>CM054167.1:23522392-23539892 GCA_028751875.1 Rapana venosa | reverse complement strand
GGATAGCCTGGTGGTTAGAGCATTGCGCTCGTGATCTGACGGCCCGGTTTGAGCCACCACCGAGACCCCCCCCCCCCCCCCCCCCTTGGAGTTAACATCTATCGCACACTCCACATCCCATAACACCACCATCCTCGATGAGACAAACCGAGGCCCATGTCGATGCGACCACGCAGAACATCTCGCGCACACGTTAAATAAACCCCGCTCTGCCTTTGAGAAAAGTAGACCATTGCGGGCCGGTAGGAACCCATGACAATATTTTTAAGAAGAGAGAGAGAGAGAGAGAGAGAGAGAGAGAGAGAGAGAGCGCATACGCACTGGTATCGGTGTTTAGACATTATTCCCGAAGTCGGAATGCGGCTACCTTAATGGTAGGCAAAAATGGTTGCATACGCAAAACCTCACCATTGGTGAACTTCACAGCTTTAGTTTAAGAACGAAAACCAAACAAAAAAATCTATTTCAAAAACTAGAGGTGTTTGTATAAGGGGAGGGCATTCAGGAGGAGTAATTGCTTTGAGCAGGAAATTGTCATCTTTTGGTTGAAAAAAAAGAAGAAGAAAGTTGATGTTGGAAATGAAAATACTATTGTTATGATATGTGCGAAGATTCGTCGCGTGCAGACTTTGGATATTATTGCAGCATGTACATAATATTATATTTCTCCATAATTATGATTCACTTTTCAGGACAACAAAGCTTGACGTTTTTAGCTTGGAGGTCTTGTAAAGGCAGGACGGGATAGCTCAGTGGTCAATAACACTCGCTTTCCCCCAGCCAAGTTAAGCAGCGTCGAGCGTGGTTACCACTTGGATGGGTGACCGTTTGCGCGCCTTGGCTTCAGTACAGTCCCCCAGTTCACGCAGCTGTAAATGGGTACCTGCCCTCTGTAGGGTCAGGGAAGGTAAAGCAGCGAGGGAGAGGAGATGGGCACCGCCCTCAATGTGCTGGCTCCTGGAGAAGTTGAGGTCTGATGCCTCACTCCGCTACGACCACATAGGTTCTGGGACACCTTTACTTGTAACGCAGTATTCTAGACCTTCAAAGTGAGTACGATGGTTGTTGTCTTCTGTGTATGGGAGGTTTCACTGCAGGAACAGCCTGCATGCCAGTAAAATGTTTTATTATTTTATATCGAGGATAATGGAATAAGCACTTATGTGCTTTTTACATCCAGTCCCCGAGTGTATGCGGCACACAATGGCCTACTCTTACGAAAAGTGGAACAGGATTTAATGTGTGCGCAAGATATTCTGCTTGCTTTCGCACACGGGGCCTCGGTTTCTAGTTCCATCCGAAGAAATGTTCGTTGACATTGCCACCCCCCAAAAAAAACCCAACAACAAACAAACAAAAAACAACAACAACAACAAAACCCAAACAACAACCCCGAAAATGCCGGATTTTCTTAGGCCTATTTAATTTCCTCACACTCCGAGGGTTTGCCTGTCTGTCTGTCTGTCTGGCTGGCTGTATCGATCACCAAAAAAAGTAAGAGTATCATCAGATTGGTGCAACATGTATAAACTTCAGAAGATTCATGTAAGCGAGTCTGCACTAATTCCAGAGAGAGACAATGACAAATTCTTTTATTTCGAGGATAATGAATAAGCACCCATGTGCTTTTTTACATCTAGTCCCCGCCCGTAGGAATACGTCTTAATAATAAACCCAGTACTCATACTCTCACACAGTAGAAACACAGGGAAAAAACCCTTGAGAGAGAGAGAGAGAGAGAGAGAGAGAGAGAGAGAGAGAGAGAGAGAGAGAGAGAGAGAGAGAATGACAAATTGACAAATTCTTTTATTTCGAGGATAATGAATAAGCAGGGAAGGAGACGGGATAGCTCAGTGGTCGGAGCACTCGCTTTCCCCCGGCCAAGTTAAGCAGCGTCGAGCGTGGTTACCAGTTGGATGGGTGACCGTTTGCGTGCCTTGGCTTCAGTACAGTTCCCCCAGTTCACCCAGCTGTAAATGGGTACCTGCCCTCTTTAGGGTCAGGGAAGGTAAAGCAGCGAGGGAGAGGAGATGGGCGCCGCCCTCAAAATGCTGGCCCTAGAGAAGTGAGGTCTCTGACGCCTCGCTCCCCTACGACCTTATAGGTTATGGGACTCCTTTACCTTTTACCTAATGAATAAGCACCCATGTGCTTTTTTTACACAGATATATATATATATATATATATATATATATATATATATATATATATATAGAGAGAGAGAGAGAGAGAGAGAGAGAGAGAGAGAGAGTCTCACAGAGAGAATAAATTGTCTTTGGTCTCATACGTAGTAGGCAAGTAGGCAATCATCAATCTAAAATAGGCCTACTACTACCTGAACCAAATCAGGCCTTCTGTCCTTCCTCTACTCCCCCCCCCCCCCCCCCCCCCCCCCCCCCCCCCCTTTACCCTGAAAACTCCCTTGTCTTACTCATCTTCCACCCATCCCAGCTTGAGGATTCAAGAATCACCTCTCCCTTCCACCCTTCCTCCCACCTACACTATCCTTCCACCCCTCTCCTCCCCCCCCCCCCCCCCACCTCCCCCCCCCCTCCCACACACACACACACACACACACACAACACACCTTATCATTTCTACTCCATTCGCATTGTGGAACTCCCTCAGTAGAGAGGTAAACGCTTACTTAGCTAGGCTAGTGCTAAACCAAGAGCTGTCTTCCTACGCCTACTACCTGCAAAGATTTACCTTATCCCCCACCTTTGCACTACCTGCTTTCTACCTGCAGTAGCGCCTAGGCCCCTATAGTCTTAGTGTGTTTCATGTGCCGAACAAATCTAACGTTGCTTCCACACTGCGTAACCTCCAACCCATTTCATTCATTCCTGCTGAAGAGCCAATCGGAAGGATTGATACATTCGTTGTCCAATCAGAAGGCTCGGAACATACCTGGGGTACTGTGACCTCGATTCGTTTCAATAACATCCTGCGGAGGCGGAACATTATCGTCTGCTGCATCGTCTGCCTGCACAGAACAACAAGGCACGCAGAAGTCTGGAACCAAGCAACAGGTAAAGTATTGTGCTAGCGTGGGTCGTGAAATACCTTTAAACCTTACAACTCGATCGCGTTAAGTTCCTACTTCATTTTTGTTATACAAATAGGAGCAGAACTTAGTGTTTGTGGTAGGAAAGTGGGTGATTATTTATAAAAAAAAAAAGGGTGTGCTAAAACACAAACTAAACGTCCAGGTATCTTTAAAGATCTCTCTTTAGGCCTAGCCTAGTTTGTCTTAGGAAACCTTCGAGAATTCTGCCTCTCGCGCGCGTGTGTGTGTGTGTGTGTGTGGTGTGTGTGTCTCCATCCTCTCCCTCCTTTTTCTTTCTTTTTTTTCTTCCCCTGTAGGGCCCAGGTCTTCTAGTCTTGCGCGCGGAGTTTCGGGTAGCAGCCTACAAGCACTAGAACTAATACCTTTTACCTAAATTTCCAACTAACTCGTGAGTCGACTGCTTTGTGCGAGCTCGAAAGATGAAACTTTTATAAGTATCTTTGAAGGTGCACGCACGCCTAAGCTGAATTTTTCTTTTTTTTGTAACGTGTACTTTTTTTCTGTATATTTTTTTTCTCTCTTTCTCTCTCTTTCTGCAGATTCCTTACCTCAAGGGCTTCCCATCTTTAAAAAAAATCAAAAAAATCATCGTTTAATCATGGCGGCTCAACAAATCGCCTCAGCGACGTCGTACAAGAATCCGAAGTTGCTGGGAATACATGACGTTGAAATCGACAAGAGTGGCAAGTTTAAGTACATCCTGATAAAGATTCACGATCCAGACAAAGATCGGGAGTTTAAGTTCATCGTCCGAGGTACCTCTAAGGCTGGCTACCACGGTAAGTACATAATTATTATACATGTGTGGTGTGGTGTGGTGTGTGGTAATAGAAATAATAATGATGATGAATGATGATGATGATGATGATGATGATGATGATAATAATAATGATGATAGTAATGATGATTATGATGATGATGATGATGAAAGTGATGATGATCATGATGATGATATTAATGCATGGAATTTATATAGCGCTACATCTTGCGAAATAAACAAAACCAAATCAAAGCCCTTTTTATTCATCCTACTCTTTCACATGCAACCGGTTACAGTTAATAGTTTTTACAATTTCAGATGTACACACACACACGCACGCACGCACGCACGCACGCACACACACACACACACACACACACGTGTAGTGTGGTGGTGGTGGTGGTGGTGTGTGTGTAGTCAAGTCTTGTGATTTAAATTTTTTTAATTGAAGTTAAAAGATTCAGTTTACACAACTTTATATCATCCTGTCCTCAGTGTGTGTGTGTGTGTTGTGTGTGGTCAAGTCAAAAATTCTTTAATCATCCCATGAAGGGTAATTCCCAACACTGATAGGCCCACGCACATGTGTGTGTGTGTGTCAATCTGTGAGTGAGTGAGTGAGTGAGAGAGAGAGAGACCGAGACAGAGAGGAAGAGACAGATATAGAAACAGAGAGACCTTACAGAGACAGAGAGCACTGTGTGTGTGTGTGTGTGTGTGTGTGTGTGTGTGTGTGTGTGTGTGTGTGCGTGCGTGCGTGCGTGCGTGCGTGCGTTGTTTATTTATTCTTTTATTTCGAGATAATGCAATAAGCACTCGTATGCTTTTTGACATCCATGTGTGTTGGTGTGTGTGTGTGTGTTGTGTGTGTGTGTGTGTGTGTGTGTGTGTGTGTGTGTGTTTCTTTAATTACTACGATTTTTATACAACGAATGTGCGTGCGCGCGCGCGTGTGCGTGCGTGCGTTCGCGTGCGTGTATGTGTCTATGTGTGTGTGCGTGCGTGCATGCGTGCGTACGTACGTTTTTGTCTATGTTCGATTCTGTGTGTGTGAGCGCGCGCGCGCGCGTGCACGCGCACGCATGCACTGGTGCCAGTTTTAGATATAACGCCGTAACAATTTTTGGTGGTGATATTAGGGGTGGGGTGTGGGGTGTGGTGGGAGGGGGGGGGGGAGGGGCGGAGGTGTGGGGGGAGGAGGCGAGTATGGAGTGATGGAGGCAGTAGGATGTGTGGGGGGGGGGGGGGGGGGGGGGGGGGGGGGGGGGGGAGATGGGGTGGCTGTGGGTACACAGGGGAATGAAAAGTGGCAATAATGATTGATGGCTGAGATGTGGTGAACGTGTCAGTACCCGTCTACATGTACAGTTCTTCGACCTTCTGCAAATCTTTGTTTTTTGGTTTGTTTGTTTTCTTTTCTGCTTCTCTCTCTCTCTCTCTCTCTCTCTCTCTCTCTCTCTCTCCTCTCTCTCTCTCTCTCTCCCCTCTCTCTCTCTCTCTCCTCTCGCTCTCTCTGTTTGTCTCTGTGTCAGTCTGTATATCACTCAGTCTGTCTGGGTGTCCTCTCTGTATCTGTGTGTCTGTCCTTTGGTGTCTCTCCCCCTCCCCTCATCCCCCTTCTCTCTCTCTCCCTCTCTATGTATCTTTGAATCTGTGTGTGTGTGTGTCTCTCTCTCTTGCTCTTTGTGTGTGTGTGTGTGGTGTGTGTGTGTGTGTGTGTGTATGTGTGTGTGTGTGTGCGCGCGCGCGCGCGCGCGCGTGTGTGTGTATGTGTGTGTGTTGTGTTTTGTGTGTGTATTATGTATGTATGTGTCTGTCTCTCTCTGTCTGCCTGTCTGTCTGTCTCTGTCTGTCTGTCTGTCTTGTTTGTCTCTCTCTCCCCCCCCTCTCTCTTCTTCTTCTCTCTCTCTCTCTCTCTCTCTCTCTCCTCTCTCCTCCCTCTCCTCTCTCTCTCTCTCTCTCTCCTCTCTCTCTCTCTCTCTGGTTTTCTCTGTTTATAAAGCCTTTGAAAGATGAACTGGTTATCTGACATTAGTCTGTGGATGTTTAATATGGAGCGCTGTTGTCATATTCTTGTTAACCCCACCTAAGGGACGTCTGTCTGTCTGTCTGCCTGCCTTTCTGTATGCCCGTCTGTCTGTTTATCTCTGTCTCTTTCTCTCTGGGATAAAGAAAAGTATGTAAATGCATATCTGTAACCCTTAAAAACAAAGAAGATGAGTATGTCTTTATTTCTTCCTTTTTACTTTCTTTCTTTCTTTCTTTCTTTCTTCTTCTTTCTTTCTTTCTCTTTCTTTCTTCCTTTCTTTTTCTTTCTTCTTTTTTCTTTCCCTTTCTTTCTTCTTTTTTACTTCCTTCCTTCCTTCTTCTTTCTTCTTTCATTCTATTCTATTTTTTTCTTTCTTTCTTCCTTCCTTCCTTCTTCTTTCTTGCTTTCTTTTTTTTTTTTCTTTCTCTCTCTTTCTTTCTTTGCCATGATTTTGTCGACGTTGCCTTTACTTTCCTTTTATTGTACCCCCCTCCCTCCTTTTCTGTTTGTGTGTTATTCAGTATTTAAAAGATTTTTTACAGGTTTTTTTGGTTGATGTATATCTGGACTTCACCGTCGTTAGTTTTCTATCGAAATTATTGTGATATCATTATTGATAACTTATTTATGATATATTTTCTTGATTTCATCGATTTTTTTTTTTATAGTGTTGTTCAAATTTCTTGACGAACACTACAAGTGTCTGTATCCCTCGGGCCTGGTTGACTAGCACGCAGAGCAAGAGCCACCATTCAAGGTCTAGTAAAGGTAAAGGTGTCCCATAACCTGTAAGGTCGTAGGGGAGCGAGGCGTCAGAAACCTCAATTTCTCTATGGGCCAGGATATTGAGGGCGGCAGCCATCTCCTCCTCCCTCGTTGCTTTACCTTCCCTGACCTTAAAGAGGCAGGTACCCATTTACAGCTGGGTGAACTGGGGGGACTATACTGAAGCCAAGGCGCGCAAACGGTCACCCATCCAAGTGGTAACCACGCTCGATGCTGCTTAACTTGGCTGGGGGAAAGCGAGTGCTTTGACCACTGAGTTCTCCTGTAGCCAATTAGACGGGAGAAAATGTTCGTGTTCAGGCGAGGTTTAATTAAACTAGCGGCTTCTTGTTTTTGTCAACAGGCGAGATCCGTTCAGGCTACTTACTGATCCGTAGTTATTGTGACTGGAGTGCTGTGACGTTTGTTGGTCTGTGACGAAATGTATTACTTTTAAAAAACACTTTTAAAAAACACGTTCTCCTCTATGGCAACGTCACGGGCCTGTCAGTATAAAAAGCATCCTCAGCTTCCCGCGCTAGGAATTGCCCCCCCCCCCCCCCCCCCCCCCCCTTTTTTTTTTTTTTTTAAAAATATTTTTAAAATCCCTCTCTTCCTCTTGTCTATTTTCTGCCTTCTTGGCATGGTCCATTCCCCTGCATCTCCCCCCCCCCCCCCCCCCCCCCCCCCCGCCCCATATCCCCCGAAAGACAAAATATAGTAATTGTCTCCCACGTCGAAGTAGGATGCGCTGGGCCTGACTTGTCAGGCGCTTAACGGCAGTTCAACGCATTTTTGCTCTTATTACAAATAACAAATAGTTGCTGTCTGAGCCTTCGATAACGACGACGACGACGACGACGAAGAAGAAGAAGAAGAAGAAGAAGAAGAAGAGGAAGAAGAAGAAGAAGAGGAAGAAGAAGAAGAAGAGAAAAAGAAGAAGAAAGAAGAGAAGAAGAAGAAGAAGAGAGGAGGAGGAGGAGGAGGAGGAGGAGAATAAAGAGAAGGAGGAGGTGGAAGAGGAGAAGAAGAAGAGGAGAGGGAGGAGGAGATTAATCTAGTGGCTTTTTTTGCTAGCCAGACGACGAAGTCATCCATATTGTGACTGAAGTGCTGTGGCGTTTGTCAGTCTGTCTGCAGTGTAATGCGAAGTGTTGGCTTTAAAATACTTTGGTCTAGAGCTTCGTAAAGATTCTTGTAAAGCTTTGCTTCGGTAGACAAAGCTAAAATACCTCCCCCCTTCCCCCCCCCCCCCCCCCCAACAAAACCCCCAAAACAAATCAAAACAAGAACACCCACACTCACACCCACCAACCCACACACACCCACCCACCCACCCACACACCCACACGCACACACACACACACGCCACACACACACACACACAAATAACTAAAGACAAACAAAAATACCCCCAGATCCCTTACAGCAACAACAACAACAACAATAACAGCAAAACAAAACAACAACGAAAGTAAACAAGAAACCCCCCCAAACCCCCACTACAATAGCAACAAAACAAAATAACTAGAAACAAGAACAGAACAACAAACAACAACAACAACAATAAAAACAAGAACAACAAACTTCAGTCATTTGACATAGGCATCTGAAATTGAACAAAACCAAATTAAAAACGCTAACAAACAACAACAACAGCAGGAAAAACAACGGCAGCAACAAAAATAACAAGATCAACAACAAGTCTCAGTTTTTGGTTTAGGTGTCTAAAATGAAACAAAAAAGCAAAACTCACACACACGGACAACACCACACCACACACACACACACACACACACACACACACACACACACACACACACACACACACACACACACACACAAACACACGCACACACACACACACACACACACACCACACAACACACACAACACACACAAACACACACACACCACACACACACACACACACACACACACACACAACACACACACACACCACCACCACCACCACCACACCACACCACCACACCACACGCACACACCAAAAACAACACACACACCCAACACACACACACACACACACACACACACACCACACACACCCACCACGCACCACCACACACCACCACCACCACCACCGCCACCACCACACACACGCACACACAACACAACACACACACAACACAACACACACACACACACACCCCCCACCGCAGCACGCACACAGCACACTAACACACACACCACAAAACAACACACAACACACCACAACACACACACACACAACACCACACACAGCAGCCCACACACACACACACAACACAACACAACACACACACACACACACACACACACACACACCCAACAATACACACACAACACAACACGCAAACACACAGCCACACCACACCCACACAACACACACACACACACACAACACAACACACACACACACAACACAACACACACACACCACCACACACAAGCCCAACACAACACACACACAACACACAACAACACACCACACAACACACACAACCCACATCAACAACAACACCCACAAACACATATACAACACAACAAAACACAAAAACCACACACACAACAACCACCACACCGCCCAACACACACACACCACAAACAACAACAACAACAACACCTTAACAAAACAACAACTACCACCAGTCAGTTGTTTGGCATAGGTGTTCCAAGCAAACTCCCGCAGTTTAATAGTCCAGGTATTTAAAAAAAATAAATGAATAAAACAAAATTTTAAAAAACACCGCACAAACAACGGCAAAGCAGCGGCCAAACAAACAAACACACAAACAAGCAAACAAACAAACAAAACAAAAGAGAAAAAAACAAACACACAACCATTCGGTGAAGGTGTTCCATCCACCCTTTTTCGCGTGGGTGTGAAAGTCGGTAAGGTGAGGTGGGGGTGGTGAAATAATTATTACCCACACAGAGTAGGAACAGAAACAGAAAAACTGATATGACAGGAAGAGAGAAGACAGAGAGAGAGAAGAGAGACAGACAGACAGAACAGACAGACAGACAGACAGACACAAAGAGAGAGAAGGAGGAGGAAGAGAGGGGGAGGGAGAGAGACAGAGAGAGGGAGAGAGAGGGGGGGGGGGGGTAGAGATGGGGAAGGGAGAGAGGGGGAGAGAGAGTGGGGAGAGAGAGATGAGAGAGAGAGGGGGTGGAGAGATAGGGAGAGATGGGGGGATGGAGGAGCGAGAGAGGGGAGAGAGAGGGAGAGAGAGAGAAGAAGGGGAGGGAGAGAGGCAGAGAGAGAGAGAGAGGAGGGAGAGAGAGAGAGAGGAGAGAGAGAGAGAGAGAGAGAGAGAGAGAGAGAGAGAGAGAGAGAAGAAGGAGAGACAGACAGACACGCAACACGACACAACGCACGCACATACACAACACAACACACAAATCAATCAGTTCAATCAATCAATTCTTTTTTACATTTTTTTATATATTGTCCTGTATTTAAGAAAACACACACACACATCTCACACGCACGCACAGAGAGAGAGAGAGAGAGAGAGAGAGAGAGAGAGAGAGAGAGAGAGAGAAGAGAGAGAGAGAGAGAGAGAGAGAGAGAGAGAGAGAGAGAGAAGAGAGAGAGAGAGAGAGAGAGAGAGAGAGCGAGTACGAGAGGATAGAAGAACGGTTAATCTAACATGAGAGATGAGAGGAGAGAGGAAAAGGCCAGAGCAGCACATGAACAAACAATCCTCAGCTATAAACGACACACAACACAATCACAGCAACAACACAATACAACACGCAAAATCTCCCCATACAACCATCGGATAAGACTATAAACGGAGATCTTGAGTGTAAACGCACGTAGAATGCCTTGTGCACGCGTTAAAACCTGTTTCGGCAACTTTCGGAAGAGCAAGCCATTGGTGTGCCTTTTGGGAACGGATGACAAACATTGACAAAAAGCGCATACACACGGCGACTGGATGTTGTTGGTTTTTTGTTGTTTTTTTTTAAAGGAGCACATTAGCGCTTATTCCGTTATCATCGAAATGAAAGAATGAATGAATAAAATAAGGAATGAGTAAACGTTTCGAAGTTACAGTAGTTCGCTGGGGAAATGCTTTATGTGTATAGTGATATTGACAAAGAATATCGAAAGATAACTTGTGTTATTGTCTTTTTCACAAACTAGAGGCAAAGTTAACTGAAAAGCTGAACTGGAGGTGGGGGAACTGAGGGAGGGAGGGAGGGAGAGAGAGAGGGGGAGAGAGAGAGAGAGAGAGAGAGAGAGAGAGAGAGAGAGAGAGAGAGAGAGAGAGAGAGAGAGAGAGATAGAGCTCACTTACTCACTCACACACTCCCTATCTCTCACACACACAGCCTGAGAGAAATAGAGAGACAAGAGACAGGCAAACAAACATAAAGGGACAGACAGACAGACGTACACAGACAGCAACACACACACACACACACACACACACACACACACACACACACACACACACACACACACACACACAACGCACGCACGCACGCACGCACGCACGCACAACACACACATACACACACACCACACACACACAGACTACAGACACAGAGAGCTGATATCAACAAGAGGAGGGAAGAAGTGATGGGAAACTTTAATATATGTTCCCCTTCACGCTGAAACAAGATAAAGCGTTTAATAGCTCTGCAGAAACTGCAAACCACCCCCACCACCCTCACCAGCGCCCCCCCCCCCCCCCCAAAAAAAAATTAAAGAAGAAAAGTATAAACTTACACCACTGTACACACTTTGATATTCACTGCGTGAATCAGCCTTTTTTTTTTACCTGGAATGTTTTTAGGGAGTAGAGATATGAGAGAGAGAGAGAGAGAGAGAGAGAGAGAGAGAGAGAGAGAGAGAGAGAGAGAGAGAGAGAGAGAGAGAGAGAGAGAGAGAGAGAGAGAGAGAGAGAGAGAGAGAGAGAGAGAGAGAGAGAGAGAGAGAGAGAGAAGAAGAAGAAAACGTGTATCCCCCCGTGTGCAAGTTAACGCATAACAATGAGCAACAGAAATGGAAGAAAGAATAGAGAATGGAGGAAAGTGTAAGATTACTCCGCTTTTCGCACTTTGTGATTATACGCTGTGTGAATCAGCTTTTTGCTTGGAGTGTTCTTGGGGGAGTAAAGATTAGATGGAGAGCAGAACGTGTATCCTCATGTTGGTGAGAGCCAGACGGTAAGGAATAAAATGGAAGGAAGTATAAAAATTGGAAGAACATAGAGTGAAATGGAGGAGAATATAGAAAAATAGTGCCCTCCCCCCCCCCCCCCCCCAAAAAAAAAAAAAAGAAAGTTATACAGAAATGGAGTAAAATGGAAGACGGTATAGAAAATGAAATAAAATGGAAGTATAGAAAAATGGAATGAAATGGAAGAAAGTGGAGAAAAATGGAATGAAGTGGAGGAAAGTATACAAACTGGAATAAAATGGAAGGAAATATAGAAAACTGGATTAAAATGGAAGGAAGTATAGAAAACTGGATTAAAACGGAAGAAAGTATAGAAAAATGGAACACAATGGAAGAAAGTAAGAAAAAATGGAAGAAAGTAAGAAAAAATAGAGGAAGGTATGGATAAATGGAACACAATGCAAGAAAGTATAGAAACATGGATTAAAATGGAAGAAGGTATATGAAAAATAGAACACAATGAAAGAAAGTATAGAAAAATGGAAGAAAGTATAGAAAATGGAACAAAATAGAAGAAAGTATAGAACAATGGAACACAATGGAAGAAAGTATAGAAAAATGGAATAAAGTATAGAGGAATTGAAGAACATTGAAGAAAGTATTTTTTTAAAAGGAAGAAAATGTAAGAAAGCATAGAAAAAAATGGAATGAAAATGGAACAAAGAATAGAAAAATGAAATAAGATGGAAGAAAGTATCAGCTATAACACTGCTATACACATTTTGATAAGTGCTGTGTGAATCGTTTATTGCTTGTAATATTCTTGAAGAAGAGATTAGATGAAAAAAGGGGGAAAAGCATGTATCGCTATGCACATTAAAAACTATGCAATAATATTAAGGAAAAGATGAGGGGGGGGGGGAAATTTTGAAGCACTGTGTGTGCCCGCAGGCTCGGAGGCACACATGCCCGCAAGCATGTATGCACACACACATGCACTTACGTATATATATATATATATAAATATATATATATATATATATATATATAATATATATATATATATATATAATAGACGTGCACACACACATATACACACACTCATCTCTCTCTCACGCATTCTTTCTCTCTCTCTCCCCCTCTCTCTTTTTCCTTCCCCCATCTCTCTCTCTCTCTCTTTTCTCTCTCTCCCTCACACTCGCATGCACACAGACACTCTCTCTTTCACTCTCAGTCTGTATCTCTCTCCTTCCCTCCTTCCCTCCCTCCACCTCTCCCCTCTCCCTCTCTCTTCCTCCCTCCCCCTCTCTCTCACACACTTAGGCTCACTCTCTCTCTCACTTTCTTTATCTCTCCTTTTCCCTCCCTTCTCTCTCTCTCTCTCTCTCTCTCTCTCTCCTCTCTCTCTCTCTCTCTCTCCCCCTCCCCTCTCTCTGTCTGTCTGTCTCTCTTTCTCACTCTCTCTTTCTCCCCCCCCCCCTCTCTCTCGCTCTCTCTCTCTCATATCACAACAACCCTAACCACCACCACCACTACCACCACCATCATCATCATCATCATTATCATCATCATTACCTGGCCATCATCTTCATCACACGCATGCATGCACCACACAGAGTAGATCTATCTATCTATCTATCTATCTATCTATCTATCTATCTATCTATCTATCTATCTATCTATCCATCCATCTCTTTCATTCAGTCTCCTATTTTAGGGCCGTCTGGTATCACTTAAAGTGGAAAGACGTTAAAATTGAAGACTTACTTATCTTCATCACCATTACTACTACCACCACCACCACCACTGCCACCCCTCCCCCCCCCCCTCTCCTCTCCACCCCCACCCCCACCATCATCATCATACCGGCGCTAAACGTTTAACAAGGCGAGAGATCTGTCTTTTCCACGGTTACATCAACGTAGCACGCAAGAGTGTTCAGGACGATCAAAACAGGTGTATACGTGTGTATACATGCGTGCACGTGCGTACCGAGCATACTAGGCCGTAGTAGTAGTAGTAGTAGAAGTAGCAAACAGGCTGACGTAAAGGAAAGGAAAGAAAAGGAAGAAGAAGAAATAAAACCACAAAGGAAAGAAAGAGGAGGAGGAGAACACACACACTTACGCACACAAACAAGCACACACACACACACACATACACACACACACGCACACACACATACACACACACCACGCGCGTGCGCGCACACACACACACACACATACACACATACACACACACACGCACGCACACGCACGCACGAACGCACACACACCACACACACACACACACACACACACACACACACACACACACCAGATGGAAGGGGTATGGGAAACAAAGAACTAAAAAGTACCTACTTTTTTTGGTGAAGCTAACACAGTCCCTGATTATCACTGTCCCAAAGAAAGGCAGCTTACAACTATGCCAAAACTACCGTACCATCAGCCTGATCAGCCATCCAAGCAAAGTCATGCTAAGAATCCTCCTGAAAGACTGAAGCCTCAAGCTGAGGAGATCATCAAAGAAGAGCAGGCAGGTTTCAGAGCAGGACGGAGCACAACAGAGCAATTTAATTTTCAACCGTAGAATACTCTGTGAGAAGTACCTGCAACACCAACAAGATCTTTACCACGTCTTTGTGGACTTTAAGAAGGCGTTCTACAGAGTTTGGCAGACACCTTTGTAGGCAACCATGATGCTGTATAACATCAATGCTAACCTGATCAGAACCATAGAATGCCTCTGTAACAAGGCAACCAGCCTAGTCTACTATGACAGCAACACAGGAGAATGGTTCCGAACCACAAGCCGAATACGCCAAGGATGTCTGCTCTCTCCAACCCTCTTCAACATCTTCTTAGAATAATGACTGACGCACTTGAAAACCATGAGGGAAAAGTCAGCCGTGGAGACAGGAAAATTACAAACTTACGTTTTGCCGACGACATCGAGGGCCTAGCTGGAGAAGAGCAAGAGCTAGTCAACGTGGTAAATCACCTTGATGAAGCCTCTTCGGCATGTGGCATGCTGGTCAGAGCAAAGAAAACCCAGTTGATAACAGATAGTGCGAATGGCATCGGCAAAGACATTTTCATACACGGCAAGAAAATTGATACCATTCATAGCTTTAAATATCTGGGAGCTATAGTACCGGAAGAAGTATCAAAACCTGAAATTCTCTCCAGGATAGCTCAGACCACAGCTTCAATGACCAAACTGTAAGTCCTCTGGAACGACAAGAGCATCGCTATCATCTTCAAGATCAGACTGATGCGTTCCCTGGTCATGTCCACATAGTTTTACTCATGTGACACGTGGGCCATAACAGCAGACACTGAAAGAAGGATACAAGCAATGGAGATGAGATGCTTTCGCAAACTTCTTGGTATCTCAAACAGAGATCACATAACTAACGAGGAAGTGAAAACCAGAATTGAAAACGCCATGGGAGCATAATGAAGAGCTCCTGACTTCAGTGAAAAACGCAAACTAAAGTGGTACGGGCACGTCACACGAACATCTGGACTTGCCAAGACTGTCCTGCAGAAAACAGTACAAGAAGGGAAACGAAGAGGCAGACAGAGAAAACGATGGGAAGACAACATCAGAGAGTGGACTGGCCTTGATTGGAACGACTTGCTATGGAAAGCTGGAAACTGCGAGGAGTGCAGGAAACTGCTTGCAATATCTTCAGTGGTGCCACAACGGTTTTCTAGACTACGGGATAGGTGAGGATGAAGGTGAACAAGCAATACATGCTGATTACATTTGTGACGAGCATGTTTTAGTTACGTCATGTACCGCATGCTTGATGATTTTCACATCTGTTGAAGTTGTATGTAATCACACACACACACACACACACACACGCACGCACGCACGCACGCACGCACGCACGCACGCACGCACGCACGCACACATATGCATGGATATATATATATATATATATATATATATATATATATATATATAATATATATATATATATGCGTGTGTGTATATCTGTACATGCTCGTATGCGCGCGCACACACACACACACACACACACTCACACACTCTCACACACACACACACACACACACCACACACACACACACACACACACACACACACACACACACACAGCTCAACACACACACAACTCAACACATACACACACACACACACACACGAAGACACACACACACACACACGTAACTCCCCCCCTTCCCCCCCTCCCCCCACCTCATCTTTAAC
This sequence comes from Rapana venosa, assembly GCA_028751875.1. Taxonomy (NCBI): domain Eukaryota; kingdom Metazoa; phylum Mollusca; class Gastropoda; order Neogastropoda; family Muricidae; genus Rapana; species Rapana venosa. The sequence continues at coordinate 23,523,889 of CM054167.1, read as the reverse complement.
CTTCACACCTCCACCACCGCCACGGCTTTCTCCTCTCCGCCCCCCCCCCCCCCCCCCCCCCCCCCCCCCCCCTCGTGCCCTAAAGCTAGAGAAGAAGAAGAAGGGAAGACACAGTGGAGAAAGAGAAAGAAGGGTGATGTACAAACACTCTGGCATTTACGATCATATCACAGGGCCACGTGCGTGCGCGGAACGCAATGTACACTACAGTACACTACAGGTATACTACAGTACAGTACGTCTGCTCTGGTCGGATGATGACAATATTATGTTGCCTCTGTGAAATAATGTCCCTGGCGTCAAAATAATGATGTTGACTATAATTATACTACTTTCAGGGGACGGAATAACTCAGTGGTCTTTCTTCTATGAACGCTCAGACAGCAACTGATTGTTGTCTGTCATATGAGCGAAAATGCGTTGCGTTGCCGTTAAGCGCCTGACAAGTCAGGCCCAGCGCTTCTGACTTCGGCGCGTAGTGGGAAATGATTGTTACCTTGTAAGTCTTTCTGGACCAATCCAATCCTGTCTTGTTGGATAGGCCTATATTCCCGCCGACTGCAAAGGCCATATCAGGGCTGTCCACCTCGTAACCTTTGAAAAATCAGAATAAAACTGTGCAACTATATACAGATTAAAACAGGGCTGAAAACCCAACTCTACTGTGGTTCCTTGTATATACAACGCCTTGGCCAACCATAAGGGTCAACCCAGGACGGCCACCACATTGTGTGAGAAACAAACAAATCAACCACACATAAAACTGAGATAAAACCAAAGCCAGATTCCTTACAATAACCTGGTTCATCACATTAACAAACTATGACACCTTCACTCATATCAGACGGCCGGGAAAAAGCCCGATTCTCTCAGGAAGGTTAAAAAAATATCCGGTGGAACATCGCAAAAAAGGATAGTTAGGGAGTCTGCAGTAAAAATGCTTGTGTCTTAATTAATATCCTGGACATGTCGACACTCCAGAATTAGACGCTTGGTGGTTATTGCACCTCGCACCAAGGGGTTCCTTCACTCTTTGAGCAAACGGACGTGAGTAATTTATAAGGTTGGCCCCTATGTATCCTGGTGAGCGCCGTTTCTTTCATTCTGGGGGTTTTTTGGTTCTTTTTGTGTGGTGGTGGTAAGGTCAGAGCACTTGCTCTCTCCCCAAGCTTAGGTAGGTTAAGCGGCGTTAATTAAACGTGGTTGCCGCGTCGATGTGTGATCGTTTGTGTGCTTTGGCTTCAGTACAATCCCCTAGTTCACCCAGCTGTAAATGGGTGCCTGCCTTCTTTAGGGTAAGGGAAGGTAAAGCAGCGGGGGAGAGGAGATGGGCGCCGCTCTCAATATGCTGGCCACTAGAGAAGTTGAGGTGTCTGACGCCTCGCTGCCCTATGACCGCTTAGGTTAGGGGACAGCTTTCTATTCTTTGTAACTGAGCAATTTTCAGTCGAGGTAGATTTCTGTGAAATGATGTTTCTTGTCTCAAGGTATAGTTTT
>CM054167.1:23504892-23509892 GCA_028751875.1 Rapana venosa | reverse complement strand
CAGGTATCTGGTGACCGCGTGATCCTGAAAACCCGAGAATAAATTGTAAGGTCGGAGAGAGCTCTGTTACAGCGCAACTTGTTACCAGTACAGCTCAAACTGTCGCCGAGGACAGCGATAGGGGAGACAGATTTTCCCTTCAGCGTCAGAGAGAGCTGTCTTTTTTGTTTTGTTGTTGTTGTTGTTGTTTTTGTTGTTGTTTTCTTTCTTTTGAGGGGGAAGGGGGGTGGTGGTGCTGCCTCGTGTTCTGTGACGTTTCTGTCCCTGCTGTTCCCACGCCGCTCATTTCAATCTCCCCTGCCTCAGCCTTACCCAAGTCAAGTCAAGTCAATTTTTTAAATTTCCAGATGGTACATCGAATAAGCAATGCATTTGCTTTTTAAATTTTTTAAAAACCAAGCCATCTCTCTAGGAACAAAAACAACTTGATCAATACTACCTAACTACCCAGATTTGTTATGTCGCATCGTCAGCGTCGGGAGTCCACAGGGATCCCATCAATATCAGGCCCCCGTGCGACCACTAGCCAGAGGGGTCCTGCACTGCTTGCTGGGTCACTTTCGTGTTGTTCGGTGGTGCCTGTTCTGAGCTAACATACGCAGAACACCACTTACTAAACCCCCAACTGACGACAGTATTAGCTCAGTCGCAGAGCCAGACTGAGTGAGTTGCCCACCCGAGGTGGCAATCACAACGTCCCTCCGATGACTGTTCCCTGTGTACTTCCAAACCCAAAATCTTTGACACAAACTCACCACAGGCGCAGAAGTGTATGGGGAAACCGAATCTGAGGTCACCATGAGACCAGAGCAACTGGGGCCATAGAATCAGGGGCTTTTTTTTTTTTTTTTTTTGCATGATGATCAGGGATAATAAGGATGACGTATTGATGATGCTATGGCAGTGCATGTGCTTTGAGACTGCTTGGCAGAGTTGTACCCTACGCTTACTATCATAATATATCCCGGCGTCAACCAGGCCCGAGAGATACAGACACCTACAGTGTTGGTCATATAATTTTAGCAACACTTTCAAACTCGGATCCGTTAAGTGGATGAAGCTCGACTGTGTGGTCCCAGTCTTCCCACTGAGCACACAGCACACTCACTCTGGGTAGTTTGAGTTTTATGGGATTTGAACCCGAAACCTTCCAGTTCGTAACCCAAGGCGCTAACCACTGCACCATGGCGGCTGGTTTATAATAATAATAATAATAATAATAATAATATATGGAAGTTATATAGCGCTGAATCTTGTAAAAGAAAAAAATCGAAGCGCTTGCACTCAAATCATTTACGCGCATGCAACTTTCAACTTGCAACTTTGTATCAGAGAGAGCTGCTTGAAGAAGTGGTGACGGTTGGTTGATACAGTCCCTAGATCGAATAACTCCACTGGGACTCTTTTATACATTTAAGAACGGTTGTTTTGTTTTGGTTCATTCCTTGGCTATAGTTCTGAGGTTTACCATTGGTGAAACTTCTGTGTATGCAACCCGGACTTATTTTTTTTTAACCATCTTTAAGGTAAGCGCATTTCGACTTCACTCGTAATTTCTCTATTGACAGAATAAAGTATTCTTGAGTCTTGAGTCTAGGGGACACAGTTGTTGGGAATTGAACCTACCAATTCTGCTCGGACAGTCTGGAGGTACCTTCCTCTTCTTTCAGATTTTCAACTGTCGTGGGTTCTTTTGACGTGCACAAGTCCGCAAGCACATGAGGTTCGATTTGTTTTGAGTCTCCTCCGAAAGGCTTGACATTCAGAACCATTTTTTCGCCCAGTCAAACTGGAAAGAAAGGGCAAGACTGGGAATCGAACCCGTGAACCTCACAGTTTACTTGTAAGGCAGGCGAACGTCTAAACTGTCCGGCCACCTTCCTTCCTCTGTAAGGTTGATGGTCGATAACATGGCGACGTGCTTTTATTTCCTGCTAACTAGAGGCAAGTTGCGAGTCAGTTCTAGGGTGTTTTAAAGGCACCCTTGAGATAGTGCAGCGTGCCAGTGAGTGCGCAACATCACAGACAACTGACAGGCAAGCTTGTTGGCACCTTGATAAACATTGTGAGACGTGGATCCACTTTCTTAGGGCCTGTGGGCATTTTTTGTTGCTTCCTAGAGGGTAGGTGCGGTACAACGGAAAGACACTTTGCGAGCACGATGACTGACAGACTGAGAGAGAGAGAGAGAGAGAGAGAGAGAGAGAGAGGGGGGGGGGGGGGGGAGAGGAGAGAGGGAGGAAGGGAGGGAGAGAGGGAGGAAGGGAGGGAGAGAGAGAGGGAGAGGAGGAGAGAGAGAGAGGAAACGAAATGTAATGAAATTTTACTTTCTTAGGGTAATAGATTAAGTACAATGATCTTTTTCATCCAGGCCTCAAAATAAATCAATACAAAAATTATTTTTTTAAAACTAAATAAATAATCACGTAGGCACAAGTAATGTGTTTGAAACAAATTCAAAAGACAAAGAAGAAAATACGAAGATCAAAAGTCATGCAAAAATTTGGTGAGAAAGTACAAGTAAGAAAATTAATCTTTGCTACAAATATTAGTAAATCTATATATGTATTTTAGGAAAAAATTAAGAGAGAGAGAGAGCGTTTCAAATTGAGACAGAGATAGGCTATCAATTAAAAAAGTAATACATAATTGACTTGAGTTCAGATGTTCAGAGAGAGAGAGAGAGAGAGAAGAGAGAGAGAGAGAGAGAGAGAGAGAGAGAGAGAGTGTGTGTGTGTGTATGTGTGTGTGTGTGTGTGTTTCAAAGTGAGAGATAGGCTATCAATTAAAAAAATAATACATAATTGAATTGAGTTCAGATGTTCACAGAGAGAGCTTTTCAAAGTGAGACAGAGATAGGCTATCAATTTAAAAAATGGTAGTTAATTCAATTGAGTTCAGATGTTCACACACACACACACACACACACACACACACACACACACACACACACACACACACACACACACACACACACACACACCACACACACACACACAGAGGCAGAAACATACCAAACAGAGAGAGCCTTCAAAGTAAACCAAGAGATAACATATCAATTGAAAAGAAAAAAGCAAAGAAGTGAACTGAAACCAGTGGTTTATACCGTGAAATATGTCACATCCCAGCCCACTCTGTCGCCCTTTGCAAAGAAGCTTTCGAGAGAAAGATCTGATCCAACTGTTTCCGTCATATTATATTCTGAGACAAAGTCTTACCCAAATTGTCCCCAACATATAGTTTGAAACAGAGGCCTGCCCAAATTGTCCCTGACATAATTATATTTTGAGACAGAGGTCAGCCTGATTTGTCCCTGACATACATTTCGAGACAAAGTCTTGCCCAAAATGTTCCCCAGATAATTATATTTCAAGGCAAAATGTTTGCCCAAATTGTCTCCACTATCGATTTCGAAACAAAGGCCTGCCCAAATTGTCCCCAGTATAATTTTCGAAACAAAGGCCTGCTCAAATTGTCCCCAGTATAATTTTCGAAACAAAGGCCTGCCCAAATTGTCCCCAGTATAATTTTCGAAACAAAGGCCTGCCCAAATTGTCCCCAGTATAATTTTCGAAACAAAGGCCGGCCAAATTGTCCCCAGTATAATTTTCGAAACAAAGGCCTGCCCAAATTGTCCCCAATATAATTTTCGAGACAAAGGTTTGCCCAAAATTTCCCCAACATGATTTTCGAAACAAAGTGCCTATCCAAATTGTCCCAATATAATTTTCGAGACAATGATCTGCCCAAATCCGCCCGAATAGTCCCTGGCAACAAGATCATGGGCAGACGACATTTCGGGGCGTAGCAGAGCACATCTGGGAAACGGATGGTTCGTTTCACCTTTCCTGTTTGTTGCCTAAAGCTTCTTTGTCTCTTTTCCCATGAGGGAGGGAGGGAAAGAGAGAGGATGAGAGAGAGAGTGGGGGAGGGAAGGAGGGAGGGAGAGAGAGAAAGAGAGAGGGTGAGGGAGGGGTAGTGAGAGAGAGAGAGGGAGGGAGGTGGAGAGAAAGAGAGAGGGGAGGGAGGGGGAGAGAAAGAGGGGGAGGGAGAGAGGAGAGAGAGAGGGGGAGGGAGGGAGGAGGAGGGAGAGAGAAAGAGAGAGGGGGAGTGAGGGAGGGGGAGTGAGGGAGAGAGGAGAGAGAGAGTGGGAGGGAGGGGGGGAGAGAGAGAGAGAAAGAGAGAGGGGGAGGGAGAGAGAAAGAGAGAGGGGGAGTGAGGGGGGAGGGGGGAGGGAGAGAGAAAGAGAGAAGGGGTGTGAGGGAAAGGAGAGAGAGGGGGTAGGGAGGGGGAGAGAGAAGAGAGGGGGGAGGGAGGGAGGGAAAGAGGAGAGAGAGTGAGGGGGATGAGGGAGAGAGGTGAGAGAGGAGGGGGAAGGAGAGAGAAGTTAAGGAGAGAAGAGAGAGAGAGAGAGAGAGAGAGAAGAAAGAGAGAGAGAGAGGAGAGAGAGAGAGAGTCTCATATTCATTCATTAAGGCTATGTCCCCTTAGAGGAGGATCTAGGAGAGCTGTATAAGATAATATTGACACGAAACAACCACATAACAAACACTCACATCGCCTTTTGAACGCATTGTACCAATTCAATGTTATGCTCAATGTTGTTCATAGTCATTTTGTTTGTGTTTAGAATATAAAAAAAATTGTGTGTAAAAGTGTGTGTGTTTGTAAAAATCCATTAATTGTAACTGGCCGCATGTGAAAGACTAAGATGAATGAAAGCGCTATGATTTGGTTTTGTGTGTGCAATTTATAGCACTGTCTAAATTAAATGTATTATTATTATTATCATCATTATTATTACATATCTGAGTTTAAACAGACATATTTAGCTGGAATAAATTGTTTCCTGGCATTCTTTAGTTCTGGACAAGAAAATATGAAATAAACATTATCATTTGAAACGGTACACAAGAGGGAATGTGGCAGGATGGTCAAGACGTTCACCAGCCAACAAGTAAAACTGTGAAGTTCTGGGTTCGATTCCCAATTTTCTTCCC
>CM054167.1:23497392-23499892 GCA_028751875.1 Rapana venosa | reverse complement strand
TTTTTTGGATTGATCAGTAATTGAATGGGCAATTTGAGTGATTCATTCCATTGCTATTTGGCATTATCTTGTTTATTAAGTCATTGATTTTGTCATGTTTGTTTTCACTTTTTTCCCCCAATGAGGGCCTGGTGTAAAGAAGCCTCTGGCTTATCCAGTTACCCTCAATAAAATATTCGAGTTTGAGCTCTCTCTCTCTCACACTCTCTCTCTAGGGTAGGAACGGGATAGCCTAGTGGTTAGAACATTGCGCTCGCAATCTGATGACCCAGGTTCGATTCCCGTTCAAGGGGATATTTTCCCCTGGAGTTAACATCAGTGCAGACTCCACTCTCCACGAAAGTCCTTCGGATGAGACTATAAACCGAGGCCCCGTGTGCGAACGCACTCAGAACATCTTGCGCACACGTTAAATCCTGTTCCGCTTTTCGTAAGAGTAGGCCATTGTGTGCCGGTGGGAACAGAAAAGCACATAAGTGCTTATTTCATAATCCTTGCTCTTGTTGCCGTGGGTTCTTTTACCCACAGCAATCCTGTTTGTAAGTGTACTTGTTTCCTTATCTGTGTGGCTCCCCCCCCCCCCCCCCCCCCCCCCCAACAATACAATATTTCGCCCGGGGCGACGCAGTTGTTGCCGTAGGTTCTTTTACGTGTTGCTTAATGTGTGTTGCACATAGGACCCTGGTTTATCGTCTCGTCCGAAAGACTAGCACCCAGACCACCTCTCATGGTGCAGTAGATGGGGGAAAAGTTCGGGTACAAACGGGGATCGAACCCACACTTCTCGCTTTGTGGGCAGGGGCATCACCGCTTGACCATCCATGAAAATGATGATGATGTTGATGGTGGTGATGATGATGAAGAAGATGATGATGAAGACGACGACGACGATGATGATGATGAAGACGATGATGATGATAATGAGGAGGCAGAAGAAGAAGAAGAAGAAGATGATGATGATGATGATGATGACGATGACGACGACGACGACGACGATGATGATAAAAGTGATGATGATAATGAGGAGGAGGAAGCGGCGGAAGATGAAGAAGATGATGATGATGTATGATGATGATGATGATGCATGATGATGTATACTCATTATGATAATGATGAAGATGCTGCTGCTGCTGCTGAAGAAGAATGAGGAAAAGAAGAGAGATGAAGAAGAAGAAGAAAAGAGAAGAAGAGAAGAAAAGAAGAAGAAGAAATATGATGAAGAAGAAGAAGAAATAGAAGAAGAAGAAGAAAAGAAGAAGAAGAAGATGATGATGAGAAGAAAAAAAAGAGAAGAAGAAGAAGAAGATGAGAATGAAGAAGAAGAATGATGACGATGATGATGATGATGAAGAAGAAGAAGATGATGATGAAGATGAAGAAGAAGATGATGGTGATGATGTATTTGATTGCAGTTCAAGCTTGATGGTGGTGATGGTGTCGTTGTTTATGATGATGTCATGGTGATGATTACAGTAAAGTCTTAAGAATATAACAAAATAACTTTAATGATGACTTATATTATTGTCATGACAAAAACAATATTAACAACAAAAAATACGTGAGATAAAAACAGCTACAATAATAACAACAGCAACAACGACGACGACGACGACGACGACGATGATGATGATGATGATGATGATGAATGATGATGATGATGATTTTGAAGAAGGAGAAGAAAGAGAATAACATTTATTAACTGGACACAAACGCAAACAGTTTATAATATAGTAGCAAAGAAAGACAGTGACATCAAAATGATATGAATCACACACACTCACACACACACACACACACACACACACACACACACACACACACACACACACACACACACACACACACACCACACACACACACACACTCTCTCTTCCTCTCTCTCTCTCTCTCTCATTTTAGATCATTTTAGATCATTTTAGATCATCCATACTCTTTCTTTCATATATTACTTTGTGTGGATTCAAAATCAGTACTATATGCCTTAAAGTCTACAACTTATAAGCAACCTACTAAACTTATACTAAACGTTAAATACTTCATAAATCTTCTGCGTTTAAGAGGAATCCATGTTTCCTTTTGCTGGATACCTTCACATATAGGATTATTTTCTAATGAGTGGGCTGATCGGGCTGCGAAGAAAGGTGCACGTAATGAAAAGGGGTCTATAGAATTGCATGTCCCTCTGTCCATTGCAGAGGCTTATCGGTTGTTAGAAGAAGCATCCTTAAACAAATTTATAGAAAAGCATCAGCAAAATAATCCGCTTTCACATTCAACTCCCAGTGGTAATAGAGTAGTTGAATACATTGATCACTTAGAGATTCATACAAATGCTGTAAAGGAAAGACAACTCAAGGCATTATTTTTCAGGATAAGACTAAATGCATTCATGACCAAATTCAGCAAGGATGTTAAATGTTTATGTGGTGAATATATTTCAAATACCCATGTCATACTTGAATGTGAGAAGTTAAAACCTCTATCTCCCTGCCTTTTCTGA
>CM054167.1:23487392-23489892 GCA_028751875.1 Rapana venosa | reverse complement strand
ACACACACATACACACACACACACACACACACACACACACACCACACACACACCCCACACACACACGGCGCGGGGTACACACACGTTCACACACACACTCATCACTGACTCACTCACTCACACACACAACCCCACACACACACACACACACACTCAACACACACACACACACTCACTCACACCCTACCCCCCCCCCCCCCCCCCCCCGCACACACACGCAAGCAACCAGAAACAGTACCAAAATAACCCCCTTAAACCCAAAACAACCTAACAACAACAAGCAACAAAGACACACAAATCAACAATTTGGGGGGAGAGAGAGAGTCGGAGACAGACAGACACAGACAGACAGATAGACAGAGGGAAAAGAGAGAGAGACACACACACACACACGCACGCACGCACACGCACGCCACGCACGCACGCACACACACAACACACAAAACACACACACACAAACACACACACACACACACACACACACACACACACACACACACACACACACACACACACACACAACACACACACACACACACACACACACACACAGAGTATGACGGCAGAGGGAAAAGGAAAACGAAAAAGATTTTTTTTTAAAGAAGAAAAAAAAAGATAAAGCTAGGCTGTACACAGACAGTATAATAATAAAAAATATAATATAATAATAATAATATGATGATGATGATGCGACGATGATGATGATAATAACAATAATATAATAATAATGATAGTATAGTATAATGATGATCAAAAAAAAAAAAAACAATATAATAATAGTAATAGTAATAACAACAATAACAATATAGTAGGGGTGTAGAGCAGCGCGGGGGCAACAACAATACAAGAAGCTATACTAAACAACGTTGGCAAAACAACGAGAATAAGGAAAACTGACAGCACCAGACTGCAGACGATTTCTCCATTCCTTGATGGCACTTCTGATAACACAGACTTGGAGGGAGTATACAGTTTTGGGGGGAGGAGGAGAGGAGGGGGAAGGAAGGAGGGGGAAGGTGGAGAGCTGGGGGTGGGAAGGGTAGGGTGGGAGGGTGTAAGGAGGGGTAGTAATAGTAGCCAATGATGAGGTTGGGGTTTTTTGTGTCTTGTCACTCAACTTTGGTTATTACTGAAAATTTAGGGGGTGGGGTGGGGGGGGGGGGTGGCGGGTGGTTGCTTGTATTTAGACGACTCTGTAGTGTATATGTATGTATGTGTGGGGAGGAGGGGGTGTGTGCCTACATGTGCCTGTGTGTGTGTATGTGGTGAGTTTGAATGTGTTTTTCATTTGCAATGTGTTCAAAGTGTGTGTGCATAATGTTATATGTGTGATGCACGCACGAGTACAACCCCCCGTATATGTCTCTATGTACTATACGCAAAGCATAAACACATCAGCCCGCAACTCCCACAAAGTTTTCCATGCACCTGTCTACACACTGTACTTTCACCAGCATATGCTTTCACCCCCTTAACACTTTCAGCCCGCAGAGACACAACACACACCCAGTCCATGCAGAAAGCTACAACAGAGGCAGACTCAGGAGGGCATGGTCTCCACCCCCTCTCCCTTCCTCCTGCAAGGAAAAGCAGCACTGTTGACAGCAACACAACAGAGGAACAACCACAGGACAGGATTGCATCCACACACACTGGGTGGGTGGTGTGTGGGTTGCATCTGTCAGACTCTCAGTCTATCCACTTGCACTGACACTGCACATAACACTAAGCCGTCACTCAAAGACGTAATGTAGAAACAAACATACACAAGAATGGAAGTGGGTGGAGTCTGCATAATGTTCTGACGTCCATCAAACATGAACAGAAAAACAGAAACATGACTCAATAGAAACTAGAAGTGGGCGGAGTCTGCATAATGTTCTGACATCCATCAAACATGAACAGAAAAACAGAAACATGACACAATAGAAACTAGAAGTGGGCGGAGTCCGCATAATATTCCAGCATCCATCAAACATGAACAGAAAACAAAAACATGGCACAGAGAGACTGGAAGTGGGCGGAGTCTGCATATTATTACATCAGTTATAAACAAACACACAACAGAAATAAACAACACAATAGAAACATGATAGAAGGGAAAAGTAGGTGGAGTCTGCATAATTGGACATCCATCAAGCACAAACACAGAACAGAAACACAATACAGTGAAAAGAAGTGGGAAGAGTCTGCATAATATTCCAGCTGACATCCATCCATCCATCCATCCATCCATCCATCACAACACACAATAGAAACAGACCACAATGAAAAGAAGTGGGTGGAGTCTGCATAATGTTCTAACATCAATCATGGACAAACACACAATAGAAATATAACAGAAGAACTTTGCATACTCCAACCACTTATAGCCTCTGTATTGTGTATCTGTATTGTGTTTGCATTTGATGGATGTCGAATAATTATTATGCAGACTCCGCCCACTTCTTTTCACTGTATTGTGTTTCAGTCTCTCTGTGTTGTTTTTTAATTTGTGTCT
>CM054167.1:23482392-23484892 GCA_028751875.1 Rapana venosa | reverse complement strand
AGACAGACAGACAGACAGACAGACAGACAGACAGACAGACAGAGAGAAATAGATATTGGTTGATTGATTGATTGATCGATTGATCGATAATCTTTATTCCCAAGGGTTACAGATAAGTATTGACATACTTTTTTTTTTTAACTTGAGAGAGAGAGAGACAGACAGAGAAAATGTCCGGAAATAGTTAAGTGTAGGGGGGGTTGTAACTGGAGAAAGGTTCACCGCACTGGAGCTGGCTGCTCTTTTAGTTGGTGCCAGAGTTTATAATTAATACACTAGTTGTGTAGGGAGTGCAAGCAAAATTGTGTCAAGTGCTTCTCACACCAAAATGCACCCCCCCCCCCCCCCCCCCATAACATCCCACACCCCCGTCCTCCTCTGTAACTAGTTTCCTGGCAAATTCGCTTGTTGTGACTTCTCTCTCTGTCTGTCTGTCTGCCTACCTGCCTGCCTGTCTTCCCCCCCCTCTCTCTCTCGCCAAACACACACACACGCGCGCGTACACGCACGCACGCAAGAACGCGCAGACACATACAACCCCCCCCCCCCCCCGCCCCCCCCCCCCCCCCACACACACACACACACACAACACACACAACACACAAGATTCAAGACTTAATTCCTTTCACCCCTTTTGGGGTATGGAGGATTACAAACAAATTGAACAGGAGAATAAACCTAACAGCAATATACCCAAAAATAACGTGAATACTAACAGCAAAGCAAGAGTTCATTGCATAATGATAATCAAACAGTATTAATGACTCAATACTATTTTTAAGTATACACATTTCTTTAAAAGACATAATCTACACATACGAAGCACACACCACACACACACACACACACACACACACACACACACACACACACACAACACACACACACACACACACACATTCATCTTTAGGCAACTCTCCCCCCCTTTTCCCCTCCACCCTCCCTTTATTTTTTTGTTGTTGTTCTCCCTCCTCCTTCTTCTTGTTTTTGTTGTTGTTGTTGTTGTTCTTCTTCTTCTTCTTCGGAATTCTTGTTGTTGTTCTTCTTTTCATTATTTTCTTCTTCTCTATCATCTTCTTGTTCTTCTTCTAGTTCTTATTCTTGCCCTTCTTGTTGTTGTTGTTCTTCTTCTACTTCTTCTCCTCCTCCCTCTCTTGGTATGACTGCTACTAGTAGCTATTCATCCTACTACTACTGCTGCTATTACTACTACCACTACTACTACTGCTGCTGTTACTACTGCTACTGCTGCTGCTGCTGCTATTACTACTACTGCTGCTGCTGCTATTACTAATACTACTACTGCTGCTGCTGCTGCTGCTGCTGCTGCTATTACTACGGCTGCTACTACTACTACTACTACTACTACTACTACTACTACTGCTGCTGCTGCTGCTGTTGCTGCTGCCGCTGCCGCTGCCACCACCACCACCACACAACCACTACCACCATAACCACCGCCAGTGCTACTACCGCTGTTGCTGCCACCAATACCATTATCACCACCATCGCCCCCACTGCCATCATCACCACCATTACCATCACCACCACGTTACCACCACCATCACCACCACCATTACCATCACCATCATCACCACCACCACCACCATCACCATTACCACCACCATCATTACCATCACCACAACCATTACCACCACCACCATTACCACTACCATTACCACCATCACCACCACCATTACCACCATCACCACCACCACCATTACCACCATCACCACCACCATTACCACCATCACCACCATCACCACAACCATTACCACCATCACCACCATCACCATCACCACCACCATTACCACCATCACCACCATCACCATCACCACAACCATTACCACCATCACCACCAATCACCACCACCATTACCACCATCACCACCATCACCATCACCACAACCATTACCACCATCACCAACATTACCAACATTACCATAACCACCATCACCACCACCATCACCACCATTACCACCATCACCACCACCATCACCACCATCACCAACATTACCATAACCACCACCATTACCACCATCACCACCACCATCACTACCATCACACCACCATTACCACCATTACCACCACCATCATCACCACCACCGTCATCACCATCATTACCACCACCATCACCATCACCACAACCATTACCACCATTACCACCATCACCACCACCATTACCATCATCACCACCACCATAACCACCACCACCACCACCACCATTACCACCGTTACCATCACCACCACCATTACCACCATCACCATCACCATTACCACCACCATGACCACCACAACCACCATCATCACCACCGTTACCATCGCCACCATCACCACCACCATTACCAACATTACCATCACCACCACCATTACCACCATCACCACCCACCACCATCACCACCACCATTACCACCATCACCACCATCACCATTACCACCATCACCACCACCATTACCACCATCACCACCGTTACCATCACCATAACCACCACCACCACCATA
>CM054167.1:23469892-23477392 GCA_028751875.1 Rapana venosa | reverse complement strand
CAGACAGACACGGGAGACGGGACAGACAGACAAACAGGGAGGGGGAGGGAGGGAGAGAGAGGAGGTAGGGAGATAGAGAGGAGAGAGAGAGGAGAGAGAGAGAGAGAGAAAAGACGAGAGAGAGTGAGGAAAAGAGAGAGAGAGAGAGAGAAGGAAAAAGGAAGAAAGAGGGATGGAGGAGCAGAGATCGGTCAATTAGTCAATCTTTTTTTTTATATTTCGAGGATAATGGGAAAAAGCTCTTATGTGATTACATCCAGTCAGATGAGAGAGAGAGAGAGGAGAGAGGGGAGAGGGGGGGGGGGGGGGGAGGAGGGAGAGAGGGGGAGAGAGAAAGGAGGGATAGAGATGGAGGGAGAGAGAAAGGGGAAGGAGAGGGGGAAAAAGAAAGGAGAGAGAGAGATGGAGGGGAAAAAGAAAAGGAGGGGAAAGAGATGGAGGGAAAAAGGGGAAAGAAAAGGAGGAAGGAGAGGGGGGGAGAGAGAGAAAGAGGAAAGGGGAAGGGAGAGAGAGGGAGGAAGGAGAAGGGATGGATGGAGAGAAAGGGGGGAGGGAGGATGGACGGAGAGGGGGAGAGAGAGAGGAACGGGGGAGGTGGGGGGGGGGGGGGGGGGGGATTGGGTTTTAGTGGAGGGAGGGAGATAGAAAGGGGAGGGACACAGGGAGTGTGAGAGAGAGAGAGAGAGCTGTGTGTCTGTGTGTCTGGGTGTATTTTTGTATGTAGTAATGTATGTGGTTTGAATGAATGGGTGTAATTTTTGGCGTGATGTAACATCTCTCTCTCTTTCTCTCTCTCTCTCACACACACACCGCGCGCCCCGCACGCACGCACACTCACACATACATAGTAGGTACATAATGTAGGTTCGCATTTCGCACATACACGCATGCACACACATGCGCATACAGACATACCCCTTCGCAATACACACACGCACACCCCAGTCCTTCCTTAACATATCTGTCAACTAATAATTTCCCAATTGTGTGTTTTTTTGTGTGGTGTGTGTGTGTGTGGTGGTGTGTGTGTGTGGTGGTGTGTGTGTGTCTTTCCATTTTGGGCCCTGTGAAATCAATGGTTGAAGAAAACGGGTTTTATAATTTTTTCAATGGTTTTTTTTTTTAAATTTAGAAAGCAAAAATTTCACGTTTCTTTTCAAAGTAAAATAACAACATAAAAATTAATTATTAGATCATTCGAAAGAAAAATTTAGTTTGTTTGTGTAGGAGTAGGTTAACGCACGCGCTTTGATTTGTTTTTGTTTTTTTCAAGAAATTCGCTATATAAATTCCTTTTTTTTTTTTTTGGTGGGAGGAGGGGGGTATGTTATTGTTTGGGTAGAGCTTGAGGTTCACAAAATCGTAGATTTTTTGCAGTTTTCCGCGTTTGCCCCGAAGGGTAGCCCGCATCCTGTGGTGGGGATAATACGGGGATAGAAGTTGACCCATCTACTCCACCCACTCTACTTTTACTGCGCGTGCACAACAAACAATCCCAATTTTCCCTGCACGGAAGAACACCACGGCAGCGTTGCGATGAAGTAACAGGCATCATTTTATCACCATTGGATGGCAACCTGCTCGAAACAACCTCAAGAAACAAAAGAGTTGCGGCAGGTTGGTTTTAAGGGGCCTTCCCCTGCCCAAACAAGTAAACCGGGGTTGGGTTCGATTCCCGCTTGCGTTTTTTTGGTCGCCAAGTTTGACGAGAAAATCAAACTGAATGACAAAAAAATTCGGACGAGATTTTTTTTAAAAAACGGGGCCCCGTGTGCGAATCACGCGAAAAAATCTTGGCTTACGTTTAAAAAACCCGTTCCGCCTTCTAAAAAGTAGGGCCCTTTGTGCCGGTAAAGGTCGGATGACAGAATTTCAAAAATCGCATGCAGAAGGTGTCGTGTTTAAGGGCCGCCATCCCCCCAAGTCGGAAGCGGCACCTAAATGGTTTTACGTGCGTGCGGCGCGCGCGCGCGCGTGGTGTTTGAGAGAGGCTTTCGGTGGGTTACGGAAATACGAACTACCCCCATACATCCCAAAATCGAAATGCGGCTACCTTCTGAGGGTTAAAAAAAAAGAACAAAAAAAAAAAATTTTTTTAAGAGGGGGTTTGGGGGAAAAAAAGGGGGAAAAAAAAGGAAAGGAAAAGAAGAAAAAAAGGGGGGGGAAGCAAAATCGGTAAAAATTTTTTAAGGAAGTACGGAATTTGATAATTGTTACCAACTGGAGTTGAAATTTTCAATTACTGTTTTTATTGCTTGGTTGGGGTTGCGTTTAGGGGTGGGGTGAGAGAGGGGAATTGGTGGGGTGGGGGGGGGGGGGGGGGGGGAAGGAGGGGGAATGTGAAGAGGTGGTGCAGCTGTTGTTGGTGAGGAAGTCTGTACTGTCTGTTGTATGCTCTGGCCTACCTCACACTGTCGGATGATGTGAGAGAGGAGAGGTAGAAGGGGGGGGGGGGGGGAGAGGGGGGATGGAGTGAAGGTGATGAGGAGAGTTCGAATGTATCACATGTTTTTGGGTTCTTTAGAGGATAAGTGAATAGGGGAGGAGGAGACGACGACAGCAGAAGAAGAGAAGAGAGGGACAGAAAGGGGGGGGGGGGGGGAGGGAGGAGGAGGTGGGGGGGAGAGGAGGGGGAGGAGAGGGGAGAGGAGGGGGGGGGAGGGGAGAGGAGAGGAGAGGGGGGGAGGAGGAGGAGAAAGAGGGATGGAGGAGCAGGGATCGGTCATTAGGGGCATTTTTTTGGGTGTAGTAGTGGGCGGAGGGAGGAGGAGGAGGAGGAGGGGGGAGGGGGGGGGGGGGGGGGGGGGGGGGGGTGGGGGGGGGGGTGGGGGGGGGGGGGGGGGGGGGGGGGGGGGGGGGGGGGGGGGGGGGGGGGGGGGGGGGGGGAGGAAGGGAGAGAGAGGGGAGAGAGAAAGGAGGGATAGAGATGGAGGGAGAGAGAAAGGAGAGAGAGAGATGGAGGGAAAGAGAGAAAGTAGAGAGAGAGAGATGGAGGGAAAGAGAGAAAGGAGAGAAGAAGATGGATGGAGAGAAAGGAGAGAGAGAGAGATGGACGGAGAGAGAGAAAGGAGAGAGAGAGAGAACGGAGAGAGGTGTGGGGGGGGGGGGGGGGATTGGGTATAGTGGGAGGGAGGGAGATAGAAAGGGGGAGGGACACAGAGAGAGTGTGGAGAGAGAGAGAGAGAGCTGTGTGTCAGTGTGTCTGGGTGTATTTTTTGTATGTAGTAATGTAGTGGTTTGAATGAATGGGTGTAATTTTTGGCGTGATGTAACATCTCTCTCTCTTTCTCTCTCTCTCTCACACACACACGCGCGCGCGCACGCACGCACACTCACACATACATACGTAGGTACATACATGTAGGTTCGCATACGCACATACACGCATGCACACACATGCGCATACAGACATACCCCCTTCGCAATACACACACGCACACACCAGTCCTTCCCTTAACATATCTGTCAACTAATAAGTTCCAATTGTGTGTGTGTGTGTGTTGTGTGTTGTGTGTGTGTGTGTGTGTGTGTGTGTGTGTGTGTGTGTGTGTGTCTTTCCATCTTGGCCTGTGAATATCAAAGTGGTTGAAGAAAACAGGGTTTTATAATCTTTTCAATGACGTTTTTTTTTTAAATTTAGAAAGCAAAAATTTCACGTTTCTTTTCAAAGTGAAATAACAACATAGATAATAATTATATAGATCATTCAGAAAGAAAACATGTAGTTTGTTTGTGTAGGAGTAGGTTGAACGCACGCGCTTTGATTTGTTTTTGTTTTTACAAGATATAGCGCTATATAAATTCCTTTTTTTTTTTTTTTGGTGGGAGGAGGTACTGATGTTATTGTTTGGCTAGAGCTCTGAGGTTCACAAATCGTGAGATTTCTTTGCAGTTATCTGACCGTTTGCCCAGAGAGGTAGCCCGCATCCTGTGGTTGGGGATAAGTACGTAGATAGAAGCCTTGACCACTCTACTCCACTCCACTCTACTCTACTGCGCGTGCACAACAAACAATCCGAATTGCCCTGCACGGAACGAACACCACGTGCAGCTGTTGTCGATGAAGTAACAGGCATCATATTATCACCATCATGGCATGGCAATCCTGCTCGAAGCAGACCTCAAGAAGACAACAGAGTTGCGGCAGGATGGTTAAGACCTTCGCCTGCCCAAACAAGTAAACCGTGAGGTTCTGGGTTCGATTCCCAGCCTTGCGATTTTTGGTCGCCAAGTTTGACGAGAAAATCAAACTGAATGACAAAAATCTTCGGACGAGATTATTTTTTTAAAAAACGAGGCCCCGTGTGCGAATACACGCAGAACATCTTGCGCTTACGTTAAAAAACCCGTTCCGCCTTTCTAAAGAGTAGGCCATTTCGTGCCGGTAAGGATCGGATGACAGAATTTCAAAAATCGCATGCAGACAGGTGTCGTGTTTAGACCGCCATCCCCGAAGTCGGAATGCGGCTACCTAAATGGTGTACGTGCGTGCGCGCGCGCGCGCGCGCGTGTGTGTGTGTGAGAGAGAGCTTTCGGTGGGTTACGGAAATACGAACATACCCAGCATACATCCCCAAAGTCGAAATGCGGCTACCTTCATGACGGGTTAAAAACAAGAACAAAAAATCAAACAAAACATCTGGTGGCATACGCAAAATCTCACCATTAGTGAACTTCGGAGCTCTAGCTGAGGGACGCAAAATTAAAAAAAATTACGGTTGGCTACACTCCAGTTTTAGCTTCTGGCCGGGTCATGTAGTGTCTGTTGTGAAATAAGGTAAAAACAAACAAACGAAAACCAACAACAATAATAATGATAATAAATGGAATTTATATAGTGCTATATCTTGCAGAGACAAATCAAAGCGCAACAACAACAAAACAAACAAACAAACCAAGGTTCAGGTCTTCCTATTTTCTTTGGGGTCGTTAGGGAGCAAGGTGTCAGACACTTCAGCTTTTATAGAATACTAGTAAGAAAAAACAACCTTTTTTTTAATTGTTCATTTTTACAATTAAAAAAAAAGTATAAACAATGTTGTGTAACTTTTTTCTCTCTATTGATGACATAGAGTAATACCAGTAGTCAGGAGCAAGTTGGAAATGATCATCACATGAGGCTTGCTTGTATTCCTACAGTGTTGACCCCACGCAATGCATATTGTAGTTAGGAAGCTAGCAGACGACCAAACTGAGAGGGTACACGGTGCTTACAGTAAAAAAGAAAAAAAATCAAGTATACCAAATTTGTGCAAAATCACGTGAGTAGGGAGGAGTTCCATCGTTCACAAAAAAAGTGGTTTTCATTTCTGTGAATGCATTACTTAAGTAATGCGGTATAAACGCAAGCATGATTTTATAGGGAAAATAAAGGAAAACTGGAACAAAATTTAAAGCTGGAGTGCAGCCTTCAGAAGGAGTAAACATAATGCTATACCCAGTCTCTGTCAGAACTCCTCCTCCTCCCTCCTCCCCCCCACACACTTCCATTACTCAAATCCCTGAAAATAGACCGCTAATTGGGGAAGATGAAATAGTTTAAAGGGAGTATTGTGTAAAATGTACTTTTAGACTGAAGAGAAAGTTGGTTGCAGTGTTTTGTTGTTTGCTTTGAAATTTAAAAAACAGTTCTCGTCCTAGGAACGAAGTTTCTTATATATATATTATATATATATATATATATATATATATATATATTAATATATATATATATATATAATTCTTTTATTTCGAGGATGATGGAATAAGCAATAGTGTGCTTTTTTACATCCAGTCCCCGTGTGTATGCATTTTTATAATTGTCATCCGTTCCCACCGGCACACTATGGCCTACTCTTCCGAAAACCGGAACGGGTTTTAACTTGTGCGAAAGATGTTCTGCGTGCGTTCACACACGGGACCTCGGTTTATAGTCTCATCCAAAGGACTTTTGGGGAGAGTGGAGTCGGCACTGATGTTAACTCCAGAGGAAAATCCTCTTCAACGACAGATCAGTCAATCAATAGGTCAATCTATCAAACCAATCAAGAGCACACCTGGGGATGCGGGGAGGTTGGGGGGGACGCTGTCAGTATAAATAGCATACCTACCTTCTGGAAATACTGTGCTAGGAATTCCTTCTTGTCTATCCCTCTCTTTGTTTCTGCCTTGTTCCTTTTCTTCCTGTCACCTCCGTCCCTCCTATTTTCTGCCTTCTTGGTCCATGCTCCTGCCTTCCCCCCCCCCCCCCCCCCCCCCCCCCCCCCCCTCCACCCCGAAAGACTTCTAGAATAACAATTCCCTCCCATGCCGAAATCGGATGTGCTGGGCCTGACTTGTCAGGGGTTTAACGGCAGCGCAACGCATTTTTGCTCATAGGAAAAACAACAATTGTTGTTGTCTGAGCGGTCGACTAAGAAGAGGAGACTAATCAAGTGTTGTAAACCGAAAAGAAAAAAAAAGGCAAAAGCATGAAATAAGCAATCCGAAGAGAGAAAGAGAGATACAATGACAATGACAAATTCTTTTATTATGAGGATAATGAATAAGCATTCATGTGCTTTTTTACATCCAGTCCCAGAGAGAGAGAGAGAGAGAGAGAGAGAGAGAGAGAGTGAGTATAATATATATATATATATATATAATGTGTGTATGAAATAAAATATATAATATATATCTATATAATAATATATATATAATATATATATATATATATATATATGTATGTTCGTGCGTGCGGTGTGTGTGTTTGTGTGTGTGTGTTGGGGGGGGGGGGGGGGGGGGGGGGAGAAGGAGTGGGGGAGGTAAATGATTTCTCTACTTGAAAAAGCCACCTGTGGTATTGTAAGGTGACTCTGACGTCACGCCTACGTCATATGACCTCTGAGAGATTTATTGCCTCCCTTGTCATACCCGTGCCTGCAAAGGTCATAGTGTTAAAGGTCAAGAGGAGGAGGAGGAGGAACAGGAGGAAGGGTTAGAACAGGAGAGAGAGAGAGAGAGAGAGAGGAGAGAGAGAGAGAAGAGAGAGAGAGAGAGAGAGAGAGAGAGGAGGGGTAAAGGTGGATGAGTAAAAGAGATGAAAGGGGGAGAAGATATTTTGGTGGAACCTCAAAATATAAAAAAGGAAAGAAAATGAGAGAAGCTGAAAGAGAGAAAGAGAGAGAGAGAGGAGAGGATAGAGAGAGAGAGAGAGAGAGAGAGAGAGAGAGAGAGAGAGATTCAGACAGACAGATGCCCCGCGCGCACACACACACTAAACACACACACCACACCATCACCCACCACCACCACCAAACAATCATTAATAAACAAGAAAAAAATAAATAAAACCAAACCATCACCGTCACCTCCTTCTCTTGGTGCTGCTTCTCCCCCCTCCTCCTCCACCTCCTCCTCCTCCTTCTTCTTCTCCTCTTCTTCTTCTTCTTCTTCCTCTTCTCTTCTTCCTCTTCTTCTCCTCCTCCTCCTTCTTCTCCTCCTATTTCTTCTTCTTCCTCTCTTCTTCTTCTCTCCTCCTTC
>CM054167.1:23459892-23464892 GCA_028751875.1 Rapana venosa | reverse complement strand
GTATGGAAAGTTAAGAATGTCAAAAAGAATAAAGACTCTTTAAAAACAAATAAGGTGGTTGGTTGGTTGTGTGTATGGAGAGTTAGAATGTCAAAAAAGGTGAAGAAGGATTTTTTAATTTGAATTTTTTTTAAAGGAAAATAAGGTGATTGGTTGGTTGGTTGGTTGGTATGGCTGTGTGTGTGTGTTGTGGTGTGTGTGTGTGTTGTGTGTGTGTGTGTGTGTGTGTGTGTGTGTGTATGCGTGTGCATGTACAGAAGAGAGAGAGAGAGAGAGAGAGAGAGAGAGAGGAGAGGAGAGATGAGAGGAGAGAGAGAGAGAGAGAGAGAGAGAGAGTGGTTAACTATGTACAGAGTGAGTCAGGTGCCCTAAAAAGTATTACCTTTCGGAGTCAAGGTCTACAGTAGTGATTGCTGTTGATGTTACCATATTAGTGTGGGTTCCTTGTTCGTATTGCCTGGTGGGTCTGGTTGTGAATGCAGAATCCAGAACATTAACTTCATCCTTCCACTCGTCTGGGGCTGTAGAGAGTAGAGGGAAACAAAATAATACAGTTGCAGACAACAACAGCAACAACAAAAAGGGTGGCGCTGCTCTTGTGGCGACGCGCTCTCCCCGGGGAGAGCAGCCCAAATTTCACGCAGAGAAATCTCGTGACTTAAAGTGGTATGAATATAAAATAAATTTATAAATATAAATAAAGCGACAATCTACTATCAAACTTTAAGTATCAGCACATTCAAATTGATTTTCAATGACCATAGCAACAATCTAGAAGAAAAAAAAGGTATCAGCCTAATTCAAATTGATCTTCAATGATAATTGACATTATATGCAAATTCGGTGAGAAAAAAAGTCATATTATAAGACTATTTCGTAGTCTTTTTAAGTTTGATGAAAACATAGGTCTTCCCAATTTTAAATGTACTGATTTTACTACTTTCAAAAAAATTACCAAAAAAGTAACATTGCTCTTAAACACATTTGTGTAACAAATCGATTAAATTTTTTTTAAAAATTGGGACATTCCGTTATGAACTGGGGAGACCAGATAGCTCAGTGGTCCCAGCACTCGCTTTCCCCAAGCTAAGGTTAAGCAGAGTTGAGCGTAGTTACAAGGTGAATGGGTGACCATTCGTGTGCCTTTGCTTCAGTACAGTCCCCCAGTTCACCCATCTGTGATTTGGGTACCTGCCCTCTTTAGGGTCAGGGAAGGTAAAGCAGCGAGGGAGAGGAGATGGGCGCCGCCCTCAATATGCTGGTCCCTAGAGAAGCTGAGGTCTCTTGACACCTCGCTCCCCTACGACCACATAGGTTATGAGACACCTTTACCTTTTCCTTAAAGTGCCAAGGCTCGCCACACTGGCCCATCATACAAGAATGTTTTAAACTTTCGACAGTGACTCGCTTTTGACACTTATGGTCGACCATAGGGAGTAGTAGTTGTAGTACCCTTTGGCCAATAGCACAAACGTCAATTACTACGACGTAAACAGAAGGAGTTTGTCAAAAGTCTGAACAGCTTTATTATTGAATCTCTGTCTGTTGTCTGGCTTGGTAATGAAAAGAATTGGCGTGTGTGTGTGTGTGTGTGTGTGTGTGTGGTGTGTGTGTGTGTGTGTGTGTGTGTGTGTGTGTATGTATGTGCGTGTGTGTGTATGTGTGTGTGTGTGAGTGTGTGTGCGTGTGTATGTGTGTGTATGTGTGTGTGTGTTTTGGGGTGGTGGTTTTGGTGCTAGTAGTGCATGCGTGCGCATGTGTGTGTGTGTGGGGAGGGGGGGTGAGCGAGTATGTGTGTGTGGTGTTGTTGCGCGCGCGCGCGCGCGTGTGTGTCTGTGTGTGTGTGTGCGCGCGCGCGTGCGTGCGTACGCTGTCTCTCTCCCTCCCCCCCCCCTCTCTCTCTCTGTCTCTCTCTGTGCTGATGTGTGCGCTGGATGTGTGTGCTTTGTTTCTTCTGTTTGTTTGGGAGGGGAGGGGGTGGGGTGAGGGGGGTGTTCTCTCGTTTCTTTTTTTCTTTGGAGAGAGAGAGAACTATGTGTGTGTGCGCGCGCGCACGTGCGCAAACATGCCTGAGTGCATATATGCACATGTGTGCGTGCATGGGCGTTTGTTAGTGTGTGTTTGTGTGTAAATGTGCATACGCGCACGTGTGTGTACGTCCACGCGTGTATACAACACTGTGCACACACGCCAGCGCGAATAAACCAGATATTAAATTGATAAGACACCTCCCCGTCCCCCCCCCCCCCCCCCAAAAAAAAAAGGAAAAAATCAAAACAAAGGAAACAAACAAACAAACATAAACGAAAAGAAAACGAAAACATCACCACCACTACCACCATCACCACCACCAACACCACCATCACCACCAACACCACCAACACCACCATAACCACCAACACCAACACCACCAGCACCACCATCACCACCACCAACGCCACCATCACCACCACCACCACCATCACCAATACCACCATCACCACCACAACACCACCATCACCACCACCACCAACAACAACAACAATAAATTAACCAACAACATAAAACAACAACAAAACCCCAACAAACCCAACCAAGCACTCGCAACGCGTACCGTGACCTCTGTCTCTCATACTAAGTCCTTCGGATGAGACTATAAACCGAGGCCCCGTGTTCAAACGCATGCAGAACATCTTGCGCACACGTTAAATCCTGTTACGCTGTTCGAAAGAGTAGGCCATTGTGTGCCGGTGGGAACACATGACAATTTTTTTTTTTAACCCAAAAAACCCGCATACACACGCATTTAAAAAAAAGAAGTCATCTGAGCGCTTTGATTTGTTGCTTTACAGGATTCAGCGCTATATAAATTCTATACATTATTATTATTATTATTTAAATTATTATTATTATTATTATTACTGTATCTGTCGTGCAGCGGACATCTATGACAAGGTGGTGGGAGACATCGAATGCAAAGGCCTGGACTGCGAGGTGTTGGGAGGGGGCCGGATAGAGCATGAGCCATCCAAGAAATCCATCAAGATTTACGGCTACTCTCAGGTAGTTTGTTGGTTTTGTTATTAGTTGGTGTTGTTGTTGTTAGTTGTTGTTGTTGTGGTGGTGGTGGTGGTGGTGGGTTGTTGTGTGGTGTGGGTTCCCCACCAGCTTAGCACCCTGTGTAGGGGTGGGGGGCCACCACAGAATGTGTGTACTCTGGCGTGACTCATTAATCTCACCTGGGAATCACTGTGAGATTGAAAGTACACGGGATGAGAAGTTTGCGTTTTGTTTTGTTGGCTGGTTGGTTGGTAGGCTGGTTGGTTGGTTGGTTGGCTGGCTGGTTGGTTGGTTGGCTGGTTGGTTGGCTGGTTGGTTGGTTGGTTGGTCCGGCCTCAAGACACATTCATTTCAAACCTAAGATTCTCCCCTCTTGCTTTATTTCATTTTAGTCCTGCCCTCAACAGCCAAAACCCCATCACCCTGCCGAGTGTACAGCCTTTATGTGTAAGCGTGAGTGTGTGTGTGTGTGTGTGCGTGCGTGCGAGCGTGTGCGTATACATTTGAATTTGTAAAAAAAAACCACCACAAACCCCCCCCCAAAAAAAACACCCCAACCACTATTAATTGTAACTGGCTGCGTGTGAATAAGTAGGATGAATGAAGCGCTTGATTTGTTTTTTGCAGTATACGCTATATAAATTCTTTTTTATCTTATTATTATTGATTTGGTTGCTTGTGGATTGTGTTTGTGTGTTGGTTGGTTTGGGGTTTTTGGTTGGTTGGTTGGTTGTTGGTTGGATGGGGGTGGTTGGTTGGTTCCCCACTGGAATGCTGAAGGTTTATCAGGTATAAAAAGCTCCCCACTTCTGGACATTTCTCTGCTAGGAATTTCTCCTTTTCTGTCCCCTCTTTGTTTCTGCCTTGTTTGTTGGGTGGTGGTGTTTTTTTCTGTCCTCCTTTTTTGTCTGTGTTCTCTCTTTGGTCGTTTCTTCTGCCTTGTTTTTTCTCAGAAAAAACAGTCTCTTTCATGCCGAATCGCTGTGCTGGCCTGATTGTCGGCGTTAAACGGCAGCACAACGCTTTTTCCCTTTTGTATTTCGCTACTTCTGCTGCTGCTGCTGCCCTCCTACACTGCTATTTCTGCTGCTGCTGCTGTGTTTAGAAATGCTGCTGTTTTTGTGCTGCTTACTCTACTACTACTACTACTACACTCTACTACTACTACTTCACCCACCACCACACTACAAACTACTACTACTACTACTATTTCTGCTACCACTATTTTCTACTACTACCACCACTACTATACACCACCAACCACCCACCACCACTACTACTAATTTACTACTACTACTAATACTACTCTGCTACCCTACTACTACTACTACCACCACTACTACTACCAAACCACCACACCAAACCACCCCACTTACTACTACTACTATTGCTACCACTACTATACTATCCCACCACTACTACTATTTCCCACCACCACCACCACCCCCACTACTACTACTACTACTACTATCACTACTACTACTACTAACTACTACTACTTACTTACTACCACACACATACTCTACTACTCTACTATACTACCACCAAACCATACTACTCTACTATTTTACTACTACTACTACTATTCTACTACTACCAACACCACCCCACTCTACTACTACTACTATTTCCACCACACCACTACTACTATACACTACTACTCTACTTACTTCTACTACTCCCATCACCCAAACTCTTTAATACTACTCTCCTACTCCACTCCACCATACTACTACTATCTTCTTCTACTACTACTACCCCCACACTTTTACTACTTACTACTACTCTATACTCCTCTACCACCACCCTACTTCTACATAATACTAATACACCATCTTATACTACTTATACTAACCCCACCACCACTACTTACTACTACTACTACTAACTACTACTACTTACTACTACCACCACCACCACCACCATACACTACTACACTACTACTACCTTACCACCACCAC
>CM054167.1:23377392-23444892 GCA_028751875.1 Rapana venosa | reverse complement strand
CAGCCCCAGCCAACCACAAGTGAAGTGAATTCATCAGATTCCTGACCTGTCTATTTGCAGTCTATTATAGGCTAGGCCTGTAGCTGTAGGTCTATAGCGCCAGTATAGGTAAGAGGAGGACGGACGAACAGGCAGGCAGGCAGGCAGGTAGACAGGCAGGTATAGGCAGGCAGGTACAGGCAGGCTACAGACTATAGGGGAGAGAATGGCACGGTGCCAACACTTTCTTTCCTCCCTTTATCAACGGCAAATAAAGGCTCGTCGGAATTCAGGATTTCTCTCCAGCGCTTGTCTCTCCACTCTCTTACTCCCTTCCCTTTCCCTTCTCCTCCTCCTCACGTGTATGTATGTATGTATGTATACGCGCAGAGAGCGCGCGCGGGTGCATGCGCGCGTGCGTACACAGTCGCAGAGACTCACGGATATACATACATGCATAGATACATACATGCATGCATGTATGCATACATACATGCATACCTGCATGCATGCATACATTCATATATGCATTTCATAGATGTATATTATGCATACATATATACTCGCATGTGCTTGCGCGCGCGTGCACACACACACACACACACACACACACACACACACACACACACACAACACACACACACACACACACCACAACACACACTACTCTCTCTCTCTCTCTCTCTCCCTCTCACACACACACACACACACACACACACACACACACACACACACACACACACACACACACACACGCATACAGAGAGAGAGAGGGAGAGAGAGAGAGAGAGAGAGAGAGGAGAGAGAGAGAGAGAGAGAGGAGAGAGAGAGAGAGGAGAGAGAGAGAGAACAACAACAACAACAAAAAGCCATCGCCATAAACAAGACTAAATAGAAAATACAGACCATTACAAGTCAGGCGTAAATAGTGGATTCTTTTCTTTTTCTTTCTGTTTCTTTTCTTTTCTTTCTTTCTTTTTTTCTTTCGTTCCGTATCTTTTTTTTTATTATCTACTTTCCGTGTTATCTCCCACTCTTTGTTTTGTGTGTTTATTCATTTTTACTCACTCTTTCATTCATTCGTTCACTTTTTGTTTGTTTGTATGTTTTTCTCTTTCTTTATTTATTTCTCTACGGCTTGCTTTCGTTCTTTTGTTTCTTCGCTTGTTCTTTTCTTATATTATTGGGGGGCGGGGTAGCTCAGTGGTCAGAGCACTCGCTTTCCCCCAGCCAAGGTTAAGCAGCGTCGAGCGTGGCTACCACTTGGATGGGTGACTGTTTGCGCGCCTTGGCTTCAGTACAGTCCCTCAGTTCACCCAGCTGTAAATGGGTACCTGCCCTCTCTAGGGTCAGGGAAGGTAAAGCAGCGAGGGAGAGGAGATGGGCGCCGCCCTCAATATGCTGGCCCCTGGAGAAGCTGAGGCCTCTGATGCCTCACTCCCCTACGACCGTATAGCTTATGGGACACTTCTTTTCTTATATCCGTTCTTTCCAACTCTATTGTATTGTATTGTATTGTATTGTATTGTATTGTATTGTATTGTATTCTATACCATACCACTTTAAGCCACGGCAGAATTCTCTGCGTGAAATTCGGGCTACACTCCCCGGGGAGAGCGCGTCGCCACAAGAGCAGCGCCACCCATTTGTTTTGTTATTTTCTTGTCTGCAACTGTATTTGTTTCCCTATCAGAGTGACTTTTTTCCACATAATTTTCCAGGGACAACTCTCTTGTTGCTTGGGTTTTTATTACGTGCGCTAAATAACTATGTGTAATACACGGGACCGTGGTTTATCGTCTCATCCGAAACACTAGCACCCAGACCGCACTCATGATCTAATGGGGGGGGGGGGGGGGGGGGGGGGGGGGGGGGGGCAAGTTTCTAGCCCAAGCGGGGGATCAAACCACAACAACTTCGAACCCGGATTTTTTCGCTTTCTAGCCAGGTGCATTACCTCTAGACCACCGATTTTCTCTCTCTCTCTCTCTCTCTTCTCTTCTCTCTCTCTCTCTCTCTCTCTCTCTCTCTCTCTCTCTCTCTCTCTCTCTCACCCTCTCTCTCTCTTTCTTTCTTTCTGTCTGTCGCTCTCTTTGTCTTTCTTTCTTTCTGTCTGTCTGTCTGTCTCTCTCTTCTCCTCTCTCTCTCTCTCTCTCTTCTACTCTCACCCTCTCTCTCTCTTTCTTTCTTTCTGTCTGTCGCTCTCTTTGTCTTTCTTTCTTTTGTCTGTCTGTCTGTCTGTCTCTCTCTCTCTCTCTCTCTCTCTCTCTCTCTCTCTCTCTCTTTATTCCTTTCTTTCTGTCTGTCTGTCTGCCTCTCTCTCTCTCTCTCTCTATCTCTCTCTCTCTCCCTTCCCCCTCCATTTGCTCTTTCAATATTGAAACGTTTCTTGTTGTTTATTCGCTTCTTTCCAATTTTTTTCTTTTTTTACCGTTCCTATTTTTCTGTCTTTTTTGTGACTTTTGTTTGCTTTTATTCTTGTTGGTGGGTGATGGTGGAGTTTTTGTTTGTTTGCTCGTTGTTGTTTTTGTTGTTGTGTTGATGTTATGTTGTTGTTTGTTTTTGTAGTTTTTTTTTCCTTGTGGGGGTGGAGGTTGTTGTTGTTGGGGTTGTTTTTTCGTACCTTGGCTAGAGCTCCAAGATTCACCAATGGTGAGATTTTGCACGTGCGACCGTTTACATACCATTGAGGTAGCCGCATTCCGACTACGGGGCTGATGTCTAAACACGACACCAGTGTGCTTTTCTTAAATATAGGTTTTTAAAACAATCTCTTTCAACCGTTCCTACTGGCTCAGAAAGGGCTACTCTTCAGAAAAGCAGAACGGGTTTTAAATGTGTGAGCAAGACGTTCTGCGTGCGCGCGTTCGCACACGGGACCTCGATCTGTAGTCTCATGTGAAGAACTTTTTTTTTTTTTTTTGGGGGGGGGGGGGGGGGGGGGGGGAAGGGGAGGGGGAGGGAGTGGTGGAGTCAGTACTGATGTTAACTCCTTGGAGGGAAAAATCCCCTCGAGAAGATGTCTCGGTGGTGATTCGAACCCGGGCTGTGAGATCATAGGCTCAATGTTCTAACCACTAGGCCTAGCTGTTCCGCCCCGCGTTTCTGTGTGTAATTTTTCTTACTCGCTTTCTCTCTTATGCTTCATTCCTTTTGTGTTGTCTTCCTTCCTTCCTTCCTTCCTTCCTTCCTTCCTTTCTTGTGTTTCTTGACGCTTCAGTGCTGTCATAGTTTTGTTCCGGCATTGTGGTTCCCTCTCTTCATCCACGGCCCACCCCCACCCCTCCCTGCTGTTTAGGTTACCTCCCCCACTCCCCTCCCTCTGCTCTTTCCAAATCCCTCATCATTCTGACTCCTTCCCTCTTTTTCCCGACGTTGTCTTTCCCCCTCCCCCTTTATCCACCAATTTTCAAAACAAAACCCACAAAAAAATTAAAAACCAAAACACCACGCACGCACGCACCCCAGAAAATGGGGGAGTGTGTGCCCGTGCCCCGTCCATGCTTTCATTACGTGGGGGCCCCCTGCACAACATACACCACACGCAATAACCATCACGCATAAATGCATGCGCATGCACACACATACTTTTTACAAAAACACTGTAACACACTCGAAAACCACGCACGCACGTCCCAAACCCACACAATGTTGGGGGGTTGGGTGGCTGCGCGTCCGCAAACAGGTAGCTCAAACCTCTGAAACACACCCCCCCCTCCCGCATAACATAAAAACACTTTCCTTTTAAAACTAACACTCAAATTAAACAACCCATGCACACACTTAAAACCCCCCCCCCCCTCCACCACACACATACACATGCCATTTTTTTATTTTTTTTTATCTCTCTCTCTCTATCTCTCTCTCTCTCTCCTCCCTCACACACACAAAACACACACACACACCACACACTGGTTTTTAAAACACTTTTAACCCCAAAAACCCACCCACCCTCCCCCCCCTCCCCCCCCACCCCCCCCAACCCCCCCCCCCACACAACACACACACACACAAAACAACAACCAACCCCACAACACACACACAACACACACACCACCCCTGAAATTTTAACACTCAAAACAAAAACACACCCCTTCCCCCCCCCCCCCCCCAACAAAAATACAAAATTTGTTACATTTTTTCTCTCTCTCTCTCTCTTTTCTCTCTTCCTCCCCCAAACCCCCCAAAACCCAAAACACACCCCACCCCAACACCCCACACTCCAAACACACCCCCACCCACAACCCCTCCCTACAAATTTTTGCAATGCAACTTTTTCTTTTTCCCTTTTCTCTCTCCCCCTCACACCAAAACACACAAAAACACAACACACAAAACACCCCTACACAAAAACACACACACACACACACACACACAACACCCCAAACACTTTTCCCCCCTCGCATTTTTCGGGTGGGCCCCCCCCCAAAACCACCTAAATTCTCATAAAACCCTTGAAATTTTGGTGGGGTTGTTTTTTCCCGTCTTTTTACATTTGAGAGTAAATAAACGAAAATTTCCGAAGACAAAAACAACACACCCAAACACAACACACCACCAAACACAAAACACACAACATCACACCTCAAAAATTCACACACAACACAAAACACTGGTTTTCAAAACAAAACACACAACTTACACTTACAAAAAACCCCAACCCCAAAAATTTACTATGCATATTTCCCTTTTATCTTCCCCCCCCCCCCCAAAACCCCCCCCCCCCCCCCAAACCCCCCCAAAAACCCCCCCCTCCCCCCCCCCCCCCCCCTTTCCCCCCCCCCCCCCCCCCCCCCCCCCCCCCCCCCCCAAAACCCCCCCCCAAAAAAAACCCCCCCCCCCCCCCCCCTTTCCCCAAACCCCCCCCCCAAAAACCCCCCCCCGGGGGCTCCTACCCCCCCCCCCCCCCCCCCCCCCCCCCCCCCCCCCCCCCCCCCCAACCCCCCTAAAAACACTCGAAGGAACAAATGCACGCAGAAAAAAAAAAAAAAAAAAAAAAAATCCACCTTTCACCTCTCCCCTCCACCCGAACCCCAATTCAACTAAATAGAATTAAAATTCTAGTTTTAATTTTCTCACACACCAAAACCCAAAAATTTTTACCCCCCCCCCCCCCCCCCCCCCCCCCCCCCCCACCCCACACACCCCACACTCTGGTATTCTAACACACACACACACACTTACACTTTCACCCCATCCCTTACATACATATGTATACTACCTGTATCTCTCTCCCCCTCCCCTCCCCCCCTCCAACCCCCCCCCCTCCCCCCCCCCCCCCACCCCCCCCCACCACCCCACACACACACACACACAACACACACACACACACACACCTTTCCGCTCCCGTTCGTTTTCCTCTTTCATTGCACTTACAGTCTGTCTGCCTGATGAAATCGTAGCGAGTTAGGTGAAGGAGGACGAAACAGTTACGACTTTGCACGATAAAGGTGTCCGTTACGCTCTGTTAGGCGCGGGCGGGCGAACCATACAATCCGTTAGTAGTTGTTGTTGTTGTTACCATGTTGTTGTGGTATGTTTTGTGTTGTTTTTTTTGCAGTTTTGCGATGATGGCGGTTCGATGATAGAGGTAGCGTTGATAGGAAAGATGATTTTGTTTGTTTTTATGTTTTTGTTTTTGTTATTTTTTTTGGTTGTTTTTTTTAATTCTTGTTCTGCCTCGCTTATTTTGTTGTCATTTTTTGTTTGTTTTTTTTTTTTTCTTTTTCCGGCGTTTATTTTCCCTGTTTCCGTGTTTTTGTTGTTGTTTGTGGTGTGGTGTGTTTTGGGGGGGGGGGGGGTGGGGGTGGCTGTGTGGTGTGTGTGTGTGTGTGTGGTGTGGGGTCGGTGGTGGTGCGTGGTCGTGCGGGGCGTGGTGTTTTGGGTGTGTAGTGGTGTGGTCGTGCGTGCGCGCTGTGTGTATGTATGTGTGTGTGTTGGAGATCGGTGGAGGTGGTGCGTGTTGTGTGTGTGTGTGTGTGTGTGTGTTTTTAAATTAGATTTTATTTATATATAAAAAATTTTTTCGAGGATAATGTGTGTGTGTGGGGCTGCTCTCTCTCTCTCTCTATCTCTCTCCCCTCTTTTCTCTCTCTTTTCTCTCTCTCTCTCTCTTCCCCTCTCTCTCTCTCTCTCTCTCTCTCTCTCTCTCTCCTCTCTTCTTTCTTATTTTCATCCTTCCTATTTTTTCTTTGTTTGATTAATTTTCTTGGAACAAAATGGAGAAAATGAGTAAAGAAAACTTTTTATAACATTTAACAGTATTTTTTCCTCTTTTTATAAAAAAGGTTTCTTTTAAGTTGTAAGGATTAAAATATTAAATATTTGCATTGAACGTTTGGGATACTTCTTTTAACGTAAGTTATTGTTCTCTTTCTTTCGTTCTTTCTTTTCTTCTTTTTTTTAGGTGTAATTTTTTCCCTCTTTTCCTAGAGATCCTTTCCCTTATCCCCTTCTCTCTCTCTCCTTCCTCTCTCACTCTCTCTCTCTCTTTGCTCCTTCCTCTCCCTCTCTCTCTCTTTATTTCTGTCTGTCTTAACTCTCTGTCTGTCTGTCTGTCCCCTGTCTCTTTTTTTCTTTCTGTCTGCTGTCTGTTTTTCTCTCTCTCTCTATCTCTCTCCTCTCTCTCTCTCTCCTTTCCCCTTTCCCTCCCTTTCTTTCTTTCTTTCTGTCTGTCTAACTCTCTGTCCCGTCTGTCTGTCTATCTGTCTGTCGTCTCTTTCTTCTGTCTGTCTATTCTCTTTCTCTCTCTCTTCCTCTCTCTCTCTCCTTCCTTTCCCTCTCTCTTTCTCTCTTTCTTTCTCTCTCTCTCTTTCCTTTTTTTCCGTCTGCTATCCCCTCTTTCCACTCTCTCTTCCCCTCTCTCTCCCCTCTCTCTCTCTCTCTCTCTCTCTCTCTCTCTCTCTTTTCTCTTTCTCTCTTTATTTCTTTCTTTCTGACTGTCTATCTCTCTTTCTCTTCTCTCTCTCTCTCTCTTCTCCTCTCTTTCTCCTCTCTCTCTCTCTCTCTCCCCTTTATTTCTTTCTTTTTTCTTTCATTTTTTTCTTTTTTCTTCTCTCTTCTCATTTTCTCCTCTCTCTCTCTCTTTCTTTCTTTCTTTCTTTTTTCTTTCTGTCAATTTTGTCTATTTCTCTCTTTATTTCTCTATTTCTTTCTTTGTCCTCTCTTGTCTACCCAAATTTTACTGTCTGTTACCTTGTTACTTCCCTTCCTTCCCCCCCCCTCCCCCCCCCCCCCCCCAGGGTTTTTTTTGGGTTGTTCTTTCTTTCCTTTTCCCCCCCCTTTTATCCAATCAGTCTGTGTTCTCTCTCCCTCTCTCTCTGTCTCTCTCTGTCTGTATTTCTCTCTGTCTCTCTCTCCCTTTCTGTCCCCCCTTTTCCCCTCTCTTTTCCTCCCCCACCTCTATCTGTCTATCTGTCTTCCCTATCTCTTCTCTCCTGTTTTCCCCTCCTCTATCACTCTTTCTTTTTCTCTTTTCTCCCCCCCTCCCCTTCTTCTCTTCTCTGTCTTTCTTCCCCTCTTTCTTTTTCTCTCCTCTCTCTCTATCCCCCCCCCCCCCCCCTCCCATCTGTCTGTCTGTCTTTCTCTCTGTTCTTGTATTTCTCCCCTCTTCTTTTCCTTCTCCCACCTCTCTTCTTCTTTCTCTATCTCGTTTTCCTCCCTTCTCTATCTCCATTCTTCTTCTGCTCTCTCTTCTTATTTTTTCCCCCCTCCCCCCCCCCTATCTGTCTGCTTCTCCTCCTCTTTTTCTCTCTCTCTCTCTTCTCTTTCCTTTTCTCTTTCCCCTCTCTTCTTCTTTTTCTTATCCCCCCCTTTTCCCCCCCTCTTCTTCTCTTCTCTCTCTCTCTCTCTCTCTCTCTCTTTCTCTCTCATTCCTGCCCCCACCCTCTATCTGTCTGTCTGCCTCTGTCTGACTCTCTCTCTCTCTGTATTCCTCTCTCTCTTATCCCCCCCCATCCCACACACACTCTATCTGTCAGTCTCTCTCTTCTCTCTCTCTCTCTCTCTCTCTCTCCTCTCTCTGTATTTCTCTCCTTCTCTCTCTCTCTCTCACTTTCTCTCTCTCATTCCTCCCCCCACCCTCTATCTGTCTGTCTGTCTGACTCTCTCTCTCTCACCCCCCCCCTCTCTCTCACCCCCCCCCCCTCTCTCTCTTTGTCTGTCTGACTCTCTCACTCTCTCTCTCTTCCCAAACGACGAGCAGTGTGTTGGTGATTCAGCCCCCAGAGCAAATGACCTTTTGGGCAGGGTAGGTAACATGCCTGACACTACACGTGCAACACGTCTGGGTGCTCGCGCCAGCATTGCTGTGTGTGCGCGCGTGTTTGTGTACGTGCGTAAGTGCGTGAGTGTGTGTGTGTGTGTGTGTGGAGAGAGAGAGAGAGAGAGAGAGTGAGTGATGGGATGAGAGGAGTGAGTAGATGTGTGTTTGTGTGTGTGAGAGTGAGAGTGTTTGAGGATGGTGTGTGAGAGAGAGAGAGGTGTGTGTGTGTGTGTGTGTTTGCATGAGTGAGTGTTTGTGTGAGAGAGAAAGAGTATGTGTGTGAGTGTGTGTGTGTGAGAGAGAGAGAGTGTGTGTGTGTGTGTGTTTGTGAGTGTGTGTGTGTGTGTGTGTGTGTGTGTGTGTGTGTGTGTGTGTGTGTGTGTGATGGAGGTCTTGCTCCCCAGTTTCTCCCTCTAGCCGATGTGTCTGTACAAAATCGACTGGGAAGGGAGATTATTTTGTTCTCTGTTTGTCTGTCTGTCTGTAACTCTCTCTCTCTCTCTCTCTCTCTCTCTCTCTCTCTCTCTCTCTCTCTCTCTCTCTCCTCTCTCTCTCTCTCTCTCTCTCTCTCTCTCTCTCTCTCCTTACACTCTTCTTGCTGTTTTTAGGCAAAGATTGATTGTCATTGGCAACAGTGGAATGATCATATACGATCTAGTGATGTAATATGTATAGAACTTATAGAGAATTTATAAAAGCTTGCATGACGTCAAACCTTATCTAATGCTTGATATGGATATGCATTTTAGAAGAATAATGGCTCAATTCACACTTGATATTAAAATTTTTTTTTTAATTTAAAGATTCTTTTATATCGAGGATAATGGAATAAGCACTTATGAGATTTTTTACATCCATTCCCGTGTGTATGCGGTTTTGTAAATTCTGTCATCTGTTCCCACCGGCACACAAGGGCCTACTCTTACGAAAAGCGGACAGGATTTAACGTATGCACAAGATGTTCTGTGTGCGTTCGCACACGGGGTCTCGGTTTATAGTCTCATCCGAAGGATCCTGTTGAGGGGGAGGGGGGCGGGGGTTGCTTGTCAGTATAAATAGCACCGCCGTCCTTCTGAACATTCTGTGCTAAGAATTCCCTCTTTTCTATCCCACCCTTAGTTTCTGCCTTGTTCCTTTTCTTCCTTTCAATCCCTTCTTGTCTAGTTTCTGCCGTCTTGGTCCATTCTCATTCTTTTTTTCCCCCCGGAAATATTGATCTCCCATTTCGAAGTCAGATGCGCTGGGTAGCGCAATGCATTTTCGTTCATATGACAGACAATAATAATAATTGTTATCTGAGCATTCGACGACGAAGAAGAAGAAGACTGGATGGGTCATATATGAATGTTCTAAGGGATTGACTGTCATTGTAAACGTACGACTCAAGTGGTTTGTTGCGTCAGTTTTAGACTGCAAGACCAATATATTATGCAAACATGGATTGCTGAAATACGTCAAAGGGAATGGTATTATAATTAGATTGTATTATAATTCTACACATAGAACATTTTTGCTATGAAAAATGTACAGCTATACTGCCAGATGATTTGAGAATCGCTCTTACAAAATTCAGAACATTGAAATCACAATTTAAAAAAAAAAAATTATTTATTCTTTTATATCGAGGATAATGGAATATACACTTACGTGCTTTTTTACATCCAGTCCCCAGTGTGTATGCGGTTTTGTAAATTATGTCGTCTGTTCCCACCGGCACACAATGGCCTACTCTTACGAGAAGCGGAACGGGTTTTAACGTGTGCGCAAATTATCAGTCCAAGAAGGCAGGTTCGGGAGCATTGAAAGAAAAGAAAGATTATGTAAAATAAAAAAGTAATCAGAAGCAATTATGTGACAAATTCCATCATATTCTGATATGCTTCAGGAAAGCAGGAAATGGTTTCTGAACACGTAATATTGTAGACTGTGCAACATCATGGAGTTTCGTGCAATTTTTTTGTTGTAAAAAAAATGTTCTTGGACCTGGAAAAGTTCATTAAAAAAAATTATGTTAAAACTGCATTAAGTAGCAAAATTGATTTTTTTTTATTTGTTCAAACCGTTTCTGTTCTGCAGATGGATATTTCATCCATTGTTTTGTGTGTGTTGTGTGTGTGTTATTTATTTTATTTATTTATTCTTTTATATCGAGGATAATGGAATAAGCACTCATGTGCTTTTTTACATCCAGTCCCCGTGTGTATGCGGTTTTGTCAATTTTGTCATCTGTTTCCACTGGCACACAATGGCCTACTCTTCCGAAAAGCGGAACAGGATTTAACGTGTGCGCAAGATGTTCTGCATGCGTTCGAACACGGGGCCTCGGTTTATAGTCTCATCCGAAGGATGTGTGTGTGCTTGTGTGTGTGTGTGTGTGGTGTGTGTTGTGTGTGTGTGTGTGTGTGTGTGGTGGTGTGTGTGTGTGTGTGTTTCAGTTTAACGTCCTTCCACCGAAAAGTGATACCAGACGGATAGTGTGTGTGTGTGTGTGTGTGTGTGTGTGTGTGTGTGTGTGTGTGTGTGTGTGTTCGGGGGGGGGGGGGGGGGGGAGGGAGTTAACATATTGAACTTTATTTTTAACACCCCACCCATCTCCCTAGTCCTTGGCTAGAGCTCTGAGTTTATTCCACCAATGGTTTGAGATTTTGCATACGCGACCGTTTTGGGGGGTTTTGCCCGCCATGAAGGTAGCTGCATTCCGACATCGGGGATGGTGTCTAAACACGACACCTGTGTGCACGTGTTTGTTTTGTTGGTTTTGGGTTTTTTAAAAACGATTTTGTCGTCCGTTCCTACCAGCATACAATGACCTACTCTGCCGAAAGGCGGAACAGGTTTTAATGTGCGCGCAAGATGCTGAGCGCTTTGATTTTGTTGCTTTACAAGATTCAGCGCTATATAAATTCCTGACAACATTATTATTATTATTATTATTATTATTATTAAGATGCTCTACGTGGATTCCCTAAGAGGACCTCTGGTTTATAGTCTCATCCTAGGGATTTGGGTAATTAGTCAGGCGGGTGCAGATGTTGACTCCAGGGGTAAAAATCCCTTGGAATGGGTGCCTGGGTGGTAGCTTAATCCTTCCAGGACCCTCAGAGATTAGGAGTGTAGAATTCTAACCACTAGGCTATCCCCATCCCCCCAAACATTATTCCTAAATTTGAAAAAAATAAAAAAAATAGTTTTTTCTTGTTGTTGTTGGTTGTTTGTTGTTGGGGTTTTTTTTTGTTGTTTTTTGTTGTTTTTTGGGGGGGGGTTACTCCATGCAAGTTGCAGGAGAAGACAACCTTTCTTTTATTTTTATTTTTTAATTTTTTTTTTTAAAGCCTGGAGAACCCATGATTGCCTCAGTTCACGAACTTTGTGCAGTCCACGTAGAGCACGTGCACACGTCAGCAGCAAATACGAAGCTGTTTTTCGATTGGTGGAAAATGAAAAGTGAACTGTAGTTGGTGTCATTTCTGCAGTCTATATAAAGAACATAACCAGGGTGGCGGGTGGGGATCCTTAAAGAGTGTGTCAACTATATCAGGCCCTGGGGTGGGGGTTGGGGGGGTGGGGGGTGGGGGGGGCGGGTGTGTATTGCGGAAAATCGATTTATTAAATCATTTTTGAATGATGAAAAATAAATATTTGTACTGTTATGTCAACTATCATACACCCAGGGGTGGGGGGAAGCCGTATACTTCAAGATTCTGTAAGAAGAAAAAATGTCAAAATCTGAAAATCACCAATTTTTACTAACGTGTCAGCCACATCAGACCTTCAGGTTTCATCAAACTGGAAGACGAGAGGAGTCGGTTTTGCTATTTTACATATTGAACACTTTTATATATATATATTAAAAAAAATTCTCCTTCCCCTTCTCTGGTGAGATGTTGCGTATGCCACCACCCCTTTTTGCCCACCATGAAGGTAGCTGCATTACGACGTCAAGAATGATGTATGTACATGACACTAGTGTGTTTGTGTGTGTTGTTGTTGTTGTTGTTATTGTTTTTTTCAATGTTGTCATCCATCCCGTTTTCACGTGTGCGCAAGATGTTCGGCGTGAGAGAGAGAGGGGGTGATTTTCGTGAGGAGAGAGCGGGAGAGAGAGAGAGAGAGAGAGATGAGAGAGAGAGATGAGAGAGAGAGAGAGAGAGAGAGGAGAGAGGAGAGAGAGGAGAGAGGAGAGAGCGAGCAAGAGAGAGAGAGAGAGAGCAAGAGAGAGAGAGGGGGTGACTTTCGTGAGAGAGAGAGAGAGCAAAGAGGAGAGAGGGGGGTGTTTTCGTAAGTAAGAGAGAGAGGGAGAAAGAGAGAGAGATGGGAGAGAGAGAGATGGAGAGAGAGAGAGAGGGGGTGACTTTCGTGAGAGAGGAGAGAGAGAGAGAGAGAGGAGAGAGAGGAGAGCGAAGAGAGAGAGGGGGTGATTTTCGTGGAGAGAGAGAGAGAGAGAGAGAGAAGAGAGAGAGCAAAGAGAGAGAGAGGGGGTGACTTTCGTGAGAGAGGAGAGAGGAGAAGAGAGAGGGGGTGATTTTCGTGAGAGAGAGGAGAGAGAGAGAGAGGAGCAAGAGGAGGAGAGGGGGGTGACTTTCGTGAGAGAGAGAGAGAGAGAGAGAGAGCAAGAGAGAGAGGGGGGGGGGGGACCTTAAAGATGTGTGTAAAACTATATCAGGCCTGGGGTGGGGGGTGGGGGGTGGGGGGGCGGGTGTGTATTGCGGAAAAATGATTTATTAAATCATTTTTGAATGATGAAAAATAAATATTTGTACTGTTATGTCAACTATCATACACCCAGGGGTGGGGGGAGAGCCGTATATCAAGATTCTGTAAGAAGAAAAAATGTCAAAATCTGAAAATCACCAATTTTTTACTAACGTGTCAGCCACATCAGACCTTCAGGTTTCATCAAACTGGAAGACGAGAGGAGTCGGTTTTGCTATTTTTACATATTGAACATTTTATTTATATATTTAAAAAAATTCTCCTTCCCTTCTTGGTGAGATGTTGCGTATGCCACCACCCCTTTTTGCCCACATGAAGGTAGCTGCATTACGACGTCAAGAATGATGTATGTACATGGACATAGTGTGTTTGTGTGTGTTGTTGTTGTTTGTGTTTGTTTTTTTAATGTTGTATCCATCCGTTTTCACTTTGTGCGCAAGATGTTCGGCGATGAGAGAGGAGAGGGGTGACTTTCGTGAGAGAGAGAGCGAGAGAGAGAGAGAGAGAGAGAGATGAGAGAGTGAGAGAAGAGGAGAGAGAGAGAGAAGAGAGAGGAGAGAGCGAGCAAGAGAGAGAGAGAGAGAGCAAGAGAGAGAGAGGGGGTGACTTTCGTGAGAGAGAGAGAGAGCAAAGAGAGAGAGAGGGGGTGACTTTCGTAAGAGAGAGAGAGAGAGAGAGAGAGAGAGAGGAGAGAGAGAGAAGAGAGAGAGAGGGGGTGATTTCGTGAGAGAGAGAGAGAGAGAGATGGAAGAGAGAGAGAGAGGAGAGGAGAGAGAAGAGAGCAGAGAGAGGGGGTGATTTTCGTGAGAGAGAGAGAGAGAGAGAGAATGAGAGAGATGAGAGAGAGAGAAGCAAGAGGAGAGAGGGGGTGACTTTCGTGAGAGAGAGAGAGAGAGCAAGGAGAGAGAGGGGGTGATTTTCGTGAGAGAGAGAAAAGAGAGAGATGAGAGCAAGAGAGAGAGAGGGGGGTGACTTTCGTGAGAGAGAGAGAGAGAGAGCAGAGAGAGAGGGGGGGGGGTGACTTTCGTGAGAGAGAGAGAGAGAGAGAGCAGAGAGAAGAGGGGGGGGGGTGACTTTCGTGAGAGAGGAGAGAGGAGAGGGGAGAGAGAGAGCAAGAAGAGAGAAGAGGGGGTGACTTTCGTGAGAGAGAGAGAGAGAGCAAGAGAGAGAGGGGGGGGTGACTTTCGTGAGAGAGAGAGAGAGAGAGCAAGAGAGAGAGGGGAGAGAGAGAGAGAGAGAGAGAGAGAGAGGGGTGACTTTCGTGGGGAGGAGAGAGAGAGCAAAGAGAGGAGAGAGAGAGATGAGGAGCAAGAGAGAGAGGGGGTGACTTTCGTGAGAGAGAGAGAGAGAGCAAGAGAGAGAGGGGGGGGACTTTCGTGAGAGAGGAGGAGAGAGAGAGCAAGAGAGAGAGGGGTGATTTTCGTGAGAGAGAGAGAGAGCAAGAGAGAGAGAGGGGGGTGACTTTCGGTGAGGAGAGGAGAGAGAGAGAGAGAGAGAGGGTGGACTTTCGTGAGAGAGAGAGGGGAGCAAGAGAGAGAGGGGGTGATTTTCGTGAGAGAGAGAGAGAGAGCAAAGAGAGAGAGAGGGGGTGACTTTCGTGAGAGAGAGAGAGAGAGCAAGAGAGAGAGGGGGTGATTTTTCGTGAGAGAGAGAGAGAGAGAGAGCAAGAGAGAGAGAGGGGGGGTGATTTTCGTGAGAGAGAGAGAAGAGAGAGCAAGAGAGAGAGAGGGGGTGACTTTCGTGAGAGAGAGAGAGAGAGCAAGAGAGAGAGAGGGGGTGATTTTCGTGAGAGAGAGAGCAAGAGAGAGAGGGGGTGATTTTCGTGAGAAGAGAGAGAGAGAGAGCAAGAGAGAGAGGGGGTGATTTTCGTGAGAGAGAGAG
The DNA here is from genome assembly GCA_028751875.1 of Rapana venosa. Lineage (NCBI taxonomy): Eukaryota > Metazoa > Mollusca > Gastropoda > Neogastropoda > Muricidae > Rapana > Rapana venosa. The sequence continues at coordinate 23,430,056 of CM054167.1, read as the reverse complement.
AGAGAGGAGAGATGAGAGAGAGAGAGAGAGAGAGAGAGAGAGAGGGGGTGATTTTCGTGATGAGAGAGAGAGAGAGCAAGAGAGAGAGGGGGTGATTTTCGTGAGAGAGAGAGAGAGAGGGGCAAGAGAGAGAGAGAGAGAAAGAGAGAGGGGGGTGATTTTCGTGAGAGAGAGCAAGAGAGAGAGGGGGGGTGACTTTCGTGGGGAGAGAGAGAGGGACAGAGAGAGAGAAAGGGGGAGGGGAAAGAAAAAGTATGTGTGTGTGTGTGTGTGTGCGCGCGCGCTCGCACGTGTGTATTTGAGAAACAGACAGGCACACACACACTCACAAACACACACACACACACACACACACACACAGACTAGTCATTCATTGGATACTCTTTATTTCAGTCTTCTCAAGTTCCATCATTTGTCGTTCTTATAAATATGTACACATTATTACAACACAGAATGAATTTTACACAAAATTACAAAACAGACCCAATATCACACAATATGACAATACAGAACTAGTGTTGTACAATACTACAATGCAGAACCAATTTTACACATTATCAAAACATAGAACCAATTTTTACAAATTATCACATTACAGAACCAATTTTACGCATTATTACAATGCAAAACCGATTTTACACATTATCAAAACATAGAACCAATTTTACACATTATTACATTACAGAAAATAATGACACAGAACACTAACCGCTCATATCAATTCAACTCAATGCAATACAGTACAATTCAATTCAACGCGCTTCAATACATGTCAACTCAGTACCATTCAACTATACCGTAGTGGTCCTATGAAGGGTGGTGGTTACAACATAGACGCGCACATACACTGACAGGAATGATAGTAAAAACACAACGGAAAGCTGTGACAGATAAATTATTTGTTTAAACATTCCAGGATAACTTCGAATCGAAGTTGTGTGTGTGTGCACGCACGTACGCACGCACGCGCGCGTGCGCACTCTCACACATACACACACACACACACACACATATATATATATATATATATATATATATATAATACATACATACATACATACATACATACATACATACATACATACATATATATATATATATACACACACACTTTTTCCCCCCAAGATTCAATTCTTCTAACCTCTTTTTGTGGTATGGAGGATTACAAATGTATTTAACAGGAAAATCAACCTTAACAACATATGATTTCAAAATACGATCAGTACCAACAGAAACTGAAAAAAACCCCCAAAACACATGTATTCAGCATGGCAGGAGCAAACTATAGTGAAATAATCAACAACACAATCAAAACTCAACTATACTGAAATAATCAACAGTTTTTTTTTAATGCAAGGAATTAAAGAAAAACAACCTTTTACATTTTAAAACAAAACAACTTGAGTGAAGTTTCAGGGGGGAAAATGTCGTCAATTTGTTGAAATAAAAACAAACTACGTACAGTTTTCTGAAATACAGGCAAATTTGATCATTTTGTTTTTTACGGAGATAGAAGATCTTATATATCCACTTTATATTCTTTGACAAACTTTTAAATACACTTTGTTTGGTTAAAAATACAATTTGAATGAAGCCTAAGGAAAAAAAATTGTAGAATGTAGTCAGTTGTGAAATAAAAACAAATTATGTACAAGTTTCATGAAATACTGGAAAATTTGAAAACATATTTACAGAGACAGAACAACTTGACGAAATTTGCATTTTACACACACAACACACACACACACACACCACACACACACACACACACACAACACACACACACACTGTAGGCACACAATGCAATAGAGATCATAGGCTAGAAAAGACAAATAAACTTTACATGTACATATAAGTATGTATGAAACATTTTTTTAAAAATCATCCAAAATAAGACATATCTCTACAGTAATGGCATGCCATAATGATTATGTCTGTGCCATACACTTCTCCAGTTTTGGCATAGTTCTCACCGCCAGCTCTTAAGAATTTTACATGACAAAAAAATAGTATAGTAGCATAAATATACAGATCTATTAACAGAATACTGTTTTCCTCTATGGATTCCATGGATTCTAGAGGAAAACAGTATTCTGTTAATAGATCTGTATATTTATGCTACTATACTATTTTTTTGTGTTGGTCGAGTGGTTGAGGCGGTCAACTCGTGATCCAGAGGTCGCGGGTTCGATCCCCGCTCGGCTCGGTGTTGCGTCCTTGGGAAAGACACTTTACTCCTATTTTCCTCACTCCACCCAGGTGTACAAGTGGGTACCAGCTCTGCTGGGGAAGTATCTGGCGACAGACTAGCGTCCTGTCACAGGGGTGGTGAAAAACCATCAGTTCGCTTAACGCTACGGAAACCGGGATAAGCTCCGGCTCTATGGGCCTTCTGGCTCGAAAGAACATACTATGGATGGAATGATGTACGGTGTGTTCCTCTTTACTTCAGTTCAAATACTTTTTAAATTATCTCACACCCGAAAAAGTCATTACAGATAACGAGCAAAGGCTTAAACATCTAAGAATAAAAGAATGAATCATATACATGTCATCACAGCACCATACAAAATCAACACATTATGCCCTGTGTGCAAACACTACATAGTTATCGGACATATTGGCACAAAATGTATGCAACATAATTATACAGGCGCTCCACGCATTCCCCCCCTACCCCCTACCCCCTTTAATATACAAGATTCGTGGTTATATGCGAATGTGCTCATGTATGTCGCGCGCGCGCGAGCCGGTGCGCGCGCACAAGCACACACACACTCTCACACAAATAAAATTCACAATAATTGCTCATGATTACACATGAATAGAAAAGCAACTGTGTAAAAAGAAGCATGAACTTCGAACATTAAAAAAACCATTCTAATAATAACAATAATAATAATAAATAAGAATAAGAATATATGGAACTTGTATAGCGTTTTATCTTGTAAAAACAAATCAAAGTTCTTACATTTTCATATAAGTAAGTGTTACACACATAGCGCTACTCTCTATTGGATTGGTGGCTTGTGCTGAAAGTATCTCATTCAAACCATAGGAGGGGGGAGGGGGGGGGGGGGGGGGGGTAGCCGCACCAAGACACCCATTCAAGGAGCCCCACCCCCCACCCCACCCCCATCCTTAGGAGTTAACATCAGTGCAGATTCCACTCTCCCCAAAGTCCTTCGGATGAGACTTGACTATAAACCGAAGTCCCGCAGAGCATCTTGCGCACACGGTAACACTCCCCCCCCCCCTCCCACACACACAAACCCGTTCTGCCTTTGGGAAGAGTAGGCCATTGCGTGCGGGTTAAGGACAGATGACAAAACTTTACGTTACTGATGTAAGTGAGTGAAGTACTGAGGCCTGTTGTCACACTTTATTTATCATTATTTTATTGTCTTCTTTTATTTCGAGGATAATGGAATAAGCACTCATGTGGGGTGTGTTTTTTGACATCCAGTTCCCGTGTGCATGCGGTTTTGTCAATTTTATCATCCGTTCCCAAAGGCACACAATGGCCTACTCTTCTAAAAAAACACCAACCCACAAAAAAACGAAACGGGATTTAACGTATGCGCAAGATGTTCTGCGTGCGTTCGCACACGGGACCATGCTTTACAGTTTCATCCGAAGGACTTTTGAAGGGGAGTGGACTCAGCACTGATGTTAACTCCAGGGGAGAAAACCCCCTTGAACGGGATTTGAACCCATGTTTTCACTTGTTAAGTTCAGATGACCTTCAGTGACAAACCCGTAACATAACAACCCGCACTGTCATTTAAAATATTTTTAAAAAAGCACCAGGAGTCGGAGTATGGCTGCCTATATGGCAAGTTACTTTATATATAAAAAAACCCAAAAACAAACACGCAAACTTTTCATCCAGTATGTACTTAAGAGTCTCACAGTAATGCTAAGGGGTAATTTATTTTGTGAGACACAGTGCATATTCTTCGAGATTTCCCAGGAGTGTTAAGCTGGGGAATGCACAACAACAACAACAATAACAACAACAGTGTCATGACTTACAGAAAACGATATCACACCGAACACTGGGGCCTTATTTGTCAGGGTTTAAAGGATTTTCACTCACATGACGGGCAATAGTTGCAAAGGCTGGATGATGAAGAAGAATATCAAACAATATGATCTGACAGATTACGTGATATTATTCTCTTTTATATGACAGACAACAACAGTTGCTGTCTGAGTGTTCCGATCACAAAGAAGAGAATATCAAACATCAAATGGTATAATTTGACAGATTACACATTACGTGATATCATTCTCTTTTATTATGTGCTTTGATTTGTCTTTGCAAGATGTAGCGCTATTTTAGTTCCATTTATTGTTATTATCATTATTATTATTATAATATAATCATTACTTCTGCTCTGTCTGTCCTGCAGCAATACGGAAGAGCAGACCATTCCATCACGCAGACCCTGTTACTGCGCAAGTTCAAAGATTACGACAGCATCACGTGGTCCAATGAAGGCTATTGACACAGTCACGTGACATCCGCTCGCGGCTCTCACCAATCAGCTGCCTTTTTACTGACCATGGCCTCGTTTTGACTTCCGTCTTCCGAATAGCCGACTGACGACTGGCTAATACTTTTTTTTTCGTCCCTTTCTTGGGTTTTTGAAAGTGGCATGTTGGCATTATGTCATGAGTCTTGTTACAATCTGTGTTGTTGTAGAGTTGAGTTTGGTGTAGTTTTTTTTGGTTTTGGTTGGGATATTTATTATTGTTCAGCAAAGGTGTTGTGTGTCCATCTTTGTTATGTCATTGTTGCAGGTTAATAATCATTTATTTTGTGTGTGTTCACTGTGTCGTGATCCTTAATCATTGGTTTTGTTCTTCATTCAACTTGTGATGAAAAAATAGTCTACAGTGACTTAATTTTGTAGAAGTAGTAGTAGTAGTAGTAGTAGTGTGTGTGTGTGTGTGTGTGTGAGTGTGTAAGAGAGAGAATGTGAGCGTGCCTCTGTGTGTGTGTGTGTGTGTGTGTGTGTTTCATTATCAATATTTACAACAACAAAATATTGTACTGGTAGCCTACTTCGACCCTTAAGTAGTTTTGATACCTTTTTTTTTTTCTTTTACTATACATCATATTTTTTCAAAACCCAAATCTGCACTGAAATCAGAACAACGTTTAATACCTCTTTCTAATAATTACACCCAGAATTCATAGACTAGACATACGGAAATGATCATGCACTTGTTGTTGTCTTCGTTATTGTTTTTTTCCTGTAATGTTTTTGTTATGGTCAGCAACGTAGTATAGTGTAGATTGTCTAGAAGCAACACCAAAACATTTTTTTTATAACGCAGGCATTTTGACATGTCACATTTTTCGTATGCTAGTCAGTCCATTGATTGTTAAATGGAATACTACTCAAAAGTTAATGTATTGCACAGTCTGTTAATGGATCTAGTCGAATGCTTTACTCTGTGTGTATTGATTGTCTGTCTATATATAGTTGTTACTTCTTCTTGGTCTGCCGCTTTTCTTTATGTATTGTTTATTGATTTTATCTGTTATTATTTCTTCTTCTTCTTCTTCCTCTTCTTCTTACTATTATCATTATTATTACTGTTGTTATTTTATTCCATCATCATCATCCTTGCTATTGTCATTGTTATTATTATTGTTATTATTACTGTCATCGTCATTGGCGTTAGTATGATCATTATCGTAATCTTCATTATTCCAGCATCATCATTTATCAACCAATTTACTTCATTACTTACAATCAACCTCAAAATGATCAACATCAGCAGCACCCTCGTGGTCAACAACATCAGCATCAATATCAACAAAACATCTCAATATCAACATCAACATAACATCTCAACATCAACATCATTAACAGTATCGCAGAGGCTGTCATCGTTATTCTCGTCATCGTTGTCAGCATCCTCATATTAAGAAAACACAACAACAAAACAAAATACAACACGAAAACATCACAAGGCCTCATCAGGTTCAGAACAAGACGCCATCACATCAACTATCAATATCTGCCTCATCATCTCATGAACACTGCTTTTAACACACACACACACACACACACACACACACAGAGGATTCATAGAATGATCAGCACGAATTTGATACAATCAATGAGAACGTACTTCGCCATGAAAAAAAGAAAGTCATTGTCCAATGTTGGACATGTAATAATTCAAAGATATATATATATATATATATATTATATATATATATATATATATATATATATATATATATATATATACACACACACACACTGCAAAAGCTATCGGCAAATCCCTGTATGTCTCATGTGTACTTACTTCTCTTTGTTACGATGTGTGTAAAGGGACATTTGATATCTCACTTTTGAAAACTGTGCTTTCAGAAATATAAGCTGTCAATGGTGAAATATCTCTCACAATGAAATCATGCAACAGACTAATAGAGACAGCTTGTATTCTTATCTACAACTCTGCCAAATTTGAATTTTATGCCAAAATAATTAGTCTGGGGGTCTTGTGAGAAAACCGTTTTTGCATACAAACCCACAAGCAGAGAACTGAATTAAGGTGAGGATAGGAATTCACTTTACACCAAAAAAAGACATGCATACACACACACATACACACACACACACTCACACACACAGAGTCTGTGTTTGCCGTTCTGTTTTCAAATATCATTACAAGGAATGAGAAATATTTTTTTCCTATTCAATCCAAAAATTAAAAAAATTTACCAACCAATATCTGAATTGCAAATTCTTGTCATACTTTTAGTATTAGTTTTGATATTGTTTATGTCTCAATAACTGGTCATCTACTTTTATTTCGGGGGGGGGGGGGGGGGGGGGGGTAATTTCGTTGTTCGTTTTGTTGTGAATACTGTAAATGTGTGGATCGTTTGTTCTTCTAGTTATTAACCTACATAAACTGGGGGTTTTGCCATCTCTAATATCGTCACACTGTTGCGGGCAGTGTTAGAACGTAATTACTGACTTTTGTGTAAGTAACAGCTGGGCTGGCTTGTGTTTGTATTCATCTACCTGTCATTTTCAACGGTTTTTCCTTCTGTTTGAAACCAAAAAAATCAGTGATTGTCGGGTTTTTTTTTATATACTTTTATTGATTAGTTTATGCAATCATGTACGTTGTTGAACATTTGTATTTTGTTAACATGGCAAACAAATTTGTTACAGGTTTAAAATTTTGAAACGCACAGAATAATTCTTGGACAACTTACCCCAGCAAAGGGAAGGAATCAGACTTTTTTTATAAGAGTGATTTTTGTGTTAAAAAAAACGTGAATTATTTCCCTTCTCGTCGTATATTGTACATTTATTTTTTTGGCCATTTTATTATACATATATATTTATATGGCTTTTTTTTTCTTCTTCTTCTTCTTCTAAACGCTAACTTTCATTGTTGGTGTTGTGTTTTCAATACTTATTTTTTATTTTGCCTGAAAAATGTCTGTGTGAAGGTTTTGGATAAAATATCGCTCTGTTGTATTGTTCGTAGTTTAATACAAATGTGTGTACTTAGCGTATAAATATCATCTGTATCATTCACAATTGGATTTTTCTTATTTATACAGTAGCTTCTAGCGCCAGGACTATTCAAATTTGTGGACTGAGGCAATTTTCATGTCCTTCTTTCTGTCTTTCTTTTATAATCCAAAGCACTACCTACTCATGTATTTCATTATCAGCACTTCAGAAAGACATTCGGTTCATGTGTACTCTTACATCGCATGAACTGTGAGAATTAGATTTTAACCTTATTTTGGTATTTGTGTGTGTGTGTGTGTGTGCATCTTTTGCGCTTTTGAGCAAAAAGACAGTTTACAAATAAAGTGTTGGTAATTTTATTCAATGGGTATGAAGACATCTTTATTGCGTATGCTAATCATTTTGTTGTGGGGGTTTTGTGTGTATATATTTTTGGTATTTCAGTTTCTGTGGTCAGCTTTTGGTTGGGTTGTTGTTGTTGATGTTGTTGTTTTGTTTGTTACCATTTTGATGTGTTCAGTTTGGCATAGTGTGTGTATGTAAGCAGTGCTTTTGTGTATATAATAAATAATGTCTGGTTTTCTTCCCGTCTCTTTCTTTAGTTCTATCTTTTTTTTTGTTTTAGTAGTTTTATCAATTTTGGGGGGCATATTCTTTTCATTTTCATATCTATGCTAGTTCAAAACAGTAAAAACTGTTCTACAGTTTTATTTGTTGCATCATCTCTTTCAATGTGTGTGTCTCTCTGTATGAAATTCATGCACACACATGCATGCACACACACACACACATCCACACCCTTATCTCACTCACATATACACACACACACATACGCATAATATACACACCCCTCTCTCTCTCTCTCTCTCTCTCTCTCTCTCTCTCTCTCTCTCTCTCTCTCTCTCACACAGACCACACACACACACACACACAGAATCAATGAGGTTTTTAGATGTTAATGGTTGTTCTCAATATTTGTTGTTAGCATTTTCTCTCTTGATTATTGTGAAAAAACAACAACTTATGTGCTTTTAGTTCATTATATGCTGAATTATTCTAGACTAAAATCTAGTATTTTCGGTATGTATCCATCATAGATATGCGTGACAAGTAAAAAACAAAAACAAAAAACAAACAAACAAATAAACAGAACAACAAGAAAACAAAAGATGAAGAAAGCTAGAAAACTAAAAACCAGCGTATCAACTGCAAGATTAATAGCAAAATTAATATTCGTAACTGATTTATTTTTTTAAAAGCCAAGCATAACACAAAGTGTCCAGCAACCGATATATCCATGTAGACTCAAATTATAATAATGTCCCAGAATCTCTCTCTCTTTCTCTTTTTTTTTTTCTGCCTCATAAAATTTATATACTTTCAAAAGCGCTAATTTTCTTCGTCATTTTGTTGTTATTTTTTTCCCCAAAAGAGTTTTTCCCCTTTCCTTTCCTTTTTTTTTTTTTTTTTTTTTTTTTTTGCTTTTTCGACAAAACAAAACATTGTGCTTGTAAAAGGTTTGGTAGCGTGTACTTACGGTTTCGTTTTTGTACACCAGTGTTGTGTTCGTACATTTGACAAACTTTTTTTGGGCGCAGTTTCTTCGTAAGCGTCCATCGCATATTTATTGCTGATTCCGAATTTTCATCACTAAAAAAACAAAAAACTTTTATGTTGTTCTTGACTTTTCTGTGCAAAACTGTTGTTCTTTTGTTTTTTGTTGTTGTTTTTTGGAAAAATATGTTCTGACTATTGGCATTGTAGAGCATACATACATATTATATTATGGTGAACTTTTGTTGTCAAAGGAACACGTTTAAAGTCCAAAACTGGAAAGTCTTTGTAAAACTGAAAGAATGAAAATTTTCTGATTTGAAGAGATTATCAGTTTTCATTACAATAATACATCATTGATGATATTGCCTCTTTAGAAAGTTTGCGATTTGAATTTGTAGTCTTTTTTTGAGGGGGGGGCGGGGGTGTCACTTTCTGCTGCTCCCCTCTCTCCTTTCTTTTGTGCAACAGACTGCGATTTGAAACATCCATCGGCAAATGCTAAGGGGATTGATTGCCACCAAAACAAGTCAGTAAATTAAACGAAAAGATACATTAATTGATTGATTTTTTTTAATAACAAAAATTAAGTTTCTATAAGCAGAAAAAATTCAAAACAAGAAAAAACCCCACGAAAAACAAGAAAAAAAAACCCGAAAAAACAAGAAGAACCCCCCCCCCCCTCCACCCACCCCCCCAAAAAAAAAAACACCACAAAAAACGAAAACACACAAACAAACAAAAAAACAAAAACATGCGGTAATCATTTACACTGAATTTTTCCAGAGTTATTAGGAGTGCAATTTTTTTTTTTTTAAATCGTCTTTTGACACCTTCCTCTTTCATTACTTGAGGGTTTTTTTTAAGAAAACAACTTTTGGGGACAACATTTCTTTTTGAAGACCATACATACCTTGAAGTCATCAGTGACGTGAGCTATATAAAAAAAAAAAGATAACAGCAATTAATTTTTATTTCAGTAATATCACTTGAGGGTCAATGTGTTCACCATGTGTGTATGTATCTATCTATCTGTCAATGCCTATAATTATTATTATTATTATTTATGTTCATGGTTTGCATAGCGAGATTTTATGATTTTTTTTTCTTGGCGTGAATTGAGTTTTTGGTTCTTTTGTAGCAATATTGTCAAAAACACATACGGAAATAAAGAGAGAACTGTGACTCATGTGTGTGTGTGTGTGTGTGTTGGGGGTGGGGATATGTGTGACAAAGAGAGTGTGTGTGTGTGTGGGATGGGGGGGAGGTACGTGTGACAGAAAGAGGGAGTGTGTGTGTGCGTGCGGTCATGCGCGTGTATATGTGAGAGCGCGTGCGTGCGTGCATAAGATAGCATGTTTGGGTGTGACCTCTGTGTGTGTGTGTGTGTGTGTGTGTGTATGTGTGTGTGTGTGTGCGTGTGTTTGGATGTACTGCTTGTATTGTTGTTTTTTAATTAAAGACATTTACTTTTTTCCCCCTCCCAAAATGGCCATTTTCTTTGGTTTCAACCTTAGTGCTTGAATGACTGTAAAAGAATCTGTGAAGTGATGACAGTCCGACTCTTGAATATGAGGGCTGTTACAAGTGCGTCTGCTTATCCATTCATTTATTTACTCATTCATTTGTTTAGCTATCTATTTATCTTTTCACTTTATTCATTTATTCATTGACTACGTGTACATCTCTTGAATACGATAGGCAATCTTGGTTCAGTTTTTTCCCCTCATATCTCTATTAGTTTATTTATTTATTTATTCACACTTATCTACGACAGGCAATCTTGGTTCGGTTTTTTTTTCTCATATCTCTAGTTAGTTTATTTATTTATTTAATGACACTTATCTATTGATCTATTCAATTATTCGTTTGTTCATATATTCCTTTTTTTTTTTTTATACTTTACCTCATATATTCATTCATATAATTATATTCATATGTTTATATGATTATATATATTTTCATTCATTCATTCATTCATTCATTTATACATACACACACATAATTTATATCTATATAGATCTCTCTCTCTCTCTCTCTCTCTCTCTCTCTCTCTTATATATATATATTATATATATTATATAATTATATATATAAATATAATATATATATGAATAACGAATATTGAATAATTATATATTATTTTTTGTAGTCATTTATGTATGTATTCATTACCTTTTCTTCTTCTCAATCAAGTCAACTTTCATAAATGGCCAACTTTCTACCACATTAAAAAAAAAAACTTATCTTATGGAATGCATTTTGCACACTATGCTCAATTTTACCTCTTTATTCCCTATAATACAACTAGAACAAAGTTTAGCAGTACTCTCTCTCCCCGGGACAGGATAGCCTTGTCCGACGACCCGGGTTCGATTCCCGTTCAAGGGGATATTTTCCCCTGGAGTTAACATCAGTGCAGACTCCACTCTCCCCAAAAGTCCTTCAGATGAAACTATAAACCGAGGTCCCGTGTGCGAACGCACGCAGAACATCTTGCACACACGTTAAATTGTGTTCCGCTTTTCGTAAGAGTAGGCCATCGCGTGCCTGTGGGAACAGATGACAGAATTTACAAAACCGCATACACACGGGGACTGGATGTTAAAATAAGTACATAAGTGCTTAATCCATTATCCTTGATATAAAATAATAAAATAAAAAGAATGGAAGTATGTCTCAAGCAGTATTTAAAAAAAAAAAAAGATTAAAAACCTTTTTTCACAAAAAAAAAATGGTCAAGCTGATTGATCAGTCTTTTTTTGTGTGTGACACATACATAAAAATGGAACTGATAACACAGACTTGATTTGTTGCTGTGACCCAGTTTACGTCCCAGCGAAAGTTTCCAATTCTAGGATAAGCAGACTAGACAGAATTTTTGCCAGTTTGTAGTCTCGTTTACTTACTTACCCTGGGAGACGAATCCTTTCATCATCAGATTCTGTCTCAGGAAGAACTTGTATCATGGCCTAGTTCCCCCACGCCCTGTTGCCCAGGTGAAGAGTGACTCGATTGCCCATTGGTTAATTCTTGTACACTATCTCGTGCTAAAATGTCACACGAGCGGCGATTGGCTGTTTCGTGTTCGGCAGTGTCCAGGGCTAAAGCTTCACAGTCTTTTTGATTGGCTGACATCTGCGTTTCTCCTCGGCTGGCCTTGGCCTTGACCTGCGGCGGTTTAAGGTCTTTAACGAGCAGCAGAAGTAACAAGGGAAGCGCTCCTGCCCCTACTGTAGAGCCTGAAGAATAAATGAAGAAAAAAAAACGTGAAAGAAAAGTAGAGAGAGAGAGAGAGTGAGAGAGAGAGAGAGCAAGCAGAGAGAGTGAAGAAAAGATAAGTTGGGGTGGGGGAGTGAAGAGAAGAGCAAACAGAGAGTGAAGAAGTCCCTTACCGAGTATTGAGGGGTGGGGGGGGGGGGGGGGGGGGCGAGAAAGGAAAGCAGGTAATATGAGGAATGGAGGCAGGGTAAGAAATAAGAAGGAAGAAATGAAGAAAATAAATGAAGGAAGTAGAAAGAAAGAAAGAAAAAAAGAAAGAAAGAAAGAAAGAAAGAAAGATAGATAGATAGATAGATAGATAGATAGATAGATAGATAGATAGATAGATAGATAGATAGAGAAAAAGGAAAGAAGCAAGAAAGCAAGGTGAAAAGAAAGAAGGAAGGAAGAAATGACAGAAAATCAATGAAGGAAGGAATGAAAGACAGAGGGAAAGAAATAGAGCAATAGTAAAAAAGGAAGAATGACAACAACACCAAAAGCAAGCAAAACCACAAAGGTGGATAGGAAGATAATATTTTCTGTGTTCTTCATCATAAGGGGAATTCTTATCTTATTTTTGATAACTACCACACACGCAACCACACACGCACACGAACACACACACTCCCGCGAGCGCGCACACACATTCTCACTCACTCACTCACTCACTCACACACTCGCTCACACACACACACAACACACACACAATAACACACACATACACACGCACATACACACGCACATACACACACATACACTCACGAACACACAATTACACACATACACACACAATACTCACACAGACACACAAACACGTGCGCGTGCAACAACCGCACGCACGCACATACACACAATAACACACACATACACTCACACACATACACACACACACACACATACACACACACAGCCTTATTCTCCATAACAACAAAGCCTGCATTCATCGGGTCACACACCGACTTTTTCACCATTATCCTGACACACAAGAGGAGAGCTACGTCTCCATTAATAGTAAGGTATCCGAGGGCAGGATAGCCTAGTGGTTTTAAAAAAGGATAGCCTGGTGTTTTAAAAAAGGATAGCCTGGTGTTTTAAAAAAGGATAGCCTGGTGTTTTAAAAAAGGATAGCCTATTGGTTTAAAAAAAGGATAGCCTATTGGTTTAAAAAAAAAGGATAGCCTAGTGGTTTTAAAAAAAGGATAGCCTAGTGGTTTAAACAAAAGGATAGCCTTGTGCTTAAAAAAGGATAGCCTAGTGGTTTAAACAAAGGATAGCCTGGTGGTTTAAACAAAGGATAGCCTAGTGGTTTAAACAAAGGATAGCCTAGTGGTTTAAAAAAAGGATAGCCTAGAGCTTTAAAAAAGCATAGCCTAGTGCTTTATAAAAAGGATAGCCTAGTTGTTAAAAAATGATAGTCTAGTGGTTAAAAAAAAGGACAGCCTAGTGGTTTAAAACAGGATAGCCTAGTGGTTTAAAACAGGATAGCCTAGTGATTTTTAAAAAAAAGATAGCCTAGTGGTTTAAACAAAGGATAGCCTAGTGGTTTTTAAAAAAAAGGATAGCCTAGTGGTTTAAAAAAGGGATAGCCTAGTGGTTTTAAAAAAAGATAGCCTAGTGGTTTAAAAAAGGATAGCCTAGTGGTTTTAACAAAGGATAGCCTAGTTGTTTAAAAAAGGGATAGCCTAGTGGTTTTAAAAAAAGATAGCCTAGTGGTTTTAACAAAGGGTAGCCTAGATGTTTAAGATAGCCTAGTGGTTTAAAAAAAAGGAGAGCCTAGTGGTTTAAAAAAAAGGATAGCCTAGTTGTTAAAAAAGGATAGTCTAATGGCTAAAAAAAAGGATAGTCTGGTGGTTTAAAACAGGATAGCCTAGTGGTTAAAACAGGATAGCCTAGTGGTTTTAAAAAAAGGATAGCCTAGTGGTTTAAAAAAGGATAGCCTAGTGGTTTAAAAAGAGGATAGCCTAGTTGTTTTTAAAAAAGGATAGCCTAATGGTTTAAAAAAATGATAGCTAGTGCTTAAAAAGGGATAGCCTAGTGGTTTAAAAAAAGGATAGCTTAGTGGTTAGAAAAAGGATGGCCTAGTGGTTTAAAAAAAGGATAGCCTAGTGGTTTAAAAAAAAGGATACTCCAGTGGTTTGAAAAAAAGGATAGTCTAGTGGTTTGAAAAAAGGATAGCCTAGTGGTTTTAACAAACGATAGTCTAGTGGTTTGAAAAAAGGATAGTCTAGTGGTTTGAAAAAAGGATAGTCTAGTGGTTTGAAAAAAGGATAGCCTAGTGGTTTTAAAAAAAAGGATAGTCTAGTGGTTTGAAAAAAGGATAGTCTAGTGGTTTGAAAAAAGGATAGTCTAGTGGTTTGAAAAAAGGATAGCCTAGTGGTTTTAAAAAAAGGATAGGCTAGTGGTTTAAAAAAGGATAGCCTAGTGGTTTAAACAAAGGATAGCCTAGTGGTTTAAACAAAGGATAGCCTAGTGGTTTAAAAAAAGGATAGCCTAGAGCTTTAAAAAAGCATAGCCTAGTGCTTTATAAAAAGGATAGCCTAGTTGTTAAAAAATGATAGTCTAGTGGTTAAAAAAAAGGACAGCCTAGTGGTTTAAAACAGGATAGCCTAGTGGTTTAAAACAGGATAGCCTAGTGATTTAAAAAAAAAAGATAGCCTAGTGGTTTAAACAAAGGATAGCCTAGTGGTTTTTAAAAAAAAGGATAGCCTAGTGGTTTAAAAAAGGGATAGCCTAGTGGTTTTAAAAAAAGATAGCCTAGTGGTTTAAAAAAGGATAGCCTAGTGGTTTTAACAAAGGATAGCCTAGTTGTTTAAGATAGCCTAGTGGTTTTAAAAAAAGATAGCCTAGTGGTTTTAACAAAGGGTAGCCTAGATGTTTAAGATAGCCTAGTGGTTTAAAAAAAAGGATAGCCTAGTTGTTAAAAAAGGATAGTCTAATGGCTAAAAAAAAGGATAGTCTGGTGGTTTAAAACAGGATAGCCTAGTGGTTTAAAGCAGGATAGCCTAGTGGTTTTAAAAACAGGATAGCTTAGTGGTTTAAAACAGGATAGCCTAGTGGTTTAAAGCAGGATAGCCTAGTGGTTTTTAAAAAAGGATAGCCTAGTGGTTAAAAAAAATAGCTTAGTGGTTAAAAAAGGATAGCTTAGTGGTTAAAAAAGGATAGCCTAGTGGTTAGAAAAAGGATAGCCTAGTGGTTTAAACAAAAGGATAGCCTAGTGGGTTGTTGTTTTTAAAAAGGATAGCCTAGTGGTTTAAACAAAAGGATAGCCTAGAGGTTTTTTAAAAAAAAGGATAGCCTAGAGGTTTTTTAAAAAAAAGGATAGCCTAGTGGTTAAAAAAGGATATCCTAGTGGTTTAAACAAAAGGATATCCTAGTGGTTTAAACAAAAGGATAGCCTAGAGGTTGTTTTTTTAAAAAGGATAGCCTAGTGGTTAAAAAAGGATAGCCTAGTGGTTTAAACAAAAGGATATCCTAGTGGTTTAAACAAAGATAGCCTAGTGGTTTAAAAAATGGATAACCTAGTGGTTTTAAAAAAAAAGGATAGTCTAGGGATTTAAAAAAGAATAGCCTAGGGGTTTAAACAAAGGATAGCCAAGTGATTTTAAAAAAGGATAGCCTAGTGGTTTTTAAAAAAGGATAGCCTAGTGGCTAACAAAAGGATAGCCTAGTGGTTTAAACAAAGGATAGCCAGGTGGTTTTAAAAAAAAGAGGATAGCCCAGAGGTTTAAAAAAGGATAGCCTAGTGGTTAGAGCGTTGAACTCGCGATCTGTCAGCCCAGGTTCCAGCCACCACCGAGACACTGACAGAAATGACGGGATCTTTAACGTGCATAGTTGATCTTCTGCATGTGCATATAATTATAAAAGGTAAAGGTGTCCCATAACCTATGTGGTCGTAGGGGAGTGAGGCATCAAAGACCTCAACTTCTCAAAGGGTCAGCATATTGAGGGCGGCGGCGCCCATCTCCTCTCCCTCGCTGCTTTACCTTCCCTGACACTAAAGAGGGCAGGTACCCATTTACAGTCTGGGTGAACTGGGAGAACTGTACTGAAGCCAAGGCGCGCAAGCAAACGGTCACCCATCCAAAGTGGTAACCACGCTGGATGCTGCTTAACCTTAGCTGGGGGAAAGCGAGTGCTCCGACCTCTGAGCTGTCCCGTCCCCATGTGGATACACACGAAGTGAAGTAAGACACTGGTAGGTCTGCACTTGAAGTTAAGCTGGGAGATGGTAAAATATCCCCATCTACAGGACGTCATGTCACAAGATCCAAAGGACTTGCAAAGACAGTTTTACAAGGCAATGTCCAAGGAGGAAGAAGAAGAGGCAGACCAAGGAAGAGCTGGGAGGATAACATCAGCGAATGGACAGGCCTAGAACTCAACAAAACCCTGAGAAACGCAGAACAGAGAGAGGAATGGAGGGAACTGGTTGTTGAGTCTTTGAGCCCCCACGGTCGTCAGACTACGGGACAGATAGATAGATAGAGACAGGACGTCAGCTGACGTTGTCCTGTAGGCAGCAAATTGGTTAATTCACCAGACGACGACGAGATTCGAACCCAGGACATCAGGAACCCACGGGATTGAAGTCAAACGGTCTTAACCACTCGGCTACAGTGTCCACCTTGGGTAGTGTGATACAGGAATGCAGAGACCGACTCACCTGCAATGTAGTACGACACGCTGTAGCTCTGTAGAATGTCGTAGGTCAAACCTGAAATCACATTGTTTGTTACAACAACTTGGATGAATTCAAAAATCGAAAAAGTGTGATGAATCTGTGTGTGTGTGTGGTGTGTGTGTGTGTGTGTGGTGTGTGTGTGTGTGTGTGCCGTGAGTGTGTGTGTGTTGTGTGTGTGTGTGTGTGTGTGTGTGTGTGTGTGTGTGTGTGTGTGTGTGTGTGTGTGTGTGTGTGTGTGTGTTGTGTGTGTGTTTGTGTGTGTGTGTGTTTGTGTGTGTGTGTGCCGTGCGCGCGCGCGCGCGTGCGTGCGTTGTGTGTGTGTGTGTGTGTGTGTGTGTGTGGTGTGTGTGTGGGGTGTGTGTGTGTGTGTGTGTGTGTGTGTTGTTACCGTGTGTGTGTCCGTTGTGTGTGTGTGTGTGTGTGTTTTGTGGTGTGTGTGTGTGTGTAAGTGCGCGCGAATGTGTTTTTTTTGTTTGGGTTTTGTTGTTGGTTTTTTTTTGGGGGGGGTATTAAGTTTCTAGTTTTTGTTTGTCGTTGTTTTATTTTTTATGTTTGTTTTTATTTCGTTTTTTCCCTATCATTATGTTATCCCTGATAAAGGCGGGGACTGGATGCAAAAAAGCACATGAGCGCTGATTCATTATCCTAAAAATAGAAGAATTTGATTTCATATGATTTCATTTGATTTTATTCTCTCTCTCTCTTTCTTTCTTTCTCTCACTTTCTCTCTCTCCCCCCATTATACCTTTGTGTCTCCTAATGGATGCAGCGTTATTGATTATGTTCTTGTACCTAGTCAATTGTTATCATGTTTTGATCTGTGTATTGGGGAGTGTGTTTATTCGTGGCACCTCCCCGTTGAAATAACATGGAAAATAGATAATGACTGTGTTAGTATCGAAAGTAGAGAAGAAGAGAGTGTAGAAAAGATTATATGGTCAGAAGATTTTGTAGAGGTATATAAACATGAATTAGATAGTGCAGAATTTCAAGAAAGCATAGAAACAGCCTCTCAGCTATTGAAAACGGATGTGAATAACAGTGTAGATCACTTTGTGAAGGCCTTATGTGGGGCTGCTGCATGCATGGTCAGAACAGTTAGAAAAGGTAGAAAAAAATGTAACGACTGGTTCGATGCTGAATGTGAGAAAAAGAAACAAGAAGTTAAGAGACTATTAAAACGATTTCAACGTTGTAAAACGAATTTAGATAAACCAGAAAAAAGACAAATGTACACTACCGCACGAAAAGAATACATCAGTCTAAGAAAAACAAAAGAAAAAGATTTTGACGAAAAGAGATTAGAGAAACTTAAAGATTCGTCTAAGGACTCAAAAACGTTCTGGTCCGTCATCAGATCCGTTAGTCGTAAGTCACTAGTATATAATAACATCACTATTCAACAATGGTATGATCATTTTTTGAAGTTTTTAATGACTTTAATTGTTCAGAAAACACAAGATAATGTGGAAGTACTACAAGAAGATGAAAATATGTTTGAACCATTGTTTAACAATTCCTATAACTCAGAATGAGATTATGATGCTATTAAACAATTTAAAACAGGAAAAAGGTGCTGGTCCTGATAAAATAATTGGAGAAATGCTGAAATAATGCAAACTCAGCTGTAAATTACTTTTCTTGTTCAGTTATTTAACCTTCTGTTTGAAAAGAGTGATTTCCCTTTGCAGTGGGCCAAATCAGTAATAATTCCGATACATAAAAAAGGAGACGTTAATAATGCTGATAACTATCGCGGAGAAAGCTCTCACTAGTGTATTAAGTAAACTTTATACTTTCATTTTAAATTTAAGAGATTAACTCAGTGGGCAGATAACGAAGAAAAAATTAATTGAAGAGCAAGGGGGGGGATTTAGAGCGAAGTACAGCAACTGTAGATCAATATTTACTCCAAACTCTCTTGTTCAAAAACATTTGCTGTCCAGTAAAAAATTATATGTTGCTTTTTTTGATTTTAAAAAAGGCCTTCGATTCTGGGGAATAGAAATATATTGTGGAATGACTACGAAAAAAGGGTTTGTTAAATGGTAAATTATATATGGGCCCTCAGAGCAAAATTTATAATTCAGTACTACGTGTGTGCGTGCAAGAAAATAATATACCAGTTTCTTTGAATGCCCAAGGGGAGTGAAGCAGGGTTTGTATTTTGAGCCCACAGATGTTTTCGTTCTTTATAAATGGCTAGCTATAGAGTATCAAGAAAAGGAAAACATGGAAATTCAAATAATTCCGTGCAATCGAGGTGTTCTTTACTACTTTTTGCGGGACGATATTATTCTTTTGTCCTGAGACTGTTTATCGGTTTGCAAACATCAGTTAATATATTAAAAGAAGGAGGCAGATAATTTTTGATTTGTCAGTAAATATGGAAAAAACAAACATTATTGTTTTTAGAATGGGTGGTCATTTACAGTTAAATGAAAATGGTTTTATGGAAATTTTTGAAGTAAAAAATAATGAATTCGTATAAATATTTAGGATGTGTTTTCAACAAAGCTAGTCTAAATTTTTGCATGGCAAGAATCTTGTAGGAAAGGGGGAAAAAAAAAAAGGTGTAATAGAAATCCTAAAAACATTACGAAAGCTGAACTCAATAGACTGTTCCCTATTCTGGAATAAAATTATTTGACACCAAGATTAGAACCGATGCTTACCTACGCTTCAGAAATATGGGGATTATATATGTAAATAACCACATGGAAAAGTTCACACATTTGCAATGAAAACGTTTTTTTAAATGTGCCAATACATTCATCAAAATTACTATACTATATGGAGAGACGGAAGATATCCGTTATATATAAGAACCTTTGTGAAATGCATTAGTTTATTGGTTAAAAAATTTTGAAACCCCCAACAAAAACAGTTTATGTAGACGTCTTACGATATGTTAATTATACAGAGGAATTGGGTTAAAAAAACTGGGTATATCAAGTTAAAAAGAGTTTTGTCAGAGCATGGTTTTTGGGATTGTATGGATGTCTCAGGAGGTAGGTATGAGCGCCAGTTTTTTTCGGAATTTAAAGATAGGCTTATTTGCTCTTTTAAAAAAAAAACTGGCAACTCAGATTTGGAAAGTAAAAAAAAATAATGGTTTCTTTTCGTTCAAATCGTATTCCAGACAGAAAAATATCTATCAATAGTTACGATAAATGGACAAGGCTTAATTATTTTTCGATTCAGGTTAAGAACCCCTTTGGGTTTTTAATGCAAACAAAAGATGGTTCCAGACTGAGACAGCCATGCAATTACCATGTCCATTATGTGGTCATTTTCTGTTGACGATGAAATTCTTTTTTTTTGTTCAATGTAAAAGCATATGAAAGTATACGAAAGAACATAAATTCCTAATTTTACAAGAAACAGAAAAGGCCAGATATTTTCTATTTTGTCGTCTTTAAAACGAACAGTAAATTTAAAAAGAGCTAAGTTATTGCAGAAGCCAAAAATTAAAAGACAAAGCCAATGTCAACACCCCCAAAATATTTAAACATGTAATGAATAGTAACTTTAAAAAGCAATGTATTATCAAGTAACAGAGTTAAAAGTGACATATATCACTTGTAATTTGAATGGATGGTCGATTCAATGTTGTTTTTTTGCATTTCATTTGATTTTGTTTTTCTTTTCCCTTTTTATAAACTAGGTGATTTGTAAATGTATATACGCCAAATTAAATTATAATTAGTTTGCTATACGTGGGTGTCCCTTCCTTTTGCAAACTTAAATTTTTACTAATCACGTATTTTTTTTACTTTTTTTTTACCCGTAATGTATTACGCCAAGTTTTCCTTATAATTAGTTCGTTTATACGTGATGGAACTTTCTTTTTCCAAAACCCTTTTTGTACTTTATCAAGTAATTTCAATTTTTATTTATTGTTTTTACAAACATATTTGTTTTTACCCCCCTTGTCAAAGGCCTAGTTTGGGAATGACATAAATGTTAAAGCGTTTTAAGCGTTAAGCGTTCCTCCCCCCCCCCCCCTCTCTCTCCTCCTCTCTCTTTCCCCCTTCTACCCCTCTCCTCCCCCTCTCTCTCCTCTCTCCCCTCCTCTTTGTCTCTGTCTGGTGGGCTTCCTCTTCTTTCTTTTATAAAAACAGAGTTTTACCGTACTCTTAAGATCGTGTCCCCCCCATTCTAACCCTCCTCTCCCCCCCCCCCTCCCCCCCCCCCCCCCCCTCCCCCCCCCCCCCCTTTGTCTCTCTGTCTTGGAAAGAACAGGTTTCTTAAATACAAATGACCGCTTTAAGAAATTTTGTGTTCTCACTCCTTCCTTTTCCTTTTATTCCTCCCCCCCCCCCCCCGCCCGCACACAAGCACGCACACCACACACACGCACGCCCACACACACGCGTCACGCACGCACACGCAACGCAAGCAAGCATGCATGAAAACCACGCACACACCACAGAGCAGATCGATCACATCCATCACCATCCTCCACCCATCCTTGCCTTCATCCATTCTCCACCCACCCACCTTCCCACCCACCCACACCGAACATCTACCCACCTCCACCACACATCCCTCCATCCACCACACCACTCAAACATCCACCCACCGAACCCTCCATCACCACACAAACATCCTTCCATCCCACCCCACCCACATCCACCATCCTTCATTCTTCTTCATCCTTCCCTTTCCCAATCCACCCAAACATCCACCCATCCTTCCATTCAATCCCTCCTCCACCCATCCACCCACCCAACATCCTCATCCCATACTCCTTCATTCACCCCCCACCCCTCTTTCGATTCCACCTTCCATTTCATTCCACCGAAACCACCATCGTTTCTTCTCCATCATCCATCCATCTACCAACCCTTCCATACATCCATTTCTCCCCATTTCATCCACCATCCATCCAGTACAGGAAACCAGACAGCAGACATAACACATACATGACCGACCGACAGACAGACCCTATACTCCGATTGACCACGATGCATCCATCAACATCAGACAGACAGACCAACAGCGACAGACAACAAAGCATGACCGGACGACAGACACACCAATACGACCGACAGACGATAGACAGACAAAAAGACAGAGAGGCAGACAGACACCCGACAGACAGACGAAGCTAAGAGGGCAGACACACACACACAGACCGACCGACAGACCAAGACAGACAAAGAAACAGTCAGACAACACACAGCAGACCGATCGACAGACACAGACAGAAAACACCAACGACCAAAACAGACACACACACACAGACGACGACGACAGACAGGACACGACGACAGACAGAACATACACCGACAGAAGACGACAGACAGACACACACAGACAGACACGAAACGACAGAAGACAGACAGACACACAGACCAACCGACACACAGACGACAGACAGACACACACAACACAGACAGACAACCGACCGACAGACAGACACACACAGACCGACAGAAAAACCGACAGAAAGACACACACACACACACAGACCAACCTACAGACACACACACACACACACACACACACACACACACACACACACACACTTACACACATACACACACACATACAGACCGACAGACAGACACACACAGACAGACCGACCCGACCGACCGACAGACAGACACACACACACACACACAGACCGACAGACAGACAAAGGTACCAGCAATGGTAGGAGCGAGGACAAACGCGACACCAGCACTCAGCATGATCAGACCGAAGGCTATGGTCAGGTCCGGCAGCCTGATGTACAGCAGAAGGATGGGGCTCAGCAGCAGAAACGACGGCCCGTACGTCAGGCCTGCAGCAAACACACGCACGCACGCACATACGCACGCGCGCACAAACGCGGCACGCACGCGCACATACACACATTCTCTCCCTCACACACACACACACACCAGGCACACACACGAAAAAAGACGTTAAACTGAAGAACGAACACACACAACACAACACACACAACACAACAAAAAACACACTCACAACGCATCATCTAATATCACTCATAGTGAAAAAAGACTTTAAACTGAAGAACACGCTCACACACACTCAACACACACACACACACACAACACAACACACACACAACACAACATACACAACACAACAAAAAACACACTCACAACGCATCATCTAATATCACTCATAGTGAAAAAAGACTTTAAACTGAAGAACACACACACACACACACACAACACACACAACACACAATATATGATCTTCTCCTCTCTCTCTCTCTCTCTCTCTCTCTCTCTCTCTCTCTCTCTCTCTCTTCTCTCTCTTTCTTTCTTTAGATAGATGCCTCGATCCCCCCCCAAAAAGCAAATGCACTGCTTATTCAATGTACCATCTGAAAATAAAAGTTTGACTTCAACTTTCACAACACAACAACAACACAACACAAACTCACCAACCAGCACCACGTTGACAAACAGAGCCGGAAGCGACACCCCGTAGACCGGAAGTAAAGCGAACACCACAGCCAGCGCCACCTGCAGCCCGAAAAAGACGTGAACCAGGCGGTGAGGGATGGCGCTGAACAGAAACCCACCCCCGATCCGAGCCACGCTGATGGTGACCCCGTAGGCGGTGTACAGGGCGGGGACGTCGCGGAAGGGTACCCCTACGGAGCGCACGAAGCCGGGTAGAGCACGACGTTGATGGAGTGGCCGGACATCATGAAGAGCTGGTTGAGGCAGATGATCCACATGAACTTGCAGGAGAGCAGTTCCCTCACTCGCTGCCTGAATCTGAGAGAAGGAGATAAGTAAGGTAGGGAAGGGTGGATGGTTGGTTCGTAGGGGTGTGTGTGGGTTTTGTTGTTTTTTGTTGGGTTTTTTTGGTTGGGGTGGGTGGTGGTGTGGGGGGGATCTTTTTGGTTTTGCTAGTTTTGTTAGTTTAGTTGGTTGTGTTGTTTTTTTGTGTGTGGAGGGGGACTTATAGTTTCGTTGGTTGTTGGTGGTGTTGGTTTTTTGTGACTGGAGGAGGGGGACTGGGTTTGTGTTTTGTTGTTTAGTGTGGTGGTGGTGGTGGGTGGTGGTGGTGTGTGTGTGTGTTGTGTATGTGTGTGTGTGTGTGTGTGTTGTGTGTGTGTGTGTGTGTGGGGGGGGGGGGTTGTTGGTGTTGTGCGTGAGTGTTGTTGTTGTTGTCGTTAGTGGTGGTGGTGATGTTCTTGTTGACGGTGGTGTGTGGTTGTGGGAGGGGGTGGGGGGAGGGGGTGTTTTTGTTGTGCGTGAGTGTGGTGTTGTTGTTGGGTTTTGTTGGTGGTGGTGGTGGAGGTGGTGGTAGGTTGTGTGTGTTTTGTGGGTGTGTATGTGGGTGTGAAAAGAGTGTATGTGAGTATGTTTGTGTGCGTGCGTGTGTGCGTTTTGGGTGGCAGGGTGTTGTTTATTCAAACTTTTATTTCGAGGATGATAATGGAATAAGCATTCATGTACCTTTTTTTAACCTCTAGTCCCCGTATGCACGCACTTATGTAAAATTTTGTCATCTGAGAAACCTGCCATGACTTAAAGAGGTGGGCTACACAAATGCAAACACAATCGGATACAATACAAAGCGCTTGCATTCAACCTATTCTTACACAGCCATGCAACCAGTAACAAACAAGTAAATAGTTTAAACAAACAGATATTACAAACATGGTACGCTGCAGACCAAATCTATGAAATAAAAATCACAGTTGTCAAAACAGATATTACAAACATGGTACGCTGCAGACCAAATCTATGAAATAAAAATCACAGTTGTCAAAACCCGTTATATTAAAAGAGCGCACGCACGCACACACACACACACACACACACACTACACGCGCACGCGCGCGCACGCACACACACTGGCCAGACTCACCTTAAAGGCGGGGACGGAAATTCCGGTTTGCGAAGACACTCCACGGACTGGTTTAAAACCACGCTCCCAAACTCCGACACCGGCAGCACCCCCTTAGGCATCGCCCTGCACTGTAGCTCCGCCCTTGACCCCGTTTTACTCTCAAGGTCATTCCTCGACCCCGCCATATCTGTCCTTGACCCTATTTCTGTCCTTGACCCCTCCACGTCTGTCCTCGACCCCATTTCTGTCCTCGACCCTGCCACATCTGTCCTTGACCCTATCTTGACCGCTAGTTCCGTCCTTGACCCTAGCAAGATCTGCAGCTCTGTCCTTGACCCATGCAGCTTCGTCCTTGAACCGGACATGACCTCGTTGTGGCTTTTGTGATGGTCTTCGTTTGATGGGCATAATGAGTTGGTCGCGTCTTGTTTCAAGTCTGAAGTATTCATGGCGGGGCCTTCTCTTGAAGGAGGCCTGTCGGCTGATGGGTTGTGTGATCTGTGTGGGTAAAACAGGGCCCCCAGAACACAGACCTGGAACCCCCCAAAAATATGAGAGTTTAAGTTTTGGGGCTATTGAAACTGGGAACAGAAGAAAAACTATTATCATTCTCAGAAAAGATCATAACATGGTAAGAAAATGCTCAACGGCAGAAATGTATACAAAAGTAATGCATAAATGCACTTGCGGGCATCTCTGTCGGTCTTTCTGTCTATCTGTCTGTCTGTCTGTCTGTCTGTCTGTCTGTCTGTCTGTCTCTCTCTCTCTCTCTCTCTCTCTCTCTCTCTCTCATACACACACATACACTCACTCTCTCACAATCTTTCTGTCTGTATCTCTGTCTATGTCTGTCTGTCTGCTTGTCTGTCTGTTGTCTGTCTGTCTCTCTCTCTCTCTCTCTCCTCTCTCTCCTTTTCTCCTCTCTCTCTTCTCTCTCTCTCTCTCAGGGGGGAACACTTCTGGCAATTGAAATGTTAACAGCTGTTGACTGGAGCTCCGGATTTAAGTGTGGATTTGACGTTCCTGTGCCTTTACCTGAGTCTGTGAAGTGACTAGAAGACATCATGCCAGAGGTGGCTTTAAGTTTCAGGGCCATGTGTGGCTGCTTTGTGGCCACCTTCATGGCATTTATGTCTCAACGTGCAGTGCTGAGAAAATCATTGTACATTCCGACATTGAAGTTGGGCAGGCTGCATGACGCTGCTACCGTAGGTTTGCTCCTCGCCTATTTGTACCTAGGCGTTTTTCTGCATCGGTGTGGCGATGTGGAGCTGAACCCTGGACCTGGACCCAGTGGAAGGAAGGACAGTCTGCGCCAAACCCAGCTGAACTCTGGTGCTGGTTCTGCTTCATCGTCTCCTAAGAGGACAAGTCGGGAGCCTACACTGAGGGACGTGGCAGCAAACCTGCAGGAGCTGACCTCCATGTTTAAAGGACTGAAGGAAGAGGTGAGGCAAGTCAAAGACACATGTTCGGGTATTCTGGGTGAAATGGCATACTTGAAAGAGACTGTTAATTATCTGAAACAGGAAAACAAAAGACTGAAAGAACAAAACGAGAAATTGTATGAAAAAGTGGAAAAACTGGAACTAAAGACTGATAAGGATGCCGAGACAGGACATTGAAACTCGTGACGACTGTAAAGGACTGGTCAAAGACTTACTGACTGACAAATTAGGACTGAGTCGTGACATGGAGTTTGACAGGATCCATGGTCTGAATAGAAATCCTAACTCTCCTATCATAGGGAGATGTGCATTCTACAGGGATAAGGAGATGATTCTGAAGGCTAAACAGCAAACTCCGTGGAAGCAATGTCTTCATCGGAGAAGACTTCACCCCTCGTGTGCGTGATATCAGAAGGAAACTCGTTCCTCACTTAAAGGATGCGAGGAAAGATAGGAAAAGAGCGTTTATGGTATTTGATTATTTAATCATTGATGGTTTTTTAAAAAAACACAACTATCTGGACGAAAGTCCAAATCTGACAAATACGGCTTAGCATTCTGGCTGGCCTACTTCAAACTATGCTACATTATCAGCCTCTGTGTTTTCCCTTGGTTTTCTGTTTGTCAAAGGGAACAAACAAAAGTCAGACACCGCCTGCATTAAATTGTGCCCCCTCTCCATCACGTGCAAACTGCACTGAATTATGCCCTGGGCTTGTCACATAGGCTGACAGGTAAGTGTGTCAACGTTGACAGCTAACGTCAGTGCTCACGTAAAGTGTGTCAATCAGCTCCTATTTTCTGAATTGTCAAATTCAAATGCACGATTTTAAAAACGAAATGGATAAACGAGTAAAACAAAAAGAGTTTGTTTATGATAGCCTAATGTATGTGTGTGAGAGAGAGAGAGAGAGGGGGGGGGGGGGGGTTAAATAAAAAATCTATGTTGTGCCTACTGATGACATTGGAATGTCAATGGATTGGTGTCTAAGATAAATGACCAAAAATATTATATTACATTATGATGTTTGTTACCAGATACTGTATGGAAACTGTTGTTGGAAATGTACAGTTGAACATGATTTTGTTTGTTGTTGTTGTTGTTGTCGTCGTCGTCGTCGTTTTTCTTACAACTACAGTGTATTATTAACCTGCTAGCTATTCAATCCATTAACGAAAGAAGGTCCAGAAGGATAAATTGTTGGATCGAGAAGGAACTGTCGTAATACATTAAAGGAATAACGCATCACTGAAATAATGTTATTATGTTCACTATATAATTATCAAAAGGTCATTTAGGTTTGGCAAAGGATGTATTATGTGTTTGTGTTTACTTACTATCAGAAAAATCATGTTGACGTTAATAGTGGTATGTTTATGTCTGAAATAAGAGTTGCAGATAAGATTTTAGAGCTTTTAGATGTGCGTGTATTGATGAAAAGAGATTTCAATAAATTGACTGCAAATGTCGTCCCAGACATCATAGATAAAGATTCTCATTGTTTTAGTATTACAGGCAAGTCACTGTCTTTTGATTACAGTTGCTCCTATGATTATGTAATATAGAAATATGGCAAATATATGATAAATATGTGTATCAGTCTGAATGTATGTATTCTAATTTCGTAAATTTGCTGGTGTTGATCATGATCGTTTCATGTATATCAGACACAGATAAAAGTGTAATGATTATATTTTGTTATCTGCTGATTAGTATAAAGTTTATAGATGACACAACTGAAATGAACATAATCAAACAACGAAAATTGTCCTTTTCAGGTTACATGGACATTTTACTGTCAAAGATATCTTGTGCTTTATGTTGATCTACATATTGAAAATTACATGTTTACAGAGTAAGTTTTGGGACACCTGGCCACTGTTTGGCTTTGAAACTGGTGTATTGTACCCCCTTCAGTAAGGGGCCATAGCCTATACTGAAAAAAACATTTCTCTCTATCATACACACACATACATTCCCATTCCTCCTCTACCCCCCCTCCACACACACACCCACCCACATACACACACAAACATAAACATGCATATACACACACGCTCACCCCCTCCACCCCATATCCTCACCCACCCACCCACCCCCACCCCATCCCCCACCCTCACACACACCCTACCCCCACAAACGCACACACAAACCCACAACCCCATCCCACCCCTCCTCTACCCCCTCCCCCCCCCCCCCCCACACACACAGATACACACACACACAAACTTCCGTCTAATATCACTGAGAGTGAACAGACGTAAAATCGAAGACAACAACAACACACACAAACATATACATGCATATATACACACACGCTCACCCCCTCCACCCCATATCCTCACCCAACCACCCCCCACCCCATCCTCACCCACACACCCCACTCCCACAACCCACCCCTTCCTCCCCACCCCCACCCATCCCACCCACCCCAACACACCACACACCCACATACACACACATACACATACAACACACACACAACACACTCAAAATCACTAAATGTGAATAGACCGTTAAACTGAAAGATACACACACACTACACACACACACATACACCACACACGCATCACCTGCGCCATGAGTCCCCCGAAAGCCGCCATGGCCAAGCGCCACCCATAACTGTCGATGAGCCATCGGAGAAGGTAAGGACCGCACAGCAACCCCACCCCGGGTGCAGACAGGGTCAGACCGTTGGCCACGGTGCGGTACTTGTGAAAGTGGGAGCTGGTGACAGTGACAGAGGGCGTGTAGCACAGGCCGGCCCCCAGCCCTGCAATGAGAGAGAGAGAGAGGTAGAGAGAGAGAGAAGAGGTAGAGAGAGAGAAAGAAGGGAGAAAGAAGAGAGAGAGACAGCAGAGAGTAAGAGAAGAGGTAAAGGTGGTTATAGGTTGGGTGAGGAAAAAAAAAAGGGCCCAAAAATTTTTTTTAACCCCCCGGAAAGGGGGGGCTAAAAAAAAAATTTTTTTTTTTTTTTAAACCCAAAAAAACCCCCCCCCCCCCCAAAAAAAAACAAAAAAAACCCCCCCCCCTTTTAAAAAAAAAAACCCCCCCCCCAAAAAAAACCCCCAAAAACCCCCAAAAAAAAAAAAACCCCCCAACCCCCCCAAAAATTTCCCCCCCCAACCCAAAAACCCCTTTTTTTTTTTTTAAAAAACCCCGGGGGAAAAAAAAACGAAGCCCCCAAAAACAAAAATTTTTTTGAAAAAAGGGGGGAAAAAATAAAAAAAACCCCCCCCCCAAAACCCCCCCCCCCCCCAAAAAAAAACCCCCCCTTTTCCCCCCCCCCCCCCCCCCAAAAAAAAAAAAAAAAACCCCCAAAAAAACCCACCCTAAAAACCCAAAAAAAGAAAAAAAAAAAAAACCAAAAAAAAAAAAAAAAGGGGGGGGGGGGCCCCCCCAAAAAAAAATTTTTTTTAAAAAAAGGAAGGGCCCAAACCCCCCCCGGGGAAACGGGGGTTTCCCAAAGGGCCTTTTTTTAAAAAGGGGAAAATTTTTTTTAAAAAAAAAATTTTTTTGGGTTTTTAAAAACCCCCCCTTTTTTTTTGGGGGTTTTTTCCGGGGGGGGGGGGGTTTTTTTGGGGGGCCCCCCCCGGGGGCCCGGGGGGGAAAAGGGGGGTTTTTGGGGGGGGGGGGAAAAGGGGGGGAAAAGGGGGAAAAAGGGGGGGGAAAAAAGGGGGGTTTTTTTTGGGGGGGGGGGGTTTTTTTTTTTAAAAAAACCCCCCCCGGGGGGGAAAAAAAAAAGGGGGGGGGGGGGAAAAAGGGGGGGAAAAAAAATTTGGGGGGGGGTTTAAGAAAAAAAAAAAAAAAAGGGGGGGTTGAAAAAATTGGGGGAAAAAAAAAAGAGGGGGGGGGGAAAAGGGAAAGGGAAAAAAGGGGAAAAGGGAAAAGGGAAAAGGGGGGAAAAAAGGGGGGGGGGGGGGAAAAGGGGAAAGGGGGGGAAAGGGGGGGAAGGGGGGGGGGCCCGAAAAAAAAGGGGGAAAAAAATTTTAAAAAAAGAAAAAAAAAAAAAAAAAAGGGGGGGGGGGGAAAAAAAGGGGGGGGGAAAAGGGGGGAAAAAAAAAAGGGGGGAAAAAAAAAGGGGGGGGGGGAAAAAGGGGAAAAAAGGGGGGAAAAGGGGAAAAAAGGGGGAAAGGGGGGGGGTTTAAAAAAAATTTTTTTGGGGGGGGAAAAGGGGGTTTTTTTCCCCCCCCCCCCAAAAAAACCGGGGGGGTTAAAAAAAAAAAGGGGGGGGGGGGGCCGGGGGGGGGGGGCCCGGGGGGGGGGCCCCCGGGGCCCAAAAGGGCCCCGGGGGGGGGAAAAGGGGAGAAGGGGGGGGGGGGGGGGGGGGAAAGGGGGGAAAAAAAAAGGGGGGGAAGGGGGGGGGGGGGGGGGGGGGGGGGAAAGGAGGGGGGGGGGGGAAGGGGGGGGAAAAAGGGGGGAAAAAAAAGGGGGGGAAGAGAGGGGGGGAAAAAAGGGGGGGGGGGGGGGGGAGGGGAAGGAGGGGGAAGAGAGAGGGGGGAGAGAGGGAAAGAGGGAGAGGGGGGGGGGGAGGGGGGAAGGGGGGGGAAAAGGGGAGAGGGAGAGGGGGGGGAAAAAGGGAGAGAGGGAGGGGAGGGAGGGGGGGGGGGGGGGGGGGGGGGGGGGGGGGGGAAAAAAAAGGGGGGGGGGGGAAAAAAAAGGGGGGGAGAGGGGGGAAAAGGGGGGGAGAGAGGGGGGGGGGGGGAAAAAAGGGGAAAAGGGGGGAGGGAGGGGGGAAAAAAAGGGAGAGGGGGGGGGGAGAAAAGGGAGGGGGGGGGGGGAAAGGGGGGGGAGAGAGGGGGGAAGGAGGGGGGGAGGGGGGGGAAAAAAAAAAGGGGGGGGGGGGAAAAAGGGGGGGAGAGGGGGTGGGGGGGGGAAAAAAGGGGGGAGAGGGAGATGGGGGGGGGGGGAAAAAGAGAGGGGGAAGGGGGAGAGAGAGAGAGGGGGGGGGGGGGAAAGGGGGAAGGGGGGGGGGAAAAGGGGGGGGGAAAAGGGAGGGGGGGGAGAAAAAAGAAAAAAAAAAAGGGGGAGAGGGGGAGGGGGGAAAAAAAGGGGGGGGGGGAAAAAGGGGGTAAAAGGGGGGAAGGGGGGGGGGGAGGGGGGAAAGGGGGAAAGGGGGGGGGAAAAAGGGGGAAGAGGGGAGAGAGGGAGAAAAGGGAAGGGGAGAGGGGGGGGGGGGGGGGGGGGGGAAAAAAAAAAAAGGGGGGAAAAAAAGGGGGGGGGGGGGGGGGAGAGAGGGGGGAGAAAAGGGGGAGGGGAAAAAAAAAAGGGGGGGAGGGGGGGGGGGAGAGAGGGAAAAAAAAAGGGGGGGGGGGGGAAGAAAAGAGGGAGGGGGGGGGAAAAAAAAAAAAAGGGGGGAAGAGAGGGGGGAGAGGGGGGGGGGGGTTTTTTGAAAAAGGGGAGGGGGGGGGGGGGGGGGGGGTTTGGGGGGGGTTTTTTTTTTTTAAAAGGTGGGGGGGGTTTGGGGGAAAAAGGGGGTTTTGGAGGGGGGGGGGGGGTTGGGGGGTTTGGGGGGGGGGGGTTTTGGGGGGGGGAAAAGGGGGGTTTTGGGGGGGGGGTTTTTTTGTGGGGGGGGTTTTTGGTGGGGGTTTGGGGGGGGGTTTGGGGGGGTTTTGGGGGGGGTTGGTTGGGGGGGGGGGGGGGGGGTTTTTGGGGGGGGGGGTTGGGGGGGGGGGGGGGGGGGGGAAAGGGGGGGGGGGGGGGGGGGGGGGGGGGGAAAAAAAAGGGGGGGGGGAAAGGGGGGGGGGGGGGGGGGGGGGAAAAAGGGGGGGGGGGGAAAAGGGGGGGGGGGGGAAAGGGGGGGGGGGAAGGGGAAAATTTGGGGGGGGGGGGGGAAAAAAAGGGGGGGGGGGGGGGGGGGGAAAAGGGGTGGGGGGGGGGGGGGGGGGGGGGGGGGGGGGGAGGGGGGGGGGAAGAGGGGGGGGGGGAAGGGGGGGGGGGGGGGGGGGGGGGGGGGGGGGGGGGGTTTTTGGGGGGGGGGGGGGGGAGGGGGGGGGGGGGGGGGGAAAGGGGGAGGGGGGGGGGGGGGGGGGGGGGGAAAGGGGGGGGGGGGGTTGGGGAAGGGGGGGGGGGGGGGGGGGGGGGGGGGGGGGGGGGGGGGGGGGGGGGGGGGGGGGGGGGGGGGGGGGTTTTTGGGGTTTGGGGGGGGGGGGGGGGGGCGGGGGGGGGGGGTGGGGGGGGGGGGGGGGGGGGGGGGGGGTTTGGGGGGGGTTTGGGGGGGGGGGGGGGGGGTGGGGGGGGGGGGGGGGGGGGGGGGGAAAAGGGGGGGGAAGGGGGGGGGGGGGGGGGGAAATTGGGGGGGGGAAAGGGGTGGGGGGGGGAAGGGGGGGGGGGGTGGGGGGGGGGGGGGGGGGGGAAGGGGGGGGGGGGGGGGGGAAAGGGGGAAGGGGGGTTGGGGGGGGGGGGGGGGGGGGGGGGGGGGGGGGGGGGGGGTGGGGGGGGGGGGGGGGGGGGATTTGGGGGGGGGGGGGGGATGGGGGGGGAAAGGGGGGGAAAGGGGGGGGGGGGAGGGGGGGGGAAGGGGGGGAAAAAAAAAGGGGGGGGGGGGTGGGGGGGGGGGGGGGGGGGGGGGGGGGGGGGGGGGGGGTTGGGGGGGGGGGGGGGGGGGGAAGGGGGGGGGGGGGGGGGGGGGGGGGGGTTTGGGGGGGGGGGGGGGGGGAAAGGGGGGGTTTTGGGGGGGGGGGGGGGGGGGGGGGGGGGGGGGGGGGGGGGGGGGGGGGGGGGGGGGGGGGGGGGGGGGAAAGGGGGGGGGGGGGGGGGGGAAGGGGGGGGGGGGGGGGGGGGGGAAAAGGGGAGGGGGGGGGGGGGGTTGGGGGGTTTTGGAAAAAAAAAGGGGGGAAGGGGGGGGGGGAAAAGGGGGGGGGGGGAAAGAAGGGGGGGGGGGGGGGGGGGGGGGGAAGGGGGGGAAAAAAGGGGGGAAGGGGGGGGGTAGGGGGTTTTGGGGGGGTTTGGTGGGGTGGTTTAGGGTTGGGGGGGGGGGGGGGGTGGTGGTGGTTTTTTTTTGGGGGGGGGTTTTTTTTTTTTTGGGGGGGGGGGTGGGGGGTTTTTTTTTTTTTTTTGGGGGTTTTTTTTTTTTTTTGGGGGGTTTTTGGTGGTTTTGGAAGTAGTAGTGGGGGGGGGGGTTTTTTTTTTTTTGGGGGGGGGTTTTTGGGTTTTTGGGTTTTTGGGTTTTTTTTTTTTTTTTTTTTTGGGTTTTGGGGGGGGGTTGTTTTTTTGTTTTTTTTTTTGGGGGGGGGGTTTTGGGTTTTTTGGGGGGGGGGGGGGGGGGGGAAAAAAAGGGGGGGGGGGGGAAAAAAAAGGGGGAAAAAAAAAAAAAAAAAAAGGGGGGGGGGAAAAAAAGAATTTATTAGGGGAAAAAGGGGAAAAAAATTTTTAAAAAAAAAGGGGGGAGGGGGAAAAGGGGGAGGGGGGGGGGGGGGGGGAAAAAATTGGTTTGGGGGTTTTAGGGGGGGGGGGGAAAAAAGGGGGGGGGGGAAAAAAAAAAAGGGGGGTTTTTTTTTTTTTTTTTGGGGGGGGGGGAAAAATTTTGGTTTGTTTTTTTTTTTTGGGGGGGGGGTTTTTTAAATTTTTTTAAAAAATTTTTTTGGTTTTTTGGGGGGGGGGGTTTTTTTTTTTTTTTGGGGGGGGGGGGGGGGTTTTTTTAAAAAAAAGGGGCCCCCCCCCAAAAAAAAAGGAAAAAAAAAAAAAAAATTTTTGGGGGAAAAAAAAAAAAAAGGGGGGAAAAAAAAAAAATTTAAAAAAAAGGGAAAATAAAAGGGGGAAAAAAAAAGGGGGGGGTTTGGGGAAAAAAAAAAAGGGGGGGGGGGAAAAAAAAAGGGGGGGGGGAAAAAAGGGGGGGGGGGGGGGGGAAAGGAAAAAAGGAGGGGGAAGGGGGGGGGGAAAAAAAAGGGGAAAGGGGGAAAAAGGGGGGAAAAAAAGGGGGGGGGAAAAAAGGGAAAAAAAAAGGGGGGGGGGGAAAAAGGAGGGGGAAAGGAAGAGGAGGGGGAAAAAAGGGGGGGGGGGAAAAAAGGGGGGGGGAAAAAAGGGGGGGGAAAAAAAAAAAAGGGGGGGGGGAAGAGGAGGAGGGGGAAAAGGGGGGGGGAAAAAGGGGAGAAAAAAAAAAGGGGGGGGGGGGGGGAAAAGGGGGGGGGGGGGGAAAAAAAAAGGGGGGAAAAAAAGGGGGGGAAAAAAGGGGGGGGGGGAAAAAAGGGGGGAGGGGGAAAAAAAAAGGGGGGAAGGGGGGGGAAAAAGGGGAAGGGAAAAAAAGGGGGGGGGAAAAGGGGGGGGGGGGGGGGAAAAAGGAAAAAAAAAGGGGAAGAGGGGGGGAAGGGGGGGGGGGGGAAAAAGGGGGGGGGGAAAAAAAAAAAAAAGGGGGGAAAGGAGGAAGGGGGGAGGGGGGGAAAGAAAAAAAAGGGGGGGAAAGGGGGGAAAGGAGGAAAAAAAGGGGGGGGGGGGGGGGGGGAAAAAAGAAAAAAAAAAAAGGGGGGAAAGGGAAAGGGGGAAAGGAAAGGGGGGGGAAAAGGGGGGAAAAGGAGGGGGGGAAGGGGGGGAAAAAAAAGGGGGAAAAAAAGGGGGAAGAAAGGGGGGGAAAAAAAGGGGGGGGGGGAAAAAAAGGGGAAAAAGGGGGGGGGGGAAAAAAGGGGGGGGGAAAAAAGGGGGGGAAAGGGGGGGGAAAAAAAAGGGGGGGGGGGGGAAAAAAAGGGAAAAAAAAAAAAAAAAAAAAGGGGAAGGGGGGGGAAAAAGGGGGGGGAAAAAAAGGGGGGGGGGGAAGGGGGGGGGGGGGGGAAAAAAAAAGGGGGGGGAAAAGGAAGGAAAAAAAAGGGAAAAAAGGGGGGAAAAAAAAAGGGGGGGAAAAAAAAGGGGGGGTTTTGGGGAGGGGGGGGGAAAGGAGGGGGGGGGGGGGGCCCAAAAGGGGGGCCCCCCCCCCCCCCCCCCCCCCGGGGGGGGAAAAAAAAAAATTTTTTTTATGGGGGGACCGGGGGGGGAAAAAAAAAATTTTCCAAAAAAAATTTGGGGGGTTTGGGGGGGGCCCACCCCCCCCCGGGGTTTTCCCCCCTTTTTTTTAAATTTCCCCAAAAAAGGGGGGGGGTTTTTGGGGGGGGGCCCCCCCCCCCTTTTTTCCCTCCCTTTTCCCCCCCTTTTTTCCCCCGGGGGGGGGAAAATGGGGGGGAAAAACCCCCCCCCCCCCCCCCCCCCCCCCCCCCCCCCCCCCCCCCCCCCCCCCCCCCCCCCCCCCCAAACTTCTTCCCCCCCCCCCCCCCCCCCCAAAAAAAAAAAAACCCCAAAAAAAAAAAACCCCTTTAAAAAAAAAAAAACCCAAAAAAAAAACCCCAAAAAAAAAGGCCCCCAAAAAAAAAAGGTTTTTTTAAAATTTTTTTTTTTTTTTGGGGGGGGTTGGTTTTTTGGGGGGGTTTTTCCCCCCCCCCCCCCCCCCCCCCCCCCCCCCCCCCCCCCCCCCCCCAAAAATTTTTTGGGGGTTTTTTGGGGGGGGAAAAAAAAAACCCCTTTGGGCCCCAAAAAAAACCCCAAAACCCAAAAAAAAGGGGGGAAAAAAAGGGAAAAAAAAAAAAAAAAAAAAAAAAAAGGGGAAAAAAAAAAATTTTTTGGGGGTTTTTTCCCGGGGGGGGGGCCCCGGGTTTTTCCCCGGGGAAAAAAAATTTTTTTTTTTTTTTAAAACCCGGAACAAAAAAAGGGGCGGGGTTTTCCCCCCAAACCCCCCCCGGGCCCGGGTTTGGGGGGGTTTTTTTTTTTTTTGGGGGGGAAAAAAAGGGGGGAAAAAGGAAAAAAAAAAAAAAAAAAAGGGGGGGGGAAAAAAAAAAGGGGAAAAAAAAGGGGAAAAAAAAGGGGGGGGGAAAAATTAACCGGTTTCCAAGGGGGGGGGTTTTTTTCCCCCCCCCCCCCCCCCCCCCCCAAAAAAAAAAAAAAAACCCCAAAAAAAAAAAAATTCCCAAAAACCCCCCAAAAGGGGTTTAAACCCAAACCCCCCCAAAATTTTAAATTCCCCCCCCCAAAAAAAAACCCACCCAAAACCACAAACACACACACAAAAACAAACCCCCACCCCCCCCAAAAAAAAACACACACCCCAACACAAAAGGGGTTTGGGCCTTTTTAAAAAAAAAAATTTTTTTAAAAAAAAAACCCCCCCCCCCCCAAAAAAAAAAAAAAAAAAAAAAAAAAGGGGAAAAAAAAAAAAAAAAAAATTTTTAAAAAAAAAATTTGGGTTTCAACTAATTCGTTTTCAAAAAAAAAATTTTATGGCGGGCCCGGGAAAAGATAAGGCGAACCCACAGTGGTAGGAGGGGGGTCACAAAACCCCGGCTCACATAAATTTTTTTAGGTAAAGGAAAGGTAAAGGGAAATCCCATTTAACCCATAAGGGGCGTTAGGGGAAAAAAGGCGTCAAAAAGACCTCCTTTCTAGGGGCCGGGGTTTTTGAGGGCGGGCCCCATCTCCTTCCCTCCTTTCTTTTTCCTTCCCGACCCTAAAAAGGGGAGGGAAACCCTTTTTTCCTGGGGGAAATGGGGGGAAATGTACTGAAGCCAAGGGGCGCAAACGGTCACCCATCCAAAAGGTAACCACGGGTCGCCCCTGCTTAACTTGGTGGGGGGAAACGAGGGGCTCCCCACCGGTGAGGGTATCCCCTCCCCTAAAAAAAAAGTCCAAACCCTTTTAAAAATTTTTGTTAGTACCGGGCCCCGAAAAATTGGAATGGCCCCGACTGTCCTCAGGGAAAAGTCAAGGGGGGGGAGGGCGAAGAAGAGGGGAGCCCAAAAGAGAAAAAGATGGGTAAGAAACAGTACAAGGAGGGAGACGAAAAAGGCAGAAAGAGGAAAAAAGATGGGTAGAAGACAACAAACAGGAGTGGGGCTGACTAGCCCCGAAATGGAAAAGATTTTTTCTGGGAAAAAAGAGGGCCGCAAGGAGTGGAGGAAGCTGGTTGGGAAATCTTCAGTGGTGCCCCCCCGGACAAAAAGGTTTGGTGAAGGAAGAAAAAGGGTAGTGATTTAACATATAGGATATACAACGAATGTTTTTGGGAAATTTTTTGTATAAAAAGAAAGCGATAAATTACTTTTTTCGTCCCTTGTATATTTTCTTTTACTTTTATTTCCCCAAGATATTTGTACCAACCATTGTTGATTTGCAGGGAAAAAAAAAAAAAAGGTCCCCTTTTTTTAAAAGATGTGAAATTTTTTTTGGGATTCCCCTATTTCGGGGTTTTTGTGTACTTTTTTTTGTAGGGTTTTTTTTTTTGGGGTTTTTTGGGGTTTGTTTGTTTGTTTGTTTGTTTGGTTTTGTTTGTTTTTAAACATTCAGATCAGGGGTGGTAAAATTATGTAAAAATTTACGTAACACAAAAATTTAAAAAAAATTAAAATTTTTGTCCTTTAGAAATAACGTTTTGAATTTTGGGTTTTCTATATGTCATGGTTGAAAAAAAGTCAAGTTTTGGGGGCGTGTGTGTTGTGTGTGTTGTGTTTATTTTATTTATTTTATTTTTTTCCTTTTTTATCGAGGATAATGGGGAAAGGGAAATTATGTGCTTTTTTTTCCCTTTTCAGTTCCCCCTGTGTATGCGGTTTTTTTAAATTCTGTTAAACTGTTCCCCCCGGCACACAATGGCCTACTCTTTGGGGTTTTTTGGGGGTTTGGTTTGGTTAAAGGGGGGTGTGTGTGTGTGTTTTTTTTTTTTTGGGGTGGGGTGGTGTGTGGTGTTGTGTGTGTGTGTGTGGGGTTTTTTGTGGGGGTGTGTGTTTTTTGGGGGGGTGGGGAGAAAAATGACAGTATTTTACAATATGCAATATTTTATTGTGGGTTAAGCTGTCACAAGGGGGACGTGCAGTGGGGAAAGGGGGCTGGGCACCCAAAAAACATACTTTTAGAAATAACGAGTTAATTTCTAAGCCCCAAAAGTTCGGGGATGGCTTTGGAAATTCCCCGACATGGGGTGTTTCATTAAGATTCCCGTGAATTTGGGGCCGGGAAAACTTTCGGCCCCCTTGCAAATGGGGGAAAGGGGGGGGGGTCACAAAACCACACAATCATTTTAAACAACCAAGTCTGTGACAGGGGGTTCCATGTCCCTACCTGGGTCGGTGGTCTAGAAAGGGAACGCGGGGCCCGTCCAGGGGAAAACGAAAAGTCCCGGGGCGGAAAATGGGGGTGGTTTTGAATCCCGTTTGGCCCGGGAAAATTTTCCCCCCTCCATTAGACCAAAGAGTTTGGGGATCCGGGTTTCTAGTCTTTTGGATGAGCGATAAACCGAGGTCCCCTGTGTGGAAAACAAAAATTTTTCAGCGCACGTTAAAAAAAAAAACCCCCGGCAACAAGGGGAGGGGTTTTCCCTGGCAAAATTTTAGAAAAAAAACCCCCTTGGGTAGGGGGAAAAAAATACATTTGCAGACCAAAAAAAAAAAAAAAAAAAAAGGTGGCGTTTTCTCTTTTGGCGACGTGCTCCCCCCGGGGGAAGGCCCCCGCCCTAATTTCACGCAGAGAAATCTGTGATTTTAAAATGGTTTTAAATTTAAAAAAATAAAAAAAAATTTAAATTTCCTTCCTTGACCCGGTAAAATCGCCCCCTCTTTCCCAACCCCTGAAAAAAAATAAAATCCCCAGTGTGCGTAACAGCCCTGTTTTGCTCTCTCTCTCTCTCTCTTTTTTCTCCTCTCTCTCTCTTTTCTCTTTTCTCTCTCTCTCTTTTCTCTCCTCTTCCCTCTCTCTCTCTCTTCCTCTTCTCTTCTCTCAATAGCACACACACCCCACCCTCGCACAGCACTGCCCCACAAGAAAAGCACGACACACAACCAAACGCACGGGACGCCACCCCCCGTGGCACAAGGGTGCGCACGCCAAAACACACCGCGCGGGGCGCGCGCGCGCCAACATATTTCAGGGTCCCCAGTACTTTTTAACCCAGAAAATATCTAATAGGGATTCATCATAAAAGGGAAAAAATTTTCCCGTCCCCGGGACTAATTTTTGTCTTTGATTCTTTCACGATCGGCAGGTGTCCCCCGCTGCAGTTGGGAATTTTTTGTCTTTTTTTTTCCTGAGTCATTTGGGATGTTTTGTTTTGGGAAAACCCAAAAATAATTTCAGGGTTGTAAGTTTTTCATTTTTCCAGGTTAAAAATGGGAAAAAAATTTACTTCCCCTTTCCCAAAAGGGTGGTTTTTCAGGTATTTTGTCAAAGGTATTTTCACATGAAGGGAAAAACCTTTTTTCTGGAGAAAGGGGGGCCCCGAGATTTTTTCTGCAAGGATCTGTTTCTCAAACCCCCCCACATAGTTCTTTATAATATCTTTCCTGTAGCCCGCACCCCCAATTGAATTTAAAAATTTTGTAGAAAAAAGAGAGGACAGTCAGAGGAGAGAGAGAGAAGGAGAGAGTCAGTTCAAGAGAGAGAGAGAGAGAGAGAGATATCAGTCAAGAGAGAGAGAGAGAGAGAGAGCAGTCAGAAAGAGAGAGAGAGAGAGAGAGAAGAGAGAGAGAGGAGAGAGAGAGAGAGAGAGAGTCAGTCAGAGAGAGAGAGAAGAGAGAGAGAGTCAGTCAAGAGAGAGAGAGAAGAGAGAGAGAGAGATCAGTCAGAGAGAGAGAGAGAGAGAGAGAGAGTCAGTCAGAGAGAGAGAGAGAGTCAGTCAGAAGAGAGAGAGAGAGAGAGAGAGAGAGAGAGAGAGAGAGAGTCAGTCACAGAGAGAGAGAGAGAGTCAGTCACCAGAGAGAGAGAGAGAGAGTCAGCCAGAAGAAGAGGAGAGAGAGAGAGAGAGTCAGTCAGAGAGAGAGAGAAGAGAGAGAGAGAGTCAGTCAGAGAGAGAGAGAGAGAGAGAGAGAAGTCAGTCAGAGAGAGAGAGAGAGTCAGTCAGAAGAGAGAGAGAGAGAGAGAGAGTCAGTCAGAGAGAGAGAGAGAGAGAGTCAGTCAGAGAGAGAGAGAGAGAGAGAAGAGAGAGAGTCAGTCAGAGAGAGAGAGAGAGAGGAGAGACAGCAGAGATAAGAGAAGAGGTGAGGTGGTGGGTGGTGTGGGTGGTGGTGGTGTGGTGGTAGTAATAGTAGAAGTAGCAGTAATGGTGGTGGTAAAG
Source organism: Rapana venosa (assembly GCA_028751875.1). NCBI lineage: Eukaryota > Metazoa > Mollusca > Gastropoda > Neogastropoda > Muricidae > Rapana > Rapana venosa. The sequence goes on along the minus strand of CM054167.1, from coordinate 23,389,702 downwards.
AAAAGAAGTAGTAGTAGTGATGGTGGTGGTGGTGGTGGTGGCGGCGGCGGTAGCGGCAGCAGCAGCAGCAGCAAGAGTATTAGTAGTATAGTAGTAGTAGTGGTGGTGGTGGTGTGGTGGTGGTAGTAGTGGTGGTGGTAGTGGTGGTGGTGGTAGGATGTGGTGTGGGTGGTGGTAGTAGTGGATGGTGGAAGTGGTGGTGGGTGGTGATGGTGTAGGAGAGTGGTGTGAAGGTGGTTATGGTGGTGGTGGTGGTGGTGGTGGTGATAGAAGTGGTGGTGGTTGAAGGTGGTTGTGGTGGAGGTGGTGTGGTGGTGAAGTGGTGGTGGTGGAGGTGGTGGGGGTGAAGGTGGTTGTGGTGGTAGGAGTGATGGTGTTGGTGGTGGAATGGGTGGTGATGTGGGGTGGTGGTGGTGGGGTGGGGTGGTGGTGGAGTGGTGAGGCGTGGGTGGTGGTGGGGGTAGTGGGGGGGGTGGGGGGTGGGTGGGGGTGGGTAGTGGTGGTAGTGGTGGTGGTGGTGGTGGTGGTGGGTGGTGGTGGTGAGTGGTGGTGGAGGTGGGGGGTGGTAGTGGTGGTAGTGGTGGTGGTGGTGGTGGTATGGTGGTGGTGGGGGTTGTGGTGGTGGTGGTGGTAGTGGGGGTGGTGGTGGGGGGTGGTAAGTGGTGGGGTGGTGTGGTGTGGTGGTTGTGGTAGTGTGGTGGTTGTGGTGGTAGGTGGTGTGGGGTGGTATGTGGTAGTGGGGGTGGTGGTGTGGTGGGGGTTTGGTGGGGGTGGTGGTTTTGTGGGGGTGGTGGTTTGTGGTGGTGGTAGTGGGGGTAGTGGGGTGGTAGTGTGGTAGTGGTGGTAGTGGTGGTGTGGGTGGTGTGAGGGGTGGTGGGTGGGTGGTGGTGGTGGTGGTGTGGTGTGGGGGTGGTGGTAGTGGTGGGGGTAGTGGTGGGGGTGGTGGTAGGGGTGTAGGGTGGTGGTAGTGGGTGGTATGGTGGTGGGGGGTGGTGGTGGTGGTGGGGGTGTGGGGTGGTTGGTGTGGGGTAGTGGTGGTGGTTTGTGGGGGTGGTGGGGGGTAGTGGGGTAGTGGGGGTGGTAGTGGTGGTGGATGTGGGGTGGTGGTGGTGGTGTGGTGTGGTGGTGGGGGGTGGTGGTGGGGGTTTGGGGGTATGGTTGGGTGGTGGTGGTGGTGGTGGTAGTGGTGGTGGGGGTGTGGGTTATGGTGGTGGGGGTAGTGGGGGTGGGGGTGGGGTTTGGTGTTGGGGGTGTGGGGGGGTGGTTGGTGGGGTGGTGGTGTGGGGGGGTTGGGTGGGGGTGTTGGGTGGGGTGGTGGTGGTGTGGAGGTGGTGGTATGGGGGGTGGTGTGGTGTGGGTAGTAGGGGGTGTGTTGGTGGTGGTGGGTTATAGGGTGGCGTTCAATGAGATGGAGACAGAGGCAAAAGGTGGAGGTGTTACAGTTGGTGTGTGTGGTGGTGGTGGTAAATAGTAGGGGCAGCAGAAAGCAGCAGCATATATAGTAGTAGTAGTAGTAGTATGGTGGGGTGGTGGGGTTGTGGGGGTGGTAGTACGAAGTAGTATAGTAAGACGAAGTAGTAACGATGTGGGTGAGGTGGTAGTGGTGGTGAGGTGGTGTGGTGGTTGGTGTGGATGTGGACGTTAGTAGTAACGAAAGTAGTAAGACGAAGTTGTTGATGGAAGTTGATTGTATGTAGAAGAAGATTGTTGTTGTAGTTGTTTGTGGTGTGGTGTGGTGGTGGATTGTGGACGTACGTAGAAGTCGATAGACACAGTAGAAATAAGAATCCAGTATATAGTAGTAAGAAAGTATTGTTGTGTTGTTTGATAGTAAGTAGTTTGTTTGAGGTGGTTGGTGGTGGTGTGTGATGGTAAATATTAGATGGAGGAGCAGCCAGCAGCAGCCGGAGGAGGAACGAGGAGGAAAATGAAAGAAGAAAAAAGCCTTAAGAAAAGGACGAAGAAAAGAGTAAAAAAAAAGAAGTATTAGGAGAAAGAAAGGAGAAACCCAGAAATAAGAAGCAGTGGTGGAGAAGGAGGAGGGGGAAGAAAAGGAGGATGGAGAAAAATTGATAAGAAACCCCCCGCATTAGGAGGAGGAAAGGACGAGGCGGAGAAAGAGGAGAGAAAAAATGTAAAAGGAAGCAGTAGTAGGAGAAGGAGAAAATTTTTTAATAAGAAAGCACTAGGAGGAGGAGGAAAAGAAGAGAAAGAGGATAAAAAAATGTTAAGAAGCAGTAGAGGAGGAAGAATGAGGAAAAAATTGATAAGAAAATTAGTAGCAAGAGAAGAGGAGGAGGAAGAGGAGGAGGAAGAATAGGAGAAGAAAGGAGGAAAAAGAGGAGAAGAGAGGAGAAGAAGAGGAAAAAGAAGAGGAGGAGAAAGAATGCGGAGAAGAGAGAGTAAGAGGAGGAGGAAGAAGAGGAGGAAGAAGGAGGAGGGGAAGAAGAAGGAGGAAGAAAGAGGAAGAGGAGGAGAAGAGGAGGAGGAAGAAGAGGAAGGAAGAAGAGGAAGGAGAAAAAAAGTATCAAGCAGTAGTAGGAGGAAGAGGAGGAGGAATAAGAGAAGCGGAAGAGAGAGTCAAGAGTATTTGGAAAGAGAGGAAGAGGAGGAGGAAGAAGGTTAGGAGAAGAAGAGGAGAAAGAGGAAGAAGGAGGAAAAGAGAGGAGGCAAAGAGGAGGAGTAAGAAGAGGAGAAAGGAAGGAGGAGGAGGAGAAGAGGAGGAGAAGAAGAGGAGAAAAAAGAAGAGGAGAAGAAGAGGAAGGCAAGAAGGAGAGGAAGAAGAGAGGAAGACAAGGAGGAGGAAAAGAGGAGAAGAAGAGGAGAAAGAAGAGGAGGAAGAGGAGGAGGAAAAGAAGAGGAGGAGAAGAGGAGAAGATGAGGAGAAAGAGGAGGAAGAAAGGAGAGGAAGAAGAGGGAGGAAGAAGAGAAGGAAGAGGGAGGAGAGAAGAAGAGGAGGAGAAGAGCAAGAGGAGGAGCAAGAGGAGGAGCAAGAGTAGTGTGGAATAGGAGGAGAAGAGGAGGAGAATAGGAAGGAGGAGGAGGAGGAGGAAGAGGAGGAGAAACAAAATCGATAAGAAGCAGTGGTAAGAGGAAAGGAGGAGGAAAGAAGGAGGAAGAGGAGGAGCAAGATAGTTGGAAGAGAAGGAAGAGGAAGAGAAGGAAGACGAAGAGAAGAACGAGGAAGAGAAGGGAGAAAGGAAGAGGATAAGGCAGAGAACCCTCACTCACCACTCAAGAGGCCGAAGAGGAGGAGGAGGGTGGAGAGGTTGGGGGAGAAGGAGGCCGACACAAGGGCTATGCCGTTGATGGCCCCGCCCACCATCACCGTCACACGGTGACCCCAAAAGTCCGTCATGACCCCGGCCACCGGACCTGCAGGTAAAAAAAAAGGTAAAGGTGTTCCTATATTATAACCTGTGTGGTCGCAGGGGAGCGAGGCTTCAGACACCTCACCTTCTCAAAAGGGTGCAAACATATTGAGGGCGGTGGTGGCGCCCATCTCCTCCTTTCCCTCGCTGCTTTACCTACCCTGCCCTCTTTTGGTACCCATTTACAGCTGGATAAACTGGAGGGGAACTGTACTGAAACCAAGGCGCGCAAAACGGTTGATTACCCATCCAAAGTGGTAACCACGCCCGATGCTGCTTAACCTTAGGTTGGGGGAAAGCGAGTGCTCCGACCACTGAGCTATCCCGTCTCCCCCCCCCCCCCCCCCCCACACCCCCGACATGACAAAACATACGATGCAACATCATGCTCACAACCTTTTAATATACCACGACGAAAGACATCACAACAGAAAACAGTACACTCAACAATAACACAACATGATATAACACAACACAACATAACACAACAGGATCGGTGGTTTAACGGTAACGCACCTGCCTTGAAAGCGAAACGTTTGGGGTTCGAAAGGTGAGGTGGTGGTTCGATCCCCCGTTTGGGCCCCGAAACTCCCCCCTCCCCCTCCCCCCCCCCACCCCACCCCACCCCCACATTAACAATGAGTTGTGGTGGTCTGGGTGCTCGTCTTTCAGAAAAGATGATAATGCGAGGTCCCTGCGTGAAACACGCATTTACAGCACGTTAAAGAACCCACGGCAACAAGAGAGATGTTCCTGGCAAAATGCTGTAGGGAAAAAAAAAGTCACCCTAAAACGGGGAACAAAAATACACATGCAGACAGGAAAAAGAAAAATGTGTGGCGCTGCTCTTGTGGCGACGCATTCTTCCCGTGGGAAAGCAGCCCGAATTTCACGCAGAGAAATCTGCCGTGACTTAAAAGTGGTCTTCTTCTTCTTCGTCGTCGAACACTGAGACAGCAACCATTGTCTATCATAGGAGCGAAAGTGCGTTGCGCTGCCGTTAAGCGCCCGACAAGTCAGGCCCAGCGCATCCGACTTCAGCGTGGGAGAGAATTGTTATCTTTTAAGTCTTTCAGGGGGGAAAAAAGGCAGGAGAATGGACCAAGAAGGCAAAAAAATAAGACAAGAAGGAGGTGACAGGGAGAAAAGGAAAAAGGCGGAAACAAAGAGAGGGATAGAAAAGAGGAAACTGGTAGCCCAGGATTTCCAGAAGGTGGGGATGCTGTTTATACTGACAGCCCCCCCCCCCCCCCCCCATGGGGAACACTTACATGGTATGAAATACAACACGAAATCACAACACAACACACTCACCAAGTATGACCTGCATGCTAACAGCCAGGGCACATATCAAAGCCACGTACCCTTGACTGCCGAAAACGCCTCTAAAAATTCCACCTGCACACACACACACACACCACACACACACACACACACAAACACACACACACCACACACACACACAGCACACAACCACACACGCACGCACGCACACACACACACACACACACAGAGCCAAATGTTGCATCTTTGTAAAAAAAAAAATGTTTGGTAGCATCCATAAAACTACAACAACCCACCCCAAAACAACAACAAAAACACATAGAAAATAAAAAGGTTGAGACTTAAAAGAGACAATGAAACAAAAGTAATCTGTTCACAAAAAACGCACTTCGTGTTTCAACTGAATTCGTTTTCAAAAACATTCACTGGCTGTCGGTAAAAGATAAGGCGAACTACAGTGGTAGGAGGGTGTCACAAACCGCAGGCTCACATAAATTATGTAGGTAAAGGAAAGGTAAAGGAGTCCCATAACCTATAAGGTCGTAGGGGAACGAGGCGTCAGAGACCTCACTTCTCTAGGGCCAGCATATTGAGGGCGGCGCCCATCTCCTCTCCCTCGCTGCTTTACCTTCCCTGACCCTAAAGAGGGCAGGTACCCATTTACAGCTGGGGGAACTGGGGGAACTGTACTGAAGCCAAGGCGCGCAAACGGTCACCCATCCAACTGGTAACCACGCTCGACGCTGCTTAACTTGGCTGGGGGAAAGCGAGTGCTCCGACCGCTGAGCTATCCCGTCCCATAAATTATGTACCACCATAAAATTGTTGTTAGTACACGGGCACACGAACATCTGGACTGGCCACGACTGTCCCTCAGGGAACAGTACAAGGAGGGAGACGAAGAAGAGGCAGACAACAGAGAAAACGATGGGTAGAGAACAGTACAAGGAGGGAGACGAAGAGGCAGACAGAGGAAACGATGGGTAGAAGACAACATCAGAGAGTGGACTGACTAGCCTCGAGTGGAACGATTTGCTACGGAAAGTAGAGGACCGCAAGGAGTGGAGGAAGCTGGTTGGAAAATCTTCAGTGGTGCCCCCACTGGACAACAGGATAGGTGAAGGAAGAAAAAGATAGTGATCAATCATATAGGATATACAACAGAATGTGGGAATTGTTCTCGTATAAAATGAATGCGATAAATTATCTTTGTCGTCGTTGTATAGATTCTATACTTGATTTCTCAAGATATTTGTACCAAGCCATTGTTGATTTCGCAGGAAAAAAAAAAAAAGGCTCCTTTTTTAACAGATGTGAATTTTTTGGTATTCACTATTTCGGAATATTGTGTACCTTTCTTTGCTAGGTTTGTTTTTGTTGGGGTTTGTTTGTTTGTTTGTTTGTTTGTTTGTTTGTTTAAGCATAATCATGATCAGAGTGGTATAAATTATGTAAATTCACGTAACACAAAGTGAAAAATTAATTTATCTGTCTCTGAGATAATAACGTTTTCGAATTTTGAATTTCTATATGTCATGGTTGAAAAATGTCAAGTTCGTGCGTGTGCATTGTGTGTGTGTGTTGTGTTTATTTTATTTATTTTATTTTATTCCTTTATATCGAGGATAATGGAATAGGCACTTATGTGCTTTTTTACATGCAGTCCCCGTGTGTATGCGGTTTTTGTAAATTCTGTAATCTGTTCCCACCGGCACACAATGGCCTACTCTTGGGGTCGTAAGGTTGGGTGTGGTGTGTGTGTGTGTGTGTGTGTGTGTGTGTGTGTGTGTGTGTGTGTGTGTGTGTGTGTGGTGTGTGTGTGTGTGTGTGTGTGTGTGTGTGTGTGGAGAGACAATATGACAGTATTGACAATATGACAATATTTTATTGTGATAAGCTGTCACAAGGGGACAGTGCAGTGGGAAGGGGACTGGGCACAAAACACATACTTTCAGAAATAACGATGTATAATTTCTACAGCCCAAATGTTCGGCATGGCATGGATTCCACGACATGGTGAAGTGATCTACATTAAGATTCAGATGAATTGGTGCCGAACACTTTCGCCCATTGCAAATGGGGAAAGGGGGGAGGGTCACAAAGACCACACACATCATATTTAAACACCAAGTCTGTGACAGGGCTTCCATGTCCCTACCTGGATCGGTGGTCTAGAGGTAACGCGCCTGTCCAGAAAGCGAAAAGTCCGGGTCGGAAGTGGGCGGTGGTTCGAATCCCGTTTGGGCCCGAAACTTTTCCCCCATCCATTAGACCATGAGTGGTGATCCGGGTGCTAGTCTTTAGGATGAGACGATAAACCGAGGTCCCGTGTGTGACACAAAATTATTCAGCGCACGTAAAATAACCCACGGCAACAAGAGAGTTGTCCCTGGCAAAATTCTTAGAAAAAAGCCACTCTGATAGGGAAACAAATACATTTGCAGACCAAAAAAAAAAAAAAAAAAGGATGGCGTTGCTCTTGTGGCGACGTGCTCTCCCCGGGGAGGCAGCCCTAATTTCACGCAGAGAAATCTCGTGACTTAAAGTGGTGTAAATAAATAAATAAAATAAAATAAATACCTTCCTCTGACCCGGTAACTCGCGCTCTTTCCAACACGTGAAAAACCTAACTCACAGTGTGCGTAACAGCCCTGTTTTGCTCTCTCTCTCTCTCTCTCTCTCTCTCTCTCTCTTCTCTCTCTCTCTCTCTCTCTCTCTCTCTCTGCTCTGGCGTCTCTCTCTCTCTCTCTCTCTCTCTCTCTCTCTCTCACATATGCACACACACACACATACGCACACGCACTGCACACAAGAACGCACGCACACACACACACGCACGCACGCACACACACACGTGCGCACAAGAGGGTGCGCACGCACACACACACACGCGCGCGCGCGCGCGCGCACACACATATACAGGCATCCACAGTCACTTCTAACCCAGAAAATATCTAATAGCATTCATCATAACATGTAAAAAATCCAGTCCGGCACTAATTCTGTCTTTGATTCTTTCACGATCGGCAGGTGTCCACAGCTGCAGCTTGGAATAAATGTCTTTTTCCTCCTGAGTCATTTGCCTGATGTTTTGTTTTGCAAACCAAAAGTAATCTTCAGGGTTGTAAGTGTCACTTGTCCAGGTAAACTGAAAAAACATGACTTCACTTTCACAAATGATCGTGTCAGGTATTTCGTCACAGGTATACACATGAAGAAAGTCCTTGTTTCTGGAGATGTCCCTGAGATTTCTCTGCAAGGATCTGTTTCTCAGCCCACCCACATAGTTCTTTATAGTATCTCCACTGTAGCTGCATCCCGAATCTGAACTAAATATTCGTCACAGTCCTCCCCCTCCGTGGTAATGTCAGGTACAGGCACCTCAACCAGGCCAATGCCACCTTCTTGTTGTTGTTCAGCCACTGTGTCAGCTGCCAACACGTGGCAGCACGTGACACTCGGGATAATAATCACGTGGGGGAAGCAGCAATTGGGAAAGAAGGGGCGTGTGGAATGGAGAGGAGGGGGTGTTAGTGTTGAGACAGACTGGATGATGAGGGATTAAGGAGGGGGGGGGGGGGGGGGGTTGGCACAAACAAACTTAGGGAGGTTTCGAATGGGAACAATGCACTTCCCTTGTCTTCTTGCCTTTCCTCTGTCTCCTCCTCTCCTCTGTCTGTCTTCTCTCCTCTGCCATCCTCTTCTCATCTGCCATCCTCCTTCATCTGCATTCCTCTCCTGCCATCCTCTTTGTTCTTCTCTCAGCCTCCTCCTCTGCGTCCCTCTCCTTGCCATCCTCTTCTCCTCTGCCATCATTCTCCTTGCATCCTTTCTCTCTGTCTCCTCTCTCCTTGCCTTCATTCTCCTCTGCACCTCTTCTCCTTGTCTCCTCCTCTCCTCTGCTGTCACTTCTCCTCTGCCACCCTCTTCTCCTCTGCCATCCTCCTCTCCTCTGCCTGTCTCCTCTCCTCTGTCCTTCGTCGGTCCCTGTTGGTCTGACTGGGCGGCTTTCTGCGGAAGTACACAGGGGTTTGTTGACCCGCCATATCTCCATCACTTGAGCCAGCCTTCAGTCGAAGCACAACAGTCGTTTGGTCGCCTTCTCCACAGACCTTCCATGAGGTGATGCAGTGTTGTTGCAGCAGGGCACCTAGTGTCGCTTCCAGCGTTGTTGGCAACCCCGACAACTGGCATGGTGCTGGTTTATTTGGTAATTTACAAAGGAAAAACATCACGCAGCAAAATTTCGCCCTGCCTATATCCAAGGGAGATCACCTCCAACCCCGAGAGAAGAGAGAGAGAGAGAGAGAGAGAGAGAGAGAGAGAGAGAGAGAGAGAGAGAGAGAGAGAGAAGAGACGAGAGAGAGAGAGAGAGAGAGAGAGAGTTTTCCGTGTTTCAATGCAAAAGTGTACCAAACAGTACAGGTTCCACTGTCTCCCCCCACTCCCCCTCCCCCCCCCCCCCCCCTCCCCTACCCCCCACTCCATGCCTGTCTAAAAACTGGATCACCAAACGTAGAACTACTCTTTGAGATTTAAAAAAAAAAAAAAAGCACAGGAAATGGGGATCGGATTAAACAGGCCTCACCTGGAAAATTCCCACGGATACCAGGTAGGCGTCCTGAAGAGCCAAACTGATCCCAGCGGCGAAGAGGACGACCCAGGCCCAGCCGCCGTCTACGTCACGACCCGTGACGTCACTCATTGCGTCACAGCTCCGTCCCTGTCGTCACAAATCTGTCAACAGAATAGAATATTGAAAAGAAAGAAAAAAGTTAGCGTTACCAGTCCTTTTAAGGAAAAAACGTTGTCCAAAGCGCGAAACAGCCTAAAGCGACGGGTAACAGGTTTGTTGTTGTTTTTTGTTTGGTTTGTTGTTGTTTTATTGGTGGTGGTGGTGGTGGTGTTTTTTGGTGGTGGTGGGGGGGGGGGGGGTTGTTGTTGTTGTTGTTGGTTTTTTTGGGGGGTCGTGTCGGGAGGGGGAAGAGGAGGGGAGTCTTTGGGAGGGGTGTGGGGTGGGAGGGGGTTGTAGTTTGGTTTTGGTGTGGTGGTGGGTTGGTGGTGGTGGTGGTGGTGGTGGTTGGTTTGTTTGTTTTTTCTGGTGGTTTGTTTTGTTGTTGCTGTTTTGTTTTGTTTGTTTTGTTGTTTTTGTTGTTGTTTTTGGGGGAAGGGGGTTGGGTGTGAAAACTAGTGGGGCACACAAATTTGTCGCTGTTTGTACAAGATGATGTGTTGTGTGTGTGTGCGTGCTGTGCGTGTGTTGTGTGTTTGTAGTGTGTGTTTTTTGATTATAGTATTTCTACACATGTTAAAGTATTACATTAAGTGATTTGCAAAAGAACATGGAAAGAAAGGTAACAATTCAAACTAACTGTGGTAGAATGCTATGCATCAATCAATAAATGAATTTACTTATGATATAGCTAAATTAAAATACAACAGACTATCTTTCAACTTGCAAAGAACACATGAGCAATGTAAGGTTAATTCAAAACTCTTTAGAATGCGATCTTCATCAAATGGATACTACTTGGCTTTAATTAAACAATTTTGGCAAAGCGAAAAGACAATGAGAGTTTTAAATTGCCGATCCCACACATGCACTTTTTTAAATTTCTTGTATGGAAATGCTTTAATTGTCCATAATAAACTAGACTGCACTTTCTGAATTTTGTCTTAACCCAAAAGACGAGAAACGAGAAAGAAGATTTTAGGTCAAAAATTGAAGTGGTACCCTGGGAAAACCCCGCATCTTCTTGTTTTTTCCAAACATGCTTCCAGTGTGTGCGTGCGTGTGTGTGTGTGTGTGTGTGTGTGTGTGTGTGGTGTGCGTGCGTGTGTGTGTGTGCGTGCGTGTGTGTGTGTGTGCGTGGTGTGGTGGTGTGTGTGTGTGTGTGCGTGTGTGTGTTGGGTGGGAGGGAGGGAGGGAGGGGGCTGGGGGTTGGTTTTGGTTCTTTTTGCGAATGAGGGGGAGGGGGAGGAGGGGGATGGTTCGTTCTTCGGTTTGAGCCCGAAGGTTGCCCAATGGTAATATTTTCTGCGTATACGACATCCCCCCCCCCCCCCCCCCCATTAAGGTAGCCGCATTCCGACTTCGGGGATGACGTCAAAACACGACATCTGTGTCCGTGCATTATTGTTTTTTTTAATCTTGTCATTCCTTTCTACCTGCACGAAATGGCCAACTTTTTGGAAAAGGCGGAACGAGTTTTAACGCGTGGGCAAGATGTTCTGCGGGCGTTCGCACACGGGGGCCTCGGTTTATAGTTCATTCGAAGGACTTTTGGGTAGAGTGGAGTCTGCACTGATGTTAACTCCAGGGGAAAATATCCCCTTGAACGGGATTCGAATCCGGGTCGTCAGATTGCGAGCGCAATGTTCTAACCACTAGGCTATCCCGTCCCCCGTGATGATACTGACGTCATCCCGGTTGGAAACCTTTCGTTTTAGAATAAGAAAAACGTCATATTACACGTTACGCACGGAACCGAGGTCCCGTATGTGATAGGCGTTTAGCACACGTAAAAGAACTCACGGCAACAAGAGATTTGTCCGAGACAAAATTATGTGGAAAAAAGCCACTCTGATTGGGAAACAAATTTAACACATGCAGACAGGGGAAAAAAAACCTCAAACGGATGGCGCTGCTCTTACGGCGACGCGATCTCTCCAGGGAGGTAAAGGTGTCCCTTAACCTGAGGTCGTAGGGGAGCGAGGCATCAGAGACCTCAGCTTCTCCAGAGGCCAGCATATTGAGGGCGGCGCCCATCTCCTCTCCCTCGCTGCTTTACTTTCCCTGACCCTAAAGAGGCAAGTACCCATTTACAGCTGGGTGAACTGGGGGACTGTATACTGAAGCCAAGGCGCGCAAACGGTCACCCATCCAAGTGGTAACCACGCTCAATGCTGCTTAACCTTAGCTGGGGAAAGAGAGTGCTCTGACCACTGAGCTATCCCGTCCCTGGGGAGAGCATCCTGAATGTCACCCAAAGAAGTCTGCTGTGACGTAGTGCGATCATCATACAATACAAATCAATACACTATCGACCAGGCTTATGGCTTCGCCTGTTATTGATGTCAGCTAAATGCCAAGGACTATAACAAAATTTTACAGAATTTACAGAATTCATAGTTCATCACGTATTTTAATGAAATATCTTTCATTTACTATGGACACACAATTTACGAATAATTATATTCTAACCATATTCCGGTGTGGTGTATCTGAGATAAAAAAAAATCTTTCACTTACTCTGCATACACATTTTACGACTATATTCTAACCAGATTTCAGTTCGGTGTATCTGAGATAAACATCTTTCATTTACTCTTGACGCACATTGAAGATATATTCTAATCAGATTCTGGTTTGGTATATCTGAAATTAACGTGCGTGTCTATCGCTACACGACGTATGCTTGAAGCTGATTAGTTGTATCCACTATGCAGAGTCAACTGAAGTTCACTTGGTTTTAGACCTGCCCTACCTTTTCTAATCTGAGAGTAAACTTAAATCCCACCAAAGTTCTCTAGGCAGCCTTGCTTATTTCGTTTTCTCTATTGATGGCACCAGATAACGAAAATAGTATGCGTAATCTTGCATTGTACTTAATAATACAAAGCTTTTCAGTTGACGAGAACCACTACTGTCCTGA
>CM054167.1:23354892-23369892 GCA_028751875.1 Rapana venosa | reverse complement strand
ATAAAATGAAGACCTTTCACCCCCTCCCATCCCTCGGTCATCAGGCTTTGTTATGTACATGTACGGCTTTTAGGCATCTTTTCTCAAGAAATAATGCATGTATTCAAACTGTTTATGAGATGAGTGGCTGCACAGACGCGGGGCATTTCGCTAAGGCCTTCAAAATACAGTTACACCCCAGATATAAGAAAACATGGATATTGCCAACGAATCTCCACCCACCCCGGCCAAACCTTCTTAATTATGTTTTACAAAAAAATCTGGATACAAGAAACTGGCTTTTAAGAAAACTCGGTATTAGGAAAGCAAATTTCTTAGTCCACTTGATACAAAACCTGAAAAAAACCTGAAAGTACATTTCGAAGAAAATTTCAATCATTCTAAGAAACAAAAGTGCATTACCTGGGAAAGGCTCTTAGTTTGGTGGGTTTTTGTTTTTCATGGAACGTTTACAAAATGTTATTTTTAGTTAGATCTACGTGATGTAAGCTACGTTACTCACTAAATGACTTTTTTTTTTATTTCGTATCACATTTTGATTCAATCATACGCAGTACCATGCCAGATGATGTATTCCAGTAGGTAAAGCCAATCAACATGACTGAATTCACAAGTGAAGTGCTATGGCCTCATAAAGGACTTATCCGTTTCAACGATTAACAATAATTCTGTACTTATTGCTACCATTTGTTTTACTTTCAGGATTCAGGTTTTGTTGTTCTAAACGGGGTTGTTTAGCGTCCTTTTTGCTTCTTTTTGTTTGGTTACTACACTCGCTTTCAGTTTAACAAAGTGTGCGTTTTATGTTTTTGTTTTGTTTTGTTTTGAATTTTTTAAAAAAAGATGAATATAGCTGTTTGAGTAATTTTCATCAGATTGTTGTTTCATTGTACGAGAGAGAGAGAGAGAGAGAGAGATGAGAGAGAGAGAGAGGAGAGAGAAGAGGAGAGAGAGAGAGAGTGAGAGAGAGAGAGAGAGAGTTGCTGATTCGGACACCGGAAAAACGGCAAAAGTCCGGTTATAAGGTAGTTGGGCTTGGGTACTCCTTATATCCGAGAACTCTGTTATAAGGAACCTCGGTTATAAGGAGTAAAATTTTCGGTCCCCGAGCACTCCTTATAACCGAGTTCTACTGTATTCTCGCTCTTGAATTTTACTATAATTATTCGCATTGTCAATACACATCTCAGTCTCATCACGTTCTGCCCACGCTGCACCCATTTCGCAATCATTTTGTTTCATCCCCCTCATATCATTACATATACCATCTTTCATTACATTCACATCATCAGAGATAGCATCCTTCCCCACTTCAACACTTTCACAGAAATAATCTTTCACCTCATTTCCATCAACACTGTCACATTTGTTCGTTATATTATAAAATTCACTGCATGACTGCTCACTTACAGCATCCTCATATGATAGTGTCACTGTTTGTCTGTCCTGATAAGTCATGCCAATGACCTGACTGTGTGATTGATTTCCAGATACTAGAGCACAATGATTGTCACACACAGGCATGACCATAACATCATCGTTAGCAGTATGATAAGCAGCATAAATGAGACTCGGTGGGGTGGGTAAAAATAACCCAGAGGGAGACTGAATGATATTGCTTGCCTTTTCCTCCTGGCTCATTCTGTGTGCCTCTGCCCTCCTTCTGGCCCTGTGCACTTGTGATGGACACTTTCTTCTGAAGTGGAGTGACATGGGTATGGCCAGAGAGAGAGAGAGAGAGAGAGAGAGAGAGAGAGAGAGAGAGAGAGAGAGAGAGAGAGAGAGAGATTCGGGTGTTTATTCATCCATTATGAAGGGGAAGTGAAAAAAACAAATCATCAAATAGGTCAAACAAAATAAATCAAAATATGAGAATTCATAATATGAACTAGGCTGTAAAATTTCTCTCAAAGTCCAATATCGTTATGTTTGTAGAGGAACAGTCAACAAATCAATTCCAAACGTGCCAGGCTGTCGAAAATTTAGGTGAAATCATAAAAATAAAAAAATAATAATAATACATAATACATGGAGTTTATTAGGCTATAATTTGCACCACACAAAATCAAAGCGCTTATATATGATCTCTGAGTCTTAAGCAATGGACAGCATAGAAAAAATGTACCTCAACTCTGTATCACTTTTACAAAGGGGACATATCAAATATTATCATTACTATCTGTATCGAAAGTGACGAGTGGGCTAAATTGAAATACCAACCTAAACTTGTGGTCACGATGTTCAAATGCCTGTCATATTAAATCAAATAGCTTAATTTCATGAGAACTACAAATAGTCTTCTCTTTTTGAAATCAACCTGGGGCTTTTTTGAACTTTACCCCATTCCCCTTCTGATAAAACTTTTCAAAAATTTCAAAATCTTTACATTACACCTTGTTTTTTCAAATCAATGAAAATGAATACAACCCTTTTAAAAAATTGTTCCCCCCATTTCAAATTTTTGGCCTTTTTACAATTGAAACTTAAGGAATTAATTTCATGGTTTCCCCCAAAATGTTTTTCCTTCCCCCCCTTTTTTGAAAATAAAAACCTGTTGATTTTAAAAACCCCACCTCCCTTGCCATTTGAAGTAATACTTCCCCAAAATTTTAGGAAGGTTTTTTTTTTTGGGGTTTTTTTTGTGGTGTTTGTTTTGGGTTTTGGGGGGTTTTCTTTTTTTTGGGGGGGTTTTTTTGGGGTTGGGTTGTTTTGGGTTTTGGGTTTTTTTTTTGGGTTTTTGGTTTTTGGGGTTGTTTTTTTTTTTGGGGTTTGTGGTTTTGTGTTTTGGGGTTTTTTTTTTTTGGGGTCTGTGGTGTTTTGGGGGGGGTTTTTGTTTTTGGGGTTTTGTGTGTGTGTGTGTGTTTGTGGGGGGGGGGGGGGGGAGAGAGAGAAGAAAGGGGGAAGAGAGAGGAGAGAGAGTTTGTTCAAGGGGGCCATGGCCTTTTTAAAAAGGTTTTTTTTTAATTTTTTAAGACGCATTTTTATATTTATATTTTTATATTTATTTTTATAAAATAATTATATATAATTTTATTATTACAAAAAAAAATTTTTTAAAACCCCTCTTCATCTATGTACCCAGACAAAAAGGGCCCCAAAAAAATCCCCCGCCTTTTCTGTCTTGGGAAAAGCCACCCAAAATTATTCCGGGGTCTTGCCCCCCTCTCTATCCCTACTGCCCTCCTCCAAGTGCCGAGTGTCGCCTGTTTCCTCTTCCCTGGGGTCCCCATCTCAGCGCAGTATGGGGAGTCGGGTTCTTCCCCCATTCGGAGGGTGTGTCCCAGCCACCCCCCATCCCCGCGTTTCACCCGGCCCAATGTTTTATGCGGTGCGTTTTTGCCCTTTCCCTTTTGGGAAATTGCTGCTGCCAGTGTTTTCGGGTTCGGCAAGGACCCCCTTTTCCTTCAAACCCTCTGACCCTCTCTCAATTTCTTGTTGGTTCCCCATGTTTTCCGGGCATATAGGATCTGAGGTACATTGGATTGTAGTTTCAACTTGGTTTTGGTTTGCAGGACAGTTGATTCCAGATGTTTTAAAACCATAAATGCCGGGCTGCAAGTCCTATCCTGGTTAAAAATTTCTTTCTAATGTTCTGTCGGCTGGATGTAGCTGCCGAGGTACTTGAAGTGTTTACCTCCCTAGAGCTGAGCCTCGACATGGTCTTCCTTTGCACTTTTTTGTTTCATTTTCATGATCTTGGTTTTGTCGGGGTGAATCTGGAGCCCCACGCGTGGCTTTTTGGTCAACTGGGGATTTTTTTTTCCTGGTGTTTTTGTGCTGCGAAAGCAGTGCAATATCGTCGGCAAACCCCCTCCCCCCTATCGTGGTGGCCCCCTCATCCCCAGTCATGAGACAAGGAAAACTGTCGGCGAGTCACCCAACCTTGTCTACTCCTGTCGCACGTGGAACCCCTTCCTCTGCTGTCCTAGTCGCACACAGCATGGTTATCTGCGACTGTCTGTAAAAGTTGATGATTTTAGAGGAAAAACCAAGGGGTTCCAAGATCTTCCCGGCGAAGGGGGATGGATGCTTTTCAAAGCCTTTTGGAAATGATTAGTTGCTTAAAAGTGTGAATTCCCTTCGTGGATGTTCCCCAATTGTTTGTAGAACAAAATCTGGTCTGTAAACTTCTCCCCCTTCTGAAACCCCCCCTGTCTTCCCCTTTGGGTTCTCCGTGCTTGCTTACGCTGTAGAAGGGGCACGGGAAAAGGGGGCCTTCCCCGGGAAAAGAAAAGCAAGTTTATTCCCCGCCAATTTCCCCACTCTGAGAGGTCGCCCTTTTGGGGAAGTTTCACTTGTTTCCTTTTTCCATGTGTCCGAACCTTCTCCTCTTCCCAAACTTTGTTTTAATAATTTTGTTAAAACTTTTTGGGGCTCGTCTTGGGGTTTTGCCTTTAACATGTCTGCCGTGTTCGCCTCCCTGGTGCCCCGTTTTCCCTTTGTTTGCCTGATGGCCCCCACAATTTCCTGTGGTGATGCTCCCGTTTATCCTATCTTGAAAAACCCGTCTTCGATGGTTGTTCCTCATCTGGGTCCGGTCTGTTTAAAGTTTTATAAAAATGTTTGCCCATCTGTTGAGTTGGTCTTGCCTTTTGTCCCAAAAAATTTTTCCCGGGCTTGTTTTTCACTACAGTGGTTTTGTGGGGAATCCACCCGTTGGGTCTTGGTGATCTTGTGGGCGGTCTAGAGTTTTCCTTTCTCTGTGCGGGTTTTCGCCTCTGCCCCCCAAGTTGTCTGAAACTGTCTTTGTTTCCTTGTGCTCTTTTCACTTTTTGCTTTTTCTTCGTATGTTTCGGCGAATGTTTGTTTTTCGCTTTCGTTCCGTGAGCATGCCAAATTTTGCGATCTTTCTCTCCTCTTGAGTTGCCCTGTTTTGTTGATATCCCCTCCTTCTTCTTTTTTTTGTGCCCGAAAAACTTTGCTGGTGTTAGAAAACTATTGTTGTTCGTTAGGGCGTTTTATGTCGTTTGCAGGTGTGTTGCCAGGACTTGAAATCTGTTGGAAAAACCAACAGTAAACTGACTTTTCACTGCCTCACTGTGAGTTTCCTTTAGTCAAAGAGTTGTCATTTTTCTTTTTTTGTGTTCTCTTTAGCTTTAGTGGAGTCTGCACAAACAAGATGGTGATCGCTGCCAACGTAGCTCCCTAATGGCTCTCACGTCCTTTTGGGGCTCCTCCCCCTTCTGGTTGATGGCAAGTGGGCTTTGGATGCTAGTTCTTCCCTCTGGGGATACCCTGTCAATTTATGGGGTGGTTTTGGTTGGAAGATGGTCCACCCCATCACCCAAAACCCTTTTTTAAGCTGTTTTCTGCAAAACGTGTCATTGTCTTTTATTTCCCCTCCCTCCCCCCATGCAAGTTTTTGTACCCGGGATTCTCCACTCCCAAATTCGCATTGAAATCTCCCTGAGAAGTAGGATGTAGCTGTGTGTTTGTCTTTTTTTCCCGTAGGATGGGGGTAGAAAAGTCTTTTTCCCCCTCCGTGCTTGCTTGTTGGTGGTAACCCCTGTATGATGGGGGTCTGGTATATTTGGAGAAGAAACTGGTTGTGATGTTCTCGAGTTGACTGGCCCCTCCATTAAGTCTTTCTGGCCCTCCCCTTTTCCTGATGATACCCATCCGTCCGATGTTTCCCCTCCCTGCGACCGGCCCCTGTCTCTCCTGAGCCAGGGGCATGATGCCAGAGTCCGTCCACCCTCATCTCGCTGATTCCAAGGGAATTTAAGCCTATATTTCTTCATCTCTTTCACTGGCCTGCGCTGTCTTTCCAGCTCCGTACCCGTTCGCACATTCCAGCTCCCACTCTCACTTCCCCTGTTTGGGCTTTGCCAAGACATCTTCGGAATTAGAAGTTTCTTTCGGCATTCACCCCTAACCTGTCATACAATGCCTTGCCGGCATCCTGTTCCTGACTTATTTAGGAACTTGTTGGCGTTTTTTGTAGCAGGCTTTTTTTAGATGTGCGGGTTGCTAGCCCAACGCACAACCTCCCCCCATTTCCTCATCCTGGAACTTACGAGCCAGGCAAACGGCTGGGGTTGGTATATACATGCAACATCAACATTAATGTCAGCAAACTTAATACAACGCAATAGGCACACACAGTTACAGAAGCTTGAAGAGAGAGAGAGAGAGAGAGAGAAGAAGAGAGAGAGAGAGAGAGAGAGAGTAGAGAGAGAGAGAGAGAGAGAAACTGATTCTACTCCCCTTAAAGTTTCTTCGATGAAGGCGCCATAACTCGCAGGCCCGCCTTTGAAAACGCACTCCAGAACATTTGGCGCTCACTTTAGAACCCGTTCCGTTTTTCGGAAGGAGTAGGCCATATGAGCCAGTAAAGAAAAGATGACAACACCACACACATACACACACAGAGAAGCACACACCAGGCGCACACACGCACACGCACGCACACACACCACACACTGACATCTCTCCTCTCTCTCTCTCCATCTCCTCCATCTTCTCTCCCCAATCACTCCTCACTCTCTCTCTCCACTCTCTCTCCTCTCAAGATTGTGTGATTATGATAGCTTTTGAATGTGTGGTGTGTGTACCGGTGTGTGGTGAGAGTGTGTGAGTGTTGCTGTAGAGTGTGTGTGTGTGCGTGTGCGTGCGTGTGCGTGTGTGTCTGTGTGTGTTTTCGTGCGTGTCTGTGTGAGTGCGTGCGCGCACGTGTGTGTGTGTGTGTTGCGTGCGTGCGCGGCGCACGTTGTGTGATCGCGCGCGTGCATGGTGTGCACAAGCGCGCAAGAGTGTGAGTTTGCATGTTGTGTGTGAGAGAGAGCGATGTGAGAGAGGGGGAGAGAGGAGGGGAAGAGAGAGTGGGAAGAGAGAGGGATATGAGAGAGGGGAGAGGGAGAGAGAGCAATCGAGCGGAAGGGCCCGAACAGCTACTATGCCACCGGCCATGTGTTTGTAAAAGGAAACAAGCGAGCAATGAGCCTAAACCTACCAGACTGAAAGACATTGCGCGACATGGACACCATGTCACAACTCAAATCATGTCAATGGACTGTTTACAGGCAAATGTGAAATGTTATATGCCTTTTCAAATGGGGCTATGCCCTTTCCTGAATAAAATATCGTTATCTTATCTGTATCCTCTCTCACTCCCTCACCCAAGACGAACACACACACACACACACACACACACACACACAGACACTGACAGCTCACTCAAACGACACACTGACAGCTCTCGCTTGCAGCTCTCTCCATCTCTCCGTTCCTCACTTGCTTCTCTTCTCTCATCTCACTGGACGAGAACAACAAAAAAGAAACCGACAGCTCGCTCTCTCTCGCTCTCATCTCTCATCATCTCTCTCTCTCATCTCTCTCTCCTCTCTCCATCTCTCTCATCGTCGTCTCTCGTCATTTTCCTCCCTCCACTCTCCTCTCTCTCTCATCTCACACACACACACACACACACACACAACACTGACAGCTGCCAACACCACACACACACTGACAGCTGCTCGCTCTCTCTCTCTCTCCTCTCTCCTCTCCGTCCTCTCCCATCCCCCTCACTCTCCGTCTGTCCTCCTCGACCCTTCTCTCGTCACTCACTCCCTCACATCTCTCCTCTCCTGTCTTCGAAATCTCCCTCTCTCCTCTCTCTCCTCACTACGGACAATCAACTGACAGATCACTCTCCATCCCTCTTTTCTCTCTCTCTCATCTCATCCTTCTCCTCTCTCTCATCTATCGATCAATCTCTCTCACCTCTCTCTCGTCTTCTCTCTCTCAACTCATCTCTCTCTCTCATCTCAAAAACACACACACACATACCTGACAGCTGTCTCTCTCTCTCCTGTATCTCCTTGTCTCCTCTCTGTCACTCTTCTGTCCTCTCATACTCTCCGCGTCTCCCTCTCAGCTCTCTCTCTCTCCCTCTACCTCTCAACACACAGACACACACACACACACACACAACAACCACACACTGACAGCTCGTCCTCTCATACATACACACACACAAATCCTGTCTCACACTACTCACACACACACACACAACACAGGCAGAACATCCACAACACAGCAAAGAAAATTGCAACCATGCATTACTCAGACCTGGGACTACAGAGAGAAAGAAGGCCACAGAAAACCAAGCAACACATGCACACACACCCGTTACCTGTGTTTCACAACTGTACAATGCTTCTCCTCTGCCTTTCCATTTTCTCTCCTCTCCTCTTCCTTGCTTTTTTGTTGTTGTTTTTCTATTGCAGATTAAAACAATAGCTTTATTTCAACACACACAACAACCACTAAACATCCCTACTAATAAGCTAAGGTTCCCCACGCTCTTGCTGAAGCCTCTGGGTCAAGTGTGTTCTATGTAATTCACTGGCAGCAATAATTGTACTTTCTTTCTTCAGTATGTGGAAGCTCTATCCACATCTATGGTATTCGAAGGCCAAAGCAATAATTGTACTTCCTTCTTCCATCTTTGTTTATGTATGTGGAGCTCTTAACAGTGTAGTAGTTCACTATGGCAGAAACAAGTGTAACTTTCTTCCAGTATTAGCAGCTCTATAGTGTCATGCTAATGGTAGTTGGGGAGCCACAGCAACTAGTTTAACTTTCTTTCTCAGTAAGTGCAGCTCTTAGTGTTATCTTTAAAAATGGTAGTTCGCTGGCAGCAATAATTGTAACTTTCTTCTCAGTATCTGCCCCTCTTAGTGTCATCTATGGTAGTTCGCTGGCAGCAATAGTTGTACTTTCTTCTCAGTAGGTGGAGCTCTTAGTGTCATCTATGGTAGTTCGCTGGCAGCAATAATTGTACTTTCTTCTCTGTCTGAGTGATGTCTGTACCAAGATGAATGATTTATTTTAAGAAGAGAGTGCGTCCAGTTTTCGCGATGTGAATTAGTTGAGATCCTTCTTCTTTGTATAATTGGATGGGGTCTCTTTTCGTTATCATTGCTTTGAATTCGAAAAGTATCATAACAATATCATACAGTACATTCTGAGCAACAACAAGCACACAATTCATATCGTGCTCAGTGTCTTCTTCTTCAAGTGTCCGGTCTGGTCCTGCAGACTCCACGATCATGGCTTCCATTCTTCCCTGTTCTCGGTCCCTCTCATGAGCTCATTGTTGGTGCCTTCTTTATTCGTTGCGAATTTGTTTAAGCTGTCTGTGAATTTTGTGCGTTGTCTTCCTCTGCTCTTGTTTCCACAGATTTTGCCACTCCATAACAGTTTCTCTAGTCCGTCAGCCCTGATTATATGGCCGAAAAATTTGAGCTGTCTTTCTCTGATGGTGTTGAGAAGGGATCTCTTGTACCCAGCCATTTCCATTACTTCTGCATTTGTTTTTCTTTTTGTCCATGAGACTTTCATGATTCTCCGGATGAACCACATTTCCACTGCTTTAGTCGCTGTTCTGTGTCCTTGGCTAGGGTCCAGCACTCACATCCGTACAGAAGAATGACCATACGTAGCTCTCAAAACATGGATCTTTGTCTTGAGGCTTATCTTACTGTTGGTAAAATGCATTTCATGTTGTTAAAAGTTGCCTTAGCTTAACAGATTCTCTTCTTGATTTCTGTGTCACACTTGCCGTCCGGTGTAGTACAACCAAGGTATTTAAAGGGGGTTTACTTGTCTGATTCTCTCTCCTTTACAGGCTATGTTGCATTGGGGTTTATAACAGCTTTTTTCGAGATCACCATGCATTCTGTCTTCTTTGCATTGAGCTGTAATCCTTTCTTTTCGCTTTCGCTGTTACTGTTGTTAAAATCTTTTGCAGTTTTCTTCAGAGTCGGCGATAAGGACTGTGTCATCTGCATATCTCAGGTTGTTGATGTTGTGGTCACCTACACTAATTCCCTCATGATTCTCAATATTTCGTAGAATTATTTCACTATATACATTAAAAAATCAGGCGAGAAACACCAGCCCTGCTCACAAACCCCTGCAGATTGGTCTATATTGACTGATGTCATTGTCGACTCTAATGGCTGCCTCCTGTTCCCAATAATGTTCTGAGGACTCGAAGATCTTTTCCTCGATGTATAGCCCTGCCAGAATATAAAACCCAAGTCGGATGCCGTACTTTGTCGAACGCTTTTGAGTATTCAATGAAGCAGGGGTACAGGTCTTTCTGGACCTCGATGGATCTTTCCATGAGAGTTTTCAATGCGAAGATTGCATTTCTGGTGCCTTTGTCTGCCATAAATCCAAATTTGGGCGTTTCTGATATTACTGGGAGTATTTTATTTCTCATTCTCTTCATGAGTATTCGTAAAAGAACTTTGGTGAGGTGACTCATCAGGCTGAAATTGTACGATGTTGGTCACATTCAGCTGTACCCAGTTTCTTAGGGAATGCAATGTAGATGGACTTTTTCCCATACGTCGGAATCTCTCCTGTTCATATATATTGTTTAGTATTTTTCGTGACGCCTTAAATTTCCCCACTTCATCCAGGGCTGTTATCAATTCAAAAGGGATACATCAGGTCCTGGCGCCTTACCACTTTTCATCTTGCTGAGTGCATGTCTCACACTTTTTCTTCCATGATTATTGGCCACTTCGTTGCTAATATGAGGAGGTGGACCTCTGTCGTCGTGGTAAAACTCTTCGATTATTCTGACCACCTGTTAAGAATATCTTCTTTTTCCATGAGTATATCTCCATCTCTCACTTTAACAACCTGTTTTTGCAGATGATTTCTTTCCTGTAAACATCTTTTTTTTTTTCATGCATAAGTTTGCTATCAAAAATTTGCATTCATTTCAATTTCCTTGCACTGCATATTGATCCTTCTTCCTTGGCTTCATTACATTTTTTCTTAACCATTTGTCAAGTTTTTTTTATACTTCTTTTTCATCTAGTTTGCCTTTTTCCTGTTTTCCATTAGGTTTAAAATCTCGGAGCTCATCCACTTTCTTATGTTTTTTCTATTTATGACTGGTAAAATATTCTTTTGCTGCTCGCTGATGCTATCTTTTATCATCTGCCATTTTTCCTCTGTAGTGGTGAGTTGATCTAGGGCCCCGAATTTGTTTCCAACTTTGATCTTGTATTTTTCTTTGAATTTCTTCGTCAGTTTGTAGCATGTTCATTTGCAGTTTTGGTGTTCTTTTGCTTTTGAAAAACTTTTCCCAATTTTATTTGCATTGTCCCCATAACTGGGACATGATCACTTCCACAGTCTGCACCTGGCATGGACTTACAAGATGTTATAGAGTTACGGAAGCGTCTTGAATCAGGATGTAATCTATTTGATTCCTGGTTCTGTCGCCAGGGCTTTTCCATGTCCAGCATCTTCTTGGATGGTTTTCAAACCATGTGTTCATGACAGCCAGCTTTTGTTCCTTGCACCATTCCGTGAGCCGCTCTCCTCTTTCATTTCTCACTCCTATTCCAAATGGGCCAACTGTGGTTTCATCTTTCCCTTTTCCTACCTTTGAATTGAGGTCACCCATTATTATTCTGATATCTTGAGACTTCAGTTGCTTCATTGCAATGGCTAAGACAACCCGCTCAGTACGAGCACTGCTCCTATAGAAAGTAGTTGCAGCCTACTATAGGTATACTTCTGCAAAGAATGTCATGGTAATCAGAAAGAAACAGAATACAGATAACAGCGTGAAGGGGGCTTCCAGTTTATCTGGAAGTTCCTCGCTCGGTAGGGTGGATTATGTGCGACAGGTAACCCTCGATCGTCATCCACGACTGTCCCCCAAACAGAAAACCTCTCAGAATGGGTACATGGAACGTACGGAAATATGCACAAAAAGGAAAATTGGAAAATCTCAAACAGGAAATGGAAAGAATGAACCTCAATATACTAGGACTTTCAGAAGTGAGATGGAAAGGAGCAGGCTGCATAACATCCGACAACTACACCATTCTTTACTCAGAAGGAGATCAACACCAGAAAGGAGTTGGCATGATTCTAGATCAAGAAACCTCAAAGACCATCAAAGGTTTCTGGACTGTAAATGACAGAGTCCTGATAGTAAAACTTAAGGGCACATCTTTCGACACTGGAATAGTACAAGTATATGCACCAACAGCTGATAAAGATGACGCAGAAATTGAGGAGTTTTATGAAAATATCGAAAAGGCAATGAAGTGCTCAGTGTAATGGAAACATTTTAAACAAACAAATCCACTGACAGAAGTTTCTTCTTCTTTGTCATGGAACGCTCAGACAGCAACTGTTGTTGCCGGTTATATGAGCAAAACTGCATTGTGCCGCCGTTAAGCGCCTGACAAGTCAGGCCCAGTGCATCCGACTTTGGCATAAGAGAGAATTCTTGAGTCTTGGAGAAGGGGGGTGGAAGGCAGGAGAATGGACCAAGAAGGCAGTGAAAACAGTGACATTTTACAAAAAGGAACGAATCAACTGTTGCCAATGTTGAGTATTCATTTTTATCTTGTTCTTTGCTTTGCTTTGTTGTTGTTGTTGTTGTGGGGGGAGGGGGGGGGGGATTTATAACGAAAATGGCAATGATAAATCTAAAAACGTGCTGTTATAAACTGCAAATTATTTGTAATGAGAGAGAGAGATATAGAAAGGGGGGGAGGGAGAGAGAGAGAGAAAGAGATGGGGGAGGGGGGGGGGGGGGGGGAGAGGGAGAGAGAGAGAGAGAGAGAGAGAGGAAGAGAAGAGAGAGAGAGAGAGAGAGAGAGACAGACAGACAGACAGACAGACAGACAGACAGACAGACAGACAGACAGACAGACAGGCAGAGACAGAATTTGTACTTGTATATCACTTTAAGTCCACACACAGTAGATCTTCCTCTGCATGAAATTTCGGGTTGCTCTAACGCAGGGAGAGCCCATCACAAGATCAGCACCACACATTATTATTTTATTCTTTTCCTGTCAGCATTGCGTACTCGTTTTCCCTATCAGAATGGCTTTTCTTTAATAGAAATTTTCCAGGGCCAGCCCTGTTGTTGCCGTGTGTTCTTTACGTGCGCTAAAATGGGTCTTGGACAAACGGACCTCGGTTTTTCGTCTCAATCCGAAAGACTAGCACCAAACCACCCCCTCATCACAGTTTAGTATTGAGAGTGAAAAGTTTCGGGCAACAAACAGGAATCGAACCCGGACCCAGACCCCTTTCGAAGGAGGTACTTTTCGATTTCTAGGCAAGTGCGTTACCTCTAGCCACCACGATCCACTGAGTTATGCATGCATGTTCGTGTCAAAATTTACTGACACTTAGATTAAAAGATACATCGACTGAATTTGAACGGCAGCGGTTCTGGAGTTGCTATCTCAGCGATCGACGAAGAAGAAGGGTACAGTAGCAATCAATCAGAGCGCTGGGGGGAAAGAAACCCAGCTTTTGAGTGTGCGCAATTACCATACTTTTTTTTTTTTAATCTGTGTCAATCTTTGTTTTGCAAATTAAAGGGGGGAGGTGTGGGTCTGACACAGAAATCATATTTTTTTCCCGGGGTTAGGTGATATTTCGGAATCGGAATCTATAGGGGAATATTTATACATCTTCTCGTTACAGTTCAGTCTCTGTCTGTCTGCGGTCGGTCGGTCGGTCGTCTCTTCTCTCATCTCTCTCTCTCCTCTCTCTCTCTCTCCTCTCTCTCTCCTCTCTCTCTCTTCTCTCTCTCTCTCCTCCTCTCCTCTCTCTCTCAGGGCAAGGGCCAGATTAAAACAAACAACAACAAAAGATAAACAAAATATGAAATATACACACGGAGACACATGCGAGCGCTCTCGCACGCACGCACACCTGCGCACGCACATAGACAGACAGACAGAGGGACACACACACACACACACATATTACGCTATCAGGGCTGATATAGTGTCCAATATCGTGTGTGCGTTCGTGCGCGCGCGCGTGTGTGTGTGTGTGTGTGTGTGTGTTTGTGTGGGTGCGTGTGTATGCTCGCGCGCGTATGTGTGTGTTTGTGTGGGTATGCGCGCGCATGTGTGTGTGTTGTGTGTGTATGATGTGTGTGTGTGTGTGTGTGTGTGTGTGTGTGTGTGTGTGTGCGTGCGTGTGTGTGTGTGCGTGTGTGTGTGTGTGTGTGTGTGTGTGTGTGTTGTGTGTTTGTGTGTGTGTGTGTGTGTGTGTAAATGTAACATCTGTTTATGTAATATTATTCTTAAACAGTCATGTGTTTGTGAATAAATTGCATACAAGCGCTATACTGTTTTTTGTTTAATTTACAACTTTCAGAGCTTTTTTTTTTTTAAACTCCTCCGATTTTTCCTATCATTGTTGTCGTTGCTGTTTCATTCTTTTTTTTAAACATGTAATGTCTTTCACAAGCTGGCTCACACATGGTCTCGGGATATTTGTACGTTTCTGATATCTATCTCCTTGTCTGTCTGCCTGTCTGTCTGCCTGTCTGTCTGTCTGCCTGTCTGTCTGTCTCTCTGTCTGTCTGCCTGTCTGTCTGTCTGCCTGTCTGGCCTGCCTGCTGCCTTGCCTGTCTGCCTGTCAGCCTGCCTGCCTGCTGTCTGTCTGTCTCTCTCTGTCTGTCTGCCTGTATGTCTGTCTGCCTGTCTGTCTGCCTGTCTGCCTGTCAGCCTGCCTGCCTTCCCGTCTGTCTGTCTCTCTGTCTGTCTGCCTGTATGTCTGTCTGCCTGTCTGTCTGCCTGCCTGTCAGCCTGCCTGCCTTCCCGTCTGTCTGTCTGTCTGTCTGTCTGTCTGTCTGTCTGTCTGCCAGCCTTCTGCCTGTCTGTCTGTTCTGTCTGTCTGACTGCCTGCTTGCTATCTTTGTATCGTTCGGTCTGTTGCTCTTTCATTCTGTCTGTCCTGTCTGTCTGTCCTGTCTGTCTGCCTGCTCTGCCTGTCTGTCTGCCTGACTTCCTGCTTGCTATCTTTGTATCGTTCGGTCTGTTGCTCTTTCTGTCTGTCTGTCTGTCTGTCTGTCTGTCTGCCTGCCTGTCTGTCTGCCTGACTTCCTGCTTGCTATATTTGTATCGTTCGGTCTGTTGCTCTTTCTGTCTAGTTTCTGTCTCCCCCTCTGTGTGTGCTGTGTCTTTGGTGCTGTTTTTTCTG
>CM054167.1:23342250-23352250 GCA_028751875.1 Rapana venosa | reverse complement strand
CTCTGGGTCAAGTGTGGTCTATGGTAATTTGCTGGCAGCAATATTTGTACTTTCTTCTCAGTATGTGGAGCTCTTCCAGTCATCTATGGTAGTTCGATGGCAGCAATAATTGTACTTCCTTCTCCGTCTTTGTTATGTATGTGGAGCTCTTAGACAGTGTAGGTAGTTCACTGGCAGAAACAATTGTACTTTCTTCTCAGTATGTGCAGCTCTTAGTGTCATCTATGGTAGTTGGCCAGCAGCAATAGTTGTACTTTCTTCTCAGTATGTGCAGCTCTTAGTGTTATCTATGGTAGTTCGCTGGCAGCAATAGTTGTACTTTCTTCTCAGTATGTGGGGCTCTTAGTGTCATCTATTGGTAGTTAGCTGGCAGCAATAGTTGTACTTTCTTCTCAGTATGTGGGGCTCTTAGTGTCATCTATGGTAGTTCGCTGGCAGCAATAATTGTACTTTCTTCTCAGTATCTGCTGCTCTTAGTGTCATCTATGGTAGTTCGCTGGCAGCAATAGTTGTACTTTCTTCTCAGTAGGTGGAGCTCTTAGTGTCATCTATGGTAGTTCGCTGGCAGAAATAATTGTACTTTCTTCTCAGTATGTGGAGCTCTTAGTGTCATCTATGGTAGTTCGCTGGCAGCAATAATTGTACTTTCTTCTCAGTATGTGGAGCTGTAAGTGTCATCTATGGTAGTTCGCTGGCAGCAATAATTGTACTTTCTTCTCTGTCTGTGTGATGTCTGTACCAAGATTGAATATTTATTTTAAGAAGAGAGTGCGTCCAGTTTTCGCGATGCGAATTAGTTGAGATCCTTCTTCTTTGTATAATTGGATGGGGTCTCTTTTCGTTATCATTGCTTTGATTCGAAAAGATCATAACAAATTCTACGTACATTTAAAAAACAAGCACACAGTTCTACGTGCCAGTGTCTTCTTTTCAAGTGTCCGGTCGGGTCGCAGACCCCACGATCATGGCCTCCATTTTCCCCTGTCTCGGCCCTCTCTAGCTATTGTTGGTGCCCTTTTTATTCGTTCGAATTTTTTTTAAGCTGTCGGGGAATTTTGTGGTGTTTTCCTGCTCTTGTTTTCCACAGATTTTGCCACCCAAAACAGTTTCTCTAGTCCGTGCCCTGATTATAGGCCGAAAAATTGGGCTGTCTTTCTCTGAGGTGTTGAAAGGGGATTCTTGTACCCACCATTTCCTTTAAATTCTGCATTTGTTTTTTTTTTTGTCCTGAGATTTCATTTTTCCCCCGGGATGAACCACTTTTCCACTGTTTCTAGTCCTGTTCTTTTCCCTTTGGGGTAGGGTCCAGCACTCACACCGTACGAAGAAGGGACCATCGTAGGCTCCAAAACATGGATTTTTGTCTTGGGCTTATCTTATGTTGGTTTAAAAATGCATTTCTTTTTGTTAAAAAGGCCTTAGATTAACAGATTCTCTTCTTATTTCGGGGTTCACATTTCCCGCCGGGGGATAGTACAACCAAGGTATTTAAAGGTGTTTACTTGTTGTTTCCCTCTCCTTTTACGGGTATTTGCATTGGGGTATAAAAGTTTTTTTCAGTCACCATGCATTCTTCTTTTTGCATTCACTGTAATCCTTTCTTTTCGTTTTCGCTTTTTTATGTTGTTAAAATTTTTTGATTTTTTTTCAGAGTCGGGAAAAGGGACTGTTCATCTGCAATTAGGTTTTTGATTTTGGGTCACCTACACTAATTCCCTCATATTCTCAATTTTTTCGAAAATTTAAATTTCCTATATACTTAAAATAAATCGGGAAAAACACCAGCCCTCCCCTCACACCCCCAGTTTGGGTCTATATTGACGATTCATTGTCGACTCAATGGGCCTCCTTTTCCCCAAATATTTTCTGAGGATCGAAAAATTTTTCGTCGAGTATACCCCTGCCAAAATATAAAACATGTCGGAGTTTGTATTTTGTCGAACGCTTTTGATAGTAAATGAAGCAGAGTCGGTCTTTTGGACCTCGATGGATTTTTCAAGAGTTTTCAATGCGAAATGCTTTTTGGTCCTTTGCTCCCTGAATAAATTGCGTTTCTATATTCGGGGAGTATTTTTTTTCCATTTCTTCTGAGTATTCGAAAAAGAACTTTGGTGGGGTGACCATCGGGATTGTACGTTTTTGGTAAATTTCAGCTGTACCCATTTCTTAAGGATCGCAATGTAGATGGACTTTTCATATCTGTCGGAACTCCCTGTGTCATTAATTTTTATATTTCGTGACTCCCTTTAAATTTCCCCACTTCACCAGGGCTGTTATCAATTCAGATGGTATTAGGCCCTGGCCCCCTTACCATTTTCATCTTGCTATGCAGTCTCTTCGTCTTCCATGATTTTGTGGCCACCCTTCGTTGTAAATAGGGGGTGGACCTCTGTCGTTGGTATAACTCTTCGATGTATTCGCCACCTGTTAAAATATCTTTTTTTCCATGAGTATACTCCTCCTCGACTTTAAAAACCCTGTTTTTGCAATGATTTTTTCCTGCCATCTTTTTATTTTTTCATGCAAAGTTTGCTAAAAAATTTTGCATTCTTTCTTTTTTCCTTGCATGCATATTGATCCATTCTTCTTTGGTTATTTCATTTTTTTTTTACCAGTTTTCAATTTTTTATACTTTTTTCATCTACGTTTTTCCTTTTCCTGTTTTCCATTGGGTTTTAAAATTTGGAGTCATCCAATTCTTAGTTTCTTTCTATTTATGACTGGTATTATTCTTTTGCTGTCGCTGATGCTATCTTTTTCATTGCCCTTTTTCCCCTTAGTGGGGAGTTGATCTAGGCCACGATTTGTTTTCCAACTTTATCTTGTATTTTTTTTTTGATTTTTTCGTCGTTTGTAGCATGTTCATTTTTAGTTTTGGGGTTCTTTTTTCTTTTTACAATTTTTAAAATTTTTTGCATCGCCCGATAAATGGGACATATCACTTCCCAGTGTGCACCTGGCATGGACTTACAAAATGTTATAGAGTTTTCGGAAGCGTTCTTAAAACAGGATGTATTTTTGATTTGGGTTTTGTCGCCCGGGCTTTTCCCTGTCAGCACTTCTTGGGTGTTTCAAACCATGTGTTTTATGACAGCCCGTTTTTTTTCCCTTTCAAAACCCTTTCCCTGAGCGTCCCTCTTTCATTCCACTCCCATCCAAATGGGCCCAAATGGGTTTCATCTTTCCCCCTTTTCCCACCCTTTTAATTGAGTCACCCATTATTTTCTGATACTTGAACTTCAGTTGCTCATTGCAAGGCAAGAAACCCGCTCAGTACGAGCACTGCTCCTATAGAAATAGTTTTTGCCCACTATAGGTTACTCTCAAAGAATGTCTGGTAATCAAAAGAAAAAGAATACAGATAAAACGTGAAGGGGGCTTCCCCTTTATTTGGGGTCCTCGCTCGGGAGGGTGGATTATGTGCGCAGGTAACCCCCGATCTCATCCAGCGCTGTCCCCATCAAAAATCTCAGAATGGGTACTGGAAGTAGGACTATCACAAAAAAAGGAAAATTGGAAAATCCAAACAGGAAATGGAAAGAATGAACCTAATATACAGGGCTTTCAGAATGAGATGGAAAGGACGGGTGCATAACACCACAACTCACCATTCTTTCTCAGAAGGATTTAAAAACCAAAAAGGGGTTGGCATGATTCAGATCCAAAAAAACCCCAAAAACCATCAAAGGTTTCTGGAGTAAATGACAGAGTCCTAAGAAACTTAAAGGGGACATTTTTTAAAAAATTGGGAAAAGTCAAGTTATGCACCCCCAGCTGATAAAGAGACGCAGAAATTGAGGGTTTTATGAAAAAATCGAAAAGGCAATGAAGTGCCAGTGTAATGGAAACTTTTAAAAAAACAAATCCCCCTGACAAAGTTTCTTCCTTTGTCAGGGAAAGCTCAGACAGCAACTGTTTTGCCGGTTATAGAGCAAAACTGCATTGTGCCCCCCGTTAAAAGGGCCCGAAAGTCGGCCCAGGCATCCGAATTTGGCATAAGAGGAATTCTTTAGTCTTGAGAAGGGGGGGGGAAGCAGGAGATGACCAAAAGGCAGTGAAAACAGTGACATTTTACAAAAAAGGAACGAATAACGTTGCCCAAAGTTGAGAATTTATTTTTATCTTGTTCTTTGCTTTGCTTTGTTGTTGTTGTTGTTGTGGGGGGAGGGGGGGGGGGGATTTATAACGAAAATGGCAATGATAAATCTAAAAACGTGCTGTTATAACTGCAAATTATTTGTAATGAGAGAGAGATATAGAAAGGGGGGAGGGAGAGAGAGAGAGAGAGAGAGAGAGAAGAGAGGGGGGGGGGGGGGGGGGGGAGGGGAGGGAGAGAGAGAGAGAGAGAGAGAGAGAGAGAGGAGAGAGAGAGAGAGAGAGAGAGAGAGAGAGAGAAAGAAGAGAGAGAGAGAGACAGACAGACAGACAGACAGACAGACAGGCAGAGACAGAATTTGTACTTGTATATCACTTTAAGTCACACACAGTAGATCTTCTCTGCATGAAATTCGGGTTGCTCTACGCAGGGAGAGCGCATCACAAGATCAGCACCACACATTATTATTTTATTCTTTTCCTGTCAGCATGCGTACTGTTTTCCCTATCAGAATGGCTTTTCTTTAATAGAAATTTTCCAGGGCCAGCCCTGTTGTTGCCGTGTGTTCTTTTACGTGCGCTAAATGGGTCTTGGACAAACGGGACCTCGGTTTTTCGTCTCATCCGAAAGACTAGCACCCAAACCACCCCTCATCACAGTTTAGTATTGAGAGGAAAAGTTTCGGGCACAAACAGGAATCGAACCCGGACCCAGACCCCTTTCGAAGGAGGACTTTTCGATTTCTAGGCAAGTGCGTTACCTCTAGACCACGATCCACTGAGTTATGCATGCATGTTCGTGTCAAAATTTACTGACACTAGATTAAAAGATACATCGACTGAATTTGAACGGCAGCGGTTCTGGAGTTGCTATCTCAGCGATCGACGAAGAAGAAGGGTAGCAGCAGCAATCAGGCGCTGGGGGGAAAAGAACCCAGCTTTTGAGGTGTGCATATTACCATACTTTTTTTTTTTTAATCTGTGTCAATCTGTTTGCAAATTAAAGGGGGGGAGGTGGGGTGGGGGGGGGGGTGACGAGTTGGTGTACGTAGGTGTGATATGACAAGAATCGGAATCTTAAGGGGGAATATTTTACAGTTTCATCGTTACAGTTCAGTCTTCTGTCTGTCGGTCGTCGTCGGTCGGTCGGTCTCTCTCTCTCTCTCTCTCTCTCTCTCTCTCTCTCTCTCTCTCTCTCTCTCTCTCTCTCTCTCTCTCTCTCTCTCTCTCACTCTCTCTCAGGGCAAGGGCCAGATTAAAACAAACAACAACAAAAGATAACAAAATATGAAATATACACACGGAGACACATGCGAGCGCTCTCGCACGCACGCACACCTGCGCACGCACATAGACAGACAGACAGAGGGACACACACACACACACATATTACGCTATCAGGGCTGATATAGTGTCCAATATCGTGTGTGCGTTCGTGCGCGCGCGCGTGTGTGTGTGTGTGTGTGTGTGTTGTGTGGTGGTGTGTTGGGGTGTGGTGCGTGTGTATGCCGCGCGCGTAGGGTGTGTGTGTTTGTGTGTGGGTTGTCGCGCGCATGTGTGTGTGTGTGTGTGTGTGTAAATGTACTTGTTGTTATGTTATTTTTTTAAACAGTTGTGTTTGTGAATAAATTGATACAACGCTATACTGTTTTTGTTTAAAGTTTTAACTAATTTCAGGCTTCTTTTTTTTTAAACTCTCGATTTTCTTCATTGTTGTACTTGCGTTTTCAATTTTTTTTTACATACATGTAATGTCTTTCACAAGCTGGCTCACACATGGTCTCGGGATATTTGTATGTTTCTGATATCTATCTCCCTGTCTGTCTGCCTGTCTGTCTGCCTGTCTGTCTCTCTGCCTGTCTGTCTGTCTCTCTGTCTGTCTGTCTCTCTGCCTGTCTGTCTGTCTGTCTGTCTGCCTGTCTGTCTGCCTGCCTGCCTGTCTGTCTGCCTGTCAGCCTGCCTGCCTGCCTGTCTGTCTCTCTGTCTGTCTGCCTGTCTGTCTGTCTGCCTGTCTGTCTGCCTGCCTGCCTGTCAGCCTGCCTGCCTTCCCGTCTGTCTGTCTCTCTGTCTGTCTGCCTGTATGTCTGTCTGCCTGTCTGTCTGCTCTGCCTGTCAGCCTGCCTGCCTTCCCGTCTGTCTGTCTGTTGTCTGTCTGTCTGTCTGTCTGTCTCAGCCTGTCTGCCTGCTGTCTGTCTGCTGACTGCCTGCTTGCTATCTTTGTATCGTTCTCTGTTGCTCTGTTCTGCTGTCTTGTCTGTCTGTCCTGTCTGTCTGTCTGCTCTGTCTTGCCTGCCTGTCTGTCTGTCTGACTTCCTGCTTGCTATCTTGTATCGTTCGGTCTGTTGCTCTTTCTGTCTGTCTGTCTGTCTGTCTGTCTGTCTGCCTGCCTGTCTGTCTGCCTGACTTCCTGCTTGCTATATTTGTATCGTTCGGTCTGTTGCTCTTTCTGTCTAGTTTCTGTCTCCACCTCTGTGTGTGCGTGTGTCTGTCTGTCTGTCTGTCTGTTTCTATGTCAGTGTCAGTGTGTCTGTCTCTTGGTCTCTGACTCTTTCTCTCTCACACACACACACACACATACGTACGCGCGCGCGCGCGCGCACACACACACACACTCACAAACACATACGCACGCACGCACACACATGCACACAAACACGCACGCACGTACCCACGTACGCACACACACGAACCACCAACACTACCACTACCAACAACAACAACAACAACAACAGCAACAACTTTCTATCAGACCTTTGATCCAGCTCTGATGAAATAGATAACAGGAGGGGTGCGGGGCGGGGGGGGGGGGGGGGGGGGGGGGGGGGGGGGGGGAGGTGGAGGGGAGGCAGGGAATTCGAACTCGAAAGATTTATTCATAAAAAGGTCATTAACCCATATATGAAGGGGGTTGCAGAACTGCTTAGTATTTTGCTGGGAGGGGAGGGAGAGAGAGAGGAGAGGAGAGGGGAGGGAGGGGAGAGAGAGAGAGAGAGAGAGAGAGAGAGAGAGAGAGAGAGAGAGAGAGAGAGAGAGAGAGAGAGAGAGAGACCCAACAGCAACAACGACAAAATGTTATTGTATAACAACAAAAACTCAGTTACAAAAAAACAACCAAAAAAAAAAAACAACCTATGATTTGGTTTAAATAGTCTTTATTCAAAAATGAGTATAAGTATTAATAATAATGATAATAATAATGTATGGAATTTATATAGTGCTGAATCTTGTAAAGCAACAAATCAAAGAGCTTTTTTTTTAAATGTATGCGTGGGTATGCAGTTTTGGTTTTTTTTTAATTGTGTCATCTGTTCCCACGGGCACACAATAGCCTACTCTTTCGAACAGCGGAATAGGATTTAACGTGTGCGCAAGATGTTCTGCATGCGTTCGCACACGGGGTCTCGGTTTATAGTCTCATCCGAAGCATTGAAAACAAACACACACACAGCTCAATTAACACAATAAACATTAACATAAACATAACGGCTGCTGAGCTGCAAAATGTAAACCAACAACAACAACAAACATTTTCATCAATTGCAATCTTTTGCTAATGTAAGAAAAAAAGGAAAAACAACACAAGAAACTATCGATTTGTAGAGTAAACACACATAAAAAACAAACAAAAAAAAGTTTGAATAGGAAACCGAGAGAGAGAGAGAGAGAGAGAGGGGGGGGGGGGGGGGGGGGGTGTTCCTTTGGCAAGAGCTCCGAGGTTCACCACTGGTGACATTTTTGCGTATGTAACCGTTTTAACCATATTATAACAGCACTTCCACTTCGGAATAATGTTAAAAAGGCGACACCAGTGCGTGTGCGGTTGTGTTTTTTTGGTTTGGTTTGGTTTGGGGTTGTTTTGGGTTTTTTATATTTTGTCAACCATTCCTAGCTACGGCACGTGATGACCAACTCTTCCGAAAGCGGAACGAGGGGGGGTGGGGGGTGGTGAGTGTGTGTAAGTGTGTAAGTGTGTGTGTGTGTGTGTGTGTGTTTGTGTGGGTGCGTGTGTATGCTCGCGCGCATATGTGTGTGTTTGTGTGGGTATGCGCGCGCATGTGTGGGGTGTGTTTGTGTGTGTGTGTGTGTGTGTGTGTGTGTGTTGTGTGTGTGTGTGTGGGGTGTGTGTGTGTGGTGTGTATGTAACATCTGTTTATGTAATATTATTCTGAACAGTCATGTGTTTGGGAATAAATTGCATACAAGCCCTACACTGTTTTTTGTTTAATTTACAACTTTCAGAGCTTCTTTTTTTTTAAACTCCTCCGATTTTTCCTATCATTGTTGTTGTTGCTGTTTCATTCTTTTTTTTCTTTTTTTTAAACATGTAATGTCTTTCACAAGCTGGCTCACACATGGTCTCGGGATATTTGTACGTTTCTGATATCTATCTCCCTGTCTGTCTGCCTGTCTGCCTGTCTGTCTGTCTGCCTGCCTGTCTGTCTCTCTGCCTGTCTGTCTGTCTCTCTGTCTGTCTGTCTCTCTGCCTGTCCCGTCTGTCTGTCTGCCTGTCTCTCTGTCTGTCTCTCTTCTCGCCTGTCTGTCTGTCTGTCTGCCTGTCTGTCTGCCTGCCTGCCTGTCTGTCTGCCTGTCAGCCTGCCTGCCTGTCTGTGTGTCTGTCTCTCTGTCTGCCTGCCTGTATGTCTGTCTGCCTGCCTGCCTGTCAGCCTGCCTGCCTGCCTGCCTGCCTGCCTGTTTGTCTGTCTGTCTGCCAGCCTGTATGTCTGTCTGTCTGCCTGCCTGCCCGCCTGCCTGCCTGCCCGTCTGTCTGTCTGTCTGCCTGCCTGTCAGCCTGCCTGCCTGCCTGTCTGTCTGTCTGCCTGCCTGCCTGCCTGCCTGCCCGTCTGTCTGTCTGTCTGTCTGTCTGCCAGCCTGTATGTCTGTCTGTCTGCCTGTCTGTCTGTCTGCCTGCCTGTCAGCCTGCCTGCCTGTCTGTCTGTCTGACTTCCTGCTTGCTATATTTGTATGGTTCGGTCTGTTGCTCTTTCTGTCTAGTTTCTGTCTCCGCCTCTGTGTGTGCCTGTGTCTGTCTGTCTGTCTGTCTGTTTCTTTCTATGTCAGTGTCTGTGTGTCTGTCTCTTGGTCTCTGACTCTTTCTCTCGCACACACACACATACGCACACACACACACACACACTCACAAACACATACGCACGCACGCACACACATGCACACAAACACGCACGCACGTACCACGCACGCACACACACACACACATACCACCAACACTACCACTACCAACAACAACACCAAAAGCAACAACTTTCTATCAGACCTTTGTTCCAGCTCTGATGAAACAGATAACAGGGAGGGGTGCGGGGCGGGGGGGGAGGGGGGGGGGGGGATGGCAGGCAGGGAATTCGAAGTCGAAAGATTTATTCATAAAAAGGTCATTAAAAGCATATATGAAGGGGGTTGCAGAACTGCTTAGTATTTTGCTGGGAGGGGAGGGAGAGAGAGAGAGAGAGAGAGAGAGAGAGAGAGAGAGAGAGAGAGAGAGAGAGAAGAGAGGATGAGAGAAGAGAGAGAGAGAGAGAAAGGGAACAGCAACAACGACAAAATGTTATTGTATAACAACAAAAACTCAGTTACAAAAAAAGAAAAACAAAAACTATGATTTGGTTTAAAAAAGTCTTTATTCAAAAATGAGTATAAGTATTAATAATAATGATAATAATAATGTATGGAATTTATATAGTGCTGAATCTTGTAAAGCAACAAATCAAAGAGCTTTTTTTTAAAAATGTATGCGTGCGTATGCAGTTTTGGTTTTTTTTTAATTGTGTCATCTGTTCCCACCGGCACACAATAGCTTACTCTTTCCAACAGGGGAACAGGATTTAACGTGTGCGCAAGATGTTCTGCATGCGTTCGCACATGGGGCCTCGGTTTATAGTCTCATCCGAAG
>CM054167.1:23332250-23337250 GCA_028751875.1 Rapana venosa | reverse complement strand
ACAATGTGCAATATCAACAATATTGCCCCTAGATAATGGGTATCAACAGAATAAAGAATTAACAATACGATGCTGACACATCATTTATATCTTTGATTCAGTAACATCGAAACAACTATAAAAAACAAAAACCCAGAGATGATAGAATACTGAAAGATAGACAGACAGACAGACAGAGAGATAGATAGATAGATAGATAGATAGATAGATAGATAGATAGATAGATAGATAGATAGATAGATAATTGTGTGAATCAGTTATATCAAATCAAAGAATGAAAATCTGAATAGATATATATGACTAAAAAGAATACAGAGTGAGAGAGGAGGAGTTTTTTTATATCATCAAAGAAGAAATACAATAAGAACCCTTCTGTTTGGGGCATTGATAATAATAATAATAATAATAATAATAATAATAATAATAATAATAATAATAATAATAATAATAATAATAATACATGGAATTTATACAGCGCTATATCTTGCAAAAAACAAATCAAATCGCTTTCATTCATCTTAGTCTTTCACATGCAGCCAGTTACAATTAATTGATTTTTACAAATTCAAATGTAAACACACACACGCGCACAAATAATAGTTTTTTTACAAATTCAAATGTAAACACACACACGCGCACAATTAATAGTTGTTACAAATTCAATTGTAAATACACGCGCGCGCGCGCACGCACGCACGCACGCACGCACACACACACACACACACACACACACACAAAGGTTGTACACTCGGGCAGGGTGATGGGGGGGGGTTGGTTGCTGAGGGAAGGGACAGAAATGAGATGAAACAAGAGGTTAGGTTTGAAATAAATGTGTCTTTAGGCTGGATTTAAAAGCATCATAAGAAGGCTTTTGGCACAGAGAGAGAGAGGGGGAGGTCATTCCAGATCGATGGACCAGAACCAGAGAAAGACCAACAGCCAACAGT
Source organism: Rapana venosa (assembly GCA_028751875.1). Classification (NCBI taxonomy): domain Eukaryota; kingdom Metazoa; phylum Mollusca; class Gastropoda; order Neogastropoda; family Muricidae; genus Rapana; species Rapana venosa. Next base: position 23,336,303 of record CM054167.1, on the reverse strand, counting down.
GGACTGGTTGAATCTAGGTATTCTTAAGCACAAGGTATCTGCAGCAGAGCGGAGGGAACGAGGAGTGTACAGGTGAAGACATTCACAGAGGTAGGAAGGTGCTGTTTTGTGAAGACATTTGTAACAGAGGGTACAGATCTTATAGTTTACTCTCTGTGGCACAGGCAGCCAGTGGAGAGATTGCAAGAGAGGAGTAATGTGCTCAGATTTTTTATTTCTGAGGACTAGTGGAGCTGCAGAGTTTTGTATACGTTGAAGAAGGTGGATAGATGAATCTGTCAGACCAGCCAGAAGAGACTGCAATAGTCCAGATGTGAGAGAATGAGAGACGTGACTAGTTTGGATGTTGCATCAGTGGACAGATACTTTCGAACTGCACTAATGCGCCGTAATTGATAGTAGCACGACTGGCAGGTTTGGGTGATGAATTTTTGCATGGAGAGTGTGTTGTCGATAACTACCCCTAGATATTTCACTGCAGTGGATAGAGGGACAGACGTATTGCCGAATTCTATTGCAGCTGTTGTGATGGAAGAGAGTTTGTGCTTGGTCCCTACAAGCATGGCTTCGGTTTTATATGCATTTAGCTGTAACTTGTTTTGTATCATCCAATTTTGTATATCTTGAAGGCAGTAGGACATGTTTGTCAAGAGAGGAGGCAGATTTTCGGGACTTTCACTGCTAAGAATCTGAGAGTCATCTGCATAAAAATGGTGGCTGATTTGATGATGGTTTATTATATGTGAAAAAAGTGGGGCAGTGTAGATTGTGAAAAGAACAGGGCGAGAACTGATCCCTGTGGGACTCCACATTCCAGTTTGGCAGGTGTTGATTGAATCTTATTTACTGTAACTGTGTGGAATCGGTCTGTAAGGTATGAACTGAACCAGGTGAGGCTGAGTCTTTAATACAAAACGGTTTTTGGAGACGGTAGAGAAGAATTCAGTGGTCTATAGTGTCGAAGGCTGCAGATAAGTCGAAGAGAGTGAGAAGGGAGATTTTTCCTGAGTCAGAAGGGTAATTCACATACACATACACACATTGCGACGAATGACTTCACATTGCAACAGATGGCCGATTCATAATATGCTATTCGTTAACGACTGTGTATACTTGAGTGATGGAGCAAACGTAATGAGAACAGTCACATACACTCATATACCAACAAGACATAAATCATGTTTGACTGCCGTTCGAAAGGTTGTACACATACAGGATTGCAAAACGAATTTAAAAAGCAATCAAACTGTTGTTGTTGTTGTTGTTGCTGTTGTTGTTGTTGTAGAAGTAGTAGTTAGTAGTAGTAGTAGTAGTAGTAGTAGTAGTAGTAGTAGTAGTAGTAGTAGTAGTAGTAGTAGTAGTAGTAGTAGTGATAAATCATCATCATCAGTACATGACCTTGGCGGTCGCGGAGGAGACACGATGCCGTGGTAAGCCTCCTCCATCCATCTCGGTCCTCGGCTCTGCGCAGTAGTGCCGAGTCATTCATCCTGGTCCATTCTCTGATGTCGTCCATCCATGACTTGTTCTGTCTTCCCCTCTTTCTGCCACCTTCGAGTGTTCCCTGCAGTACCGTTTTTGGCAGAGTGTTGTGGCGGGTGACGTGGCCGAACCATGTCAGCTTTTTCTTCTTGACGATGGTGAGAAGGGGTTCCTGTGGACCTGCCAGCCGTGTAATTTGGCTCTTGACAAATTCATTGGTCTTTCGTTCTCTCCAGGATATGCCCAGTAGTTTTCTATGGCATTTTGTTTCAAATGACTGGATTCGCTTTTCTGTTTCAACAGTCAATGTCCAGGTTTCACTTCCGTACAGCAGGATCGTCTGAATTAGGGCTTTGTAGAGCTTTAGTTTGATTGGGAAACTGATCTCTTTACTTTTCCATATGGTGGTGAGTTTTGTCATGGAAGATGTTGCCATGGCTATTCTGACTTTGATTTCTGTCGTCGATCGCTCGTCCTTTGTGAGTGTAGCGCCAAGGTATTTAAAGCGTCTACCTCTCCAGTTGCTGGCCGTTCATGTAAATTTTAGCAGTGGCGTTGCTCGTGCTGTTCACAAGTACTTTACTTTTCTCCGAGCTCACCTCCATCCCATATGCTCCAGCTCTGTTCTCAAGTCTGGTCGTAAGATCTTGCAGCTCTGTGTTACTTCCGCCCATGAGGTCAATGTCATCGGCAAATCGCAAGTTGTTGAGTGATCTGCCGCCAATGGAGATGGTAGAGTGGAAGTCATGGAGGGTCTCTCTCATAATGTTTTCCAAGAACAGATTAAACAGGACTGGAGATAACAGGCATCCTTGTCGAACCCCAACTGTGGTTTTGAAGTAGTCTCCGACCTGATTGTTCAGAAGGACTGCACTGCTTGCGGTGTTGTATAGTGCTTCACTATACAACACTAGTCCTTCTTCAATGCCAAACATTCTGAGGACCTGCCACAGGCCTTCGTGCCATACTCTGTCGAAAGCCTTCTTGAAATCGATGAAGTTGTGGAACAGGTCTCTCTGATGTTGAAGATGTTTTTCCATCAGGATCATGCAGTTAAAAATCTGTTCGATTGTGCTCCTGCCTGCCCTGAACTCAGCTTGTTCCTCTGCAAGGTGTTCTTCTTCCTCCTTCTTGAGTCGATTCAAAATAACTTTGAGTATGATCTTGCTGGCGTGGCTGATGAGGCTGATTGTTCTATAGTTTTGGCATTGGCGTAAATTCCCCTTCTTGGGCAGAGATATGATGAGTGATTGTGTCCATTCTGTTGGCCACTGTTTGTCTCCCAAATCTTCTGACTGGTAGTGATAAAAAGAACAACAATAATGACGATAATAATAATAATAATAATAATAATAAGGATGATGATGGTGATGGAGGATGATATAGTGATGATGATGATAATAATGGTAATGATAATTATAATAATGATAACAATACCAAGAAGAATGAGAGGGGGAGAGGCTTAGGTACGAAAGCTATGGTGTGTGTTAACACATGGGTACCTGCCCATTTGGTCATCAACAGGTGTTTGTTTGTTTGTTTGTTTCATCAAAAAGTGCCGGTATGGATACCATACTCTACAGAACCACCACCACCACCCCCCACCCACCACCACCACCCGGAAGAGTAGGCCATTTCATACAGGCCAATCAAATACTGACACATCCAATTATCAATTCAGTACCCTAGAGCAAAGTGTAGCAAGAGAATTACCATAATATCATTGCCAAAATGAACAGCAGTGATTTGAGAGGTACACTTCCGCCTTCAAAGTAAGCCCAGGGAACTTGCAATGGCAGATATGTTGGGGTTGTTTGTGTGTGTGTGTGTTTTTTTAGGGGGGGGGGGGGGTGTTGGTTTTTGGGTGTGTGGGGTTTTTTTTAGCACTACTTAACCCGACCTCTTGAGAGCAGAAGAACAGACGGTTTGAGTTTGAGGGACTGGGGGGGGGGACCCCAGTCCTCAACTCAAACCCCCCCCCCCCCCCCCCCCCCCCCCCCCCCCCCCCCCCCCCCCCCCCCCCAAAGAATATAGGCTACATTCGATGAACCGTGAACTTTTTAAAAATTATTTTTTAACAGCCTACATTTTGAACAACCTTAGTCTGGGTCACTGGGTCACTTCCGGCTCCAAATTCTCTGTCAGGGACCTCGTTCGTTGGGTGAAGGTCGTGTTGCTCACCTTTGACCTCTCTGTGCAATTCAGCGTGCCCGTGGCTATTTTCTACTTGAAATTTCGACGTTTAGTTTTTTTTCTTCCCGATTTTATTCTTGTTGGTGTTTTTTTTTTTGAATGGGAGAGGAGACATGTGTTCAGTTGTATAAAATAAACGCTACACAATGCCACCACACCAAAACGATAACACAAAAGAAGGAATGCAATGGAAGTAGAATGAAATGCAATACAGGTGTTGGGGGGTGGGGGGGGGGGGGGGGTAGGTGTATGTCAAGTCAAAAATACTTATATCCATCCCACGAAAGTCAGTTACAAAATACCATTTACTGCTGTTGAGATTTCAAGCAGAAATAAGAGATTGGCAGGCTGAAATCCACAGAGAGGGAGAGGTCAATA
>CM054167.1:23325647-23326750 GCA_028751875.1 Rapana venosa | reverse complement strand
GTTTAATCTTAAATTATATTTACCACATTAATTATATTCACCACATAAACATTTAACATCTTTGCTGAATTTTGTCATGAATGCATTTAATCTTATCCTGAAAACTAATGTCTTGATTACAATAATGCCTTAAGTTGCTTTCGTACAATTTTAAGCAGATTTAAATATTTCCTTCCTTTAGTTAAACTAGATTCATTGTGGGTATTCCAAGTTAACTTTGAAGAGAGAAAAACACCTACAAAATTTTACTAGGTGTTTATACTCAACTATCTCATTTTCAATTTTGAACACAGGTAAGTTGTCTGGATTGCCACCGTTGTTAAAAAGCATCATATGCGGGGTTTTTTCTGTAGATAATTTTAGACCATTTTCAATTACGTACTTATTTAAATGATCAAGGTATTTGGGTATAGTTTTTAAAATATAATTTAAAGACATTTTCGTGTGTTTTGCTTCATAATAACATTCATCTACATGCATAATATTATGTCGTCTGCATAATTACTGTACTAAGACAACGTTCTGAGACAAACGTTTAGCAAGATTATGTAACAAGATATTAAAAATAACTGGTGTTATAACGGAGCCTTGTGGTAAGCCCATATCAAGATATCTAGGATCCCAATAGTTATTTCCTACCTTTACTTGAATGTATCTATTGCTAAGAAAACTCTTGATACAATGATAAATGTTACTGGAAAGACCAGTTGTCTTCAACTTACTTAATAACTGTATATGCTAAACTTGATCATAGGCTTTATTTATGTCAAAAAATGTTGCAAGAGCTTCGTTTTTTTTTCTATATGCAAATTGTTGTTAAAGTTTAACGAAATTATCTACCGCATAATTATCTACCTCTCCGAAACGCCGCTTGGTTGCTTGCGGTAAGATGTTCTGCGCGCGTTCGCACACGGGGTCTCAAGTTTATAGTCTCATCCGACGGACTTTTAGAGGGGAGTGGAGTTGGTGCTGATGGTAAGGTCAGAGGAAAAATACCCTCGATTAGGTGCCTCGGTTTTGGGGTCGAACCCAGTACGTCAGATCATGAGTTCAACACTCTAACCACTAGCCTAGCCTACCCTCCCCCCTTCCCCCCTCCCCCT
>CM054167.1:23320647-23323147 GCA_028751875.1 Rapana venosa | reverse complement strand
ACATTGCAACACAATTCAATACAATACATTACAATTCCATGCAATACAACACAACACAACATAATACCAATTTCATTGTATGGCTGGCAGTGTGACAGTCCTCGATACGGCCTCTGTGGTCGGCGGGGCTATAAACAACAGGATTGGATTGGACTGGCACTCTGTGTGTGTGTGTGTGTGTGTGTGTGTGTGTGTGTGTGTGTGTGTGTGTGTGTGCGTGCGTGTGTGCGTGTGCGTGCGTGCGTGTGTGTGCGTGCGTACGTGCGTGCGTGCGTGTGTGCGTGCGTGTGTGCGTGTGTGTGTGTGTGTACATTCGAAAAATGATCTCGCATCAGATGTCGTTCTTGCTTTTTTCCAGACCAAACAAAACCATCTGTGCACACGACGCTTCATTTAAACTTTTGAAGCTTGCCACTGAGCAGAACGAAGCTGGTGTCTAGAATTAGAAAGCTAAGTTTGAACTTGTTCCTCGAGTTCAATGGAAAAAGTAGAGAGTTACCCAGCTACCTGGCAAAACTCTGTGTTATTTTATTGTCAACTTTCTTTTCTGTTTTCCTTTCCTGGCTACACCCCCGAGGTTCACCACCTGCGTTCGGCTGCACACCGGTATTAAAAAAATTCACTCTTTTCCTTCTGTTTTTCTATTTGATTCTTATATTCATACCGCACGTACTAAGTAAGGCATCTACAGAAATAAAAACCACTTTTTGTGAAAGACTAGCCTCTGACTCAAAACTCATGTGATTTTTAACAAATTTGGTAGGTTTGAAATTTTTTTAATTTTTCAGCAATCAGTCCTTTGTCGTCTGCTAGCTTCCTTGCCGCAATATGCATGCGCGGGGTCAACGCTGTAGGAATGCAAGCAATCCTCATTTGATGGTTATTTCCAACTTTCTCGTGACTATCTGGTATTGCTCTATGTCCTCAATCCCGAAAACATGTGCACAGTCCATTTTTTCATGCTTTAAAAAAGAAAGTGAAAATCACCAACTTTTTTTTTCCACTCGCATTCTATAAAAGATACTACATGATCCCCAAATTAATACCGGTGTGTAGCCTTCGAGATTGTTTCGCGTATGCGACCGGTTTTTTTGCACGTCATTAAGGTATCAATCTGACTTTGGAGGTGATGTCTAAAACAACGATATCTGTGTGCATGCGCGGTTGGCTGGGTTTTTTGTTTTGTTTTGTGTCGGTTTTTGTTGTTGTTTGTTTTGTGTGTTTTTTAGTGGGTGTTGTTTGGGTTTTTTTAAATCCGTTTCTGTCAGTATGAATGACCTACTCTTCCCAAAACAAAACAAAACAAAATCGGAACGGGTTTTAATTGTTGACTTCAATTTTACGTCTGTTCACTTTTAGGGTTTTAATATGTGTCGCAAGATGTTCTGCCTGCGTTCGCACTCGAGGGCTCGGTTTTATAGTCTCATCTGCAGGACTATTTTTTTTAGAAATTTCTTTTATATCGAGGATAATGGAATAAGCACTTATGTGCTTTTTTACATCCAGTCCCCGTGTGTATGCGGTTTTGTAAATTCTGTCATCCGTTCCCACCGGCATACAATGGTCTACTCTTACGAAAAGCGGAACATGATTTAATGTGTGCGCAAGATGTTCTGCCGTGCGTTCGCACACGGGGCCTCGGTTTATAGTCTCATCGGAAGGACTTTTGGGGAGAGTGGAGTCTGCACTGATGTTAACTCCAAGGGAAAATATCCCCTTGAACGGGAATTGAACCCGGGTCGTCAGATTGCGAGCGCAATGTTCTAACCACTAGGCTAGAACATTGACTATTGGGGGGAGTGGAGTCAGTACTGATGTTAACTCCGAGAGGAAAACAAATTCCCTTGGAACGGGTGGTGGTCTGAACCCAAGCTCAATCCCGGGCCGTCAAATCACGAGCATAATATTCTTTCTTCTTCTTCTTCTTCTTCTTCTTCTTCTTTTTCTTTCTTCATCGAACGCTCAGACAGCAACTATTGTTGTCTGTCGTATGCGCTAAAATGCGTTGCGTTGCCGCTAAGCCCCTGACAAGTCAGGCCCAGCACATCCGACTTTGGCATGAGAGAGAATTGTTATCTTTTTAAGTCTTTCTAGAAAAAAAAAAGGTAGAAGAATGGACCAAGAAGGAAGAAAGTAGACGAGAAGGAGGTGACAGGAAGAAAAGGAACAAGGCAAAAACAAAGAGAAAGATAGAAAAGATGGAATTCCTAGCACCGAATTTCCAGGTTGGGAGGGGGGGAGGGGGGGATGCTAGTTGTACTGACAGGTTCCCCGGCATACCCACAGGGGATAACCGATACACGGTGTGAGGGACTGATACTTTTGAATTCTGATTTGCAGAATCTCGTCTGCAGGGATCGACCCACTAAAGACCCCACGGAAGAAAACGGTCCTTCCTGACCGACCTGTGGATTTGGGGGGAGGGGATTTTCAAACATTCCGGGGAGTGGAACCGTGGAAAGGAAAATACAGCAAAAGCTATCCCTCCAACTGTCCTGTG
>CM054167.1:23313147-23315647 GCA_028751875.1 Rapana venosa | reverse complement strand
ATTTTGTGTGCGTCAAAATCATGATTCCGAACAATACAAACAATATGTTGCAAAAACTTGGCAAAGAGACGCAAATAGAACAAAAACACAGAACAATTGAACACTATGCTAAAAGCAGAACCTGTCCAATTGCAAATCAATCCTTAATTTAAGTAAAACTATGACAGTCTCACAGAGCCGTACTTTTCGAAAAAAAAAGAAAAAAAAGATTGGAGACGGCATCAGCGACAGAAACAGCGACAGTGTGTGTGTGTGTGTGTGTGTGTGTGTGTGTGTGTGTGTGTGTGTGTGTGTGTGTGTGTGTGTGTGTGTGTGTGTGTGTGTGTGTACGTGTATGTACGTGTGTGTGTGTGTGTGTGTGTGGTGTGTGTGTACGTGTGTGTGTGTGTACGTGTGTGTGTACGTGTGTGTGTGTGTGTGTGTGTGTGTGTGTGTGTGTGTGTGTTCGCGCGCGCGCGCGCGTGTGTGTGTGTGTGTGTGTACATGTGTGTGTACGTGTGTATGTGTGTGTGTATGTGCGTGCGCTCGCGCGCTCTCTCTCTCTCCCCCCCCCCCCCTCTCTCTCTCTCTCTCTCTCTCGTGAAGTACTGGTTTTCAAATCAACACTTTTGCCTCAATAACTACCTCAATCCTAACTTAATGTAAAATCAATGCACATTACAAAATGTTTTGACTCATAATCTAGTAGGTGTGTCTGGTTTGCTATGATTTTAAAGTTTCTTTCTTGTTTCTCACCTAACTTTCTTTGTATAAAAGCTTGGTGCATCGGTGTGAAGCAAAATGCAGGGATTTTTTTTTAAAAATGTATACTACTTTAAGTCACGGTAGATTTCTCTGCGTGAAATTCGGGCTGCTCTCCCCGGGGAGAGCGCGTCGCCACAAGAGCAGCGCCACCCTTTTTTTCTGTTCCTGTCTGCAACTGTATTTGTTTCCCTGTCAGAGTGGCTTTGTTTTTTTACAGAATTTTGCCAGGGACAACTCTCTTGCTGCCGTGGGTTCTTTTAAGTGCGCTAAATAATTATATGTAACACACGGGACCTCGGTTTATCGTCTCATCCGAAAGACTAGCACCCAGACCACCACTCACGGTCTAATGGATGGGGGTAAAGTTTCGGGCCCAAATGGGGTTCGAACCACCGCACATTCTCGACCCAGACTTATCGCTTTCTAGACAGGCGTGTTACCACTAGACCACCGATCCATTCGTGTGGCCCAAGCGCTTTGATTTGTCTGGGCAAGATACAGCGCTATATAAATTCCATTTTTTATTATTATTATTATCATTATTATTATTATTATTATAGAATGCGATCAGTTTTACGTTCAAGAACACAAACAAAATAATGACGAAGAAAGGCAGAATTATTTTGCTAATGTTGTTTTGCATCCTCATAAGGAGGACATATTAATTACTTAAGCGTTGAGATAAAAGTCTATCATGACAAAACTAAAACCAAAACAACCTTTTAAATATAATAGAAGAAACGGTAAAAGTATGAAACAGCTTTCTTTCTTCTCGTTTCTAATGTACTCATCATAATAATAATAATAATAATAATAATAATAATAATAATAATAATAATAATGTATGGAATTTATATAGCGCTGAATCTTGTAAAGCAACAAATCAAAGCTCTCAGATGACTTTTTAAAATTTTAATATCGAGGGTAATGGAATAAGCACTCATGTGCTTTTTTACATCCAGTCCCCGTGTGTATGCAGTTTTGTAAATTTTGTCATCTGTTCCCACCGGCACACAATAGCCTACTCTTTCGAAAAGCGGAACAGGATTTAACGTGTGCGCAAGATGTTCTGACAATACTACTAGTGAAGTGGAAATATCAAGCAGAACTGAATTTAACCAGCAGCGTAGAATTGCTTACGTATACTAAAAACGCACGGATATGTATCGAATGTTGATTATTACTGTGTGTTATGTACTGCGTTATATCGTGATGCTTTCCCAAATCAACTGTGCATTGTACTGTGACCCAAGGTCGATGTGCAATTAAGCCATTTCCGAGTTCAGAGTTCTCTCCCCCCCCCCTACCCCCCACCCCTACCCCTCTCTCTCTCTCTCTCTCCTCTCTCTCTCTCTCTCCTTCTCTCTCTCTCTCTCTCTCTCTAAGAGCATGGTGTAAAGAAGCCATGTGCTTATCCACTTTAATAAACATTTCGAGTTCGAGTTATCTGTCTGTCTGTCTGTCTGTCTGTCTGTCTGTCTGTCTGTCTGTCTGTCTTCTCTCTCTCTCTCTCTCTCTCTCTCTCTCTCTCTCTCTCTCTCTCTCTCTCTCTCTCTCTCTCTTGTTGTTTGTCTGTTTTTTCTCTTTTTTATCTTCTTCTGTTGGTTTGGTTTTTCTTTCTCTTTTGTTTGTTTGTTTTGTAAGTAAAGTATGTTCTTTCGAGCCAGAAGGCCCATAGAGCCGGAGCTTATCCCGGTTTCTGTAGCGTTAAGCGAACTGATGGTTTTTCACCACCCCTGTGACAGGACGCTAGTCT
>CM054167.1:23293147-23295647 GCA_028751875.1 Rapana venosa | reverse complement strand
CATGCACTTTAAAAATCTTGTGATTCATGTCAGCTTTTTGGGTGGGTCATGGAAGCACGATCGTACCCAGCGTACATCCCCGAAGTCAGAATGCGGCTACCTTCACGGATGTGGAAATATGGTCGTATACGCAAAAATTTCACCATTGGTGATCCTGGGAGTTTTGACTAATCTGGAACCATTGATCTGGAATGATTGATCTGAAATATTGATCTGGAATGACCTTCCTCTCTCCCTTCGCCAAAAGCCTTCTTATGATTCTTCTCAAGACACATTTATTTAAAACCTAAGATTCTCCCCTCTTGTTTCATCTTATTTTTGTCCCTGCCCTCAACAGCCAAACCCCATCACCCTGCCTGAGAGTAAACCTTTGTGTGTGGGGGTGTGCGTGTGTGTGCGTGCGTGTGTGCGAGTGTGTGTATACATTTGAACTTGTAAAAGAAAAAAATCATATTAATTGTAACTGGCTGTATGTGAATGAGTAGTATGAATGAAAGCGCTTTGGTTTGTTTTTTGCAAGATATAGCGCTATATAAATTCCATGTATTATGATGATGATGATGATGATGATGATTATGATGATGATGATGATGATGATGATTATTACTAATTATTTATTACTATTATTATTGTAACAAGCCTAGGAACTGGGGGTGGGGGGACCTTTCGTATGTAAGAGAAACAAGTATTTTTTCACTGGATCCAACATCATAGTGAAAAAAGAGGCAATGAACGGTTTTTCACGAATTACATCAGTCCCTACTGCTTCACTTTTGTTTAAACTAATAATTACATTTCCCCCATGAAGATGCCGTGGGGGTCCTGTCAGTATCTAAACAGCTTCTGGAAAGTACGTGCAAATTTTCCTCTTTTCTATCCCTCTCTTTGTTTCTGTCTTGGTCCCTTTTCTTCCTGTCACCTCCTTCTTGTCTGGTTTTTTTCTGCGCTTCTTGGTCCATCCTCCTGCCTTTGCTTCCAGAAAGACTTTAAAACAGAACGCTTCTCTCCCATGCCCAGGTGGGATACTGCTGGGCCTGACTTGCCAGGCGCTTAACGGCAGCGCAACGCATTTTCGCTCCTGTGACATATATCATTAGTTGCTGTCTGAGCGTTCGACGAGGGGGGATGAATAATTACACTTCTCATATTATAAAAAACATAATGATAATAATATTTTAACATTTTTTTATATACTTCTCACATCAGTACGACGTGTCAACACGATGTTCTCTTCATTCAACGTCAAGGAATTGCACGTGCGTGTGACAATCCATCATCCTCATTCTCTGAAGTCGACAAGGGTAACAACAAAGAATTTTTTTTCTGAAAACAATGGCTTTTTCCCTGTATATAATCTGTATGACATAAACACAACGCCATCACACATCATACAACCACCACCACCAACCAAAAAAAAAAAACAACCAACCAACAACAAAAACGAAATGGGTGGCACTGCTCTTGTGTCGACGTGCTCATTTTACATACAATCATCTGCTGTGACAAAAGGGGTATACAATACACGCAACACAATTATGATACCATCACCATCATCACCTCCACCACCACCACTACTACCACTTCTACTACCGCTACTGCTACTCTCTCCCCTCCCTCTCTCTCTCTCTCTCTCTATCTCTCTGATCTCTCTCTCCCCTCTGATCTCTCTATTCTCTCTCTCTCTGATCTCTCTCTCCTTCTCTCTCTGATCTCTCTCTCTCTCTCCCTTCTCTCTCTCTCTCTCTCTCTCTCTCTTTGTATTGTTCTGTCTCTGTCTCTCATTTTCTCACTCCTCACTCTCTGTCCTCTCTGTCAGTGTATTGTACTGTCAACACGGCACAGAACTACAAAATTAAAAAAACCCACTCATTTCTCATACAAAGGCTATATCACAAAGCAAGGCGCGCGCGTGCACACAACGCACGCACACACACACACAAACACACACACAAATTATATATTATTTATATAATATATATATATATATATCTATATATAATTATATTATATATATATATATATCACTTTTCTTTTTATTTTTTTTTTCGGGGGAGGGGGGGGGGGTAGAGACGATCCCTTAACTACCTGAAGTTCAATGTCAAGGTTAGAGTTTAAAAAACAGAACACAAGGTCCAACACACACACAACACACACAACACACACACACACACACACACAACACACACACACACATGGCTTGATGAAAAAAAGCAAATGCATTGCTTATTCAATGTACCATCTGGAAATAAAATTTTGAGTTGACTTGACACACACACACACAGAACGAGACAGAGAGAGAGAGAGAGACATAGAGACAGACTGAGAGACATAGAGACAGACTGAGAGACATAGAGACAGACTGAGAGACATAGAGACAGACTGAGAGACATAGAGACAGACTGAGAGACAAAGAGACAGACTGAGAGACATAGAGACAGACTGAGAGACATAGAGACAGACTGAGAGACATAGAGACAGACTGAGAGACATAGAGACAGAC
>CM054167.1:23285647-23288147 GCA_028751875.1 Rapana venosa | reverse complement strand
GATTACTTTATAACCCTCTATCAATAAAATGTGTTCATTGTTCAGTGCTAACGCAATGAATGCCTAGTATTTTCTAACGTTTTGTTCCTGTACCTTTTTATTTTCTGTAAGTATGAACGTGAAAGAATGGATGATATAGTAGGTGAAGTAATTTGTTTGTTTGACGTTTTATGATTTTTTTTTAAATTCTTAAAACATTCTTTACCTAAGTGTGTGCGTGTGTACGCACGCGCGCAGGTGTGTATGAGTGTGTGTGTGCGTTTGTATGTACGTGTATGTAATTTGTATTTTCCAATGTATTATTTTATTGGTTTTCCTCTTTTAACTGGTTCAATTTATTGGTAAAGGTTGCAATAATGTAGTATTTCAGTATTTTCATTAACAAATTTGTTCTTAGATAGATGGCTTGATGAAAAAAAGCAAATGCATTGCTTATTCAATGTACCATCTGGAAATAAAAATTTGACTTGACTTGTTCCCTCCCTCCCTCCCAGCGTAAAAGAAGATTTGTGTCTAGTGTGTAATTTTTGCTGTACTTTGAAAAAAAATTTTACAAATTCGTTGTTTACACGCACACATACACTCCCCCATCTCCCACTTTGGTTTGAATTGTCGCCCAAGGCTGATGTTTCAATATAAAAAAAAATGTTCATTTTATTTCTCTTCCCTCCCCCTTCTCCTTCTCTCTTTCCATTCAATCAATATTTCTTTCATTCAATCAACCTTCCTTTTTTTTTTACCCCACTTTCTGGACTGAGAAGTTGTAAGCGGTTTACCTACACTTGTTTTCCTCCGCTACCGTTTCATTTGGGTGACCGTTTGCGCGCCTTGGCTTCAGTACAGTTCCCCCAGTTCACCCAGCTGTAAATGGGTACCTGCCCTCTTTAGGGTCAGGGAAGGTAAAGCAGCGAGGGAGAGGAGATGGGCGCTACCGCCCTCAATATGCTGGCCCTAGAGAAGTGAGGTCTCTGACGCCTCGCTCCCCTACGACCTTATAGGTTATGGGACTTTTTTTTTTTTTTACCGTTTCATTCCTGCATTCATTCTCATCTTCTTTTTGGTGGTTTTTTTTTTTTGTGTCTTTCTGTTTCTATGTCCACACAGGAATCGGCAACTCTTTAGTGTTCACGCCAGCAGTGACCTGTTTCAGCGGTTATTTCGTCAGACTGAGGCAACTGGCCAATGGCCTGATCATGGCTTCCTCGGGTATTGGTTCGCTTCTCGGGCCCTACTTGGCCCGCTGGTTAATCGACACCCACGGATGGCGCTTTAGGTTCGGATCCGCGCGTGTGCGGATGGGTGGCTTGATTGTGGGTGTGTGGGTGGAATGGTGTGGAAGAGGGTGAGGATGGGGTGGTTGTGGGGATGGTGGTGGTGGTGGGGGTGGGGAGGAGGGATTGAGGGTTGGGGGTGGGGTGGATTGTGTGTGTGGGCGTACACGTGGGGGGTTGTGTGTGTGTGTGTGTGTGTGTGTGTTGTGTGTGTGTGTGTGTGTGTGTTTTGTGTGTGTGTGTGTGTGTGTGTGTGTGTGTGTGTGTGTGTGTGTGTGCTTGCTTGCTTGCTTGCTTGCTTGCTTGCTTGTGTGCTTGCGTGCATGCGTGTGGTGTTGTTGTTATTGTTAGTAGTAGTAGTAGTAGTAGTAGTAGTAGTAGTAGTAGTAGTAGTAGTAGTAGTAGTAGAAGTAGTAGTAGTAGTAGTAGTAGTAGTAGTAGTAGTAGTAGTAGTAGTAGTAGTAGTAGTAGTAGTAGTAGTAGTAGCAGTATCATCATCATCATCACTATTATCATTATTTTATTTTGAAGATAATGGAATAAGGAATCATGTGCTTTATTTTTTTCCTCCTCCTCCTCCTCCGACTACTACTACTACTACTACTACTACTACTACTACTACTACTACTACTACTACCTACCTACTACTGCTACTGCTGCTGCTGCTGCTACTGCTGCTGCTGCTGCTACTCCTCCCCCTAATATTACTACTACTACTACTGCTACTGCTGCTGCTGCTACTACTGCTACTCCTCCTAATATTACTACTACTACTACTACTACTACTACTACTACTACAGCTGCTGCTGCTACTCCTCCTCCTAATATTACTACTACTACTACCACTACTACTACTACTACTACTACTACTACTACTACTGCTTGCTGCTGCTGCTGCTGCTGCTGCTGCTGCTGCTGCTGCTGCTGCTGCTGCTGCTGCTGCTGCTGCTGCTGCTGCTGCTGCTGCTGCTGCTACTGCTGCTACTGCTGCTGCTCCTCCTCCTAATACTACTACTACTACTACTACTACTACTACTACTACTGCTGCTGCTGCTGCTGCTGCTGCTGCTACTGGTGCTACTGCTACTATTCCTACTACTCCTACTACTATGTCTCCTCTCCTACTCCTCCTACTCCTCCTCCTCCTCCTCCTCCTACTACTACTACTACTACTACTACTACTACTCCTGCTGCTACTCCTACTACTACTTCTTCCTACTACTACTCCT
>CM054167.1:23278147-23280647 GCA_028751875.1 Rapana venosa | reverse complement strand
TTATGAAGACTAAAATTCCTAGCACAGTGGGGATTCTATTTATACTGACAGGCCCCTGGCATCCCCACGGAGGGGAGACGACTGAATAATGACGACAACGATCACGGCCACGTCGACAACGACGATGATAACGATATGTTTTTGTATGTCTGTCATCACACAGGCCTTTGGGTTGTCCATGATGTTCATCAGAATAGTGGGAGGCTTCGTCTTCACGCATTTCGAAAAACACCTTCTCCCCGCCATATTCCTCAGCGAGCTGACCATGGCCTTGACCTTGGGTTTACTTCCGGTGTACGGAGTCACCTTGCCTGCTCTCTTCGTCACCAATGTCCTTACCGGTAGTATGGCTTGGAGTGGGTTTCGGTGGGTGGGTGCGTGGGTGGGTGGTTTTTTGTTGTTGTTGGTGGTTAACTTTGTTGTTGTTGGAGAGGTGGGGTTTTTTGTTGTCTTTCTTCTTTTTTTTTTTGGAGGGGGGGGGGGGGGGTGGGGTTTGTTTGGGTTTTTGTGATGGTAGTTGTGGTGGGGTTTGGTTTGGGGGTTTTCGTTTGGATTTTTTGTTGTTGTTGGTTGTTTTGTTTTGGTTTTGTTTTTGTTTGGGTTTTTTGGGTTTGTTGTTGGGGGTTTTTTGGGGGGGTGACACAAAACAAAAATGATTCTGCATTAATCACAAGTATAGCAAAACCGACAATGCCTTTAAAACTTGTTTTTTCTCAAAACCAGTTGGCCTGTAAACTTTTCTTTTTTTTTTATTTGTTCCTCGGCTAGAGCTTTGAAGTTTACCAACAGTGAGATTTTTTCGTATACGACCGTTTTTAACCCACCATGAGGGTAGCTGCATTCCGACTTCGGGGATGATGTGTAAGGTAAAGGAAGAGGTAAAGGAGTCCCATAACCTATAAGGTCGTAGGGGAGCGAGGCGTCAGAGACCTCACTTCTCTAGGGCCAGCATATCGAGGGCGGCGCCCATCTCCTCTCCCTCGCTGCTTTACCTTCCCTGACCCTAAAGAGGGCAGGTACCCATTTACAACTGGGGGAACTGGGGGAACTGTACTGAAGCCAAGGCTGTGCGCAAACGGTCACCCATCCAACTGGTAACCACGCTCGACGCTGCTTAACTTGGCTGGGGGAAAGCGAGTGCTCCGACCACTGAGCTATCCCGTCCCCAAACACACACAAATGTGCATACGTTTTCCTTTTCTTTTATTTAGATTAATTTTCTCATCCGTTCTTACTGGTACATAAATGGCCTACTCTTCCCAAAAAGGGAGAACGGGTTTTAACGTGTGCGCAAGATGTTCTGCGTGCGTTCGCACACGGGACCTCCGGTTTATAGTCTCATTCGAAAGACGTTCAGGAGAGTGGAGTCAGCACTGATGTTAAGTCCATGAGGACAAAATCTCCTTGAACGGATGTCTTGGCAATGGTTCGAATCCCGCATGGGACATCAGATCACGAATTCAATGCTCTAACCACTTAGGCTATCCTGCCCCTCCCCCACCCCCAAAACAAACAAACAAACAAACAATAACTGTTTATTGAAAATGAAAATGAAACTATCTTTCTCAAAATGAAATTTAAACCTTTTTATTTTTCAAAACGAAATTAAGACTTTCTTTCTCAAAATGAAATTAAAACGGTTTGGGTTGTTTTTATCGAAATGAAATTAAGACCTTCTTTCTCAAAACGATGTTGTTTTTAAAACGAAATTAAGACTATCTTTCTCAAAATGAAAATAAAACTGTCTTTTTAATTCGACATGAAAATAAGACTATCTTTCTCAAAATGAGATTAAAACTTTTTTTTTAATTCGAAATGAAAGTAAGACTATCTTTCTCAAAATGAGATTAAAACTTTTTTTTCGGTTTTCAACACGAAATTAAGACTTTCGTTCCCAAATTAATAAGATCAAAACGATTTTTTTGTTTTGTTTTGTTTTTTGTTGATTTGTTGTTGTTGTTTTGTTGTTGGTTTTATGGTTGGGTTTTGTTTTGTTTTGGTTTTGTTGTTGTTGGGTGGGGGGAGGGTTTGGGTGTGGGTTTTTTTTTGTTTTTTTTTTTGGGGGGGGTTGAGGGGGTGTTGTTTTTTCCTCAAACTTCTAAACATTTTTCTGTGCCTACAGGTCTGAGTTTTGGGGTGGCTTTCATGCTGATTACCCCAGTGCTGATCACCTATATCGGGGTGGAGCTGCTACCTCTGGCCTATGGACTGATGCTGATGTGCTGTGGCTCTGGCTCCATCTTCACCGTGTCTTTTGCTGGTAAGAGAAGACAGGAGGAGGAGGAGGAGGGAGGGATGAAGGAAGGAAGGAAGGAAGGAAGGAAGGAAGGAAGGAAGGAAGAAAGGAATGAAGGAAGGAAGGAAGGAAAGGAAGGGAAGGAAAGGAAGGGAGAACGAACGAACGTAGGAAGGAAGGAAGGAATAAAGAGGATCGGAGGAAGATTGGAGCGAAAGAGAGAGAGAGAGAGAGAAGAGAGAAGAGAGAGAGAGAGAGAGAGAG
>CM054167.1:23248147-23270647 GCA_028751875.1 Rapana venosa | reverse complement strand
GTACGTCCATCCACGTCTCTGAATGCCGCCGTCGTAAGTTCAAATCCCCATTGAAGACTTTGAAGAGTAATCCACACAAAAGCTCTGCAGTCCTCTCCGTACTTCTTCTTCGTCAAGTTCTCAAACAACAACTCCAGAGGCCCTGACAATACGTTGTAATACGCTGAAGGCCCTCCAGGGGTCTGAAGAGTTTGTCCCTCATCGGCAGGTCAGTAGGCCAGGTATTGTCCCTCGGGTTTTTGGTGTGTTGGATGGACAGGTCTGGAGGAAGTGTTTCCTCCACTGTCATGAGAGAAGTGCTACAGAGGCATGCTTCAGAATCACCAAGGTGGAACTTGGTGAACATGTGATGTCTAAGTCTGCAGTGTCCAGAACTCAGTTTCACTACGGTCACTTGGTCTTTTCTGGAGAGGAGGTAGTAGTAGTAGTCATCCTTACTGTTGAAATCAGGGTGCTGCTGAAACCATCTTCTCTTTTTGCTTTTTCTTCACTATTTTGTCTTTGCTTCTTCATACGTCACCTCCTGCTCCTCTTGAGGCATCTGACCTCCTATCTTCGCCAGTAGGTCAGCTTCCTCGTTACCATGGATACTGCTGCAGTGTGAAGGAACCCACTGGATGACTGTATACGTTTATGCTCAGTGGACTGCAACAGGGCAACAAGTCAAGTCAAGTCAAAAACCACATTAATCATCCCATGAAGGGCAATCACAATACCGGCAGGCACATTGATACGTATCACAATCTCGAAAGACACCAAAAAAAAAAGCTACATTTCATATTGGTTAGAACATTCCAAGAGGGGTCAAAACATTCCAAGAGCGGAGGCAAGGCCGTTAAGTTCCTTGTTCTGCGAGTTTTCAACGGTCTGAAGCACAGGCAAGATGACAACTGTGGGATGAACTGCATCTCTGTTTGGTGTTCTGGCTGCTGTTAACAATGCGTCTGCTTCAGCACTGAAGAACGAAATCCTGCATTCCTCCCTTGCTGTGGACGACACACTACCCTGCAGAAGCCTGTCGGTGGCCGAGTGAGGACAACATCTAAGTTATGTCCATCAGTGGGGTTGCGGGGTCGATGCTCGGCTGCTCCATGCCTCGAGTTTCGAAGAAGCAAGCAAGCAAGCAAGCACAGCGTCCAGTTTGGCTGTGTCCAGGCTGGCAGAACAGAAACGATTGGTGAAAATTAATATTATTGTCGTCTGTTAGTTTAGGTTTGTACTTTCGCACACAGAGAGAGACACAGAGAAAGAGAAGGGGGGAGGGAGGGGGGAGAAGGGAGGGAAGGGAGAGAGAGAGAGAGGGAGAGAGAGATAGGGAGAGAGAAAGAGAGAGAGGGTGAAGGGAGGGAGAGAGAGAGGGGGGGGGAGGTAGGAAGAGAGGGGGAGGAGAGAGTTGTAGAGAGAGATAGAGAGGGAGAGAGAATGAGAGAGAGGGAGGGAAGGAGAGAGAGAGAGGGAGGGAGATAGGGAGAGAAAACGAGAGAGATGGTGGAGGGAGGGAGAGAGAGGGAGAGAGAGAGATAGGGAGAGAGAGAGAAAAAAAAGAGAGAGCAGAGGGAGAGAGAGGGGGGAGGGAAGGGAGGGAGGAGAGAGATAGAGAGAGAGAGAGAGAAAAAGAGAGAGCAGAGGGAGGGAGGTGCTGTTTTTATCAGTACTAGATGATTCTTACTTAAGTACACTTTCCTGCATGAGGTTCATTATTATTATTATTATTATTATTATTATTATAACTATTATCGTTATTATTGTTGTTGTTGTTGTTGTTTACTAGGTTGAAACAATATAAGCCGAGGTCCCGTTGTGCGAACGTACCCAGAACGTTTAGCGCACACGTTAAATCCTGTTCCACTTTTTGGAAGAGTAGTGTTTGGGTGGGAAAAGATGACAAAATTTACAAAACCGCGCGCGCGCGCGCGCGCACACACCACACACACACACACACACACACACACACAACACAACACACACACACACACGATTTAAATTCCTTTCACCCCTTTTGGGGTATGGAGGATTACAAACAAATTGAACAGGAGAATAAACCTAACAGCAATATACCCAAAAATAATATGAATACTAACAGTAACTGAAAAGCAAGAGTTCATCGCATAATGATAAGCAAACAGTATTAATGACTCAATACTATTTTTAAGTACACACACACACACACACACACACACACACACACACACACACACACACACACACACACACACACACACACACGCACGGCACGCAGCACGCACACACACTACCACACACACACACACACGGGGGACTGGATGTAAAAAAAAAATTTTTTTTAAAGCACGTGAGTGCTTGTTCCATTACCCCCGAGATAAAATAAATGTATTATCATCATCATCATCATCATCATCATCAACGACATCATCATTATCATTTATTATTATTATTATTATTATTATTATTATTATTATTATTATTATTATTATCATTTATACTATTGCTTCTTCTTCTTATTATTATTATTGTTGTTGTTGTTATGTCGCAATATTCCCATTTCTGAACACAAACACTTTGACACCTCCCAAAACAAGCAATGAGATCTTTGGCAAAGAACGGATTTTTGTTTTAATCTGGCTAAAACTCGGAACTGAAATCAGTTAAATACGGGACAGACACAGACTATTATATTCTTCCATCTTCTTCTTTCTTCGTCGTCGAACTCTCAGACAGCAGCTATATAAATTCCATATATTATTAATATTATTTATTATTATTATTATTTTTATTTATTTGTTGTCTGTCATGGGAGCGAAATTGTGTAGACCTCACTGCCGTTAAGCGCCTGACAAGTCAGGCCCAGCGCATCCGACTTCGGCACGGGAGATAACTGTTATCTTTTCAATCTTTCGGGGGGAGAAAAAGGGCAGGAGAATGGACTACCAAGGCAGAAAATAGACAAGTAGGGGGTGGTGACAGGAAGAAGGCAGAAACAAAGAAGGGGATAGAAAAGAGGGAATTCCTAGTACAGAATTTCCAGAAAGTGAAGATGCTGTTTATAGTGACAGGCCCCCCGCAACCGCATTCTTTGATCTGTAAGGTAAAGGTGTCCCATAACCTATACGGCCGTAGGGGGAGCGAGGCATCAGAGACCTCACTTCTCTAGGGCCAGCATATTGAGGGCGGCGCCCATCTCCTCTCCCTCGCTGCTTTACCTTCCCTGACCCTAAATAGGCAGGTACCCATTTACAGCTGGGTGAACTGGGGGACAGTACTGAAGCCTAAGCGCGCAAATCGTCATCCATCCAACTAGTAACCACCCTCAACACTGCTTAACTTTGCTGGGGAAAATCGAGTGCTCCGACCACTGAGCTATCCCGTCATTGATCTGACTTCTTGAATAAATCGGAAAACTTTAAGCAAAAATTTCTGATTTTAAGGTTTTGCTTAGATCAATACGTTTGCAAACCCTGGAAATCCACCTCTGTGTGTGTTTGGAAGTATGACTATTCGTGCACCCACATATAAACGAATGTTTCTTTTTTTTTTTTAAATAGATATTATATATAGCCTATAGGCCTTCTATTGACATAACATACCCTGTACTGTGAGGGCAAAATAGGTAATGCATCAGAGTAGCTTAAGCAGCTAACTTTCCTATTTCACAATATTTTGTTCGAAGGCATAGCCTAGCCTACATCATGCTAGGCCTATGGGATCTTTACAGCACACATTTGAGTCTTGTACAAGTTGTAGGCCTTCATGTGTACATACACAAAGGGGATTAGGCTAGGCCTAGCCTAGACTAGCCTAATGTAGGCTAAGGCCATGCAGCAGGCCTACCATCCTAGGCTAGGCCTAATGCCTTAAGACAGGTCCCGTAACTCTAGGCCTAGCCCTAGAGCTAAGCAATCTAGGGCTTAGGCCAATAGGTATGAGCTAATTAGGCTACTTTTGATTTTATAATTTTAGAGCGGCGTCGAGCCATCTCTGTATAGAAATTTGTTTATAGTCTCAACCAAATGTTGCGATAACGCAACAAAAGGACAATGAAACGGAGAACCTGTCGACAATATATATTAAAACAGTATTATAAAAGTACGCTTTTGTTATTTTACATGGGATAAAAACTTTGTTTACAATTAAATCTATTGATAAAATACAATATTATTGATGGCGTTTATTTCATTTGTTGTTGTCTTAATTTTCACAAATTGGTCTTCAGTTCTGTTTCCATAAAGCATTCATCTGAAGCTTTTATACAAAACTGCAAGGATATTTATTTTTTCAAAATTAGGGGAAGTAACTCTTTATCATCGTCCTCTACTAACACACGGCTGAACAGTCGAAAATCAATTGGTTTTTTCTGTGTGTGTGTGTGTGTGTGTGTTCTTGGTCCACAAGTTATTTTTGTTTATCAATGTTTACAATAAAAACGGGCAGCCCCAACCAGCCTCCCTTCTTTTTCAGTGACAAAGCATGCTGATAATAAAGTAGCCTATGAATGAATGCCTTTTGCAACAGTGTTCTACTACTACTAATAATAATGTATGGAATTTATATAGCCCTGAATCTTGTAAAGCAACAAATCAAAGTACTGTACACTCATCGGCTGTACAGTTGTGAGTGGCAGGTTTTTCAGGAAGAGTGGGGGGGGGGGGGGGGGGGGTTGTGTTTTGTTCGTCAGCTAGAGCTCAAGAGAGTTTACCAATGATGATATTTTGCGTTTGCGACCTTTTTCGCCCACCTTGAAGGCAGCCGCATTCCGACTTGAGAGACATACGCTAGGTAGGCCTACGTTCATTTTTTTTCTATAACCCACCGATTGCCATGAACTAGGCCTATGGGATCTTTACAGAACACATTTGAGTCTTGTAGGCCTACATACACAAAGGGGATTAGACCTAGGCCTAATCTAAGCTACAGCGCTGGCAAGTCTACAACCTGAAGTTGACCTGAGATAGGTGCCGACCCGAGATAGGCTAGGCCTAGCAAACATATCCACCAGACACCACCCAGATTTGAACCCACCACTTCATATACTAGGTTAGTCCTAACCTAGCCAATTCAGGGGATAGCCTGGTGGCTAGAGTGATGTATTCATGGTCTACTGACCTGGGTTCGAATCTCGTTCAAAGAGGGCTTTTTCCTCTGAAGTTAACTAGGGCCTAACATCAATAGCCAACTCCACTTTCCCAAAAAAAGTCTTTTCGGATGAGACTAGGCGAGGGCTATAAATCTATGGAAAGTACGCAGAACATCTTGCGCTTACGTTAAAACCTGTTCCGCTTATCGGAAGAGTAGGCCATTTGGGCGATGTGCTGGTAGGAACAGGTGACAAAGCAGGTAGGCTAGGCCCAGCAGTAAATAGGCCTAATTCTAGGCCTAGGGTAGACCTAGGATTTTTGCCTCAGCCTGTAGGCCCTAGGCTAACCAGTTTTATATACTAAGTTACCAACATTTCATTATTTGATAATTTCAGGGCAGTGAAGCACAACCCCAATTCACAAAACGTTTATAGTCTCAACCTAAAGTCACGTTAAAACGTGACAAAAGGACAGTTGTTGACTACATCTTGCCCACACACATGTTGAACACAGTCTTGCAAAACTGAGCTTTTGTTATTTTACAAGTGTTGAAAATACCGTTTAAAATAAAATGCTGTTCTAAAAGATAATTTTATTGGCACTGCAGTCATTCTATAACTTATTATTTATTTTTTCATTATTTACTTTTTGGATTATATTTTTATAAAACATTAATTAAACCTTTTTAACAAAACCAAACGAAAGAATTATTCTCAAGAATAGGGGAAATAACTCTTTCAACGGCATCCTGTAGTTCTACACACAGCTATAACTAATAATGACAAATAATGGGAAATAATGTATTTTTCTGTTTTTTATTAGTATGCCTACCTATAGCCAGTCAGACAAAACAATTCTATTCTAAATCTTTTAAAATCCTGGAGTCGAATCTCAACTCTGGATGACTAAGTGTGTGTGTTGTGTGTGTGTGTGTGTGTGTGTGTGTGTGTTCAAATTCATTTAACGTCTTTTCACCAGTTGTGATACTAGAAGGTGTGTGTGTGGTGTGTGTGTGTGTGTGTGTGTGGTGTGTGTGTGTGTTCAAATTCATTTACATCTTTTCACAAGTTGTGATACTAGAGGGGGGGAGGGGGGGGGGAGTGTTGTTTCACATTCAAAATATTTTATTTGTTTGTTTTTTTTTCTTTGGAGGGGGGGGTGGGGTAGTGGGGGAGGGGGAATATTTTTATTGTTACTGGGCGTGATCAAGGTTCACCAAATGGTGAGATTTTTGTGTATATGCGACCATTCTTACATCACCATTTAGGCACATGCATTTTGACTTCAAAGATATTGTCTAAACACTACACCAGTGTAAATACGGTTTTGTTTTTTTAATTTGTCACTTGTTCCTACCGCCTGCTCTCCCAAAAAGCACAACAGATCTTTAACGTCTGCACAAGATGTTCCCCGTGATTACGCACACAGGAGGGCCTTGTTTATAGTCTCATCCGAAGGACTTTGAAACATTGATTTTCTTGTCAAACTGGGGAAGAAAGGGCAAGGCTGGGAATCGAACCCCGAACGTCAACGTTTGATGTTAGGTAGGTGAACGCCTTAACCATTTGACCACCTTCCTGTATCTTTGGTCTAGAGGTAGGCCTAGCCTAACCTATTTGTATATAAAAAGTGACAAGTGCTGGTTAGAAGTGTGTGGTAGTTTGTGCCCAAATCTTTTCCCCCCCTTTCCACTAGGCTACACTATGAGTGGTGGTCTGGGCGCTAGTCTTCCAGATGAGATGATAAACCTTAGCCTAGTCGGGTTTGCAACGCGCATTTAAGCTCGGCTAGGCCTAGTGCACGTAAAAAGTACTCCAGTAGGGGCCTAACAAGGCAGTTTGTCCCTGGCAAAATCATGCAGGCTAGGCCTAGGCTAGAAGAAAGCAACTCCCGTTTTAATAAGCTTGCCTAGGCCTAACCCTTATCCTAAGCCTAGCATACACACGGGGACTGGATGTAAAAACAAAAGCACACGAGTGCTTAGGCCTAGGCCTAGCCTATTCCATTAGGCCTAGGCCTAATAAAATGCTCTTCAGTAGGCTAGACCTAGGCCTTAGCATAGGCCTAAACAAATCCATGGTAGAGAAATGTCAGAGAAATAGGCTAGACTAAGGTAGGCCTAGCACCATTATTTCGTCATATTTTTCATTAGGTTTCTGGGGCATGTAGCATACCCAAGTACACAAAATCGTTTATAGTCTCAACCTAATGTCACGGTAAACGTGACAAAAGGACAGCCCAACACTGAATTTGCCGACAAGACATTCGAATAAAGTGTTATGATAGAACGCTTTTGTATTTTAACAAGTAATAAAAACTATGTATAAAATCAAATGCTGTATTGAAAACATAATCCATTAGTTTTACAGTGATTTCCTAATATGTCATATAAATTTCAATTATTATTTAACTCATTTATGCTTTTATAAAACATTATATAAAACTATGAGGAAATAAGTTATTAAAAACAGGGGAAGTGGCTCTTTATAAATAGGGGAAGTAATTCTTTAACAGCGTCCTTTCATTGATGCACAAGTAGGCTAAAGAATGAAAAGTATTCAATTTTGTGTATGATTACTACAAGTACTAAATCTATGTCCAATCAGATACGACTTTTTTTCAGATTTTTGGAAGTCCAGGGGTCAACTCTCAAACTAGAGATGATCGACTAAATAAGCCTATAATTATGTGTTTGGGCGCCCGCGTGTGTGTATGTATGTCTGTCTGTTTGTCCGAGTCTGTCTGTCTCTGTCTGTGTGTGTGTGTGTCTCAGCGTGTGATCCAGATTGAGAATATTTTGTCGCCATAATAGTCACATACGTGCACTTCTGTATTAATCAATTTATAAACTATGACTGATATGATTCTAAGACTTCTAAGATATAACAAAGGAGACGCTATATGCCTAGCCTATTGATTCAAAGTGAGGAAGGTCCTCTAAAACCATGTTCCATCTTCCTCTTTTCTTAAAACATTCAGAAACATATGGATTGTATTATGTGCTGAGCAGTTGTGTCATTGAACATGGGAAATAAATGAAAACTATTTCCAAAATCTGTACACTGAAAATCTAAAAGCAGAGTGCTGGAAATAACAGTCTGGATGAAAAAGGGAGTTAACTTTTCCTGTCTCAAACATTCCGGTGTTTTGATGTCTTCGTGTGTGGTGTGTGTGTGTGTGTGTGTGTGTGTGTGTGTTAGTTATGGAGTGTATGTGTGTGTTGTTTAGTGTGTGTGTGTTGTGTGTGTGTGTGTGTGTGTGTGTGTGTGTGTGTGTGTGTGTGTGTGTTGTTTAATGGCGTGTGCGTGTGAACATATAATCTAGGTGCGGGCGTCACGTTCCCCTGATCCTCTTTGGTGACAGAGTGAAAATCTCGGACACAGAAGATGTGCACAATAGTTCGTTTTCAATACAAAAATGAACAATTATGCGCTTAATTCGTATTAATGCTTGTGAGAATGTAGATATCATAAAACTTATTCACTAGGCCTATGCACCATCACTAGCAAATAGAAAATATTAAGATTTGTGAAATAGATAAACAAGATATACCACCAAACAAATAGTAACATTTTTCTAGCTTTGAAGAAAAAAGTTGAAGTTGTTGTTGTTGTTTTAATGAAATGATTACTGAACATCTGAATAACAACTTTTTCCTTTTTCAATCATTATTTTTTTTGCCATGCCAACATCACAGTTCTTGTAACTGTACACAAACATGGAACTAAAATCACACGAAACCACAACAAATAATTGATTTGCTCAAATTGCATTAAAAACTATTATGTCATTCTATTATAGAAAATGGATTATTTATTTTAATACTTTTTTTTTCATTTGGAAACTCAGTTCCTTGAAAAATTAGAAGGCATCTAGGCTATAGGCTAGTGCTGGGAATTAGATCAAGCACGGATGTCGAAGGGAGTTAATTTCTATGGAAAATCGTCTTGCATGTTTCCAGGCTGTTGTGCTTGTCTACCTATTCAAGTTTGAGTGTGTGTTTTTTCTTTAACCAATATTCGGCATCACACAGATGAAACATGTCGTATGAAGGCTGATCCATGTCAAAGCCATATCATGAAAGATTTCCCCTCCCCCCAGAAACAACTACAGATGTCAACTTGTGAGCAAGCAGCGTCAAGTAAAGCAAAAGTGCAAAAAGTAGCTTCCCTTAACTTTATCGCTGAGCAATAAATATTCTGTTAGTTATCATTCCAATAAACTTTAAAAACAAAAAATATTAACATAAAAATGTTTCAAAGTATGTATTTATAGACCTGTATAAGTTTAAAATGAAATTTTAGTATGCAACTAATAAATAGATATTTCTATACCTTTAAAGTATTCCACAAACAAAATTGTTAGTAGATATATTTTTCATTATAATCGAAATTCAACCCTCAACAAGCGTTCGAATCCCCTCGTTGTAACGTCTTAACGTTGCAACGAGCTAACTGATTTGTGGAAAAGGTTAGATTGTCTAACCTGAAAATAACAAAATGTCAATATCCCTAGATTATGAGCTAGACTTAGTTGAGGCTCTATGTAGGACTGTTAAAGCGAGAGGCAGCTCTGTGCATCCACTCTCGGGGTAGGCCTAGACTAGGTCTAGGTGCTGGATGGTAGGCCTAGACTAGGTCTAGGTGCTAGGCCTAGATGGTAGGCCTAGCCTAGGCTATTGCGGTTACAAACGTTAGCTAGGCCTAACACAGCACTAGGCGTCCTAAATTCCCTGGTTACATAGGGGCCTAGGTCTACATACTCGGATATAGGCTAAACACATTCAGACTTAAAAGGTATAAAATGATAGGTTTGCAAACTGATTTTCACTTGTAAGTTTTAAAAAAGCAACCTAGTGACTAAATTGAGCTAGAAATGCTTTGACATGTCCACTACACAAAACAAAAACCTGCTGTCCCTTGTTTGCACCACCGCCCAGGCACACACAAACCCTTTTTTAAAAATATTTTTTCAGCTCGGCCTGTTCTTTCTTTTCTCCTTTTTGCAATTAAAAACAGTCTGAGACTGAAAGCATTAAGTTTATGTTTGATCCACCTTCAAATCAACAGCTTGCGGTAAAAAACAAAAAAGAAGAGCAAATCAAAACGAAAATCAAGGATTAGAGCATCAGACGATATGACGATATTTGTCGGGTCATCAGACAATATGACGTTATTTGTCGCGTTACCAGAGGAGATGACGTTATTGGTCGGGTCTACGTGCTAATGCTGCCATTGTTTGGTTAATAATTCTAGGCATTTTAAAGAGCAAGCGAACTATATATCATTCGTGCTAACAACCGGGATTTTTTGACAAATAATGTTAAAAATTTTAATCAAAAATTTACAGATGGAGGTGACTATAAACATCAGCCATGCAGGTTACAGGGCAGACGGGATAGCCTGGTGGTTAGAGTGATGCATTCGTGATCTGCTGACCGGGGTTCGAATCCCGTTCAAGAGGATTTTTCCTCTGGAGTTAATAACATCAATGCCGACTCCACTCTCCCAAAAAGTCTTTCGGATGAGACTATGAAGCGAGGTAACGTGTGCGAACGCACGCAGAACATCTTGCGCACACGTTAAAACCCGTTCCGCTTTTCGGGACAGTGGGCCATTGTGTGCCGGTGGGAACGGATGATAGAATTGACAGAACTGCATACACACGGGGACTGGATGTAAAAAAAGCACATGAGTGCTTATTCCATTATCCTCGAAATAAAATAATTAATAAATAAAATAAAATACTTGTTCACACTTGCTGGGTCAGTGATTCATGTGGTTTTCTTTTATTTGGATTTTTTTAAAAGTTTTTTTTCCCCTTTGTTTCTACTGTGAGGAGTACGAGTACTGGGTTTGTTATTAAGATGTATCCCTACGGGCGGGGACTGGATGTATAAAAAAAAAAAAAGCACATGAGTACTTATTCATTATCCTCGTGATAAAAGAATTTGTCATTGTCATGACATCTTTGTTAGAGAACCATGGCGCACACACTGCCCACCTCCACTACTCTATTCCGGTAATTGGATCTTTACACTACAATATTGTAGTATAAATAGCATCCCAACCTTCTGGAAATTCTGTGCTAGAAATTTCCTCCTATCTATTGCTCTCCTTTTCTCTGCATTATTCCTTTTTTCCTGTCACCTCCTTCTCGTTTATTTTCTGCCTTCTTGGTCCATTCTCCTGCCTTTTGTTGTTTTTTAACCGAAAGACTCTCTTATATCGAAGTCGGATGCGCTGGGCCTGACTTGTCAGGCGCTTAACAGCAGCGCAATGCACAACATGGGATTAACCTTTGTGTATGAAAATGGCGTGGCAACAACAGTAGCATGGACTTGTGTGCTTGGGTTGTCGCGTAGGGAGACAAAACAGTTGGACAGTATTGTATCACCCCAAAAAATAATTATAATAACATGCAGACAACTAAATGTGCAACTGAAGCTGATAAAACATGCTTGCACACCAGCCGCCATGGCGCAGTGGTTAGCGCCTGGGGTTCCGGACTGGAGGGTCGTGGGTTCGAACCCCATAAGAGTCATAGGGATTTTTCGGACTCCAGCCTGCGCCTACCCAGAGTGAGTGTGCTGTGGGCTCAGTGGGAAAGACTGGGACCACACAGTCAACCTTCATCCACTTAACGGATGCGAATGTGAGTGTTGGTCACATTACCTGACATCATTACGTTATTCCCATCATTATCGATCATAATGCAATAAACAAAAGATTTGGTGACCTCAGTTGCTCTGGTCTGGTGGTGACCTCAGAATCGGTTTCCCCCAAACACTTCTGTGCCTGTGGTGTGTTTGTGTCAAAGTCCATGGGAATGGAGGTTCACGGGGGACCGTCGTTGAAGGGACGTTGTGATGGTCACCACCTGGGATGGGCAACTCACTCAGTCTGGCTCCGCGACCGAGTTAATACTGTCGTTAATAGGGGGCTTAGTAGGTGGTGTCCTGAGTATGTTAGCTCAGAACAGGCACCACTGAACACCGCCAGAGTGACCCAGCAACAACGCAGGGCCCCTTTGGCTGAAGGCCCCACGGCAGCCTGATAGTGATGGGCTCCCTGTGGACTTCCGACATAACAAATCTGGGTATGGCTGGGACGGAGAATTTTGAAATGAGCGGCGTGGGAACAGCAGGAACAGGAGAGTCACAGAAGATGAGGCAGCAAAAACAAAACAAAACATGCAAAAAAAACCACAAAAAAAAACCCATGCTTGTACTCACTGACGTGACTTCCTTTCGTGTTACTGTCTTAATTCTGCACGAAATATAATCCAATCACAACATGCAGACACATCTGTGTCCCTGCTGTCATCGCCACTGTAATCCTACCAAGGCACAACAGTATTCCAAAATTTCCATCAAGTCTGTTTCTACACAGTAAAAGGTACAGGTGTCCCATAGCCTATGCGGTCCTAAGGGAAGTGAGGCATCAGAGACCTCAACTTCTTCAGGGGCCAGCATATTGAGGGCGGCGCCCATCTCCTCTCCCTCGCTGCTTTACCTTCCCTGACCTTAAAGAGGGCAGGACCCATTTACAGCTGGGTGAACTGGGAGACTGCACTGAAGCCAAGGCGCGCAAACAGTCTCCCATCTACTTGGTAACCACGCTCGATGCTGCTTAACCTTAGCTGGGGGAAATCGAGTGCTCTGATCTCTGAGCTATTCCCTCCCCCTTCTACACAGTAGCAGTGAGAAAAGGTGTCCAGATGATCACACGAGCCAAGACTGACGTAACTTGAAACAAAAAGACAATACACGTGTGAATAAATTTTGAAGAACAGTGGTCTCTAACGTCGTCTTTACTATCAACGTTCTGATAATTTTGCGGTGGCAATTTCGGGTTTGTTTTTTATCTTCTTCTACTACTTCTCCTTTTTTTCTCTTTTTTAGTAAGCTCAAACCAAATAATCCAATCCAATCCTGTTGTTTAAAGCCCCACCGACCACAGAGGCCATAATATCAGGACTGTCACCTCGTCAGCTTTTCAATCTCAAACCAACCGAAATCATCATTAATATTTTTTCATCAGCCGTTTTTTTGCCAGTAAACTCATTTGTATTCCGCGTCTTCTTTCCTCCAGTTTTGAGAGTAAGAATGAGAGACAATGTGTAGAACGATTCTGCAGCTTTCCCATGGTGAGTGAGGAGGGTTAGTGTCGTTGATTTTTGATTTTTTTTGGGGGGGGGGGGGGGGGGGGGGGGGGGGGGGGGAGGGAGAGAAGAGAGAGAGAGAGAGAGAGAGAGAAGAGAGGAGAGAGGAGAGAGAGAGAGAGAGAGAGAGAGAGAGAGAGAGAGAGAAAGCTTTCCTGACAGGCGACATAAATAAATGTCAGTTTGACTGGACTAACAATACTATAATGGAAAGCACACATGAGGCCAGACGTAGCAGGTCCAGTGCATAGGAAACGATTGATAAACAGTGTACACAGCATCCACTCACTTTTCCCAAACTTTTCCTGGGAACGGCTTTAAAAAAAACCAAAAAAAAGGCGCGTTCAGCTTGCATTAACATAAACCAGGAAGTCTTATGTCCACACCCGGACGGGACAGATGCCGTGAAAAATCTGCCAACAGCCATCAAATGCTGGAAGGGTGTGTATAAACAAACACTGGGGGCTTCAGTACAGCGACATTCTGTTTTCTATATTTTTTGGTTATGTTGAAAGTTACTCGTGTACTACTACTACTACAGCAGCCTGCTGGCCTGAATCATGTGTGCGTGCTCCTTGCAAAAAAAAAATAGAGTTTAAAATTTTTTATACCAGTTTAAGTAACGAGATTTAATTTCTCTGCGTGAAATTCGGGCTGCTCTACCCCCGGGGAGAGCGCGTCGCTACAAGAGCAGCACAAAAACGAAAGAGATCTCCAGGAATAACTCGTTTTGTCGCAGGTTTTGTTTTGTTAATTACGCTTATCACACATGGGACCTGGAAGTAGGCCGTTGTGTGTGTGCCGGTTGGGTGGGAACGGATGACAATTTATTAAACTGTTAACACATGGGGCCTGGTTGTAAAAAAAAAAAAAAAAAATTTAAAGCACATGAATGCTTATTCCATTATTCTCGAAATAAAAGAATAAAAGAAATAATCATTTTATCCGAAAGACTAGCACCCGTACCGCGACTCCTGACCTCGTGCTATTCTTCTCCTTCGTCGAACGCTCAGATAGCAACTATTGTTGTCTGTTATTTGAGCGAAAATGCGTCACGTTGCCGTTAAGCGCCTAACAAGTCAGGCCCAGCGCATCCGACTTCGGCACAAGAGAGAATAGTTACCTTTTAAGTTCTTTCTGGAAAAAAAAAGGCAGGAGAATGGACCAAGAAGGCAGAAAATAGACAAGAAGGAGGTGACTGAAAGAAAAGGACAAGGCAGAAACAAAGAGAGTGATAGAAAAAGAGGAAATTTCTAGCACAGAATTTCCAGAATGTGGGGATGCTATTTATACTGATAGGCCCCCGGGCATCCCCTTGGGGGAGTGCTATCAATGTAGTAAAAAAGGTAAAGGAGTCCCATAACCTATAAGGTCGTAGGGGAGCGAGGCGTCAGAGACCTCACTTCTCTAGGGCCAGCATATTGAGGGCGGCGCCCATCTCCTCTCCCTCGCTGCTTTACCTTCCCTGACCCTATCAATATAGGCAAAAATATAAAGCCCCAGTCTCAAGAAAGATAACAGTGACTTTTTTTTTTTTTTAAACCCGTTTCTCAACTCTGAGCTCCCGGGTTCACCAACAATCGTGGCTTTTCGTGTAAAGCGACCGTTAGTACCCATCATTAAGGTAGCCGCATTCTGACTTCGGGGATGGCGTCTTCACAGGACACGTGTGTGCATGCAGGATTGATTTTTTTCTTCTTCAGTGTCACCCTTTCCTACCGACACGAAATGGCCTACTCTTTCTTCGGATGAGACTATAAACCGAGGTCCCGTGTGCGAACGCACGCAGAACATCTCGCGCACACGTTAAAACTCGTTCCGCTTTTCGGAAGAGTAGGCCATTGTGTGCCGGTGGGAACGGATGACAAAATGGACAAAACTGCTTACACACGGGGACTGGATGATTTTTTTAAAAAAGCACGTGTGCGTATTCCATTATCCTCGAAATAAAAGAATAAATAAAATTTAAAAAATAAATTTAAAAAATGGCGGGATGGGTTTTTTAACGTTAAGTGTGCGCGCGGGATGTTCTGCGTGTGTTCCCCCACCCACACGGGGCCTTCCTTTATAGTCTTGTCCGAAGGAATTTAGTGCTAACTCTGGGGGGGGGGGGGGGGGGGGGGGGGGGGAATTTAATATGGATGTTTCGTGGTGGTTTCGGGTTCTGGGCCATCGTCGGATCATCGAGCGCAACGCTCCAACCACGAGGCTACCCCCTCCCCTTCACCTCCTCTATAACAGAGAAGAAAACAAGCTGTTTGGGTGGGTGGGGGGGGGGGGGGGGGGGGGGGGGGGTGGGTTGCTGCTCGAAGGGTGGGGGAGCAGAAGAGATCGAGTGGTTAAGATCCATACATTTTCGGGGGGGGGGGGGGGGGGGGGGGGGTTTCGTTCTCGGGCTAGAGCTCCGAGGTTCATCAATGATGGATTTTTGCTATGCGACCGGTTTCCCTACCACCCCCCCCCCCCCCCCCCCCCCCCCCCCCCCCCCCCCCCCCCCCCCCCCCCCCCCCCCATCCCCCGCCCCACTATGAAGGTAGCCGCATTCCGACTTCCGGGGATGTATGCTGGGGTATGTTCCGTGTTTCCGTAACCCACCGACATCTTACATGAAGTACGGGATCTTTAACGCGCATATTTGATCTTCTGTGTGTGTTTACTTTTTATTTATGTTTGATTTTATTCTTTTATATCGAGGATAGACAGAATAAAATTTTAAGAAAAAATAATAAACTGAATTTATATACACGAAGGGAATTAAGGCACTGGCAGATCTGCGCTTCAAGTTAACCTGGGAGACGGGTTAAAAAAAAAAATTTTTTTTAAAAACAATCCACACCCTTAATTCACCAGACGCCAATGCCGAGATTCGAACCCACGACTTCATGGACCCACGGGATTGAAGTCGAACGGTCTTAACCACTCGGCTATAGCGTCTGTCAGATCCACACACTCTGATTGAGCTGTCGAAAGAGGATTTCACCCCCTGAGTTAGCATATGCCCCCCCCCCCCCCCCCCCCCCCCCCCCCCCCCCCCCCCCCCCCCCCCCCCCCCCCCCCCCCCCCCCCCCCCCCCCCCCCCCCCCCCCCCCCCTTTGCAAATTCTGTAGATGAGAGTCATTGAGAGTGAAGTGTGTGAATGCAGGAATAACCCCTTTTTCCGCACAGATATTCTTTTTTTTACATTTTATCTTTTTAGGGAAGAGTGCACCAACTATGTGTATTGTCAGTGGTATGAATGACAGACGTGAACGTACCAAGCACGCAATAGTCACGTGACCCGGGGGTGGTTGGGGGAGGGGGGAGGGGGGGGGGGGGGGCTGTGGAGGTGGGTTGGATGGGGTGGGGGAGGTAGCTGCCACATGCCCACTTTATCCAAGACATACACTAATGACTTGACATTAATTTTCAGGAATATTGCAGCACACCAGTTGAGATGTCAGAGGCGTACCAACTCATGCGTTGGATCGGTGGTCTAGAGGTAACGCGCCTGTCTAGAAAGCGAAAAGTCCGGGTCTGAAGTGTGCGGCGGTTCGTACCCCGTTTGGACCGGAAATTTTTCCCCCATCCATTAGACCATGAGTGGTGGTCTGGGCGCTAGTCTTTCGGATGAGACGATAAACCGAGGTCCCGTGTGTTGCACGTAATTATTTAGCGCACGTAAAAACCCTCCGCAACAAGAGTTTCCTTGAAAATTTTAGAAATAAGTCACTTGATAGGGAAAAAATACAGCTGAAAAAAAAAAAAAAAAAAAAGGTGTAGTGAACGGGTGGTGCGAGCGAAGTGGCGGAGGGTTTCGGTCTCCGGGGAGGAGCGAATTTCACGGGGAGGTAATCTGCCATGACTACAGTTTGGTATAATAAATTGACGCTTTGATTTTGGTTGTTACCAAGATTAGGTATAAACTTCCAACATTATTATTATTATTATTATGATAGATTTTTCATGAGGGTGATGGTGGTGGTGGTGGTGGTGCTGCTGCTGCCGCTGCTGCTGCTGCTGCTGCCGCTGCTGCTGCTGCTGCTGCTGCTCGTTTCTTATTGCCCTTAATGGATCGGCTGAGGTTAGGGGGCAGACCTGGACAGTTAAAAGCGCAGGAGAAGACCGGGCACTACTACCCATTCTACCCAATCATGAGGGAACGCAGAAGAAGAAGAAGAAGTTTATTAAGCCTACTTATTGTCATTCGTTCCCCCCAGCACACAATGGCCTGCTCTTCTGAGAAGCGGAACAGGATTTTACGTGTGCGCAAGATGTTCTGCGTGCGTTCGCACACGGGACCTCGGTTTATACTCTCATCTGAAGGACTTATTTTTATGATGTGTGTGTGTGTGTGTGTGTGTGTGTGTGTGTGTGTGTGTGTGTGTGGTGTGTGGTGTGTGTGATGTGTGTGTGTGTGTGTGTGTGTGTGTGGTGTGTGTGTGCGTGCGTGCGTGCGCGTGCGTGCGTCCGTGCGCACTAACAGACGAAACAAGTCCCTGTATGAAAAAGCTGATAATATGAGCGAAAAGAGCTGTGATGCAAACTATGATCCACACTGCAGTTGCCACTGTGGGCTACAATACAGTGCCCCCTGTCTGTCCATAGCAGCATTTCCTGCTGGAGTCTCCGGCCAGAGATATGACAGAAAAAAGGAAAAGTATCTTGCACGTACACAGTTGTAAGTCCACGTACCTTCAACCGATGGGAAGAAAAATTTTTGCTCATTGTTTTTTTTTCCCCTTGGAATTGTTGTTGTAGTTGTTGGGCTTTTCTCAGTTTAACATCCTGAAAGGGGGAGGGAGGGGAGGAGACGGGGGTGTCACCCAGAACATTCCCGCTCTCTCACTCATCCCACCTAGGAAACACTGCAAGACAGTGAGTAGGCTACACACTGTATGAGAAGTTTCCAGGGACGGCTGTTATTAAGTACTTCGCCATATTATAGACGGGAACGGGATAGCTCAGTGGTCGGAGCACTCGCTTTCCCCCAGCCAAGTTAAGCAGCGTCGAGCGTGGTTACCAGTTGGATGGGTGACCGTTTGCGCGCCTTGGCTTCAGTACAGTTCCCCCAGTTCACCCAGCTGTAAATGGGTACCTGCCCTCTTTAGGGTCAGGGAAGGTAAAGCAGCGAGGGAGAGGAGATGGGCACCGCCTTCAATATGCTGGTCCTAGAGAAGTGAGGTCTCTGACGCCTCGCTCCCCTACGACCTTATAGGTTATGGGACTCCTTTACCTCCTTTTTACCATATTATAGGCAGCTGCAGTTCGATTTCGGAGGATTTTCTTCTCTCCTTTAGTGGGAGAACACAGGCTGTTGTGCTGAGAGTTTGTCATGGCTGAAGACAATCCCAACATCGTAGTTTGAAAGGTGGAATCGAGCCCGAAACCTCACAGGTTTACTTGTTAGGCGTGGGAACGTCTAAACCGTCCTGCCACCTTCACTTCCTGTTTGATGAAATAACCCGACAGCGGTTAGACCTGATCCTTCCGCTGTAAAGCCATCCCAGTGATGCCCTTTTCCCCAAACACTGCATTCCCAACTAAAGACAATATTGTGTAAAATAAGAAGAGGTAATGAATGATTGATTAAACATTAACGAACTAAGTAACCATTTAGATAGGCAGTCCTTTGTGGTTGGTTCACTTCAAAATGAAAACACACACACACACACATCCAACTTCGCCATGGGAGAGAATGTTTATGTTTTAAATCTTTTGTAGGAAAAAAAATGGCAGGAGGATGGACCAAGGAGGCAGGAAATAGGCAAGAAGTAGGTGGCAGAAAGAAAAGGAACAAAGAAGAAACAAAGAGTGGGATAGGAAAAAAGAATATGAAAAAATAACTTTTAAAAAATCAAACACAAAACACCAAATAACTTTTTAAAAAGCAAACACAAAACACCAAATAACTTTTTTTTTAAAGCAAACACAAAAACATCTCTTTTTTTTAAACAAACAAAAAAAATACCAAATAACTTTTAACAAACAAACAAAAAGCCAACGCAAAAACACCTTACCATGAATATCATCAACACTTTCCTCCAACCCTTCTTCTTCTTCTTCCCTGAAAGGAAAAAAAATGGGTCTTAAGGGACAAAACAATTATGTGAATTTTTTTCAAAACAAGATCACTGCTCAGCTAAATCTTCAAGAGACGCATACCCCGAATTACAAACCGCTTCCTTGACAGAAACTTCCTACATGGATAGCATTTGCAGGCATAGATCGGTACAGTACAAGCAGGTCAGATACGGGTGGGGATAGCACCATACCCTTCCATTCCTCTTCTTCATCATCGAACGCTCAGACAACAAGTATTGTTATCTGTCATACGAGCGAAAATGCGTTGTGCTGCCGTTAAGCGCCTTAGAAGTCAGGCCCAGCGCATCCGACTTCGGCATGGGAAGGAATTGTTATCGTTGAAGTCTTTCTGTGGGGAAAAGAATATCCTTCCGTACAAAGATCCCACAGATCTGATCCACAGAAAACATTAATAAGTACTGAACTTGGATAATCGATATGTCTTGTTTTTCATCACCATAGTCAAACGACAAGTGTTCTGAGAGAGAGAGAGAGAGAGAGAGAGGAGAGAGAGAGAGAGAGAGGAGAGAGAGAGAGAGGAGAGAGAGAGAGAGAGATGCATGCGTGTGTGCGCACACACACACACACACATAATCGTTTAATATCACTGAGAGAGAACAGAGGTAAAATCGACACAAGACAACAACAACAACCACACACACCACACACACACACACACAGGGACAGAAAGGGAGACAGAGACAGATAAAAGATCCAGAAACAGAAAAAAAAAAAGAAAAAAAAGGTCGAACAATATCCAATTTATTATATATTAAAAAAGAAAACCCAAAGTTTAACAAAAATTGTTTTCTAAAACAAACAAAAAATCTTAATCGACAATAAAATGAGGGAGCACTTTATTCACGGTATGGCACGATGAATAAAACGTGACAGCCTTTTAAATAAATTGACTTGCAGTTTGAGATGGTACATACAATCATAAGCTCATAAATATTTCTTAACAAATTCAGACATTTCATTACGTTTTTACAAAATTATTGTAGCACCACAGAAGATGTTGAAATACAAGTCACCGTAGTTTTCTGGCTATCATTACATTAAGTGAAAGAGAGGCAAATGGATTAAAGGAACTGACAAACTTATTACAACAGAATTTCACATTTCTTTAATGTCTTCTTTTTTTCTTTAAATCATCATCAATTTTCTATATGAGATTGAAAAGTGAAAAACAGATAGAATGATCTGGGTGGTGGTGGTCGTAGGGGGGGAGGGGGGGTGATTCGCTTTTGGAATGTTGAGTCCAAATTAAGTGGAACTATGGCTGGGACCAGACTTTACAATATCATAGAGACTGTGTGAGTGCGTGTGTAGCCTATGTGTGCGCGCGCGTGCGTGCGTGCGTGCGTGCGTGCGTGCGTGCGTGCGTGTGTGTGTGTGTGTGTGGTGTGTGTGTGTGTGTGTGTGTGTGTGTGTGTGTGTGTGTGTGGATGTGTGAGAGAGAGAGAGAGTGTGTGTGTGAGAGAGAGTGTGTGTGTGAGAGAGATGTGGAGAGAGAGAGAGAGAGAGTGTGTGTGTGTGTGTGTGTGTGTGTGTGTGTGTGTGTGTGTGTGTGTTGTGTGTGTGTGTGTGTGGTGTGTGTGTGTGTGTGTGTGTGTGCGCGTGTGTTGTGCGTGCATGTGCAGGCGTGCATGCGTTTAGCTTAGGTGTAAAGTGTGCACGCGCACACTGCACGTGGATATGTGCGCACATTGCACGTGGATATGTGCACACATGTCAGGAATGGACGAGTAGCAAGGGCAGCCCCTTAAAAGGCATGGTCCTAGTTCATGACAACACTGGTTTATCCAGTGGGGAAATCAGAATGGGCTCCTTCACAAAACGCTGTAACACAAAGAAAAGCCCCCACCCCCTCAAAAAAACCCATTAAATAACAGAAGAAAATATGTCCTAAACCTTTACTTCAACAAAGTAACAACAATAACAAAACCAACAACAAAAAACACAAACCAAATGTAAGCACAGTACTAATCAACAGTCCAAACACAGCTTTCTATATTTAAAAAAATAGATTATTAAACAAAACAAAAACCAAAAAAGACGAAAAAGCTACTGTTTTCTAAAAAGGTTTATCAATGGATATTTTATTATTTTTTACGAAGTAGGGAGGAGGTGGACAGGATGAGGGAGTAGGGGAGGTGGGAGTACCCGGGGTGGGGGGAGGGGGAGTATCCAGGGTGGAGTATCCATTCATCAAAGCACTCCGGGTGTCTGGGTATTCTTGGCCACCACGTTCTGCTGATAATGGTTCTTGCAGAACAGCTGCCCGTCCGCCTGCTTGTAGTTGTTCAAGCTGAAAACATAATAATAATAATAATAATAATAATAATAATAATATTAATAATAATGATGATGATGATGATGATGATGATGATAATAATAATAATGATAATGATGATGATGATGATGATGATGATATTATGATGATGATGACGTTGATAACGATGATGATGATAGTGAAGATAGTGATGATGATTGTCGTGATGTGTGAAGGAGGATGTGTGGTAGGAGGAGAGACGACGACGACGACAACAATAATAATAATGCAATAATAATAATAATAATCATCATAATAATAATCATAATAATAATAATGACGATGATGATGGGTGTGGTGGTGGTGGTGGTGGTGATGATCATGACGACGACGACGACGACAATAATAATAATGACGATGATGATGATGGTGGTGGTGGTGGTGGTGATGATGATGATGATGACGATGACAATAATAATAATGACGATGACTGTGGTGGTAATAATATTGATGATGATGATGATGATGATGATCATGATCATGATGATAATAAGAAGAAAAACAACAACAACAACAATAACAACAACAGACTGACGATGGATTAGCTCTCATTCTCTGCAATATTAAAGAAAAGGCTGGGGGTGGGTGGGGGGGGGGGGGGGGGGATTTATGTGACACACAGAAGTACCCCTTCCACCCCATACACTTTCTCTCTACCTCCCACCCGTCCCGTCGTCATTTTTACTACTGCCTGCATCAGCTGTTTCAGGGGACGGGATAGCTCAGTGGTCAGAGCACTCGCTTTCCACCAGCCAAGGTTAAGCAGCATCGAGCGTGGTTACCAGTTGGATGGGTGACCGTTTGCGCACCTTGGCTTCAGTGCAGTCCCCCCAGTTCACCCAGCAGTAAATGGACACCTGCCCTCTTTAGGGTCAGGGAAGGTTAAAGCAG
>CM054167.1:23078147-23243147 GCA_028751875.1 Rapana venosa | reverse complement strand
AGCGATCTCTATAAGGGACTCACATTGAAAGAAAAACGTAACAACAGAGAGAGGGAGGGAGGGAGGGAGAGAGAGAGAGAGAGAGAGAGAGAACTCAAAGATTTTTTCACAAAAAGGCCATTGACCCATACGTAAAGAGGGTTGCCGAACTGCTTAATATTTTAGTAAGGAAGGGTACAACCAAATGTTATTGTAAAACAACAACCACCACAACAAACATCAGGTTCAAAAATATTACTTTAAGAAACCAAGATATCTCTTATTCTAAAGGCTTTACACAAATATAAAGGGAAGCTGCGCACGAGAGACACAGAGAGAGAGAGAGAGAGACAGACAGACAGACAGACAGACACACAGAGACAGACAGACAAACAGACAGACAGAGACAGAGAGAACACGAATCTTAAGTCACAATGATGGCGGGACAAATATAGATGTATTTCTTGTCCTGCCAAGATTATGCCTGTGTGTTGTTTTTTCGGTGGCACTTTTCTGAATCAAATTTCTGTTGAAACCCACATAAAATAATAAATCTTAACTGCTCGAGCCCAAAATCCCCAGGGCTGGACACGGACATTCAAATCGCGCGCGCAATGCTCCAACCATTCGGCCATCTCCTCTCCTCCCACCCCCACCCCCCATTCATATATATGGGAAAAAAATTTAAAAACTGAAACAGAAAACCGTCCCTCTCCCATGGCCTTAAATGTGCTCGAGTCACCCTCTCTTTTCAATACTAAAGCGCTAATTCCTTCCTACGCACGTTAATAGGTTATAGATATTCACAACACACACACACACAACACACACACACACACACACA
Source organism: Rapana venosa (assembly GCA_028751875.1). Taxonomy (NCBI): domain Eukaryota; kingdom Metazoa; phylum Mollusca; class Gastropoda; order Neogastropoda; family Muricidae; genus Rapana; species Rapana venosa. The sequence continues at coordinate 23,242,324 of CM054167.1, read as the reverse complement.
CACACGGAGAGAGAGGGGGGGGGGGGGTTGGAGGAACACAGATGGCTTGATGACAAAAGCAAATGCATTGCTTATTCAATGTACCATCTGGAAATAAAAATTTGACTTTGACACTGACACTCTCTCTCTCTCTCTCTCTCTTTCTTTCTTTCTTTCTTTCTGTAACACACACACACACCAGCACGCACTCGCCCCCCCCCCCCCCCCGCCCGCGCCCGCGCGCACCACACACACACATACACACTGAGAGGAGTTTTTCTTCTCCATTGTAACACCAGTGAAAAGCAACAAAAAGTGCACACCCAAATACAGCTATTACCCACCCTCCTCTCTCTCTCTCTTCTCTCTCTCTCTCTCTTCTAAATGCATGACAACTTGAGATCTCTCTCTCTCTCTCTCTCTCTCTCTCTCTCTCTCTCTCTCTCTCTCTCACTGTAGTGCTGTGTTGACAAAAAGGGCGTCACCTTTTTCTGGATATAATAATCGAGTCTACTGGACCACAGATATCGAAGGAACAAGGATGCCTTTCTCTCTCTCTCTCTCTCCTCTTCTCTCTCTCTCTCTCTCTCTCTCTCTCTCTCTAGGTTGTTGGGATATAATCTAGAATCATCGCCAGATTTCTTGTGAATATTTTCAGTCGTTAGGTGCACAAAAATGTTCTTGTCTTATCGTTCCAAGATTTGATTTTTGTATTCAACGATTTCGAGAATTAAGAAAATCAGACGCAATAAAGAATAACTTTTTTTTAAGCTTGTGCGTTTATTTCTTACATTTATTCATTCATTTATTCTTTTTTTAAAATTTATTGCATGTCTGTGCTATTGAATTATTAGTATTGCTTCTGTGTGTGTGTGTGTGTGTGTGTGTGTGTGTTCACTGACTTGTGTTGTAGTTTAAGTACTCTGAACAACGCTCCAGTTTCTATCCGAAACTGAATCATTTCATTTTATCATGTCATTCCAGTTTTCTCATTCCGCCAAAGGGACTTTGACTTTGACACTGACACTTCGACTCTCTCTCTCTCTCTCTCTCTCTCTCTTCTCTCTCTCTCTCTCTCTCTCTCTCTCTCTCTCTAACACACACACATATACACGCACGCACAACGGGATAGCCTAGTGGTTAGAGCATTGCGCTCGCAATCTGACAACCTGGGTTCCATTCCCATTCAAGGGGGATATTTTCCCCTGGAGTTAATAGTGCAGACTCCACTCTCCCCAAAAGTCCTTTGGATGAGACTATAAACCGACGTCCCGTGTGCGAACGCACGCAGAACATCTTGCGCACACGTTAAATCCTGTTCCGCTTTTCGTAAGAGTAGGCCATTGTGTGCCGGTAGGAACAGATGACAGAATTTACAAAACCGCATACACACGGGGACTGGATCTAAAAAAGTACATAAGTGCTTATTCCATTATCCTCGATATAAAAGAATAAATAAATAATAAAATTTAAAAGGCATACGTTATTCTTCTTCATTTTCTTTTCTTTGTCAAACGCTCAAACAGCAACTATTGTCTGTCAATGAGAATGTCTTGCGCTGCCATTAAGCGCCTGACAAGTCAGGCCCTGCGCATCCGACTTCAGCACGGGAGAGAATTGTTATCTTTTAAGTCTTTCTAGGCAACAACAACAACAACAAAAGCAGGAGAACGGACCAAGATGGCAAAAATTAGACAAGAACGAGGATGACGGGAAGAAAAGGAACAAGGCAGAAACAAAGAGCGAGACAGAAAAGAAGGAATTTCCAGATGGTGCAGATGCTATTTATATTGACACGCACCCCCTCACCCTCACCCCACACCCCCACCCCCGGCATCCCCACGGTGAATAACAGAGGCATTACAGCCAGGACTTCAAAAAAACAAAGCAAAAAAGGCAAGACAGGATCAGTGCAAGCTGCTCGTCCTTCTCCGCTTCATATCTGTGTCCACAGAAGAATGTTGTGCACTGGGCGGCATTTATAGAGTTCCTCTTGGTGATTCACCGTAGTTTTGACACACACTGGGGGCGACAGATGCGCCGGGTGTGTATTGGCCTATGAATGGTTTGATAGCGGGACCACAAATTATTGTCGAATATGGCTTCTGGCAGGTTTATTGAGTGAATTTAGAATTAATTGATTGATTGATTGATTGATTGATTGATAGTTATACAACTGTTCGTTGAATCAGGGAGTCTTGGAGAAATTTGTGTGAGTAGGAGGGCGGGGTGTTCTGTGTGTGTGTGTAGGAGTGTATGTTCTCTCTCTCTCTCTCTCTCTCTCTCTCTCTCTCTCTCTCTCTCTCTCTCTCTCTCTCTCTGTGCGTGCGTGCGTGCGTGCGTGTGTGTGTGTGTGTGCGTGCGTGCGTGCGTGCGTGCGTGCGTGCGTGTGTGTGTGTTCGCGCGCGCACGCACGAGTATTGCACAACTGCTGATAAAATCTAGCTCTAAACCATTGAAACCGAGTTGTGAATCATCACAGGATTGATTACACAACAGTATCCTGAAAACTTGGCACACAACAATGAGCTCGCCCATCTTTGTTGTTGTTTTCATTCAAAGCTTAGAAATCTAAACCAGTGTTTAAAACATCCTATTTGTCACACACACACACACACATACGCGCGCGCCGCACTCACACCGACATGCAAGCACGCATCACGCACCCCCCCCCCCCCCCCACCCACCACCACACACACACACACGTAGATCTCTCTCTCTCTCTCTCTCTCTCTCTCTCTCTCTCACTTCTCTCTCTCTCTCTCCTATTTTAGGGTCGTCTGAATCCCTTAAAGTAGAAACACCTTAAAATTGAACACACACACACACACATACACACACTCACCACACACACTCACCACACATACACACTCACCACACACACACACACATACACACACTCACTACATACACACTCACCACACACACACACACATACACACACTCACCACACACACACACACACACATACACACACTCACCACACATACACACTCTCACCACACATACACACTCACCACACACACACACACACACACACACACACACACACACACCACTTCTGACATTTTCCCCACTTCTGACACACGATCCCACTTCTGACACATTTCCTGTCTTATAATCACAGATTGTGGAGAGCTGGTATGAAACTGAACACACACACACACACACACACACACACACTGGTGGTTAGAGCTTGGCCATTGCGCCCGTGATCTGCTGACCCGGGTTCGAATCTCGTTGAAGGGTACATTTTTTGCTCCTAGAGTTAACATCAGCGCGGACTCCACTGCCCCCTAAAGTCCTTTGTGTGAGACTATAAACCGAGGTCCCGTCTGCGAACGCACACAGAACATCTTGCGCACACGTTCAAACCTGTTCCGCTTTTCGAAAGAGTAGGTCATACTGTGCCGGCAGGGAACAGATGACAAAATTTACAAAACTGCAAACACACGAGACTGGATGTTTTAAAAAAAAAAAAGCGCACATGATTGCTTCTTTCATTATCCTTGAAATAAAAGAATAAAATAAAATAGACAAATTAACACACTCGGCCTCAAATGCACCCACGCGTTTATTGCCTTTTGACGGTTGCCAACGCCTGGGTTTTAAAGCTATAAAACAAGCTGTAATAAACAACATTTAAACAAGAAAACCTGCCATAATGCTACCTACATATGCCTTTACAATAATATGCCATGGTTATTTGTGAATACCTTGACAACAATATATCGTGGTCATTTGTGAATACTTTGACAGTAATATGCCATGGAAAAAAAAGAAAAATTTAAGATGAAAACAAATTGTAATGCTATGCTCATTTGTGAATACCTTGACAATGATATGCCATGATCATTTATGACTAATTTGACAATAATATGCCATGGTCATTTGTGAAATAACGTGACAATAACACACCATGATCATCTGTATCAGATCTGAAACATGTGTGCTTTTGATGCAATAATACAGTCCGACTTCGCAAGATTGTGCTGATCATGATATTGTAGACTAATATCAATTGACTTAACTCACATCACAACATTCATTGATTTTTGTTTTCAGTAAAATACTTGCTGAATTACCCTAATTTTGACTGAGAACAAAATCTATACTTACAAATTTGGGAGGCATGGTAACTTCAGTGATATTTCAGCCAAATCAACCCGGAAAAAACAGACTAACACCGTCTCAACTCGCATAAGAAGCCACTGCAACTACCACTCTCTTCTTACAACTTGATGGAACGCAAGTATTCGAACGACAGATCCTTTTGCACACGTCCCTTAAATCTATTTTTTACACTGCACGGGCGGATTTTTTCTTCTTTTTTTTCCTTCTCATTTGCACACGAGCCTTTGATATGGTAAAGAGCAGACCACATTTCGAAGACACACTGCAACACTGAGAAGCAACACATAGTTACTATTGTATTTTTGTGTGAATGTGTGTACTTTAGTTAGTCAGCTTTAACGTTTATTCCAACAAAGTGCAGAGAGAAAGAGAGCCTGTTTATCTGTGAGAGAGAGACACACACACACACACAGGTGGGGGGGAGTTAAGAAGGAGGCAGTGCAAGGGAACGTTCATTATTTCGAGGATAATGCGAATAACAGCACTGACATGCTTTCTTTGATACGCCCCCCACCCACCCCCCATATTTGAGATTGATACCATAGCATAAAAATAACAAATAATAATATAAACATAAGGATACGACAAACTGCAACAACAACAATTTTTCACCAACACATCAATCATAACTTTTTCAAAGAACGGTTTTATAATTGGAAGATAATTCTTCTTCTTCGGACGAACATGATTCAAGAGAGGGGTAGATAGATGTCAGCACCGACAGACAGACGGAAAATGTATTGCTCTACTATGTGAAAATTCAAAACTTCTTGCCCTTTCCTGGGTAGATACAAGTTTGTGATTGACAAACTTCGAATGAATTCTTGGAAAACTGTTCCTAAAATGTAAAATGTACTTGAAAAAAAAGTGTAGTAATAATAATAATAATAATATTAATAATAATGATAATAACATGCACTTGCTCACATTCATTATCATTATTTTGAGCACATTCTTATTCAGTGTCCCGTTTTGATTTCTTTATTACTATGCCTCTCACAATGACAATGAATTTGCAAAGTCTGTTGAAGTGTATTAATCTTATAGTCATCTGAAGTTATTGACATTGCAAAAGTCTTTTCTTGATTTGCAATTAATCAATTCTTGTAGAATTCCGTTGCTCTGTCACTTTAATTCAATTCAACTCGCTTTCCCCATCTTCCCTTTTTATCATTGAATTTGTTCGTTTGTTTAGGGGGGGGGGGGGGGGGGTTGTCACTAGAAAAAAAGCAGCCTTTAAACGATTTTTTTTTCATTAGCCACAAATATCTGACTGAAAAAAAAATTGCAAGCTGGATTCTCTCTGCTGCCGAAAAAAAATCTTATAACATTATTGCTTGATCCACATGAACTAGAAAAAATATCATGTGGTTCACACCAATTAAAATCGTTGCTGTATCAAATGGTGTTGGGCTGGGCATGTGTGGTTCGTGATGCTGATGTGGGCATGAAACATGGTTTTGAAAAACAAATTTTTTAATCTATCTTTGTGACTGTTTCTGCCAGAGATGGAATTAAACACCTGAATGTCAGTGACAGATTTTCTTTGTGCAGCAGTTTCAAAAGTTGTCTAGAAAGAGGAAAGTACCTGGATGTGGAATAATGATGATAATAATAATAATAATAATAATAAAATATGAATTTATATAGCGCTGAATCTTGCAAAGGAACAAATCAAAGCATACATAAAATTTAATGTGCTTTGGCAAGGTCTAGGTGTGGTGCGTCTCCTATTACAATAGCCATCGATATGGTTATTGTAAAGACATAAATAGGAAGAAAAATGTGTTTGTCCTGGCTAGGTTGAACATGAATACCACTTTGTATTCCAGTGTCAAGTGTATGGTTCATTAAGGTATGATAAATATCTACAACTTACAGATACAGTTGGGAACTGAACTTACCAATTTTGCCAGGACAGTTGGGAGGTAGGCTACCTCTGTACTCTTCCAATTTTCAAATGTTGTGGTTTTCTTTTGACAGGCCCAAGTCCGTCAGCGCACAGTCTCCTCCAAAAGACTGACATTCAAGTGTGATTTTTCCTGTCAAACTGGGAAGAAGGGGCAAGGTATGGAATGGAACCCAGAACCTCACGGTTTACTTGTTAGGCAATGAATGTCTTACAGGCCTGTCGCTTTCCTTCTTTGGCTTTATTTGATTTGTATACTCACAGTTTCCATAGGAAATGCATTTGTGTGTATGTTTGTGTGTATGTGTGTTCTAATTCATTTAGTCTTTTCACAAGTAGTGATGTTAGACATGTATGTGAGTGCGAGTGTGTGTTTATGTGCGCACACGCATGCACACATCATGTATGCACACATTGTGCATGTGTGCTGTGAGAGGATAAGCACTTTCAGCAACATTCTTTGTGCAGCTATTTCCCAAACATGGCATACACACACGCAAGCGTTACTGAAACACATGGCAGTGTTTTCGCCTTGGGTAGGTGTGTCCTGTTCACATCACATCATGCACACATGCAGCGAACATACGTGCACACACATACAGAGAGGAGGTGAGATAGCCTGGTGGTCAGAGCATTGCGATTGTGATCTGCTGACCTGGGTTTGAATCCCATTCAGGGGTGCTTTCCCCCTGGAGTTAACATTAGTGCTGTCCTTTGGATGGGACTATAACCTGAGGCCCCATGTGCAAATGTATTCAGAAAATCTTGCTCACATGTTAAAACATGTTCAGCCTTTCAGAAGAGGTCATTCGTGCAAGTAAAACCTTTTTCTTTTTTTCTTAAATGCATGCACACTAAGTGTCATGTTTAGACATCGTGCCCAAAGTCAGAATACGACAACCTTAATGGTGGGCAAAAAACAAGTAGCACACACAAAAATCTCGCCATTGATGAACCTCGAAAGTCTAGCCGAGGAACAGGTATGATCGTGAATTTTGCTGATATAATAGTTCTGCTTTTTGTTCTCTACGCGAGTGCTGGTTTATCAAATTTTCTTTTTCTTCCAAACTGTTTAGTCTGATTGATGTTCTGAGAGCAAAATCAATACAGTAAATTTATACCTGCTATGGTTCAAGGAAAAGGTGGATGGGTTACTGATTGCATGCCTTGGCTTCAGTACAGTCCCCCAGCTGTAAATGGGTTCCTGCCCTATTTAGGGACAGGGAAGGTAAAGCAGCGAGGGAGAGGAGATGGGTACCTCCCTCAGTATGCTGGCCACTGGAGATGCCGAGGTCTCTGATGCTTCACTCCACTATGACCATGTAGGTTACGGGACACTTTTACCTTTTTTTTTAACCTACGGTTCAAGATTTTCCAAAACTTTCAGAACAAGTTGAAATAAATCACAAGTATCCCTGAAGTCAGATTGTGGCTACCTTAAAGGTGGGTATAGAAACTGTGGCATATGCAAAAATCTCATCCTTGGTGAACCTCACAGATCTAGCCGAGGAACAAAAAAAGCCAACAAAAAAAATCTCTTGTGATCAGGAACAAAATGGAAGACGTATCAGAAAGAATGTAACAGTAATTTTTTGCTCAGAAATTTAATGTGCAAATCTGAGCATTTTGTTGTCGCAATTGCTGTTCAAGAAAGCACTTTTTTTTGGTTTTTTTTTTTAAACCTAATTATTTTCAGTTGTGAATCAAAAGGACTGAATATACACAGATGACCTACAAAAATCTCTTGACACTAGCTGAATCTTTGCAACAGCACACATACACACGCAAACTGCTTGTATGCATGCACACACACACAAACTGCATGCATGCACGCACACACATGCACGCACGCACACACACCAAACTTTCATCACGCATAAAGAAAACAACCCAACACAAGACTTGCTGAGCCAGAACTACATTGATCCCATCAGATGACACATATCAAGAAATAAAACGGTCTACAAATTCGTAACTGTAACAGAAAAAAAAATTGTAGCATGATTTGTCATGGGACACAAAACTGTGATGGACAAAAAAATAAACTTTTGCATTTTCTCCATAGGATGACAGCTTGCGTTTTGAATGCTGGAAATGCCGCCACAGGCACTTGCAAATTTTGGATTGCATCAGCAGATTCCTAATACCAATGGTCTAAAAAAAGTGTTAAAAAAACTATAAACCAACAGAACATACACTGCAAACAAAAATGATTTTCTTCACCAACATATGAAGCCTAAATAACAGGCCTCGTATTCATTTGTTGTCGCTTCAGAAAATACTGTATTTTGACAGGTCATTTCAATCTTGGCAATGAAAAACAAGAGCCACAAATTTTCATGATCCAAACTGGACACAGATTTAGCAAAGCAACAAACGACATAAGCATCCACAATAACAGACATAAGCATCATACCAAAAAAGGTATCAAAGGGGAAAAACCGCCTTTTTTAAATAATTTCAACACAAAGCTCCAAAAGAAGCAAATGGAACATTTTTTTCTCTTAAGTTTCACATGCCTCTGAAATATAAAAATGAATACAACCTTCAGAATTCTCTTTGTTGACTAGATGTCCCATCTCTGTGAAAGCGGTAAAACATTTGCAGTCTCTTTTTGTTGATTGGTTCTTGGTCTAAAGAGAAGCTAAGGAAGCATACGACAATAGCCAGACCACACAAAAAAATGCACAACAGCTACACAATGATGGAGCAAAGACATGAATGTGGAGTGTATGTTGCCCAGCAATTTTTGTTTTCCACAGCCCAATTCAAGAACTTAAGTCTGGGTAGAATGGTACCCAAACTGAACTGCAACTGTACCCAAACTGTAAAAGCAAGTCTTAATCAAAACTGCAATGCAGTTGCTTTTGCCTGATCGTAACTGTCAATCTTGCACTTCCGAGTCATGACATTCAGTCAGAATTTAAACGATCCTTTTGCAGAATGATCGACTCGACTTCTTCATTCAGAATTTTGGTGTGTTGTTGTTTTTTTTAAACCCTGCAACTTCTTTTCATGGCAAAAAATTGGACCCGTCTTCCTTTTTTTGTGCAAACAAAACAGTTTTCCGTCACTCGTTTCCAGCTAAAAACGCTGAAAATTTTTTTACCCAAGATGTAATTTTCCTACAAAAACTGTGGTTTCCTTGCAAGCAAAGCAAACTATTTGGTTCGTAGCAAAAATCAGAGATTTCCTTTCCATCCAACAGTGCAACGTGCAAGCAGTAAGATCACCATCCAACAGTGCAACGTGCAAGCAGTAAGATCAGACAGACGTTGGGATCCAGAGGACGCTTAGTTGACTTCACCACCCTCCTCATCTTCCTCCTCGTCGAACTCTCCTTCCTCCTCAGCGGTGGCGTCCTGGTATTGCTGGTACTCGGACACCAGGTCGTTCATGTTGGACTCGGCCTCGGTGAACTCCATCTCGTCCATGCCTTCTCCCGTGTACCAGTGCAGGAAAGCCTGAAGACCAGCCATCTCTCCATCAACATTCTTTTTTTTTAAGTCATGTACATTTTTTGTTGTTGCAACGACATGGTTTTATGCAGCGCAAATTAAAACTTAGCTTAGCCTTTATGGTTTTATGCAGCGCAAATCGAAACTTACCTGTTATGGTTTTATGCAGCGCAAATCAAAACTTAGCCTTTATGGTTTTATGCAGCGCAAATCGAAACTTACCCATTATGGTTTTATGCAGCGCAAATCGTAACTTACCCTTTATGGTTTTATGCAGCGCAAATCGAAACTTAGCCTTTATGTTTTTATGCAGCGCAAATCGAAACTTACCCTTTATGTTTTTATGCAGCGCAAATCGAAACTTAGCCTTTATGGTTTTATGCAGCGCTAATCAAAAGTTAGCCTTTATGGTTTTATGCAGCACAAATCAAAACTTACCCTTTCTTTCATTGTCGATATGGAAAAAAATAATCTAGAGTATGAGACAGGATGGACACAGATAATGGTTTGCAAATAGGTTTGCAAATATTAACTAGTCCCGTAAGTCAGAAGAGCATATGGTAACAATGCAGAATCCATTATTTTGTTTTCATAATTTGGCCCAGACAGACAGAAAATAACTTGCTGCTGTAAAATATACAATTAAAATTAAAGGCTATGCTTTTTTTTTTAAAAAACAACTGAAACCTGAACACAACTTAAGCAAAGCAACTATTGTCTGTCATATGAGCAAAAACACATTGCAATGCCGTTAAGTCTGAACCAGCACATCTAACTTGGCATGGGAGAGAATTATTAAGTCTTTCTTTAAAAAAAAGGCAAGAGAATGGACCAAGAAGCCAGAAAACAAAGAAGGAAGTGACAGGAAGGAAAGGAACAAGGCAGAAACAAAAACAGGGATAGAAAAAAAGAGCATTCCTAGCACAGAATTTCTAGAAGGTAGGGATGCGATTTATGGCGACACATCCCCAACATGCCCGTAGGGAAATTGTTCACATCTGACCCTTGAACTTTACCTTGCGGCGGAACATGGCGGTGAACTGCTCGGAAATGCGCTTGAAGAGCTCCTGGATGGCGGTAGAGTTTCCGATGAAGGTGGAGGACATCTTCAGGCCCCGGGGAGGGATGTCGCAGACAGCAGTCTTGACGTTGTTGGGGATCCACTCCACGAAGTAGCTGCTGTTCTTGTTCTGCACGTTCAGCATCTGCTCGTCCACCTGTTCCATGTAACAAACATACATATATAATAATGTATGGAATTTATATATAGCGCTGAATCTTGAAAAGCAACAAATCAAAGCACTCAGATAACCTTTTTAAAAAAAAATTGTTATATCGAGGATAATGGAATAAGCACTCATGTGCCTTTTTACATCCAGTCCCCGTGTGTATGCGGTTTTGTAAATTTTGTCATCTGTTCCCACCGGCGGCACACAATGGCCTACTCTTTCAAAAAGCGGAACAGGATTTAACATGTGCGCAAGATGTTCTGCATGCGTTCGCACATGGGGCCTCAGTTAATAGTCTCATCCGAAGGACTGTATCATGACATCTGATAAATTCTGGTGTGTGGTGAACTTTTTACTCATTGTTCTTCTCTGAAGAGCACAAGAGTAGCACTACCTTTTTATTTTTCTTCTTTTCCTGTCTGCATGCGTATTAGTTTCCTTATCAGAGTAGATTTTGTCTACAGAAATTTACCAGGGACAACTCTATTGCTGCTGTGGGTTCTTTTTCGTGTACTAAATGCATGTTGCACACGGGACCTCGGTTTATCGTCTCATGCAAAAGACTAGCACCCAGACCACCACTCATGGTCTAGTGGATGGGGGAAAAGTTTCGGGCCAAAATGGGGATTGAACCACCACACACTTCAAACCCGGACTTTTCACTTTCTAGGCAGGTGAGTTACCTCTAGACCACTGATCCACAAGGTTAAGAGCCATCCTTACTTTACAGGAGCAGGTGACTGCCACCCACATTTCCCCTTCACTATTGACGATTCAGAGACAAAAGCTGAAAATGATCTTTCAAATCGTTTTCTTCTTCATTTAACACTCAGATAGCAACTATTTCCGTTTGTCATATGAGCAAAAATGAGATTTACTACAAGTTGGGCCCAGTGCATCCGACTTTGGCGTGGGAGAGAATTATTATCTATTAATTCTATCTGGAGTAAAAAGGCAGAAGAATGGACCCAGAAGGCAGAAAAAAGTCAAGGAAAACATGACAGAAAGGAAAAAAAAAAACAAGGCAGAAACAAAGAGAGTGATAAAAAAAAAAGAGGGAATTCCTAATACATAATTTCCAAAAGGTGAGGATGCTATTTATAATGACAGAGCCTCAGCATCCCCACAAGGTAAAATTGTTTTTTTAAAGCTACCAAAAGAACACAAAAAATCCCAAACCGAAAACCACAACAACAAAATCCTCACCTCCTTCATGGACATTCGGCCTCGGAACATGGCGGCCACGGTGAGGTAGCGGCCATGACGAGGATCGCAGGCCGCCATCATGTTCTTGGCGTCGAACATCTGCTGGGTCAGCTCTGGCACCGTCAGGGCCCTGTACTGCTGGGAGCCTCGGGAGGTCAGGGGAGCGAAGCCGGGCATGAAGAAGTGGAGGCGGGGGAAGGGGACCATGTTGACGGCCAGTTTACGCAGATCGGCGTTCAGCTGACCGGGAAAACGCAGGCAGGTGGTCACGCCTGTAAAAGTAAAGGTAAAGGAGTCCCATAACCTATAAGGTCGTAGGGGAGCGAGGCGTCAGATACCTCACTTCTCTAGGGCCAGCATATTGAGGGTGGCGCCCATCTCCTCTCCCTCGCTGCTTTACCTTCCCTGACCCTAAAGAGGGCAGGTACCCATTTACAGCTGGGTGAACTGGGGGAACAGTACTGAAGCCAAGGCGCGCAAATGGTCACCCATCCAACTGGTAACCACGCTCGACGCTGCTTAACTTGGCTGGGGGAAAGCGAGTGCTCTGACCACTGAGCTATCCCGTGCCCATGAGAGAAGGTAAAAAACAAAATCAAAGAAATGTCTTTTTTGTTTTAGAAACATGTCATTAACAGCTTTAACCCTCTACTGTCCTTTGCGGGGACGGGATAGCCTAGTGGTTAGAGCATTGCGCTTGCAATCCGACGACCCGGGTTCGATTCCCGTTCAAGGGGATATTTTCCCCTGGAGTTAACATCCGTGCCGACTCCACTCTCCCCAAAAGCCTTTCAGATGAGACTATAAACCGAGGCCACGTGTGTGAACACACGCACAACATCTTGCGCACACGCTAAATCCTGTTCCGCTTTTCGTAAGAGTAGGCCATTGTGTGCCGGTGGGAACAGATGACAGAATTGACAAAACTGCATGCACACGGGGACTGGATGTAAAAAAGCGCATGAGTGCTTATTCCATTATCCTCGATATAAAAGAATAAAATAAAATAAATAAAATAAATAGACTTAGTAAGTACAATAAAAATACCATACCAAGAAGAGTTAATCCACAACACATGCACACCCACTACAAACATACATCAATAAAAAAAAAAATTAAAATAAGAATAAATAAAACATTCCTTTTTCTCACCAAATACATAAAAAAAATTCCAAAGATGTCACTACACCCAAAACAGTAATTGTTTTCCATATGCAGTAACTGGTATGGTTGGAGGAAAAAATCAAAGTCAGCGAGCAGAGGATCACTGTTTATAACTCAAGTAGGTCGCGATTGACTTCAGACTTGTCTTCAAAATTTCTTCAGGAGTTTAACCCTCCTGATTTACAACCCACCCTCAATATCATGTCTGAAAATGAATACTAGAAGTTAAAAAGGTTCGTCATACACCCGTGACCCCACATACACACACAAAATTTGTAAAAAAAGCTAATTTTAAAAAATTCTCAGTAGCAAAACCACTGAACCCAATCTCTTGCTACAAAAATCAAAATGGAGTCCAAGGACTTCCCTTCTGGAAGACTGTCCTTTTAAAAAAAAAAAATCTTTTATATCGAGGATAATGGAATAAGCACTTATGTGCTTTTTTTACATCCAGTCCCCGTGCGTATGCAGTTTTGTAAATTCTGTCATCTGTTCCCACCGGCACACAATGGCCTACTCTTATGAAAAGCGGAACAGGATTTAACATGTGCGCGAGATGTTCTGCGTGCGTTCGCACACGGGACCTCGGTTTATAGTCTCATCAGAAGGACTTTGGGGGAGAGTGGAGTCGGCACTGATGTTAACTCCAGAAGAAAATATCCCCCTTGAACGGGAATCGAACCCGGGGTTGTCAGATTGCCAGCGCAATATTCTAACCACTAGGCTATCCCGTCCGCCTTTCACAAATGCAGTGTGGGATACATGATAGTGAAAGTTGTTGACCTACTACTGGCAGTCGGTCTTTGTCAGTCCAGTATGTAGAAATGGAAGACCAATCAGTTGGTCACAGTTGATCCAGACAGATTTGGGTTATTCAGATAAAAATGTAAATTGTTTGGATATTGAGATAAAAATGTAAATTTTGGGGATATTGAGATAAAAATGTCAATTGTTAGGATATTCAGATACAAATGTCAATTGTTTGGGATATTGAGATACAAATGTCAATTGTTGGGATATTCAGATACAAATGTCAACTGTTGGGATATTGAGATAAAAATGTTAATTGTTGGGATTGATACAAATGTCAATTGTTGGGATAATTCAGATACAAATGTCAATTGTTGAGATATTCAGATAAAAATGTCAATTGTTAGGATATTATTCAGATGCAAATGTCAATTGTTGAGATATTATTCAGATAAAAATGTCAATTGTTAGATACAAATGTCAGTCTCACCTGACATGGTCGCAGAGACCAGATGGTTCAAGTCTCCGTACGTGGGAGTGGTGAGTTTGAGCGTGCGGAAACAGATGTCGTACAGGGCTTCGTTGTCGATGCAGTAGGTCTCGTCCGTGTTCTCCACCAGCTGGTGAACTGACAGAGTGGCGTTGTAGGGCTCCACAACTGTGTCGGATACCTGTAATCAGAGGGCAAGTACTGCAGGTAGGTGTGCATGAGAGAGAGAGAGAGAGAGATTTGTGTGTGTGTGTGTGCACGTACATGCGTATGTGCCATAAACATGCTGTGTGTAAATGTGTGTGGCGTTTGTCTAAATGTCTCGTGTGTGTGTGTGTGTGTGCGTGCATGCACATGTGTATGTGCCATAAACATGCTGTGTGTAAATGTGTGTGGCGTTTGTCTAAATGTCTCTTGTGTGCATGCGCGCGCGTGTGTTTGTGCGTCTGTAAATCCCTGTGTTTGCAACTGGCCATATAAGTGCATCTGTAATTCTGTTGCGCATGCTACCTTGTGCAAGTGTACAATACTGTGTCTCAGTAGTTGTTTTTTTAGAGAGGGTCTCGTGTGTGAATGCAGTGAGAAAACCAGGCATGCATTCATACGAGACACTCTACACACACTGAGTCTCAGCACCTGTCCCACTTTTCCACTAGTACTGACTTTAGGCAGGTAGGGGTCAGGTTGTTGTTCTGAGATTTTGATTGATGATACAACTGTAACATTTTTACCACACACAAAAAGAGATCCCAAAAAAAGATTCTACCTTGTACTGAAGTATTCAGGTGCAATTTTGTTTCCGTTTGCTTGAAAACCATATTAAAAAACATACAACCCTTTATCCTGACTATCTACTACAATGCAAAATTCATTGGTTTCTCCATGTTGCTGCTTCTACGAGTCTAGCATTTCATTTGTAATAACTTTACATAGAATTTTCCATTTTCAATCTTCTTTTTTTTTTAATTGAATAGCTTATTTAATGCAGAATATTAACATAATTAAAAATTGGACTTATGGTGCTATGCAACTCATCGTTAAGTGGAGGGTGACATATTTAGGGTACAGGAGGGTGACATATTCAGGGTACAGGTAAATGACATATCCAGGGTACAGGCGGGTGACATATTCAGGGTACAGGAGGGCGACATATTCAGGGTACAGGAGGGTGACATATTCAGGGTACAGGAGGGTGACATATTCAGGGTACAGGAGGGTGACATATTTAGGGTACAGGAGGGTGACATATTCAGGGTACAGGAGGGTGACATATTCAGGGTACAGAAGGGTGACATATTCAGGGTACAGGAGGGTGACATATTCAGGGTACAGGCGGGTGACATATTCCGGGTACAGGAGGGTGACATATTCTGGGTACAGGAGGGCGACATATTCAGGGTACAGGAGGGTGACATATTCAGGGTACAGGAGGGTGACATATTCAGGGTACAGGCAGGTGACATATTCAGGGTACAGGCGGGTGACATATCAGGGTACAGGCGGGTGACATATTCAGGGTACAGAAGATGCACCCAAGCATTGCTCACTTTAGGAGAGGGGACGACAGAGAAGGTGTTCATGATTCTGTCAGGGTACTCCTCACGGATCTTGGAGATGAGCAGAGTACCCATGCCAGACCCAGTGCCTCCACCCAGAGAGTGAGTCAACTGGAACCTGAAAAACAAAACAGCAAAAGATAAAACAAAGAATTCTTCTTCTTCTTCGTAGAACGCTCAGACAGCAGCTACTGCTGCCTGTCATATGAGCGAAAATATGTTGCGCTGCCGTAAAGTGCCCGACGAGTCAGGCCCAGCGTATCTGACAAATAATTTTTTTTTTTTTCACTCTCATCCCTCTATATTTGGGGAAAGTCTTTTTTTTTTTCTCTTCCTCGGCTAGAGCTCGAGGTGGATCGGTGGTCTAGAGGTAACGCGCCTGTCTAGAAAGCGAAAAGTCCGGGTCTGAAGTGTGCGGCGGTTCGTACCCCGTTTGGACCGGAAACTTTTCCCCCATCCATTAGACCATGAGTGGTGGTCTGGGCGCTAGTCTTTCGGACGAGACGATAAACCGAGGTCCCGTGTGTTACACGTAATTATTTAGCGCACGTAAAAAAACCACGGCAACAAGAGAGTTGTCCCTGGCAAAATTCTTAGAAAAAAGCCACTCTGATAGGGAAACAAATACAGTTGCAGACAGGAAAAAGAAAAAAAAACGGGTGGCGCTGCTCTTGTGGCGACGCGCTCTCCCCGGGGAAAGCAGCCCGAATTTCACGGAGAGAAATCTGCCGTGACTTAAAGTGGTATGAAATGAAATGAAATGAAATGAAATGGTGAGATCTTACATATGCAACTGCTTTTGCCCGCCATGAAGGTAGCTGCATTCCAACTTCAGAGATGTATGCTGGGTATATTCGTGGTTTAAAAGCCACTGAACGCTGACATAAATTACAGCATCTTTAACCCTTTACCATTCGCATATCTTATAGAGAAACTTTCTGTAGTATTCAAAAATTCACACAGTTTTTTAAGATAAGGTACCTCAAGTACACAGAGTGCTGTGCAGTTACTATTGTTCGCAGAGCATTCATATTTGGCCAAAGTATTCATTAATGTCATACTTTGTTCTGCACCCCAAGATGTGTGTCCTACCTACATGTGTCATGCTGCTGTCCCCTCTTTGTCACCAAATACAGGTAACACTGCAGTGACATCATGCTGTTAGTCTACACCTACCCTCTAACATGCGCAATATACGTATGTGATTTAAAAAAATAATAAATGTGGTCCTGCCTGAATGTGTCCTCCATTGCATCCACTGTCATGGTAATCCAATCGAACATTCACACTTGTCACAATATTACTCTCACCAAGTCTACATTTTCTATTTCATTTCCTTCTACATCTACTTCAACATTTAATTCTCTTTCAAACTGTTCCACGTGAGCCAAAATAGCTTCAATTTCCACATCAGTATATTCCTCCCAAATCGTATCCTCAATCTTTGCTGCCATTTTTAGTTGCAAGAAAGCGTGGGAAAGACAAAGCCAGTCACTGGCCAATTTCTTGTGAATGGGAGGCTGTGTAGTACTGAATTTGGTGCCCATTCCCTCCTTAGTTTATGCTGACCTCAGTGGAATGTTCATTCATAGTGTGCGTGTACTAGGGAGAGCTTAGTGCATGAGGGAAATTCCCCACTAGGCTGAAATGTCAGGCGCGCTGTGGTGGGTATAAATAAATGCGGGCGAGCGAACTGCAGAGGGTAAAAATGGGAGAGGCTTAACATGCATATTTGACCTTCTGCATGTATATATACATGAAAGGAATCATGGCACTGGCAGGTCTGCACTTGAAGTTGACCTGGGGGATCGTAAAAATCCCCACCCTCAATTCACCAGGCCCCGAGTTTCAAACCACAACTTCATGGACCCATGGGATTGAAGTCAAACGGTTTTAACCACTCGGCTATGGCGTCCGTCAAATAAGATAAAATAAAATGAAATAAAAACTCCCTCTCATCCCTCCCCCCCCCCCCCCCAAGAGGAAATAATGATAAATGATAATGGACATTTATACAACGATGAGAGTGTAAACGGGTCTCCTACTGCATTTCACCGCACGTCCTACATCCAGGAGTCACCTTGCAGACAGTCACAGCTCTCCGATTCCTTTCTGACGACGTCCAGCACCGAATCCACTAGCTCTGCTCCCTCAGTGTAGTGACCTTTGGCCCAGTTATTGCCGGCCCCTGATTGGCCGAAGACGAAGTTGTCTGGCCGGAACACCTGGCCGAAGGGGCCAGAGCGCACAGAGTCCATGGTCCCGGGTTCCAAGTCCACCAGTACGGCACGAGGCACATATTTTCCACCTGTGACAATGATTAAAGGTGAGTTATTATCTAATGAAGATCACCTGTACAGCATGAGGTGATATTTACCACCTGTGACAATGATTAAAGGTGAGTTACTATGTAATGAGGATTACCTGTACAGCACGAGGTGCATATTTACCACCTGTGACAATGATTAAAGGTGAGTTATCTAATGAAGATCACCTGTACAGCACTAGGTGCATGTTTACCACCTGTGACAATGATTAAAGGTGAGTTATTATGTAATGAGAATCACCTGTATAGCACGCGGGCAATTACACCTGTGACAATGATTAAAGGTGAGTTATTATCTAATGAAGATAACCTGTACAGCACTAGGTGCATATTTACCACCTGTGACAATGATTAAAGGTGAGTTATTATCTAATGAAGATAACCTGTACAGCACTAGGTGCATATTTACCACCTGTGTCAACGACTAAGGGTGAGTTATCTAATGAAGATCACCTGTACAGCATGAGGTGCATATTTACCATCTGTGACAATGATTTGGAGTGAATTAAAATCAAACAAAGACCACAAGCATATGAGGCAATTTGAACAACACTCTCAAACTCGCATCCATAAAGTGGATGAAGCTCGACTGTGTGGTCCCAGTCTTTCCCAATGAACTCGCAGCACACTCGCTCTGGGTAGGAGCCGGCCAGTCCGAAAAACCCCTATGACCCTTATGGGATCCGAACCCGTGACCTTACCATCCAAAATCCAAGGCGCTAACCACTGCGCCATGGCGGCTGGTTAAGTTATGAGCTATAATCAAATGATAATGAAATGAGAATCATCTGTACAGCACAAGGTTAACTATTTCCCACCTGTGACCATGATTAAGTGAGAGATATAATCAAACAAAGATCACCTGTACAGTACAAGGTACATATTAATTTCACCACCTGCGAAAATAATGAAGAGTGAATTAAAATCAAAGACCACCAGTACACAAGTCACAAATTTACCACTGTGACAATAATAAAATGCGAGATAAAATCAAATAAGGATCACCTGTGCGGCACAGTATGTGTTAAGTAAACACATATTTACCACCTGTGATACTGAATTTAGTGCGAGTTACAATCAAATTATCAGTAAACCACAAATTTACCACCTGTGTCACTGATAAAAACATGGCTAATAACCAAATAAAAGTCACTCATATCGCACGAGGAATACATATATTTACCGCATGTAACAATAATGAAGAGAGTTATAATCAAACAACCATCACCAGTACAGTACAAGGCGTATATTCACCTGTGGTAATAAAATGCGAGTAAGAAAGAGAGAGAGAGAGAGAGAGAGAGAGAGAGAGAGAGAGAGAGAGAGAGAGAGAGAGAGAGAGAGAGAGATGCTTGCTTGGAGGCATTAAAAGTGCAATAAATTTTAAAAATTTAATTTTTGCTCATTTTTTAAGTGTCATAAAAAGACTTATGGCAGTAAATGAGAGATGTTACTTGTTGTTTTTAAGTATTTACCGGTTGCTTCATTGTAGTAGACATTTATTCTCTCTAACTGGAGGTCAGAATCTCCGTGGTATGTGCCTGTGGGGTCGATGCCGTGTTCGTCTGAGATCACCTCCCAAAACTGCAAACATAAATAGGTACATTAGACTTTCTGTTTCCAAAAATAAATAATAATAACATAAAGAGGTACATTAGACTTTCTGTTTCCAAAAAATAAACAATAATAATAACAAATAAAAATAATTTTAAAAATTTTAATTTGAAAAAAAAAGACTTTTATTTATTTTTATTTCATTCTTTTATATCGAGGATAATGGAATAAGCACTCGCATGCTTTTTTACATCCAGTCCCCGTGTGTATGCGGTTTTGTCAATTCTGTCATCTGTTCCCACTGGCACACAATGGCCTACTCTTATGAAAAGCAGATCAGGATTTAACATGTGCGCAAGATGTTCTGTGTGCATTCGCACACAGGGCCTCGGTTTATAGTCTCATCCAAAAGACTTTTGGGGAGAGCAGAGTCTGCACTGATGTTAACTCCAGGGTAAAATATCCCCTTGAACAGGAATCGAACCCGGCTCATCAGATTGCGAGCGCAATGTTCTAACCACTTAGGCCATCCTGTCTCCCCTTTTCTTTTAATATGAGGCAGGATAGTCTATTGAATAGAGTGTTGCAATCGTTTTGAACACAAAATTCCTATGTTATCAAACACTAGTACTGTACGCCTAAACTACAACAAAATATGAATGTTAACCTTTTGTCATGCATATGTTCCTCAGGAAGACCCACGAGGTTCACCGATAATAAGATTTGGCGTATGCAATTGTTTTTGCCCACCATTTAAGGTAGCTGCATTCCACATTCGGAGTTTGTTTTTGTTTAATAAAATCTTTTTTCATTCCTGAGCTAGAGCTCTGAGGTTCAATAACGGTGAGATTTTGTGTATGGAACCGTTTCTGCTCACCATTAAAGCAGCCGACTTCAGAGACGAATGTTAAACATAAAATCGTATACAATTTTTTTGAAGCACGAATCAAAACTGAACACCAGCCACCACACACAGGCCAATGGAATGTAAATCGCTGGCATGCTTCATATTTCATCCCGTGTTAACTATCCATAATTTGGGCCAACAGCCCTGGTCGGTCGTGTCCTCATTACCGTGCTACATTCCAGAGTAGAGGAGGGTCAAGGGTTCAAATGCCATCAGAGGCTGAGAGAGACATTTTTGTTTTGCCAACTAGTACACAGCTTCGAAGGCGCCCCAAAGGATTCGGAATCCGAGGGATCGGTGATGGTGATGATGATGACACACTATTTTGTTTATTATATAGATTCATTGGGAGACTTGAGACCATTGCGCCCCCCACCCCATTTTTTTGCCGTTTTTTGTGTGTGAGTGGGTTTTTGTTGTTGTTGTGGCTTGCTTGTTGTTTTGCTTGTTTACAAGTTGTTTTGGGTTTGGGGGGTTCTGTGGGTTGGTTTGGTGTAGGTTTTTTTTTCCTTTTTTTGGGGGGGGTTGTTTTCTTGGGGGGGGGGGGGGGGGGGGGTAGTGTTTTGGGGGTCATTGGTGGTTTGGGTTTTGGGGGGGGGGGGGGTTGTTTGCTTTAATGGTTTTTTTGGGGGGGGTTGTTTGTTGGGTTGGGGTTTTTTTTTTTTTTGGGGGGGGGGTTGTTTTGGCTTTTGTACTTAAAAATTACTATTCTACTTCATCCCCAACCTATGTTATCTAAGCTAACTTTTGTGAGTCAGCAAAACACAAACCCCTTTTATATTAAAAAATATATATATATATATATATATATCATATATATATATTTTTAATTTAACTTTCTGGTAGGGCATTTCAAATTTATTAACTGCTCAAATTCCACAACTGCATGCAGAAGTACTCCAAATCAGGAATTAGTGCTTCCTTTTTATCCTTTTTTTTTTACCCCCAATCATGCCATCTTTTGTATGATGTCATAGGCCAAAAATAGCTTTTCTAGTCTCTTAAATATGCACACTATGAATCTGGGGTATGACACATGCTCCATACCATGACATGGCGAGTCACGCTTTACCTGTACAGGTAAATTTCAGTTATTTTATGATTAATTAAGCTATATTATGACATTTTGTTTTTAGTAGCATTCCATCTGACTGCTGCAGATAGCGATTATACAATTCTTGTGGCTTTTATTTCAAACTGAGTAACTACATATCATATAATTCTATTGACTTGTTTTTCTTTCTTAAATTAATTACTAAATAGGTCTCTTTTTTTCCAGTTTTGCTCTTCTTTACTGAAATACAAAATACATCAATATTCACTTTTTTCTTTAGAAACTATGATTTACAATCTTACATAACTGCAACACCCCCCCCCCCCTTTTCGTAATAACCCTTACAAACGGTCCAAAGATTAAACTGCATTTCAATGAACTAAGAAAAATTGCAATATCAAAGGGGTCAAAGTAAAGTAGCAGTATCTGCTGCAATTAACACAATAAATCTTAAGTGTTACTCATTTTGCACATAAGAATCGCATTGTAGAATAGCTTACGAATGTGAGTGTGTGTGAGTGAGTGGTGTTGTGAATTAGTGTGTGTGTTGTGTGTGTGAATTAGTGTGTGTGTGTGAGACAGTCTCAGAGTGTGTGTGAGTGAGTGAGTCTGTGTGAGGAGTGAGAGAGAGAGAGAGAGAGAGAGAGAGGAGAGAGAGAGAGAGAGGAGAGAGAGAGAGAGAGAGAGAGAGAGACACTAAGTTTGTGTGTGCGCGCATGAGTGTGCGAGTGTATGAGTGTGAGAGAGTGTGTATGAGTATGAGAGAGAGAGGGAGAGAAAAGAGAGAGACAGAGAGAGAGAGTGAGTGCATGCATGTGTGTACATGTGCCCATTCATACATGTATACACAAATGTGTCTGCATTACCGTTCTCATATTTGTTTTTAAATTGCACCGTTTTGGTAGAAGGGTCGAACAGTACTTCTGTTAATACTTTCTAATAATTTTGACTCTTTCTTTATTCTTTCAAAAACAATCCCCTAACATTTTCAATAGGAATATCTCTGAAGTCGGAATGCGGCTACCCCAATGGTGGGCAAAAACGGTTGCATACACAAAAATCTCACTACTGAAAAACCTCAGTGCTCTGAGAAATGCCCACAAAAAATAAACAAAAACCCACACACAAGACACAAGAGAATGAAGAAACTTGTACAATCCCGAACTATCAGGCAATGATCCAAATTCATAGACCTTCCAACTGATGCTTAAGCTGAGTGGTTAAGACCGTTCAATCCCATGAGTCAATTAACCAAGTCACGAGTTTGACTCTTGGCTGCACCTGGTGAATTAAGGGTCGGTAATTTTTACAATCTCCCCAAGTCAACATCAAATGCTGGCCTGCTAGTGCCTTAATTCCATACATGCAGAAGATCAATGAATGCCATAATTCAAATTTGCGTTTGGTGGGTTCCAGAAACATGAACATACCCAGCATGCATACATCCCCCTAATCGGAATGCAGCTAAAAATAAACCAACAACTCTTTTCTTACTGAAATCCCCACCACCTTGCATCCCTGTCTCTATTGATCAGACCCAGGACGTCCTGTGGGGTCTAAATTAATCCCTCTTCCCCAGTGTGGAGGGTTGGACAAGTGCCAATACTGCAATAGCTCCTACACGATCCTCCCAGGGGAGTTCTCAAAGGACACTAAGCTAGCTGATCTCCCTTCAGTACACTGTGGTTGTTATGCTGGTAATTGTAACTGATTATACGTCTGTAGCATTCAGTGCCAACTATGTATGACTCATTATGTTGTTTCAGTTGGTTAACACTGAAGCTGTGATTCATTTACGACTCTGGGATTGTCCATTGTGTATAACCATGTTGAAATGCTTGATGCTTTTCCGACTCAGTAGTCTGCAAAGCACATTTGTTACAAAGCAAAAAATATTGATATTTTTATACGTATTAGAGGAGCTAATGTGTTCGTGGAACCTTTACTTACTAAGTCACATGATTCAAATCATCTGCAAGCATTCATGAATAAGATATGCGAAACAACAATCTGTTAAATAGATGTTTAAACTATAAATAAATTTAAAAATTTTAAACAACAATGATTGCTTAAAACTGACATAATAATATGATAAATAAAAAGATTCTAAAAAAACAACATATACACAAACATAATAAATATGATTACATATTTTGTGGCAGGTGGATAATTTATGATAATTGATATTGATGTTCTCTTTCCTTAGGAAGCATGGTTTGCTGAGTAACTTTTGTCTACTGTACCCAAGATGTATGCAGCCAAGATGCATGCAGAACCTCCCCCCCCCCCCCCCCCCCCCCCCAATTCTTTTTTTTTTTTTAAATTACAACAGAATTATTAGCAACAATCTGCTTTAAGAAATTAATTTTTCTCTTGCCATGCTATGGCAAAAAATAACAGACGATGGACTGGAAAACAACACACCTTCAAACTGAAAAGACATTGGCTTTCACATATCTTGGCCCCCCCCCCCCCCCCCCCCCCCCCCTTCTTTAACAATTAATCAAGGAAAATATTTCTAGATCAAGTCAAATCTCAATGCATCTTTAAAACTAAGAAAGAGGATTGCATCAAGCTGTGACAGTATTTCATTGGAACCGGGGCAAGAGCGTGCAGTTGCAGTAGACCTACAAGTTAACCTACATTATCATAAAAATGGGTTAGGGCCTAATTCTAATCATAGCCTTACACAATTAAACTTCATTTAAAACGCCGAATCCAGGACACCATATTTGCAATTACAATAAACGCGAAGAAAGTAAAATCTTCAGGCAGCAAACCCTTCCAAATTTTTTTTTTTTTATGCATAATACGGTTTGAACCACGGATTCTTTCAGCATGGCATCAGAGTCGCTGGAAAGCGCGGTGCCGGTTTCATTCCAGACTTGTAACCGAGCCGTTTGCGTCATCATTCATTTCATATTCACCAAGTTAGACCTACTACAAAAAAAACCTTGAGGCCAGTTTATTTCGTACGACCTCGACAAAGCTCGGTACTCAATCAAAATGAAAAATAACGTTCATCGTGTTCTTATAATAATAATACTTCACGCTCTCTAATTAATCCAGTAGTTCTTACGAACTTGGTCAGCCTAAGCTTGATTATAATTACCCGGCGCCGATGACTGGATAGGCGTTTTGGTTCCGACAAAAAACGATACAGCAAGACTACTAAGAGAATATCAAGCAGACGACAACTTTGATGTAAAGTTTGAGGAATTAACCGTTAGATTACCTTGGCCCCAATCTGGTTGCCGCACTGGCCGGCCTGTATGTGGACAATCTCTCTCATGATGTCGGCGAGAGCTGGAGAAGACTTCTGCAAACTGCGACCGTTGCTCGAAAACTGACGAAGGAGGGCAAGGGAGGTTGCATCTGCATCTGCCGGCACAGGGGGGTTCTGGGATAGCCTCCTATTCATTTTGTTTTTGTGTCCTCCACCACCGCCGGTGCCATCTCCTCTCCCTCCCTCCCTCTACTCTCCCAGCTCCTGCCTCCTCTTCTGCAAATTAAATGAGAAAACTATTTTCAACACTTAACCAATTTGTCCCTAAACCTAGAAATTCTTCTTGTCCACAGATGCTATTTTGTTTCACTCTATTGATGATAGACAGACACACTGGACAGTCCAGTTTGGTTGTTGTTAATTCTAACGGTGCTGTTGTTGGTGAAATATGTACATAACACTGTGGAAATTTCGCGCCTGCTGCGTGCGTGCGTGTGTGTGTGTGTGTTTATTTTTTTTAATTTATTTTATTTTATTCTTTTATATCGAGGATAATGGAATAAGCACTTATGTGCTTTTTTACGTCCAGTCCCCGTCTGTATGCGGTTTTGTCAATTGTCATCTGTTCCCACCGGCACACAATGGCTTACTCTTACGAAAAGCGGAACAGGATTTGTGTGTGTGTATGTGTGTTTTCAAATTGTCCCATCCGTTCCTACCGGCACAAATTAGCCTATCAATATGTAAGGATTATGTAACATATAACAACATGACAGAGAAATCAGTTTTCAAAATTGCTATGTACATTATAGAATCGTGCGTGCAGATGTCGGATGTGCTGGGCCTGACTTGCCAGGCGCTTAACGGCAGCGCAACACACTTTCACTCATATGAAAGACAACAATAATTGCTGTTTGAGCAATCATCGACGAAGAAGAAGAATCATTGAAGCTTAGAAACAAAATTACTGCTGGTTAGAAGTGTTATGTTTGTTATGTTTATATTCTGTGAAACTATATAAACATTAATGTTTGTATGCTTACACTGCACTTAAAGTATGTTGTGTAATCTAAGTGCACACCATATATCAGATATGTATATTTCATGTTCATATTGGCCACATGGTCTGTAAACACCAAAAAATTGTTATTTATACTGTTATTCTCTCTCTCTCTCTCTCTCTCTCTCTCTCTCTCTCTCCTGATAAAAAAAATTTAAGCACATGGGTGCTTTTTCAATATATAAAGAATTTGATTTTATTTCATTTGTTTTGTTTTACTTTGCTTTGATCTCTCTCTCTCTCTCTCTCTCTCTCTCTCTCTCTCTCTCTCTCTCTCTATCTATCTATCTATCACCACACCACACACACACACACGCGCGCGCGCGCGCGCGCGCGACACACACGCACGCACACACTATCCTCGAAATTAATAAAAGAATCTAATTTGATTTGCTCTCTCTCTCTCTCTCTCTCTCTCTCTCTCTCTCTCTCTCTCTCTCTCTCTCTCTCTCTATCGATCTATCTATCATTCACACACACACACAAAACACACTATATGAACTTAACACAATGCGACCAACATACAGTCTAAACGGACGCCTTGATCGCGTGTTTAACCTTTACACCACACAAATTTCTTCCTCCCTCCCCCCCCTACCCCACCCCCCTCTCCACCTCCCCATCTTTCTCCGTCCTCCTTTCCCTGTCCTCGCGTGAAGCTGGCTGCTTAGCAATGCAAAACACGCGCGGTACACGTCATGACGTGATGCGCGCGCAGCTTGTCTGTAGCCATAGTCACAATGTGCATATTTCGATGAGCAATCCCCCTTCCTGGTATGATTCAACCGTCTCCGACGTCGATAGGCTATCAAAGATTCGAACTGGAGAACAAACCAAACTTGTCGATCCGCAATCAGTGTTCTAGCCGATCGATCATTTATCATCACAGCCGCTGCCA
This sequence comes from Rapana venosa, assembly GCA_028751875.1. NCBI lineage: Eukaryota > Metazoa > Mollusca > Gastropoda > Neogastropoda > Muricidae > Rapana > Rapana venosa. The sequence goes on along the minus strand of CM054167.1, from coordinate 23,215,424 downwards.
GACTGCAAAATTGTCATTTTAAAATTTAAATTGACAAGGATGTGTTAGAAATTGGGATTGAGTCCGCGCAGTCGGGGATTTTTTTTTATTTTTTGGTTTTTTTAGATTTTGAGGTCACTAAAGCGTTGGGGTTTTGTTGTTAAGAGTGCAGCCTATCCTGTGAAGAAAGGTGTGTGTGTGTGTATGTGTGTGTGAACGAAGTTAGGGCCTGAACACACACACACACACACACACAAAATCATATTCATATATGTGAAGGCAAAGTTGTAACTGATTACACACACTGCCACGGTTCGCATAATTCGTGCTTAACTCCGAGCTAGTTATCTCTCTGTGTGTGTCTGCTGCTAGTGTCTTTCTGTGTGCACATACGCATTTTTCACGTATGTGGTGTGAACTCCAGCTTAGTGGCATGCACATCCCCTTTTCTCTGCAATTTTGCATGCAGGTTAGCTTCTCCTGAAGTTCCTGGTCGTGAGTTAAGGTTTGGATGGTTCTCACTTGTGTTAGAACACTCAGAATTTCTAAGTCTAAATTGGTGTGGTCAAGTCCTGAGTTTTGGGATTTAATGAAATTTTGCGTATTAAGCAGTTGTGTGTGGTTATTATTTTTCTGTAAGAACAATTCTCTTTTGTGGAAGAATGTTTTAAAGGCATTTTAACTTAACCGTATTTGAACATCAGTCCTCGTTTAGATTCAAAATGTAGATGGCTCCTTGGGTGTACAGGGAGGACTCTGCCTGTAAAGACAATTTGTCAACCTAGAGGATGCAAGTTATGGGCGTATGCTGAGGAACGGCAAGTATTGCCTGTTCCAGGTTCCTGTGGGTGCCTCCAGTGGTGGAGTCGTGCCTGGAGAGAGTACAACCTGGTGTGCCCTGAAGAGTCACTGACGGCTTGTCCTTGACCCTCCGGAATTCCCATCCCCTTTTTTCCCCTGGATCCATCTCTTTTCCCCACGACCCGTTTCCCTTCTCTCTGCTGCCCTGTCCACCCGTGACCCTCCTTGAGGCCTTCAGCCTGCCCTAAGCTATCCCTCGGTGACAGTGTGTGGAAACCGAGTTGTGACTGTGAGGGAAGTGGGAGGGGAACATTCCTCAAGCTGGTTTCAGAACTGTGCAGAAGAGGGGAGGGGATTATAAAGTTAAAATTTAGAGTGTGGCTTGAAGTTGAATCTGTGTGTGTGTGAAAGTGGGGTGTTTTAAGTATTTGTCTGATGTGATTGTATTTGATTTAGGAAAGTAAAGTCTGGAACTTTTTTTCTGTGTGCTGTGTGTGTGTTGTTGTCGGGAAATAAAGTGGGAACGGGTGGGGGTTTAGCCACAATCCCTTAAGGAGTGTGACACACACTTGTTTTCCCAAAATCTATTCTCTAAATTATATATATATGGTGGATCGGTGGTCTAGAGGTAACGCGCCTGTCTAGAAAGCGAAAAGTCCGGGTCTGAAGTGTGCGGCGGTTCATACCCCGTTTGGACCGGAAATTTTTCCCCCATCCATTAGACCATGAGTGGTGGTCTGGGCGCTAGTCTTTCGGATGAGACGATAAACCGAGGTCCCGTGTGTTACACGTAATTATTTAGCGCACGTAAAAAAACCCACGGCAACAAGAGAGTTGTCCCTGGCAAAATTCTTAGAAAAAGCCACTCTGATAGGGAAACAAATACAGCTGCAGAAAAAAAAAAAAAAAAAAAAAAAGGGTGAAAGGGTGGCGCAGCGCTAAGTGGCGACGCGTTCTCCCGCTCTCCCCGGGAGAGCAGCCCGAATTTCACGGAGAGAAATCTGCCGTGACTTAAAGTGGTATGAAATAAAATCTGAGCGCTTTGATTTGTTGCTTTACAAGATTCAGCGCTATATAAATTCCATACATTATTATTATTATTATTATATATATATATATATATATATATATTATGTGTGTGTGTGTGTGTGTGTGTGTGTGTGTGTGTGTGTGTGGTGTGTGTGGTGTGTAGGTTAGTAGGCCTACCTATATCTGATAAAACCGAATGCAAGAAAAAGATAAGAAAAAACCACACACACACACACACACACACACACACACACACACACACACACACATCCTTTTACGATACAAACACAATATCCATTACTTCGAAACAAAGAAACACAACACACACACACACACACACACACACACACACGAAAACCAATATGCCACGCAATATCTTGCTGCGGGGCAGGACTTCTGCATCACTGACAGCCTTTCAAAAAGTTTGGGGAAAATGGAAAATCGATGATAATAATATAGTAAAAATAAAGTGAATTGAATCAATCTGTCTAAAGAAACGTCTTGGGGGAAAAACATTCGTTGCAATGCAAGACTGCCCCGCAACATCGGCTTATGTTGTTGTCTGTCTTTTGTCTGTCTCTCTGTCTTTTCCTCTCAGAAAGATGTAGGCCTATAAGTTCATCTTTTTTTTGTTTACATGTTTGTTTTTAAATCTTTCTTTTTTCAGTTTTTAAAAAAATTATTATTATTAAAATTCGTTCCTTATTGACTTGTTTTTTGCTGATATCGTTTAAAAATTTCAATTAATTATTTTTTGTTTATCATTATTTTTTTTCTATTTATTACAATCTGAACCCTTATTCAAGTTTTCTTATAAGTTTTGTAGTTAATTTTGCAAATTTATTGGGGGGGGGTGTTGTTTTTTTTAATAAGTATTGTATTGTAAAAGTTTCTTTATTGTCTTGATTTTTTTGACATAGACAAGATTGACAGTTAAATCACTTCCCCTCTCTTGAAATGTAAAGGTAAAGAAGAAAATTGCCTAGTTTTTTTGTGAATTTAACATTTTAAGGGGCCCTTTTGTTTTTCTTGTTTGTAACGTTAAAATAAGGGGGATGGGAATATCGCGAGTTATACAGGGCTGCGTGGGACATTGGGGAATATTTGCCTCTTATTCGAAACGGGCAGAATTTAAATGGCCCTTGGGATCCATCCTGACGAAAAAAAGCCGGGGAACGGTGTACTTTTAGGACTTCCTCCCAAAACTTTCTGGGGGGCCCCTTTTTTGCTTCGTTGTGGTGAGGGAGACCAACCCGGGGGACCCCCCTCCCCAAAAATTGGGGCCCAAGGACCAAGTTGAGGCAACCATTTGCGATGGGTGGGGTTTCGAAGCACCATTGCAAAAAAAAGTGTGGGGAAAGACAAAGCCGTGAGATTACCCCCCAGAAACCCACAACCCAACACTGTGAAGGATTTTCTCCTACATGGTCCTGAGAGACAATTTTCACACATGACGCCCAAGTTGGAGAAAGTGGAAATTTTTAAAGTCAACAACGGAGAAAATGAAGAACGAAATAAATTGTTACAACATGTGATCCCTTTAAAGAGGAAATGTGGGGTATTAAAAAAGATTAACAACCTTAGGATGAAAATGCTAAATTTAAAAAAATAAATACAAAATTTAAAAGGGAAAAGGGGGGGGAAAAACTAAAAAGAAAGCAGCAAAAAAAAGGCCGGTAAAGACGAAAAACATCATTATTAGGATGGAAAAAAAAAATAATGAAGAGTGTTGTAAAAGGGGGTTTTGAAAATCTTTTGGGAAAAAAAATGGATTAGAATGTCAAGTTTGATAGTTGAGGATAAATTCAAAACCAACTCTCCCATATTGAGGTGTTTTTGTTATCAAGATAACTTAGGATATTGACGGAAAAAACCCCTCTAAAGGGTTTTCGGGGATTTTTGTAGAGACGTTTTTTTTCCAAAACCCGTTAGAGATATTGGAAAAACGACCCCAAACTTGAAGGTGTAGGCAGAAAAAATGTAAAAGGGTCCTTTGTCTTTTGATCTTAAGGGCGAAAGGAGCCCCTTTGTTTCAAAAAAAGGGAATACTTTTTGGGCCGGGCCCATACAATCACCCTGCCATAGTCTCAATTTACGGGGGGGTAGGAAAAGTAAACAACACTCAGCCTCATTACACACCAGTAAAGGGCTGGGGTTAGAATGGGCTTGATGCGTGAGGCATGACACTTCCCACCACGGGAACAAAGACAGGTCTGACTTTGGCCTGGGCCTCAGTAAAAAGTGCCCACAAGTTTTGTGGCAGTTTCTAATAAAAACCCTTCTTTAACTGGTTGAAAGCAAAAAATGCTGTGTTGTTATCAATGTAATTTGGTGAAAGTGTCATCTAATGGTTAATCAATTGAATCGTGGAAATACATAAAAAAAAACAAAGTTTTTTTATTTTTTTGGAATTTAAAGGGATTGTTGTCAAAACGGGTTGATGCGTTTTGTATTTATGTGGGTACTTTTTTTATATGTGACAGAACGTTCCGGAAAAGCCCACCCCAGTTTTTTTAAAACTGGCTAAAGGGCCCCTTCTGTAATCAGTTTAAAAGTTCCCTCAAGGGGGCTTTCTAGGGGTTTTAGTTTGTTTAATAAGGCTGAGTTATCTCCCTTTGTGAATTTTTTTTGATTTTTTCCAACCAAATATTTGCTTTTTTCTCTGGACAAATCCTGTTGTTACAGCAAGAATGTTTTGCTGTCTGTGTAAACCCACTAAGGGTTCGCTTTTTTAAACAGTTTTAAAATGAAAAGGAATTGTAGTTGGAAGAATGTTTATAAATTTGTGGTGAACGGGATGAAAAAATTAATATATGGGAGATTAAACAGGGGCCCAAATTTTCTTTGCCCGTGTAGAAAAGACTTTGTTCAGTTTCCCAAAAAAAAGTATTTTCCCTTGAAAATCAAATTTGAAGATTGTTTTTTACAAAAAATTAGGAAATTATTTTGAATATGTGCTTTGTTATTTTTACAAATTTAAATGGGTATTAATGGTGACCAACAAGGACCATAATACATCGTGAGGGGGGATGTGGTTAATGATTATTTTTTAGTGTAAGATTTGTTCTTAATTTTTGACCCCTGTCGTTTGTTTTTTTGCGGAGCGTTTGTTCTGATCCCCTCCTGTTGAATTAATAAAAATCCATTATAAAAACAGAGGGGGAACTAGAAGCCACGTTTGGAGAATTTTGTATGGATGAAAACAAATCCAGTGTATAAAGATAATCTCCACATGTAAAACATTGGAAATTTTTATTAATCCTTTAGATGATTGATGGAACATAAATAATTCAGATTTGTTTAACTTTTCATAAAAGAGTGTGATTGTATGAAAACAATACAATAATAAAGGCCATCAAATGATATTGGTTTGATATGAATTAAAATATAAATAAAAGGGGTCAAAAACTTCGAAGATTCCGAAAAACTTTAAAAATGGGGACAAAAAGGTACTGTGTCCAAAAAAGGGAATAAAAACATGCTTGAAAAAAAAAGAAAAATATAAAAAGACTTCTTGCGAATTTGATGGCATTACTCTTCTCAAATCCAGTTTGGAAAATGTTAAGAAGGGTCATTTTGAAAAAGTCGCCCAAAAAAAATAATTGACAGGGTTTTAAAAATTTCAAAAACCCGTTGGAGAAAAAAGTACCCCCCTCCCCTGTTACTGATGTTGACAGTGAGGAACTGAGGAAGATTTGATCGTCCCATATCTAAAAAAAAATTTTGGAGCACTTGAAAATTAAAGAGTGAGAAAACCCGGTCCTGAACAAATCTTGGGGGAATTGCTAAATATGGGGGTGAAAAAAATTGTGCTTTTTTCTAAAATATTTTAACAAAATTTTTTTTGATGGTCTTTTTCCAGATAACTGGCTGAATTATAATATAAAATTGCAAAAAATGATGTTGATAACCCCAATAATGGGGGGGTTTTTTTACTGATAAGATAAATATTAGTATATTATTAACAACAGGTTACAGGAATGGGTTTTTAAGAATAATATTTAAAGGGGAAACCATGGTTTTAAAAAGGGATACTCCCCCTATAGATCTATGTTTACTCTGCTGCGTTTTTACAGAAACTTTGTCATAACCCCTAAATTATGTAGCATTTTTTGACTTTTAAAAAGCATTTGATTCGTTAAAGAATTTTTGTGGGCCCATTCTTGAAAAAATGGGTGGGGTAAAATTCTTTTGTAAGCCCGTACAGAATGTCAGAAGCAAATAAGAGGGAACTAAGTTGACAAAATCTGTACATGGTTTAAACAGGGTGATGTATGTAGCCCCTTATTGTTTTCGTTTTTATCAATGGTTCGAAGAATCATCAAAAATGGAAACATGGGCCACTTTCCCCCCCAAGATTTTTTAAGTTTTTTTATTTTTGCTTGTGATATGTTTTTTGCATCTGAAACAGTTGTAGGGTTTCAAAAGCTTTTTAAAAAACCCTTAAACTTCTGAAAAATCCTGATTTTTTAAAGGGTTAATCTGAGTAAGAGTAATACGGTATTCAAAAAAGGGGGCAAGTGCTCAAAAAAAGGTTTTACAATGGGAAAAATCAGCCTGTGATTAAATTTTATAAAAAATTTGGAATCGTTTTTTAACTAAGCTTGTTTCAAAATGATGTAAAATTGGCAAATCGAGGGAAAGAAGCCTTTTTTTTGTGTTGAAAAAATCGAAAATTGAATAATAATTTTTTACTTTTTCATTAAGATATTTGAGACAAATACAAAACCCCGGCTTATGGGGCAGAAATTGGGGCTTGGATGGCGTAAACATTGTGAATCAGTGCACCCTTTGTTTTTAAAACAGGTTTTTTTGGTTAGATGAGTAATAAAGATTTGTTATGAAACTTGATACCCCCTTTTCGTCAATTGGGGTGTAAGAAAGCTTAGATATTGGATTAAGATTCTGCATATGAAGAGAGAGGCTACCTTTAAAAATTTCAAGATGCTTTATGTCTAGATGTCAAGGGAAAAAAAATGGGCAAACAAAACGTCCTTTTGTGAACTCGGGGTTTTGGGTTTGTTTGGGCTCAATCAAGGAGTCGGAAAGTAGAAGTTTATTAAAGCTTTCAAAAAGATTGACTGCATGGCAGCAATGGAGTGATCATATACAAAACATGAAAAATTTTAAGTACAGACATTTTTAAGTTCGCATGTGTCAAAACCTTTTCTAAAACTTGAATGGATTCATGTGGAAAGAAAATTTTTAATTTTTGACTTGGGGGATCGAATAAAGTTATAAATTCAGATACAAGAAATGATATTTACGACCCCGGCTATCCCATAGTAAGAAACATGGGATGAAGTACATTTTTTGTTGGTGCCAGTATTTAGGATGTTTGCAAAAATACATCCCTGTTAAATATATTAGCAGCCCAAAATTTTTTAACTCTGTTTACCCTGGGACAAATCATCCCGAGGTTGTCGCACCCCATTTTATTGTGTAAACTTTAAAAAAAGAGATAAATTTTTTCCTAATGTATTTTTTTTAGGACTTTTGGTTATACAGTAACATGTTGTCTGTTGGGGTTTTTTTTTGGGTTTTTTTTTTTTTGGGTTTTTTTTTTTTTAACCCCAAAATACAAACATTCGCAACCCCCCAGTATGGCCCAAAGGCCCTTTTGTGAATAAACATTCGAGTTCGAGTTCGAGTTTTCTTCTCTCTCTTCCCCTTCTCCCCTTTTCTACTCCTCTCTCTCTCTCTTCTCTTTCCTCTCTCTCTCTCTCTCTCTTCTCCCCTTTTCTTCCCCCTTCTCTCTCCTCTTCATAAAGAAATGGATGTAAAGCATGGGGGGTGCCTTGGGCCCCAGATGAAAATTTTCTCCTTTGGGGGATGATTGGCGCAAGTCATTACTTCAAAATCTATATACTCTAATTATCCATCCCCAAATAACATTTTTCCCCCAAATGAATTCCTTTAAAAAAAATTAAACGCAGGGAAACCCGAAAAACTTTCGGATAGATATAAAGAGGGGCCCCCGTTGGAAAGCAATAGAACATTTTTCGAACGTTTAAAACCTGTTCCGCCGTTCGAAACAGTAGGGGCCTTTTTTGCCCGGGGGGAACAGAAACACAATTTTCAAAAAACCCCATAAACGGGGGCTGGAGTTTTTAAAAAAAAAAGCAATTATGCTTTTTTCCCTCATCCCGAATAAAGAATAAAAAAAAAAAATAAAAAATAACCCAAAACATACTAAGAAACCCTCAAAGGTCTGTAAAATGATAACGATAGATGGATGGGGTTGGGAGGGGGGGGATGGGGGGGGGGGGGGGGGAGGGAAGGGGTGTCGTGGGATGAAATTTGCCCGTTCCCCTTATTTATCAGTGCCAGCCGACTGAACTTTCCCGCTATGATGTAAGGGCCCTTTTGTGGATCTTCCATCACGACGGGTAACCCAACTATCGGTAGGAAAAAGAGAAAAGGAGGGGGTAACTCAAATTGCTCTGGAACTTTTCGCTATGAACTGTTTTCTGTGTCTCCCCCCCCCCCCCCCCCCCCCCCCCCCCCCCCCCCCCCCCCCCCCCCCCCTCCCCACCCCCCCCCCCCCCCCCCTCCCCCCTCTCCTTTTCTCTCTCCCTAACTGGTGTGTTTTGTTGTTGTTGTTTTTTTTCTTTTCTTTTTTTTCGAGGATAATGGAAAAGACAAAAATCTTTTTTTTTTGGACACCATTTTTTTTTGCCAGGCACAGTTCCTTGTTGCCCCCGAATTTTTTTTACAAGCGCTAAAACATCCCCCAATGCGTCCCCATGGGGGGAGAAACGGGGGTTCTTCCCGGATTCTTGGGTTCGACAAGCGCCCGCATCCCCCCGTTTTTTCAAGTGTTTTCCCGGAACATCATGCAGAGGCCCTCCTTGACTTCAAGACCACAATCAAAATAGGAGGAAGGCCAGTCTGCAATCTTCGATTCGCAGACGATATTGATCTCATGGGCCGCAGTGAAGAAGAACTCCAGGATCTCACCACCAGACTGGAAACATCAGCCAATGCCCACGGTATGGAGATCAGCACGGAAAAGAGCAAGATCCTAGTGAACAGTACTACACCAACCACTCCCACCAGCATCAAGATGAGTGGCGAGACACTAGAGCAGGTAGAAACTTTCAAGTACCTTGGAGCAGTCATCACCAAAGAAGGTACGAGCACACAAGAGGTGAAGATCAGACTTGCTGTGGCACTCTCCTCCATGACTAAGCTGGCGAAAGTGTGGAGAAACCATAACATCAGAACCCACACTAAGGTCAGACTCTACAAGCACTCGTCACATCCATTGCCTTGTACAGCTGTGAAGCATGGACACTTACTGGCCGATCTAGAACGTCGAATTCAAGCCTTTGAGATGAAGTGCCTCAGGCGGATCCTGAACATCACCTACAGAGACCGTAAAACCAATGACTACGTCTGGCAGCAGATCGAGGCACTGGCTGGCAAACAAGAACCATTGCTAGATACAGTCAAACGGAGGAAACTGAAATGGTTTGGCCACACAACAAGGCATAACAGCCTGTCAAAGACAGTCCTGCAGGGAATGGTGGAAGGAGCAAGGAGGCAGGGACGACCACGCAAAAGCTGGATATCCAACATCAAGGAGTGGACCGGCCTCACTGTACCAAACCTCCTGAAAGCAGCCCAGGACAGAACCATTTGGCGGTCCACTTGCAGCGTCCGTGCGGGTACCCCAACGGTCGTCCCGACAAAGGGATGAGTGAGTGAGTGAGTGAAAACGGCAATTACCTCATCCTTAGTGTTTCTTTAAAAAACAAAAAACAACAACAACAACAAAAACAACAGACGCACAGAGACAGAATACAGCGTAAGGTTATATAATCACAATGGTCTTACCTTTAGCTCCCCCCCAACCTCAAAAATGACCCCAAATGGACCAAAACGTCAGTAGTTAGACGAAGGGGTAACAGGCGAGTAGTACCTTACCCAACTCGGCACACTCTCACACCGTTCGTTACACCAACACCTACCCCCCACCCCCCCTTCAACCCTCCCGGCCCCCCCCCCTCCTTGACCCCCCCCCCATCCCACTCCTACTTACCCTCCTCCTCAGTTTTTACAAGTACCTCATTTTTCCTTTTGGTTTTTTGTTCTTTTTTTAAAAAAAACCTAAGACCCGTAAATCATTTGTGTTTTTTAAAGTCTTCGTTTTAGAGCTGCCTTCTGTCTGTGTGTCTGTGTGTCTGTCAGTCAGTCTGTCTCTGTATTTGTCTGTCTGTGTCTATCTGGTCTTGTCTGTCTGTCTGTCTGTCTCTCTCTCATCAATGTGTGTGTAGTTTCATATGTATCATAATTATGCTTTTGTTTTTCTTGCAGCTTTTTCTTTTCTTTTCTTTTCATTTTGAGGGCTGAATGGAAAAAAGTCTTGCTACTTAATCTATTACCTCGTGAAATAAAATTGTGTTTGCGTTTGCGTCTTCCTTTGTTTTTACTGTGTGAGTTTATGAGTATTGGGCTTATTGTTAAGATGTATCTCTACGGGCGGGGACTGGATGTAAAAAAGCACGTGGGTGCTTATTCATTATCCTCGAAAAAAAGAATTTGTCATTTCTCTCTCTCACTCTCTCTCTCATCCCCTCTCTCTCTCCTCCTCTCTCTCTCTCTCTTCTCTCCTTTTCTAATGTTGGGGTTATTATTAAGATCTATCCCTACGGGCGGGGACTGGATGTAAAAAAGCACATGAGTGCTTATTCATTATCCTCGAAATAAAAGAATTTGTCATTGTCATTGTCATTGTCTAGCGTTTTGAGACACTAAAGTATCCCTATTCGTCTTCATATCTAGGCTTTTCTGTCTTCATTTTTTCCCACCCATCAACAGGGTAGGGGAGGGAAGGAGGGGAGGGGGGAGGGTGAAGAACAAACTAGATGATAAGGATATTGCCCCCAACACAAGGCGACTATACTGACTGCTACTGAGGTTCAATCGATACTGCTGACTGACACTTTCTACTGCATTTTGCTATCCATGGGGTGCTGGTGTTTTGCTAAGATAGTGTGTGTGCGCGTGTGTTTGTGTGTGTGTGTTTTTGTGTGTGTGTGTGGGTGATAGTGGTTGTGTGTGGGGGGGAGAGGTTTGTGTGTGTGTGTGTGTGATGTGGGGTGTGTGCGTGTGTGGGTGTGTGGGGGAGGGGTGTGATAGTGTGTTTGTGGGTTGGGGGGGGGGGGGGGGGGCGTGTGTGGGGTTTGGGGGGTTGGGGGTTTGGTGGCGGTGTGTGTTGTGGGGGTGTGTTGTGTTGTTTTGGTGGGTGTGGTGGGGGGGTGGTGGGGGGTGGGGGTTTGGGGGGCGGGGGTTGTATTTGTTTTAAAAGTCAAAGGGGTTTTTTTTTTTTTCCAGATGGGTACTTTGGGAAAGACAATGCTTTTCCCTCTGGGGGGGGTGCGGGGTGTGGGTGTGTGTTTTGGTTGTGTGTGTGGGGGGAGGGGGTGTGTTGTTTTGGTGGGGCGTGCGGGCCCCGCGAGCGCCCCCGGCGCCCCCATCACTCCCCCCCCCCCGGCCACTAGCAACCCCCAAAACCACCCCCAAACCCACCCCTCCACCCCCCTTTTTTTCACTAAAAATTTCCCGCACCTCAGATTTCTACTAGCGTAATACATGAAGCCTGTGTGGCCCCTCAAGCGCTAAAAGGGGGGGGCCCCAAAAAAGCCAAGTGATAAATGATGATATAAAACAAAAACAAGGTTTAATTTAACAACAAGACGATGACAAAGGGACGATAAATGATGTTTGTGATGATGATGAAAAGCAATAAAAAACTTTTAATTTACATCTATCTATCGCCCCGTAGTCTGACGACCGGGGGGGGGCACCCCAAAAAGACTCAGCAAAAAATTCCCCTTCCATTTTCTCTCTTTTTCGTCTTTCTCGGGTTTTTTGTTGAGTTCTAGGGCCTTTTCCTTTCATTTGATGTTATCCCCCCCAGCTTTTCCCCTTGGTCTGCCTCTTCTTCTTCCTCCTTGGACAGTGCCTTGCAAAACTGTCTTTGTAATTCCTTGGGATCTTGTGACATGCCCAACCATTTAAAGGGTTTTACCGCTTTTCACGATCGTTAGAAGGTTCTCATAGGGTCCAATGGTTGCTGGATTCTGTTATGCACGCTTTCGTTGCTTATGTGGTCTTTGTAGGAGATGCCAAGGTCTCCGAAAGCATCTCATCTCCACTGCCTGTACTCTTCTCTCCAAATCTGCAGTCAGGGTCCAGGGATTCACAGGCATACAGAAATATGGATATGACAAGGGAGCGCATTAGTCTGATCTTGGAGATAATTGAGATATTCTTATCTCTCCAATGGTGTTTAGTTTTGACAAAGCTGTTATTGTCTGTGCAGTCCTGCATAATTTACTTTCTGGCTTGGACCCCCTGGCCCGGATACAATGGCTCCCAGGTACTTGAAGCTTTGAACTGTTTTCCAGCTTCTGGTCATTAACCCTGATATCATGGCTAATGCCGTTGGTGTATTAGTCATCAGTTTGGTCTTCTCTGCACTGATTTCCATGCCGTATGTTTTGGAGGCCTTTTATCCAAGTGTTCTGTTAGGCTGGCAAGCCTCTTTTTCTGATCCTGCTATTCCATCAATGTCATCTGCGAAGCGGAGGTTTGTGATCGTTCTGCCACCAAGCTGACTGATCCTTCATGTGTTCCAGTGCATCACCATGATTCTCTCAAGGAAGATGTTGAAAAGAGTGGGTGAGAGTAGACAGCCCTTTGCCTTACTCCAACTGTTGTTCGAAACCATTCTCCAATTTGTTGTTGTAGTACACTGCACTGGTGGCCTTCGCTGTACAGCTGTTTGATGACTCTGATCAGGTTTGCATTGATGCTGTACAAGTTCATGGTTGCCCACAAAGCTCCCATGCCACACCCTGTCAAATGCCTTCTTAAAATCGATAAATACGTGGTATAGGTCTTGTTGATTTTGTAGGTACCGCTCACATAGTATTCTGAGGTTGATTATCTGTTTTTGTTGTGCTGCGCCCTGCTCTAAACCGCTTGTTCCTCAGCAATGATGGTCTCTGTTTGTGGCTTCAGTCTTTTTCAATATTATTCAGCATGACTTTGCTTGGTGACATATGAGGCTGATTGTGCGGTAATTAGGGCATTGTTGTAGATTTCCTTTTTTGGGGGAGGGTGATGATGAGTGACTGCGTCCATGGTGTTGGCCATTTTCCTGTCTGCCAGATCTTGTTGCAGATTCTTAGTAGGGCGCTGATCATGGTTTTCCCCTCCAGCTTGGACCAATTCAGCTGGAATGTTGTCAGCCCCTGCTGACTTCCCCTTTTTCAGCGATCTGACTGCTGTTTCCACTTCTTCTCGGAGGATAGGGTGACTGTCTGTGTTTTTGCTTTCGGGTACATTAAAGGACTTCTGGATCTCCTGGGGTTTCTATAGTTATACAGATCGGACAGTATTCTGTCCACTGTTCAAAATATCCTGGTCGTCAGTGAGACACTTCCCATTTTTTGTCTTGGATTGTTAAACCTTTTCTCTGTTTCGTGCTAGTCAGGTCTTTCCCACCAGCTGATATGCTTTCTTGCTATTGTTTTTCTTGATGTTCTCTTCAATGTCTTGGCACTGTTCACCGACCCCATTTCTCTTTTGCCTCCGTCATGGACTTCCTGATTCTTTTGTTGACTGCCCTATATTGTTCTGCTCTTTCTTTTGTTTTCATTTCTTTTTCTTCAACTTTTCTACGCTTGCCCGCATAGTTGTAAGGATGTTAGGTGTGACCCATGGTTTTTTGACTGTGGGGGCGTTTGCCAAGAAGCTCGTTTGCTGTTTCAGTCACTGCTGTATTGAAACTATTCGTCAGTGTGTCTATGTCTGAGTCTAACACAGTGAGTGCTGCAAACTTTTCCACCTATCCTTGCTGAAAAATTTCAAATACCTCTGGGGTCCTTTCAGCTTCCCCTCGAGGTCAAATTTGATCCTGATGTTTTCCCCTCGTGGATTTTCTTTAGACGTAGTCGGAAAGTCATCATCACAAGATCATGATCATTTCCCTATGTCTGCTCCTTTGGAAAACTTCGTGCCCTGTGCGATGTTAACGCTGACGAAACCGTCTTTTCACCTGATGTAATCTATTTGGTTGTGGTGTTCTCCATTTGGGCATGCCATGTCCATTTTCTGGATTTCCTGTGTGGGCCAAGTGTATTCACTAGCGGGAGGTGGTTTTTAAACTTGGCAAACTCCAGGAGTTCTCAAGCCTCTTTCATTTGATTGGTTATTACAATGTGGCCCACAAACGCCCCCCCAGTTTTTTTCCATGCATCTTCTCCTACCTTGGCGTTCCAGTCGCCTTGCACAACGAGGATGTCTTTCTTGGGTTTTTGATTCAGAACCTCTTGTAGCTGGTCATAAAAATTCTTCTACGGCTTCATCTGTGCAGTCTGATGTAGGGGCGTTTTGCCTGTACTATAGTTATGTTAAAGGGGGTTGCTCTCAGGCGGATGGTAATAAGTCTGCTGGACACAGGCGGACAGCTCAGACGGTGTTCACGGGTTCTTTGGTGAACGAAAACCCCACGCCGGTTCATGTTTATCCTGTTTCCACTGTAGTATAATTTGTGTCTTCCTGGTCGTTGTTTCTCCCATGTTTTTTCCACCTGACTTCGCAGAGCCCAAGGATGTGCCAATGATATCTGGACATCTCATGTGTCAGTTCTCCACTTTGCCTGCAGCTCTTAGTGTCGACATTCCATGTGCCAATGATGTTTTGTGTCTGGCACGAATTTGCTGCGTTTTACATCAGTAGCATACTTTCGACATCTGTCCTGATGACAACAGAAGGGCGCGGTCCTTGGTAACCCGGGCGACGACCGATCCGGTATGGAGGTTCTGGCTGTCTTTGTCATTGGTGTATCTTGGGCAAATCAAACCTGGCGGAGCCCATCCCTCTCCAGGTCGGATTTTTTGGTTGGGTTTACTCCCCACATGTGGCAGGTGGTACTGGGTACATGGTTACCAGTAGCAGAGGGAGTCTCTGACCTGACAATAATAATGTATGGAATTTATGTATAGTGCAGAATCTTGTGAAGGAACAAATCGAAGCGCTTACATTCAAATCATGTACACGCATACAACCGTCCACAAATAGGATTAACAGATAACAAACATTTACACATAAACACACACACACACACACACACACACACACATTAAAAAGTACACGCCTAGATTGGTAGTTTCGAAACTAACTTTACGCTAAAGAAAAAGGGCACGACATGAAATTTCACACAAAAGCACACAAAGAAAAAAAAATTTAGGATCTGAACAACGGCCGGCAAAAATAAAATTCAAAATACCTACCCCCCCCCCCCCCCCCTCCCTCAGGCCAGAGTCGTTCACACATGCTAACTTTTTCGTAAGAGTAGGCCATTGTGTGCCGGTGGGAACAGATGACAGAATTCACAAAACCGCATACACACGGAGACTAGATGTAAAAAAGCTTATAAGTGCTTATTCCATTATCCTCGATTTTTTTTTTTAAAACACCCAAAAAATTGTTCAAAGAGGGCGAATACTTTACAATCTCGCAATGATTCCTAGGTGGGATGAGGGAGTCGGTGTACATTATTCTCGGTGACCCTCCAGAATGTTAAGCTAGGGAACGCACAACAACAATAATGGCAACAACGACAACAACAACGACAACAAGCTCAGTGGCGAGTCGAACTTCCACCTTCAAAGTATTCCAAATCATTATTTGGACGCTTTAACCAATTCAGCGATTTAAACCCCCCCCCCCCCCACACCCCATCACCCCCCCCCCCCCCCCCCCTCCCCCTTCCCTCCTTCACTCCCCTCTATTTGCAGCCTAATTAGATACAAGGGGAGGAAACCTGTACCCAGACGTGTTTTTTGGCAGCTGGAAATTCTGAAAGGATTAAGCTTATGGGAGGTGGGAAGGGGGGAGAGAGAGGGTGAGGACTGTGGGAGATAATGCCAACACACCTGCCCAGTACAGTACACACTAACTTTGATGGAGCCGAGTCCATATGCGAGCATGCACGCTGACAAACCGATAGATAGATAGACAAGAAGTGTTAACAGAGAAAGTAGAATCATAGCCTGTTTGCGTGCAATTTCGGCCATGTTTACACGATACAGACAGAAAGGCAGAGAGCCAGCCAGCCAGACAGACAGACAGACAGGGATATTTTCCCCTGGAATTAACATCAGTACAGACTCCACTCGCCCCAAAAGGCCTTCGGATGAGGCTATAAACCGAGGTCCCGTGTGCGAACGAACGCACGCAGAACATCTTGCGCACACGTTAAATCCTGTTCCGTTTTTCGTAAGAGTAAGCCATTGTGTGCCGGTGGGAACAGATGACAGAATTTACAAAACCGCATACACACGGGGATTGGATGTAAAAAAAAAAGCACATGAGTGCTTATTCCATTATCCTCGATATAAAAGAATAAATTAAAATAAATAAATAAATACATTTTGTTCTTACCAATACATAAACTGTATACTTTTATGTGACTGTGGTCAGGGTTACTTTGAAAAGGGGAAGGGGGGGGGGGTTAATGTTTTGTGTTTTTTTCCCTGTTGACAGGAAGAAGAAAATTAATGGGACCGTTATTTGTTGATCCTGACCACTGGGATGGAGAGAAGAGAGGTGGGGAGGGAGGGAGGGGGGGGGGGGGAGAAGATGGGGGAGATTGGGAGGAGGGAGGGAGGGGAAGGAGAGGAGGGAGTGGGACGTTCTCTCTGTCAGTCACACTTCATTCTGGTGACAATGTAAAGCGGTTTTCTGTGGGCTCACTCGCTTGTTGGATCAATAGAGGATTCGCGGAATGTCGGTATGGGGGCCGATAAAGTCTTTATATACTAAAACCCGCAGCATGCAGATATTCCACGCCACAGCTGCACCAACCATCTTCTACTTCTTCTTCTTAGACTAAGTATTGCTGTGGTAACAAACCTCTGTGTGTGTGTGTGTGTGTGGTGTGTGTGTGTGTGTGTGTGTGTGAGTGTGTGTTGTGTGTGTGTGTGGTGTGTGTGTGTGTGTTCTTAGACTAAGTATTGCTGTGGTAACAAACCCCTCTCTCTTCTCTGGTGTGTTGTGTTGTGTGTGTGTGTGTGTGTGTGTGTGTGTGTGTGTGTTATGTGTGCGGCGCGTGTGTGTGTGTGTGTGTGTGTGTTCTTCTTCAGACTAAGTATTGCTGTTTTTTTCTTGCTCTCTCTCCCCTCTCTCTCTTCTCTCTCGCTTTGATAATAAATTGGTCAAAGCGTTTTCTCTCTCTCTCTCTTTCTCTTTCTCCAGCTGCGTTTCTCTCTTCACTTTTCCCTGTTCCCTCTCTCTCCCGCTTAAATACTCCTCCCCCTCACTCTCTTCCTTCCCCTCTCCATCCCTTCTCCTTTCCCCCCCCTCTCTCCCCTTCCCGTTCTCCCCCACCCCCTCTCTCTCTCTTTCCACCATGATGTTATCCCTAATAAGGGCGGGACTGGATGTAAAAACAACCAAACAAAAAACAACCAACACACGAGTGCTTTTTCATTATCCTCGAAATAAAAGAATTTGAAATTAATCTTTCTCAGCGCCCTACTATGCAGCAAGAAGGATGAGATGCCTCTGGTCTAGGATCAGAATGGTTCCTTAAATCTTCTTCGAACTCTCAGACATCAACTATTGTCTGTCATATAAAAAGAAAAATGCGTTACGCTGCCGTTAAACGCCTGACAAGTCAGGCCCAGCGCACCCGACTTCCTTCATCTTCTTCGAACTCTCAGACAGCAACTATTGTTGTCTGACATATGGAGGAAAAAAAATGCGTTGCGCTGCCGTTAAGCGCCTGACAAGTCAGGCCCAGCGCATCCGACTTCGGGCATGGAAAAGAATTGTTACCTTTTTAGAAAAGCAAAAAAAGGTAGGAAAATGGACCAAGAAGGCAAAAAAATAGACAAGAAGGGTGTAACAGGAAGACAAGGAACAAGGCAGAAACAAAGAGAGAGATAGAAAAGAGGGAATTCCTAGCACAGCATTTCCAGAAGGTGGGGATGATATTTAAACTGACATCCCCCCACCCTACCCCTCTCCCTGCAGAGTCTGCTGGGGTTTGATCTCTCTCTCTCTCTCTATCTGTCTGTCTGTCTGTCTGTCTGTCTGTCTCTGTCTCTTAGAGGACTACAGGAACAAGGAAGAACTGCCAGTGGTCTAGGATTGGCACGGTTCCGAGTATTAGCAGCAGCAGCAGCAGCAGCAGCATCACTGAATGAGTGAGTCACTCTGTGTGGGGGCACTTAGGGAAGGATTGGTATACAGCAGCAGCAACCACAGCAACTCGTGTGTGTGTGTGTGTGTGTGTGTGTGTGTGTGTGTGTGTGTGTTGTGTGTTGTGTGTGGTGTGTGTGTGTGTGTTGTGTGTGTGGTGAGTTTGTGTGTGTGTGGTGTGTGTGTTGTGTGTGTGTGGTGTGTGTGTGTGTGTGTGTGTGTGTGTGTGTGTGGTGTTGTGTGTGTGGGTGAGTTGTGTGTGTGTGTGAGTTGTGTGAGTGCGTGCGTGAGTGATGGTGTGTGGTGTGTGTGTGTGTGGGGGGGGGGGGGGGGGGGGGGGGGGGAGGGGGGGTGCATGCGTGTGGTGTGTGTATGTGCGAGTTGTATGTGTGTGTTGCGTTGCGTGGTGTGGTGTGTTGTGTGTGTGTGTGAGTGTTGTGTGTGTGAGTGTTGTGTGTGGTGTGTGTGAGGTGTGTGTGTGTGTTGTTGTGTGAGTGTGTGTGAGTGGTGTGTGGTTGTGTGTGTGTGTGTGTGTGTGTGTGTGTGTGTGGTTGTGTGTGTGTGTGTGTGGGGTGTGTGTTTTGTGTGTGTGTGTGTGTGTGTGTGTGGTGTGTGTGTGTGTGTGTGAGTGGTGTGTGTGTGTTGTGTGCTGCGTGGTTGTGTGTGGTGTTGTGTGTGAGTGTGTGTGTGTTGTGTGTGTCTGAGTGTTGTGTGTGTGTGTGTGTGTTGTATGAGAGTGTTGTGTGTGAGTTGTATGTGTGAGTGCGTGCGTGAGTGTGTGTGTGGTGTTGTGTGTGTGTGAGTGTTGTGTGTGTGTTGTGTGTGTGAGTGTGTGTGTGTGTTGTGTGTGTGGTGAGTTGTATGTGTGTGTGACGCGTGGGGTGGGATTGTTAAACAGCCACCACAGCAACTCTGATTGTATATGTCGCGTACGAGAGAGAGAGAGAGGAGAGAGAGAGAGAGAAGAGAGGGGAGAGAGAGAGAGAGAGAGAGAGAGAGAGAGAGAGAGAGAGAACAGACAGACACAGACAGACAGACAGACAGACAGACAGACAGACAGAGAATGATCTTTATTTCCCAAGGGTTACAGAATAAGCATAAGAGAAGAGAAAAGAGAGAGAGAGAGAAGAGAGGGGAGAGAGAGAGAAGAGAGAGAGAGAGGAGAGAGAGAGAGAGAGAGAGAATGATTTGATTTCCAAGGGTTACAGAATAAGCATAAGAGCGAGCGAGACAGAGAGAGAGAGAGAGAGAGAGAGAGAGAGAGAGAGAGAGAGAGAGAGAGAGAGAGAGAGAGAGAGAGAGAGAGAATGAATACAATAATTAATGGATGAATGAATAATCTTTATCTGAGGAGAGAGGGGGAGAGAGAGGTGGGGAGGACTCAGAGAGGGACAGAGACAGAGAGACAGACAAACAGAGACAGTGATACACACACACACACACACACACACACACACACACACACACACACCAAACCGATGTTTCCGAGGGACTGGTCTCCCACTTTACGTCAGTCAACTGGTCTGGTTACCATGACAGGTTGCCATGATGACAGGTGGGGAGGGGGAGATAAAGACAGAAGGGGGGGGGGGAGGAGGGAATGTCATCAGAAGGGTAGGGTAGTGTTGAGGATTGGAGAGGGTCAGGACAGGAGGCAGGGCAGGGCAGGGCAGGGCGGGAGGGGAGGGCAGGAGAGAGGGTGAATAGGGACAGGAGAGAGAGTGAATAAGATGGGAGTGTGAGGGCGTTTGGAAAAACCCAGACTCTGTGTGTGTGTGTGTGTGTGTGTGTGTGTGTGCGTGCGTGGTGCGTGCGTGCGTGCGTTAAGTGTGTGTGTGTGTGTGTGTGTGTGTGTGTGTGTGTGTGTGTGTGTGCGTGCGTGTGTGTGTACGTGTTGTGTGTGTTGTGTGTGGTGTGGTTTGTGTGCGTGTGTGTGTGTGTTGTGTTATCTGCGTGTGTGTACGTGTGTGCTTGTCTGTGTCTGTCTTTGTGTGAGTGTGTGTCTGCGCGTGTATGTGTGGGTGGATGTGCATTATCATTAATTCATGATGCGATCACGCACAGGGTCTTTAGAGTAATGGGATGAGGGGAGAGAGAGAGAGAGAGAGAGAGAGAGGAGAGAGAGAGAGAGAGAGAGAGAGAGAGAGAGAGAGAGAGAGAGAGCTAGGGAGAGAGAGAGAAGAGAGAGAGAGAGAGAGAGAGAGAGAGAGAGAGAGAGTAGGAGAGAGGAGAGAGAGAGAGAGAGAGAGAGAGAGAGAGAGAGGAGAGAGAGAAGGAGAGAGATACAGAGACAGAGATCGCCAGAGACAGAAAGGCAGACAGAGACAGACAGAAAGAGGCAAGGTAAGCAAGGCAAAATTCTTTATTTAAAAAATGTGTGTGTGTGGTGTGTGTGTGTGTGTGTGTGTGTGTGTGTGTGTGTTGTGTGCCTGTGTGTGTGTGTGAGTGTGTGCCTGTGTGTGTGTATGTGTGTGTGTTAAGTGCACATGTATGCATGCATGCATGTGCGCACATGTAAGAAACAAGACAGACAGTGGAGTGTGTAGCGTTTTCTTCACCGACAAAGTTGTCTCTGCTCAAACTTATGACTTGATGTCATAACAATGTAAAGATATGAATACAGTTTTTCTTTTCAATAATATTTTCACACACACAGACACAGACACAGACACAGACACATCCCAATATGAAAGCATTCTTGCCCTAGTTGCCAAAAATAAAAGACATTAACAAATTTTCACTACAGTAGAATTGATTTATTACATTTAAAAACATAACTCATATAAATACACTTGTTCTACACAATGAGCAATCCTACTCCAACGACATCCTTTACAACAAAAAACAAAAAATTACAAAATGTCTTGAGGAATGAATCATTATCAAAGAACTAATTGAAACCATTCAACAAAGGAAAAAGACCTTCTCTCCCCACACACTTTCCTTTTTTCTGGTCTATTTGATTTCATCAAATCGTTTCAAAGTCCCCTTCTCTTCCTTGCCATCACACATACTATCACGTCTTTTTAATAGCATTTAAAAAATTTAACCCAAGGAAAAAGACAACACAGTCACACTTAACCAAATACTACGCTTATCATATACCATTCAGTTTTTCACATACAGTTTTATAAAATATGTTGGTGTAAAATCTGCCATCAATCTTCCAGCAGAAGATCAATACACAGATCTGCACCAAAATCATTTCAAGTAGTTTCACAATCACATAACCATGTTTATTACTAATTTCACATTTATTCCGATTAAAAAAAATTTTTAAGAAGACCCCTTCTCCCCACACACTTTCCATACTATCACACAAACTACAATTTCTTGTCAATTTTTGTTTGATCACAATACCTATTAAAAAAGCCAAGGACAAAGAAAACAGTCACACTTAATCTAACACTATACTTAATCTCATACCGTTATGTTCTTTTACATACAGTTTTGTAAAATGTGCTTGTGTAAAATCTGCCATCAATCTTCAAGCAGAAGATCAATACACAGATCTGCTACCAATTTCCATTCAAGTAGTGTCATTATCACATGACAAGGTTTCTTATTCATTTCAAAATGAATGTAATATTTTAAAAGACCCCTTCTCCCCACACACTTTCCATACCATCATACAAACTATTACATTTTACTTGTCAATTTACATCTGATCACAATACCTAAACAAAACAAAAAAATTGAAAGGATAAGAAAAAAATTAACAGTCCCACTTACCCAAATACTATACTTAAAATCCTAGACCATTCACATACAGTTTTTTAAAAATATATTTTTAAAAAATTGGGGAAAAAAGAAAAGAACAATTAAGAAAAAATTTTCTTTTTTCTTATTTTTTCTTTTCTTTTTTCTTTTTTCCAAAAAAGTATTGAAACAGAAAAACATGGAACAAGAAAACATTCAGAGTTATCCGAATACTATACTTAAAATCTTACACCATTAAGTTTTTCACATACAGTTATGTAAAATGTGTTGGTGTAAAATCTGCCATCAATCCTCCAGCAGAAGATCAATTCATACACTTGCCACCAATACCATTTCAAGTAGTTTCACAACCACATGATCAGGTTTGTTATTTCACATTCTGATTTCAAAAACAACAAGATCCCTTCTTTCTACACACTTTCCATACTAACATACAAACTACTTCAATTTCTTGTCAATTTATATTTGATCTATCTATCTGTCCCGTAGTCTGACGACCGTGGGGGCACCCTCAAAGACTCAACAACCAGTTCCCTCCATTCCTCTCTCTGTTCTGCCTTTCTCAGGGTTTTGTTGAGTTCTAGGCCTGTCCATTCGCTGATGTTATCCTCCCAGCTCTTCCTTGGTCTGCCTCTTCTTCTTCCTCCTTGGACAGTGCCTTGTAAAACTGTCTTTGCAAGTCCTTTGGATCTTGTGACATGCCCATACCATTTAAGTTTACGCTTTTTCACGATCGTTAGAAGGTTCTCATAGGGTCCAATGGTTTGCTGGATTCTGTTATGCACGCTTTCGTTGCTTATGTGGTCTTTGTAGGAGATGCCAAGGAGTCTCCGAAAGCATCTCATCTCCACCGCCTGTACTCTTCTCTCCAAATCTGCAGTCAGGGTCCATGATTCACAGGCATACAGAAATATGGATATGACATATTTGATCACAATATTTAAAAAATTAGATTTACAATTTGATCCGAATATTTTTCAAAAAAATTAGATGATCAGGTTTGTTTTTATATTTACAATTTGATCCCAATATTTAAAAAAATAGATGATCAGGTTTGTTATTCATTTCACATTTAATCCGATTTTAAAAAAACAAAAACGACCCCTTCTCCCCACACACTTTCCGTACTATTATACAAACCATTACGTTTTTCTTGTCCATTTACAATGTTAACAAGAAAAAACAACACAAGTCATACTTTACACACTACTACTATACATAAAATCATATACCATTAAGTCTTTCACATACAGTTTTGTCACATGTGTTGATGTAAAATCTGCCATAAATCTTCCAGCAGAAGATCAATTCACATACTTGCCACCAACAGCACAAGACATTTTCCCCAAGTACAGTAATCATATGATCAGGTTATTTATTTCACATAAATTTTTTATGTGATTTGAAGGGGGAAAATACCCCTTTTCCCCACATACTTGTTCACACAGTACGACAAAATGGTATTTCTTAAAAATATAAAAGGCTATCACAATGCTAAAGTCTTCTTCATTAATACTTAATAATAATAATCATCATCATCATCATCATCATCATCATCATCATCATAATACTTTACAAAAACCAAACAAACAAAAGCAAAGAAAAATCAGGACAATATTTTTTCTTGTATTCAATTTCATAAAAAAAGATGTACTCCCATTTCGCTCATTCTCATTGATGAGAGTAATTTTTGTGCAAAGACTGGCGTGCTCATGTGCATGCACACACTCCTGTCCCTTAACACCACTACTATGACGTTATTCGATTTCTTTCCAAGTCATTCACAAATCTATATACAAAGATATATTCAATTTTCTTTCTCTTTTCATTACACAAGCGTACAATGTAAAATCTACAACAATGCAACGGTAAAATTCTGCCCGTTGTATAAACTTGAAAACTCTGACCAATCTTGTGATTACCACATAACCATATCCTTTTCACCAGGTATTTCATCAACATTAAAGTAAAGAAAAATTCTTTTCCAAAATTAAGAGGAAAAAATACGAGTGGTCAATGGTAAACAAAACGTCTAAAGCTCGAGTGAATATATGCATAAACTGAAAACTCTCTCTCTCTCTCTCTCTCTCTCTCTCTCTCTCTCTCTCTCTCTCTCCTCTCTCTCTCTCTCTCTCTCTCTCTCACACACACACACACACACATCTTAAGCGCACTGACAAATGCACATACGCACATACCCACACCATGCGCGTGCTCACATGCATGCACATACACACATGCATGTACACACACATACACACACGCACGCACGCACTCACACACACACACAAAGTCACATCTCTTCCCTTTCTCCTAGAGCTCATCACCCCCACCCCCCACCCCCACCCCCAAACCTCCTAGCACTTCTTTCCCTAATATTCTACCACCACCCACCAAAAAAATGTTGCCATTGTGTCAGCCTGTAGCATAGCATCTATCTGCCTTTTGTGTCCACATGACGGGCCAAGATTAGTGGAAAGGTTAAGATTAGCATCAACAGATAGCATGCAAAATGGGGAAGCATGCAAAAAAGGTAAAGGGTTGTCGGTCAGTTGGTTGGTCTGTGTTGTTAGAAAGTATGTGGACACAGCAGCATATAGAATTAATGGTATGAAGCTGTCGATACAATAATATTTTCTTTTAAATTTAAACAACACATTAGCAGTCCTATCAACTGCTAAGACTTTATTGGTCTTTCACAATCTTTAGTTTGGATTTTTAATTCCTTATTTCATTAAGGTAGCTGCATTCCAACTTCGGGGATACAGTTGGGAATACAATGTACCAAATTTGCCAGGACAGTCGGGAGGTACATTCCTGCTCTTTCTGATTTTCAACTGTCGTGGGTTCTTTTGACATTTATTTTCCCATCAAAAAAACAAATTTAAACTCATGAAAAAAAATCACAAATTGTTGCCAATCAAATTTGTTTCAACTATTTAATCTGATTGACTGGGAAAAAATCCGCTCTCATAAAAATGTTCTGTCTGGCTAAGGATATTTTCCAAACCATTCTTTTGAGGCGATTCATTTAATAAACAAAACAACAACAAAAAATTAGGAATGCAAGGCCTGAATCTTCAAGGGACGATAACCCAAATATTGTCCCAAGATACCAATTGATCTCATTCATGTACATTAAACAAATCGTGAAAGAAATAATTGCCAAGCTCTCATAGGTATATCAGGCCACTGGTAGGTCGAAATAGTCTTGCCATAGAAACCACTTACAGATCCATGCACAGATTTGCAAGCAACATGAAATGCTGCTGTCAAACCTTGCAGCATGTGCTAAAGGTGACCAGAGGTACATCACAGAATCAATCTTGAAAGTAACTAAAATTGGTAAGCCGCGCGCTGAACCTCTCAAACTATGATAAAGATCCACTTTAAAAAAAATCCACTTCCAAGTCTACTTAAGCTTATTTAAAGGCATAACATAAGTTTTCTTTCTTTTCTAATAATTACACTTCTGCATATTGTTAACCAAAAAATAGAGTTGTCACTTCTTTCTACACAATCAATTTTTATTGTTTTAGAGGATACAGTTGTTTTAATCCTCTGGATATATACAATTATGATTTTTTTTTTAAATAACACATGTACGTATCTCTCAGAAACTTTTTGGGAGGGTAGTTTTTGTATTTGACCATGGGCGAAGGGAAGAAGGGTAGAGGGGTAGAGGTTCATACACATACATACATTAGATCTAGTTTTTGCTGTGTCTCACATACACACACACAGACCACACACACACAGTGACACACTCTAGTAGATTCTCATGTAAAAAGACAAAATGTGTACACCATAAACACACACAACTGCAACCTGCAGAGCATCTATGCAATTTGCATATCCCCTCAGCTTGTGTCTAGATCTCCAAAGTAATGTGGTTTCCCAGGCTAGATCCAGGATATAATAGTTCTGTTTACCAGACTACTGTTGCATGCGAGATGATAAATCAAAATTGGATATTTTTATGCTACTGGCTGTCACAAGTGAGCAATAAAACATAATCAAAATAAGTACCCAAAAATATTAATTCAAACGCAAGTTTTCATCATGTACCTTATGTATAAGATTTCTAATAAGCTAAGATCAACAGACATAAACAAAGCACTTATATGAGGTGTCCTCTGCGACAGTCTACGAAAGGTGTTCGGAGATCGCGTCGTGTCATAGTGTTATGGCCTCTTCTACCCCCGGTCTCCTTTTCTAAGCTATCGAACGATTCGTTTTCGGAGAAAGAGTCATCGGAGTTTAAGCCTATTGCAAAAAAAGTTCGCCAACACTTGCTATGGACAACGTGGGTAATTCAAGATGGCGGCAAAAGGGAACGTCAAAGTGACACTTTTGCGTGCGTCACTCAAGGCAAAATATTTCTAAAGTGCATTTCTTTCTGTGATGTTTGCGTTTGCTCACGCTTGTTTTGATATACAATTGCTTTGAATTACAAAAATATACTTTTATGTACGTTTTTAAAAATATTTATCAATAGCCCAATGTTGAAAATCAAGGGAAATAACTGCAGGGAGTTAGCCAAACAATCTATTTTGAAGATAAGCTGATTTGGTGTTAAAGTCAGTAGGGATCCCCCCAAAATTTGATTGTTTTTGGAGGGGGAGGGGAGAATCCGTACCACAATCAGACATGGCCTCCTCTAGCTCCCAGGTCTCCTGGAATGGGGGGGGGGGGGGGGGGGGGGTACTTCCATAGACTGATTTTTTAGATTCCAATAACCCACATTTGCATTAGATCTATAGACAAACATGTCTTGCCTCAATGTCTCTCTACCTGTAGTGTTACAAACAAAACTACCCTGAGATCTACATAAACCTGAGCATACATTTTTTTTAAATAAGTTGTTTTGTTTTGTTTAACAAACATGTTGCCTAAACTTAGTCTAACATGTTTAATTGGGATGCAAAACAGAAGAATCTTGACTGTCAGTGGCTATTGCCTTTCAGACAAAGTTATGATGTTAAACCATTGACGATCAGAGAGTTCCTAAAATTACCTGACCAAACAATACTGAGGTCTGTATCTCTGGAGGCCCGGTTGATGCATAATAGGAAGCGTAGACTGTACCTCTGCTACGTTGTCTCTTATTTAAACAAGTCATTATCACATGAATAACAGAATTTAGAAATTACACACTCACACACACACTGTATTATTAAAATCAAGAATTTTGCCTCCCCCCCCCCCCCCCTCTCTCTCTCTCTCTCTCTCTCTGTCTGTTATGAGTATAATTATTGTTTGTTTTGTTGATGGTGGTGGGTTTGGGTTTTTTTAGTGGGTTTTGTTTTGGGCGGGTATTTTTATTATTGGTTATTGACTATTTGCTTCCTCGTTAGTGATGTGATCTGTGTATGAAATACCAAGAAGTTTTCGAAAGCACCTCATCTCCATTGCCTGTGTCCTTTCAATGTCTGCTGTTATGGTCCATGTTTCACATGCGTACAAAAATATGGACATGATTAGGGAACCACCAGTCTGACCTTGAAGTTAATGGCGATGTTCTTGTCGTTCCAGAAGACTTTCAGTTTAGTCATTGCAGTTGTGGTCTGAGCTATCCTCGAGAAAAGTGAGACAAGATCTCATAATTGAGATTAGTCATCTAATTCATTTTCTGATGATACGAGGCACTGGTGTTACCTTTTGCTGGATACCCTCGCACTGTGGTATTTACTTTAATGAAAAAGTTGACAGAAAAGCAAAATGTGGAGCTGAGCATATCGATGGGTCTTGCAGCATAAGTGTTTCTCTATCCATCCATGAGGGCTATAGCATGTTGCAAAATGCATGTTGGAAACACTTAAAAAAGAAACTACAAAGTACCGGTTATTCCTGGAGTGATGATGTAGCCCATGTATTATCTTTTGATAAGATCAAATATCGTAATTTACATGAATATAGAAATGTTGTATCTCTTTTATATACAGGTTTAAGCTCAATGCTTTTAGAACAATTTTTTTTAAAAAGCAACATGTATCTGTGGTGAAAATCTTACCAATGATCACATTCTTTTACGATGCAGAGATCTGAAAAACATCTTACCTGCCTTCCCAGTCCGTAGCTTACAGCAATTCTTAAAGACATTCCATTAATGAAAGAAATTTTATTGTCATTAAGCCATACTCCTATTTTCAGACTCCTCTGATATAAGGATAGCTTCAAGTTACATGAATTGGAAAGTTAGTATTTTTGCTGTTTGATGTTTTTGAGGTTGGTTGTTTTTTTGTTGTTGTTGGGGGGGGGGGGGGGGGGGGGGGGGGGGGTTGTGGTTTTTTTCGGCTTTTTTTTTCTTTTTTTCTTTTCTTTTTTTCCTTTTTTCAGAATTCTTATTTATGCTTTTTTCATAATAGTTGTTTATTGCGATTGATTAGTTATGTGCATACCCCTCCCCCCTACACACACACAAGCACGTGCGCGCGCGCGCACACACACATGCACGCACGCACACACGCACGCACACACATACACACACTTTCCCATCTGATATCACTATTTAGTGGAAGGACGTTAAACTGAAGAACTACTACTTCAGGTTTTTATCCTTCATCCGATACTACAGCTCCCAGATATGTAAAGCTATGGACCGTCTTAATTTTCTTGCCTTCTATAATTATGTCAGTGCTGATGCCATTGGCATTATTTGTCATTTGCTGGGTTTTCTCTGCACTGATCTGCTAACCATATGCCGAAGAGGCTTCATCAAGGTGATTTACCAGGTTGACTAGCTCTTGCTCTTCTCCAGCTAGGCCGTCGATGCCTTCAGCAAAACGTAAATTTGTCCTGCATCCAATGCTGACTGTTCATTATGATTTTTCAAGTGCGTCAGCCATTATTTTTTTCTAAGAAGATGTTGAAGAGGGGGGGGGGGGGGAGAGCGAACATCCTTGGCGTACTCCAATTGTGGTTCGGAATCACGGTTCCTGGGGTAGATCTCTGTGGTTTATTAATATTTGTCAATGCCAGCTCTCGTCCTTCATGTCTATGGGAGCGGTGTAGTGGAAGGGACATAATTTCTGTGGGAAGATGATTGCGGCAATGTTTGAACGTTGTTATCTCCCGTTGAGTTGTATAGGCTGGGCAAGAGCTCGGCGTGTGTGTGTGTGTGTGTGTCTCTCTCTCTCTCTCTCTCTCTCTTGCTTCTTAGAGGATGGACTGTGATGGATGCCTCTGAGATCAGATTA
Source organism: Rapana venosa (assembly GCA_028751875.1). Classification (NCBI taxonomy): domain Eukaryota; kingdom Metazoa; phylum Mollusca; class Gastropoda; order Neogastropoda; family Muricidae; genus Rapana; species Rapana venosa. The sequence continues at coordinate 23,186,475 of CM054167.1, read as the reverse complement.
AGATGAGATATATTACTGACTGCTTTTGTATTCGATAATTGATTTGTGTGTGTGTTTGTTTTTAGCATCTTTAAAGTTGTAGAGCTCCACCGACGGTGAGGTTTTTGTGTATGCGACCGTTTTTATCCCCGCCACTTAGAAAATCACAGGGGGTAGGTGCATATGGACCCATTTTTTCTGCGGTCAAACAAAGATGGACTACTTTTGTTGTTAGATACAGATACACAGACCACGCGGAAAGTAACTGACACTCGGGTTTTTGTGTGCTTGTTGGTGTATTTCTATTGAGTTTTGGCAGAATTGTTCGATCTAAACACAACTGGATAATAAAGACATGCCAGAATTATTTAATCAGTTGCACATCTTCTTGTCGTTCCTCTGTTAGAACTCCAAAGTTCACCAATATTGACTGTTTTTGCCCACCCTTTGGGGCCTAGTACAGTAACCCATGTCAGCCTCTATCTAACAATCACACAACATCAGTCTGTTTTACGTGTTTGGTTATCCCGCTGTGTTTTTTAGCCTGGGCTTCTTACAGGCTAATAATTGACTTCAATGACGTCAATGGTTTTTTAACGTCATACCTTTGTCTGAAAGGCAGTTGGCTTCCCTAGCTTATCAGTGGCTAGGCTTGAAGACTCTTATCTGTTTTATCCCCCAGTTAGACAGTGATAGACCAATTTCACATGGATGAGTCGCGGCGTTTGTCAAAAAGTAATTTCGTTTTAAGGCAGACAGAGAGAAATCGGTCAGAAGATAACATCAGAGTGGGCTGGCCTTAAGTGGAACGACTTGCTATGGAAATCTGAACACCACGAGGAGAGGAGGAAGCTGACTACAAAATCTTCAGTGGTGCCCCGAAGGTCTACTAGACAATGGAATAGGGGAAGAGTGTAGTTTTGTTCACTTGGGCCGGGCAGATTTCAACATAGTTTTGTTTGTAATACCAGATCTGTGGGTACAAAAGACATTGGGGCAAGACAGGTTTATCTATAGAATTGTCTATAGATCTAATGCAAATACGCGATACTGATGTAAAATTCTTTTGACGCAGTTACCTGGTAATACCCCTATCAGATGTTGCATTCAAACTGGTTTAGTTTTGTCTTTTGTTCCTCGTTCAGAGCTCCGAGGTTTTTCAATGTTTGTCACTGTCAGCTCTCGTCTTCTTCTTTTCGATGCCTTATTGTTTTACACCAAGAGACCAGTTCGCCTAAGGAATGTAGCAGTCGTCTGTAGGGCATCCACCGGCCCATACAGTTTTTCTTCTAGGGGTAATGGGTTCGGCCACATTTCCTCTCTCAGCTGCCTGAAGGCCCTGCAGTCCTGCAGGATGTGGCAAGTGTCTTGCTCAGCTTCCCCACATGAGCACATGGGGGAGGGTACCACTTTCATCTTCCTGTGCAGATGTTGGTTCAGCCTGCAGTGGCCTGTTCTTAATCGGAAGATGGTCACCTGGTCTTGTCTGGTGAGGCTGTGGTAGCTGTCTGGTGGTGGCGTTTTCCTGTACAGAGCCTTAATGATGGTCTTGCTCTCTGCAAGGCAGACAGGGTTTTCGGGCTGTTCATCTCGGGCGCCTATCTTGGCCATTCTGTCAGCTTGCTCATTGCCCTCGATGCCACAGTGTGAGGGGATCCACTGCAGCACGGTGCGAAGACACTGGATGTTATGTAGTGCCATCTCTAGTTGTGGAAGCTGGCCGCTGTTGAAGGCTTGCAGCACAGACAGAGCGTCGGTCAGAAAGACGACCTGGGTGTTGTGATCCACTCTGCTGCGGATGGTGTTTGCTGCAAGGATGATCGCTTCCACTTCGGCCTTGTAGTTGGTGCAGTAGACCCCGGTTGCTATTGACCGAGTCTGCCATTCTCTGCTGGGATACCAGATGTATGTCTGTGGTGGCGGCCAAGTGGAAGGGAAATCATTTCTGTAGGAAGAAGATTGCGGCAAGGTTTAAACGTTGTTACCTCCCGTACACTACTGATTGTTTTGTTTTTCGACTGCGTTGCACAGGATGGACAAGTGTGCGGCGTGGATAGAGGGCACAAGTGGAGGCTGAGGATGGAGGAAAGGGGAGGATGGAAGAGAAGGATGGCAGAAGAGAACCCACTCCCTATATACAGGCTGCACACTGGTATTAAAAAAAATTACTTTCCCTTCTGTTTTTTCTAAGTAACTCGTATTCATACCGCACGTACAAAGGGCATCCAAAGAAATAAAAACCAATTTTTGTGGAAGACTAGCCTCTGACTCATAACTCATGTGATGTTGAACAAATTTGGTAGGTTTGAATTTTTTTAATTTTTCAACACTGTACCCCCTCAGTCCTTTGTTGTCTGCTAGCTTCCTTACTGCAATATGCATGGGCAGGGTCAACACTGTCAGAATACAGGCAATCCTCATTTGATGATTATTTCCAACTTTCTCATCACTACCTGGTATTGCTCTATGTCCTCAATCTCAAAAACAAGTGCACAGTGCATTTTTTTCATACTTAAAATCTGTGAAAATTTTGGACTCCACTCTATACAAGATACTACATGACCCCCAAATTAATACTGGTGTGCAGCCTGTATAGGGGGACCCAGGAAGAGGGAGGAAGGGGATGGGGGAAGAGGGGGACCCTGGAAGGGGGGGGGGGCTGGAAGAGGGGGACCCTGGAAGATGGGGGAGGAAGGGGATGGAGGAAGAGGGGGACCCTGGAAGAGGGAGGAAAGAGGGGGATGAAGGAAGAGGGGGGTGGAGGAGGGGGTGGAGAAAGAGGATAGTGGAAAGGGGAGGGTGAAGGAAGAGGATGGAGGAAAGAGGAGGGTGAAGGAAGAGGATGGAGGAAAGAGGAGGGTGAAGGAAGGGGATGGAGGAGGGGGTGGAGGAAGGGAGGGTGGAGGAAAGAGGATGGAGAAAGAGGAGGGTGAAGGAAGAGGGTGGGGAAAGAGGATAGTGGAAAGGGGAGGGTGAAGGAAGAGGATGGAGGAAAGAGGAGGGTGAAGGAAGAGGATGGAGGAAAGAGGAGGGTGGAGGAAGGGGATGGAGGAAAGAGGAGGGTGGAGGAAGGGGAGGGTGGAGGAAGAGGATGGAGGAAAGAGGAGGGTGGAGGAAGAGGATGGAGGAAAGAGGAGGGTGGAGGAAAGAGGAGGGTGAAGGAAGAGGATGGAGGAAAGAGGAGGGTGGAGGAAAGGGAGGGTGGAGGAAAGAGGAGGGTGGAGGAAAGAGGAGGGTGGAGGAAGAGGAGGGTGGAGGAAAGAGGAGGGTGGAGGAAAGAGGAGGGTGGAGGAAGAGTGAGGTGGAGGAAGAGGAGGGTGGAGGAAGAGGAGGGTGAAGGAAGAGGATGGAGGAAAGAGGAGGATGGAGGAAGAGGAGGGACAGATGGGAGGAAGAGGACTGAGGAAGAGGATGGAAGAAAATAAGGGGAGGATGCGGATGGAGGAAAGGGGAGGGTGGAGGAAGAGGAGGAGGAGACTTTGGGGATAGCACTCACACTCACTTGGTTTATATAGTTGCAGTCCGACATTCAGTTCGGTTTTCTCGTCAAACTCTTGCCTCTGGAAATGTTCCTTCAGCTCTAAAAACTGCTATAGTCACACCTCTACTCAAAAAGCATGACCTTGACCCCAACATTCTGAAGAACTATAGACCTGTTTCCAACCTACCTTTTATCTCTAAAGTCCTTGAAAATGTAGTTCTAAAACAGCTCAACCACCACCTTCTCTCCAACAGTCTCCTTCCTGCGTTTCAGTCAGCCTATCGCGTCAACCACAGCACTGAAACTACCCTTGCCCACACCTTAAACACACTTCAACTCGCTTCTGACTCAGGGAAAATCTCCCTTCTTACTCTACTCGACTTATCTGCAGCCTTTGACACTATTGACCACTCTATTCTTCTCTCCCGTCTTCAAAAAACATTTGGTGTTACTGGTACAGCCCTTACCTAGTTTAGTTCATACCTTACTGACCAATTCCAGACAGTCACAGTAAACAAGATTCAGTCAGTACCTGCCAGATTGGAATGTGGAGTTCCACAGGGATCTGTTCTGGGCCCTGTTCTTTTCACCCTCTACACTGCTCCACTGTCACATATAATTAACCGCCATCAGATCAACCATCATTTTGATGCAGAAAACTCTCAGATTCTAAGCAACGACACTCCTGAAAATCTGCCTTCTCTCTTTACAAATATGGCCCACTGCTTTCAAGATATCCAAAATTGGATGATACAGAACAAATTACAGCTAAATGCAGATAAAACGGAAACCATGCTTGTAGGGACCAAACACAAACTCTCTTCCATCACAACAGCTTCAATACAACTTGGCAATGCATCAGTCCCTTTATCCACTGCTGTGAAGTATCTAGGGGTCATTATTGACAACACACTCTCTATGCAAAAATTCATCACCCAGACCTGCCAGTCCTGCTACTATCAATTACGGCGTGTTAGTGCAATTCGAAAGTACCTGTCCGCAGATGCAATATCCAAACTTGTCGCGTCTCTCATTCTTTCACATCTGGACTATTGCAATTCTCTGTTGGCTGGTCTGCCAGCATCATCAATCCAATCCCTTCAACGTATACAAAACTCTGCAGCTCGAGTAATCCTCAGAAAGAAAAAATCAAAGCATATTACCCCTCTCTTGCAATCTCTCCACTGGCTGCCTGTGCCACAGAGAGTAAACTATAAGATCAGTACCCTCTGTTACAAATGTCTCCACAAAACAGCACCCGCCTACCTCTGTGAATGTCTTCACTTGTACACTCCTTCTCGTTCTCTCCGCTCTGCTGCAGATACCTTGTCTTTACGAGTACCTAGATTCAACCAATCCACCATCGGCCGTCACTCTTTCTCAATTTCTGGTCCATTGATGTGGAATGATCTCCCTCTCTCTATACGCCAAAAGCCTTATGACACTTTTAAATCCAGTCTCAAGACATATTTACTTCAAACCTAAGATTTTCCTCTCCTGCTTCATCTCATAGTTTTTCCCTGCCTTCAACAGCCAAGATTCTATGGCCCTGCCTGGGTGTGTGTGTGTGTGTGTGTGTGTGTGTGTGTGTGTGTATGTGTGCGTGCGTGCGTGCACATTTGGACTTGATGGAACTATTACTTGTTACTGGTTGTATGACTGTGTAAGATTGAGTTGAGTGCAAGCGCTTTGATTTGTCTCTGCAAGATATAGCGCTATATAAATTCCATTTATTATTATTATTAAACTGAAAAGAATGCGCAGGGCTGGGAATCGACCCAGAATCTCACGGTTTACTTGTTAGGCACCTTCCTTCTTTCATATACATAATAATAATAATGTATGGAATTTATATAGCGCTGAATCTTGTAAAGCAACAAATCAAAGCGCTCAACATACATACATACATACATACATACTGAGAAATAGATGTACACAGAGAACTTCTTCTTGTTGTTGTTGCTGCTGCTGCTGCTGCTGCTGCTGCTGCTGCTGCTGCTGCTGTTGTTGTTGAGGTTGAGATTATATTAAAATCCCAGTTGTTGTTGTTGCTGCTGCTGCTGCTGTTGTTGAGGTTGAGATTATATTAAAATCCCAGCAAAGTTTTACAGCAACGGCACAACAGAGTACTAGTAGTAGAAGTAGTAGCAACAGCAGCAGCAGTAGCAGCAGCAGCAGCAGTAGTAGTAGCAGTAGTAGTTCATTCCATTTTATTTATGGTAGCCTATAGGTTACGCAACCACATAACAGCACATGTGCAGCACATGTAGTGCTCTAAGGAGAAGTCCTTCATAGTAGACCCTGTGGTGGCAGCAATGCAACAGTCATAAACTGGTAGTTGTAGAAAGCTGTAGCGCAAATACAGTCAGTATTCACAGTGCCACTGAACAACCAGTCATGACTCAATACTTCTTCTTCATCGTCGCCGAACGCTTAGACAGGTACTTTTGTTTTCTCCCCCAGACAGCAACTGTTGTTGTCTGCTGGAGAGCGCTGACACATAACAGTTGCTGCAGCAAGTAGCAGAACTGGACTGAAGTCATTATTTGCTCTGGTGCTGGGGTCAGGTTGACCTGATGTAGCCGACTGTTCGCTGTACGCCAATACTGATAGCAGATGGCAGCCGGGGCAAGGCGAAGTGGCGGCGGCAGCAGCAGCAATAGCTGTAGTAGAGGCAGCAGCAGCAAGAGCTGTAGTAGAGGCAGCAGCAGCAAGAGCTGTAGTAGTAGTGGCAGCAGCAGCAATAGGCCTAGCAGTAGCAGCAGCGGCAGCAGTGGTGGTGGCAGCGGTAGTAGTAGCAGCAACAGTATAGTAGTAGTAGTAGTAGTAGCAGTTAGTAGCTGTAGAAGAAGCAGCAGCAGTAGTAGTAGAAGCAGCAGCAGAAGTAGCAGTAGAAGTAGAAGCAGCAGCAGCAGTAGAAGCAGCAATAGAAGCAGCTGCAGCAGTGGTAGTAGTAGTAGAAGCAGTAGTAGCAGCAGAAGTAGCAGTAGAAGCAGAAGTAGCAGTAGAAGCAGCAGTAGCAGTAGAAGCAGCAGCAGCAGCAGTACCAACAGCAGCACTGCTGACGACGGACCATCAGCAGCATGTAACTGTAGCCAAGTTGTTTCCAGCAGCAGTATGTAACTACAGTCACGTTATGAAGGTGGAACATAAAAGAACCACCAACAACACCAACAACAACAACACCAAAGTCCAGAAGATGGGGAACGCCAAAGAAAAGACAGAAAACTACCCAACAAAGAGAGAGAGAGAGAGAGAGAGAGAGAGAGAGAACTCGAACTCGAACACGAACTCGAACTCGAACTATTTATTCACAAAAAGCCATTGGCCCATACATGAAGAGGGTTGCCGAACTGCTTAATATTTTGGTGGGGGTAAAAGCAATAGTAACGACAAAATGTTACTGTATAAGAAAAAGTCAGTTACAAAAATATGACTTAGGATAACAATATCTCTCATATTCTGAAAGCTTTACACAAATATAAAGTGAGGCTGTGCACAACCTGCCTAATGCATGCTCAATTCGTGACCATCACAATAGCCATAGGAAAGCAAAGATTCCCACTTCAGTACTCCTTAGCCTACACATGTGATCTTATCACTTCCTAGTTGCACAATGGAAAAACTGAAAGTCTTAGCTAAAAACAAAGAACAAAAACAATCTTTAGTGAAGTTGCTCCGTTGAACGGCAAGAAGTGGTTGTAGACAACTGACCTAGCAGGTAGTTTATACTTGAACTAGCTTACTGATGATAGGTAGACCTAATCCTCAACAACAACAACAATTACAAAATCAGGCAATAGTTTATTTATACCATCTTTAGTGCTCTCCATGTTCTTGTTGCTGGTTGTTGTTTCTGTTGTTGTTTTGTACTCAACATTTGTGGTTTCCAATAATTATATTATGATGTGATCCTCCCCCCCCCCCCCCTCCGGGCCTTATACTCTCTCTCTCTCTCTCTCTCTCTCTCTCTCTCTCTCACACACACACACAAGCGTGCACACATTACGCTTTTCTAACAGGTGTGGGAGAAAACCTCTTCATTGAATCAATACTTAAAACATGGGATGCTTAAATTTCAGCGTCAAATCTAGGCCTAACTCAAAACAGGCTTTTCTACATCTACACTTGTCTTCATTCGTAGAAGAAGAATGATGATGATGATGATGATGTTGTTGAAGAATAACAACACTGATGATGACAATGATAATGATGTATGGAATTTACACAGTGCTGAATCTTGTAAAGCAACAAATCAAAGTGCTTAAAAGGTGTCCATGGTATGCTTTGAGACCTGTCCTCTACAGGGACCGACCAAAGCCATGAAGCCTAGATAGATCTACAAAGGCCTCAAGGCCTGTTTTTATCTGATCAGGCCTACAACACGTCTAGAGTTATAGGCCTAAGTTGGTTCGACACAACAAGCTTTGCAACTCCTTTTCCTCTGGATCTGTAGGCTACACAAAGAGCTGTTCTCAAATCGAGCAAGGGAGTGGAGTCTGTGTCGACAGCGGTGTCGACTCATTGTGCTCGTGTGTGTGTGTGTGTGCCAGCCGCGCTCGTGTGTTGGCACTTTGCCAAGGAAATTCTTCACGTGACAGTAGGCCCTAAGACTCTGATGAAGGTCTATACCCACTAGGCTAGACTATAGGTAGGCCTACATACATGCTTGCTTTTGGGAAGGTCAGCCCAGGTATAGGCTTAGCTTACTTACTATCGAAAGCTATCTCTTCCTCAATGTGAAAACGAAAGACAAAAAACGAAACAAGGCCAACAAGAGTGTTTGGGGGCTAGGCTAATCGAATAGAGGTCTAGTTCCTTCTCAACTGAATGCTTCTTCGATAAAGGTTCCATTTCTTTGTTTCCTTCCTCAGCTAGAGTTCCCAGGTTTGCCAATGGTGAAAGTTTGGCGTATGCGACCGTTTCCACCCATACAGGGAAGCTAAAGTTTTGAAGGTAGAGCTAGATTCCAGTTCAATCATAATTATTCTTTGTAGCCCCGCCGACCACAGAGGCCATTTCAGGGCTGTCATCTTGTAAAAATTTTTTAATCTGGATAACAAATATGCCAGCGTATATTATCAAAACAAGATTTAAGCCAGATCTTTTGTCCTTCCTCGTCATCAACTGTAGAGGTCAACCAAGGGCAGTCACCGCTTTATTTTTATTTTTATTACTATTCTTGTTGTTGGGCAATAACTGATGAGGAAAGAATCTAAAGAACTCTGTCAATTGTGCAACATGACGGGTTGCCTGCTTAGCAAACGTAGCATACACAGCCTCAACACACTCATAAAGAATGTGTGTGTGTGTGTGTGAGAGAGAGAGAGAGAGAGATAGATGAATGGCTTTTAAAAAATTTAAAAAGCAGTTGCACTGATTATTCATTATACCATCTGGAAATTAAAGTTTTACTTTGACTTTCACACACACACACGCGCGCGCGCGCGCACACACACACACACACACAGCTACAGGGACAAACTGGCACTGACATAACACATTGGCCATTGGCGGAGCGTACCCAGCGGCGGGAATAACACTGACACACCCATGTCCGCTTGACAAGGACATTGAAAACTACCCTACATACTTAAACCCTAAAACACACACACACACACACACAGGGGGGGGGGGGGGGGGGGGGGGGGGACTGAAACTGATTCTTTTTATCACTACCAACAGAGTCATTTTAACAAAAAAGTCGACAGATGTCTGCATACATTAAGACGAAATGAGGAAGTCCTTAAAAATTCATGAATCCTTTTCTCGAAATATAAAGTATGTTTATATCTATATCCCGTCCCTAAACAGTCATGCAATTCCATATGAAAGTCTTTTTATTATTTTTTGGGAAAAAAATGCACAAACGTGTGTCCCCACCTACGTAGTCATTTTAGTGTCTGTACACACACACCATGTGTGTGTGTGTGTGTGTTAGTTCTTCAGTCTAACCGTCCTTCTACTTAACAGAAATATTAGACAGGTTAAAAAAAAATGTGGGTGGCGCTGCTCTTGTGGCGACACACCCTGTCCTGGGAAGAGCAGCCCAACAAATTGTATGCAGAAAAATCTGGAAGTGGTATACAATACAATACATAAGCCTACGAGTGTGTGTGTGTGTGTGTGCGCGCGCGCGCGGGATGGGGGGGGGGGGGGGGTAGCTTAAATTAATATGGAGTTAGAGTGTGGTACTAGTGACCTACTGACGAGGCTAACTGAGAACAGGGTTCATGTTAGTATATACACTGAAGCCCAAGTCTCATGTATACCAATTCTCTCTCTCTCTCTCTCTCTCTCTCTCCTGTTTACCAGGCGGAGTGGGAGTGCCTGGTCTTCTCCTGTGCTTGTGATTCTCCCTGCAGGAGTCGAGAGACATTTTTTCCATATGTAATTTATGAACAATAAAAGCCTGTATCTTTATTCTTGCCTGCTGGCATCCGCTGACGCTTTCCCACTTCAGAACAGCTCCTTTTCTTCCATTGTATAGGATACTCGTTAACCCACCGAACATTGACGGGAATGACAGGATCTTTAACGTGCATAATTTTGGAATCTTTTGGCATGTATAAGGAACCAAGAGGCATAAGTCAAGTGAGTCAAAATTGGCATGTATACACGCGCACACAAACGCGCAAACACACACACACACACACACACAAGAATGGAATTAAGGCACTACCAGGCCTACACTTACAGGTAACATGGAAGATCGTAAAAAAACCCAAACTCCACCGGCCCTTACTTAATTCACTTCACGCCTCTGCCAAGATTCGAACCAACGACATCATGGACCCACGGTCAAAACCACTCGGCTCTAGCGTCGGTTGTACCAATTCAATTTTCAGAAAGTTTAGATGATACTATTTTGGGGCATGATACGAGACTATAGAAAACTGAGGTCCCACCTTGTGCGAAACCTATGCCACGTTTGGCGCACACGTTAAAAAACCCTGTGTTCTTTCTATAATTATTAATAGAAAAGTGGGCCAGCAGCTTTGGCTGGTGGCATGGATGACACGAACATACCCAGCATGCACCCTGCTACCTGCAGGGGGATGGGCTCCACCAGGTTCAACAAGCCGGTGCCACAGGATTCTGCCTGGAAAATTCAGTGCAGTACCCCCAACAACTCGTCAAAGAGTTAGCCTACTAAAGGAACAGACAGTAAGTCAGTCAGACACCCATATCACGTACACGCGAACACACACATACGCACGCACGCAAATACACATACACACTTCTTTATTGTTTCTTTGCAAAGCTGTCTACTTGTGTCTTAAAGCTTTCTATGGCAATAATGGATGATCTAGTCTGGTCTGGTCTGTTCTGTTCCGTTCTGTTCACACACACACACACACACAGAGTCAACAAATTAACTGTCAATCCCATGGCCCACAACAGGAGAAAACATTTCAAGAAATCTCACATAAAGCAAAGGAAGGAACTTGGAAAAGTTACATCAAAGCAATATGACAACATATAGGCATTTTTATCCTAACACTACCTCTTAGAGAGAGAGAGAGAGAGAGAGAGAGAGAGAGAGTGTACTGCCAATTACTATGACGGCAGTTTTATTACGTAACAAGACCGCCTGCCCGTGTCACATTGTCGGACATGGCTGAACAGGCCTAGGCTAGTTACCACATGTGGTCACCACCACTAGGCCTAAGGCCTAGGACAAACCAGGCCTCAGTCCAGTGTCGTCTTAGAGAGATAACTCTACGGGGAGTTTCTATGCAAATATTATAGGCCCACACTGTATCGAGTCACTGTTTGTTGCCACGTAGTATTGATCAGGAGTAAAGTAGCCTGTGTACTTCTATACACACAGGTGTCAACTGCCATCACCCAGAACATTCGGCAGTAACATCACTAGCGCTATCACTAGTGTGGTGACAGCATCAGATAGACACTTTATCAAATTTACGACATGGAGGACCTGCAGTGCACTGCTGCCTTCGTCACAGGAGACTGAGCTGTCCATCTGAGGAACGCAAAAAAACACCACCAAATAAACCTTTATTGCTCATACTAGACCATCTACTTACACTTTTAGTTCTCTAAAAACAACCCAGCATAAAACAAAAGCATTACGGGTGCACTGACTGTGTGCGGAGCATGCATGACTAAAAAACAATTGACATTGTGCCTCTCTGGGCCATGCATCAGAAAGCCATTGATTTTCAGTGATTCATCTTCAGTGCTACAACGGAAGGGAAGGCCGTCTTACAGCGCTAGGAGTGGAACAGGCCTAGGCTATCAGGTTTAGGCCCAGGCTAGCCTACTTGCCTCTCTCTCTCTATGCTGAGGCCGTGTAGGCTAGCGCTGCCGACTGTAGGCTTGTAGCCTACGCCTACGTGTCAATGAGTCAGATTCATGATCTACCAAGCTTGGTAGGCCTAGGTCTAGTGAGAGAGAGAAGGTGCACTTTTGGTTTTACTCAGTCCTGCTTCTAAATAACGGAAAATAAAAACATAGGGGATGGCATGACATAATTATAGTTTGTCATTTCAAGGTTAACGTGACGAAATTGGACACTGCAGTTTAAACAATGTTGCAAAGGAAGATCATAAAAATACGAAACTATGGCTGCGGCGATAGCCTATAGGGCCTAGGTGCATGATGCAGAAGTAAGAACAAAGATGAGTTGATAGGATCGGCAGAGATTCATGGAGTAACCTTATGTTCATTTTCAGTGACTTTTTTCTTCCAACTATAATAAACTTTCAACGACTAATAAGAGAGAGAGAGAGTGTGGGTGTGTACGCGGGTGGGTGCGTACAGACTAGGCCTAGTTAAGTCAATACAGTCTCAATAAGTACAAAAATGAAACATCATTATTATTCCAATGTAAGTACTCTGGTAGAAAAAAAGCAAGAAAAAAAAGCACCCTACTGCCGGGAAACTGACACACAGAACTGACGAGAATCGGTGCACTTTGAGAATGACCCTGAGAATCAGTATCAGAAAAATTAATGTCTTGCTGATGTGTCCTGTAATGTGTGTGCCAATGTGTGTGTGTGTGTGTGTGCTTATTTGTAGCATGCAAGCCCTGTGACAACCCAAAAATGTTGACTCAGATTTCAGCCACTGGAGTGACCACCATGCACTCTGCACACACACACAGACCACACACACACACACAGAGTTTACATTTTAGTTCCTGGACTGTGCATAATTTTAAGTTTTTCAGTTACAATCTCCAGTCATTATAAAATTTGATCAGAGATTCCTGCCTGGCAGTGCCTTTTGGTTTACCGACAAGCACAGCGCCATGTTGTTCATATCAGTGGGGACTGCACCTGTACGGGTCTGTACACATACTGACAAGACTCAAAAGTCGACCAGTGTCAGTGTTTGTCTACTGAAATCACCAAGCTATTCCCAAGCACTCAGTAGCCTATACCCATCATCTAATTTATTATAACGTAATATACAGAGGAATCACGCTGAAAAAAACACCGGAGGGGGGGGGGGGGGGGGATGAGGGTGACTTAATGATGCACATTGATGGTGGAAGGCGTGTCTGTCTTTACCGAAGTGGTATGGGCTACATTCGTTTTTCTTTCTGTCCTTTTTATTATTAGGTGGGTGGTTTTTTTAAAACTAAGTTTTGGTTTTGGTTTGTTTTGCCGCCCAGTGTTGTTTTCTAGCCGGTAATGAAGTCCTGGGCCGCGTTGCGTGAGTTGAGCTTGTATCAAGTTCTGGGACAGGTCACCGTTGTGATAAATTCTGTCTGTCTGTCTGTCTCTCTCTCTTCACACACACAGAGTCTTTCCGGGGAAAACAGAACACACACACACACGCACGCACGCACGTAGCCTTCTGACATAATAATAATAATGTATGGAATTTATATAGCGCTGAATCTTGTAAAGCAACAAATTAGGTTGAATGCATGCGCTTTGATTTGTCTTTGCAAGATATAGCGCTATATAAGTTCCATTTATTATTATTATTATTACTATTATTATTATTATTATTAAAGCAACAAATCAAAGTGCTCAGATGACTTTTTTCCCCCCACGAAGAGTGACTGGACAAAAGAGAGCCGCGACCTGATTTCCTCATACCTGTGTTGAATATTTGATACAGTTCTATGATTTTTCTGGTGTAGTCATGTCACAGCCTGTATTGCCAGGATACATCTACCCTTGTGTTTATCGTTGTTTATTTTGGTGTTTGTTTTTCGCGATATTTTCATAATCATTAAACATTTACAGTTGCCTTTTCCTTATTTTCTAACAATCTGTTTGACGCAATTTTGTTCAGCTGCAGCCCATTTTTGCACATAACTGCTAGAGCACTTATATAAGCATTGCTTGTAATCATTTCATCTATAGCTTGTAATCATTTCAAGTATTGGTGCTACGTTGTTTTGTACGAACAGAATGCTGCTTAAACCCAAAAGGACTTAACACCCGACCAGGTTTGCTAAGAAAACAACATCCCAAACTATAACAAAGCAAACAACTAAACTCCACTTGCTGAGTAGGCCCGACTTCGAAAGTCTGTCACAGTTATCATGATGATGTTTCATTCAAACTGTCCGAACTAACGGACATAGCTGGGGACGGTAAGCCACGGGTCTCAATCATTCAATTTTAGTTCAGTCATTCAGTCATGTCTCGTTTGTGCCAAACCTTTCCCCTCATCCACAAGACCTTGAGTGGTGGTCTGGGTGCTAGCCTTTCGAATGAGACGGTAAACCGAGACCCTGTGTGTAACATGCATTCTGCGCACATTAAAACAAAAAAGCACAAGACGAGAAGTTGTCCCTGGTTAAAATTAAGTTCCAATCTGATTGGGAAATAAATATACATGCAGACAGGAACATTAAAAATAAAAGTCCTGGCAAAACTGTAGAAAAAAGCCATTCTGATATGGAAACATAGACAAGCAGACACACACACATGCACACACACACACACACATATATATTATATCTGTGTTGCTGCTGCTCTTGAGGTGACTCGCTCTCTCGGTGATTGAAAGTGGTATTCAATTCAATTCAATTCAATTCGGAATGACTCATAAAAACCTTCACACATGATCACAGGCCGCACTGGAGGAGACGGAAGTAAAATTGATTTGAGGATGATGGGAATGGGGGAGGAGGTAGGGAATAAACATAGCCTAGGTAAATTATTATGAGCATATAAGCAGAAGCACTTAAATATACACACACACACACTGGCATTCCTACCTTCAGTCCCAACCTACCCCCCACCCCCCCCCCCCTTCTCTCTCTTTCTGTCTGGTATAATTTTATGTGAAAAGACCCGAAGTTGCAGACTGTTGTTTCTACCAGGGCCTAACACACACACACACCACACTTTTCAACCAACGAGCAAGGTGAGCGTCCATGGATCTCTACATACTGGTCAGAAGGGGAAAAGAAAAAGGGTTTCAGTGGACGATGCAATAACGTTGATCTAGTCCAGCACTCTGACAACTGATCTGGGGCGGACTGTTTTGTACGAGTTTCCGCATACTTAGACTGGAAAACAAATGCGCAGTTTTAAGTCTTTGTTTATCTTCTAAAAACTAGGAATGCCCAACGGTCACGGAAATTGTGTAACCCCCTATTGTCATTGGACAATGTAAGCTACTGTCAGCCCAAAAAGATACATCTTGAATAGCTAGAAACATCTTGAATTAGCAACCCTTGTAGATCAAATTAGAGTTGTAGAATAATGGCGCAAGCTTTGTTATCTGGGATGCTATTCTTTACGAAAAGCAACAACAACAAAAGAAAACCAGGAAACATGCTTTTCTCATTGGTCCACGCATGTGCATGTCAGTCGTGTGGTCGATCTTTAGCCTACAGCCAACTGTCCTCTCAGCTGTAGGCCTAGGCCCTATCCCCTAGTAGGCCTAGCTCATCCTACCGATCAGCCTTTGTAAAGCCAACCGATTTACCAGGACTACAGGTAATGTTGAGTATCGAGAACATATTTATATTCAAAGGTAGATTTGTGTCACATAAAAACAAGCTGGAATTGACTATAAAAATAATCATTATCATAAGGTCAGATACATTGATAAAACAAAGCAAAACAAACAATAAAGGTCGCATGCTGAAAAGCACACGTGAAACTTTTAAACATTGATATCTTAAATAATCATCTGATTAAAATTAGTATTGAACTGTTACAGATTTGAGCAAAAAAACCCAACAAAATTGTCCCAGAGTCGTGTGTGCCAAAGCCTTAGGCAAGCCTGTCGTTTATTTCTGACGCGGGAAATTTAGCCCATGCAAAATGAGGCCATTGCGCATGCGTTGATCGCTGTTTCATGGCGGCCTTCCTCCCAGATTTGGTGGTGCAGGTATGGTTTTGTTCCCATTGTATTCGAAAAATACTATATTTACCTCCAAACTCTCTACGATTGTAAAGATTGGTTGCCCTCAAATATGCTCCGTTTGAAAGATAGCTATTTCTTTGGCGATTTTATGCGCTAGACTCGTGTAAAGTCTGTATTGCCAGCGATGGCTGTCACCTCGCGGCGGAAATTCGCCTTTCTCCATTGGCTCAGTCATGGCAGAGGCAAAGAGCACTGAGGGTAGAGTGGACCGATCATGTGCATAAAGAACCATCCGTTACTGAGACAGAAAAATAGCAACATTGTATCCTGTTCATGGCGGTGCTCTATTTTAAGCTGATTTTGGCTTTGTTTGGTATTGGGATTGTGGTTTAAAAGTGTTTCTCATTCTCTTTGGATGCCTGAAAGAAACAAAACAACAAAAAAAAGAAGTAGACTATGCCTAAGCGATCACAACAGAATTTAGAACTCTTTTTGTTTGCAAAGTGGAAGGGAGACAGAGAGGTAAGTCTTGTTGATCTTTTTGGGCAGGGTGCCCATTCACTTTTCTATAAAGATATTTCTTTGTACAAAGTTTAGGCCCTGCTGATTTGCAAAAGGGATCCAGATGCCGGTACCTGCACCCCCATCCCAGCTGCAGTTTTTGTTGTTTTTTTAGGGGGGGGGGGGGGGGGGGGGGTTAAAAAAATCTGTTACAGTTATGATAAAATGATTCAATAGACTAACATCAGGATTACTTTATACCACCAATAAAATAAAGTATACAAGCATAAAAAAAACCCCACCATAACATGGACAACAAAAGAACATGCAAAAAATTGCAAATTTGATCATTATTGTTAATGTGTGAAGTGGGATAGGGCGGAGGTCAGTATATTATAAATCATGTGATTGTAGATTTTGAACATGTCATGTCCAAATTTGGGTAAAGTAGGTTTGTGGCTTTTTCAGTGATAATGCAGGAATAGGAGGATCCATCTGAGATTATAGGCAAATAAGTCATGCTCTCAGATGACACCAACATAATTTTTCAACAGTTAAACATAAAAATTTGTATTGGTCTTGATCCTGGTTTTACTTTAGTCAAAATTGTTTTTGGGAAGCGTGCATGTTTGTATAATCAGTTTTACACTGAATATTTCTTAAAACATTTTAAATAAGATTTACTGTAGATTAACTTTGTAAATTATATTCGTCTGCAATTTTTGTTTTTAATGCAAATTTGATTATAAACAGATCAAGAGGCATTGTTGGCACTAGCTGTCTGACCATCCTGTAGTCCAGGCAGTTTTGTTTACAGCATTTACTGTGTAGTGATAGCCCTAAGTTACTATTTGGCATTTTTATGACTCGACCAGGTGCTCATGGAGTGGGCAGCTGGTTTAAGTTTTCTTGTTCAAAGCAATTTTACCTAAGCCTAAGGGTACCAGACTGTTGATATGTATTGTAAAGTGGAGTAAGGTAAGGTAGGCTGTTTCATAGCGTGATAGGGGTCCGATTTAGGTTATATTTGATAAATCCAAGAAGTCAGTGTTTTATTTGTTTTTGTTTTTTCAGATCATGTTCATTTTGTGAAAATTACATGTCAGGTTGTCTCCAAAGTAAGGGTTTGGTTCAACTTTTTGAAAGGTATTAATCTAGATAGTGTATTGTACTTCAGGGAAAAGATTTGCTCTTTACACTGGTAATATAGCTTACAAATGATTGGGGGGGGGGGGGGGGGGTAAATTGCAATTAACTGCATGCTGATCTACTTATCGATCATACTAGCTTCTTATGAATTTGGGACCTTATTGTCCGAAACTGGTGATTTGTGATGTGAAGCAGATCAGTGTTTGAAAGTAAGGGCAGTGCCTTGTTTAACCACAGAGGTTAGAATTTAACAAAATTCTTATGCTGTGTCCAAAATTGTGGTCTGTGGTGATGAAGGAAGGTTATTTTCTTGGGACAAAATTGAAAGAATATATGTACACAGTTATTTTTCAGTCATTGTGGACAAATGAAATAACCACATAAAGATAATTTTGCAAGTGTGATCAGTCAGTGGTGATAAAGGAAGATTATTTTCTTGGGACAAAATTGAAAGAATATGTACACAGTTATTTTTCAGTCATTGTGGACAAATGAAATAACCACATAAAGATAATTTTGCAAGTGTGATCAGTCAGTGGTGATAAAGGAAGATTATTTTCTTGGGACAAAATTGAAAGAATATGTACACAGTTATTTTTCAGTCATTGTGGACAAATGAAATAACCACATAAAGATAATTTTGCAAGTGTGATCAGTCAGTGGTGATGAAGGAAGATTATTTTCTTGGGACAAAATTGAAAGAATATATGTACACAGTTATTTTTCAGTCATTGTGGACAAATGAAATAACCACATAAAGATAATTTTGCAAGTGTGATCAGTCAGTGGTGATGAAGGAAGATTATTTTCTTGGGACAAAATTGAAAGAATATATGTACACAGTTATTTTTCAGTCATTGTGGACAAATGAAATAACCACATAAAGATAATTTTGCAAGTGTGATGTATATATTGAGGAAGGATATTTGAGAGACACTTGGTGGAAGAACCCTCTCTCAAGTTATACACACAGACTGAAGACAATGAAGTGACCCAGCCTTGTGCAGCCCAGAGAAGGGATTTATAAACTTAATGCACTATACTGTCCAGTGTAACCTATAAGGAAGTAGGAGTTTTGGGGGGGGGGGGGGGGGGGGGGGGGGTGAAGTTGAAGATCTTTTGGTCCTCCAAGAGAAAACAAAAGCAAAACACCTCCCCACTACTTGTTTGCTCCAACACCAAAATTGTAGGGGCTGTTTTCCATGCAGTAAAGGACAGTGTGTGCCCTTTCTACAGTCTCTTTGTCCGTATGTTGCAGCAGCATGCAGGTTCAAACCTTCTTTCCCTCTGTATTCCAGTGGTAGTCATAGCCAGCCCCCAAATGGCAGCATTTTTAGCAATGTATTACATAATGCTGGAACCTTTTTATTTATTCATTTAAAAAAATCTATTTGTTTTTATTTAAATAACCACAGTAATGTCTACTAACCATGATAACTGCAAGAGTAAGAGAATGAATGAAAAAGAAACATAGTGATGATCAGTATGGTAGTGCGTTTTAATCTTGCCTTCCCCTACCTTCTAGTTCTACAAACAAGGATTTTTGTGAAACATCAACCACAATTTTACTATTGGTGTATTATAGTTGTAACAACAGCAGTATAAGTATTCATTCAGAGAACACAGGTGAAATGATTACAGTAATAGTTAACCTTATAGTGCACTAAATATTTCTATGATGATGATACTGTAATAACTGATATGGATGATGATGATATTGCTAATTATGCTGGTGTTTACCAATTTGATACATGTGTAGCTGGTATGGTTGTTGAAGCCAACATGTAAAGTTTAGCCATGATTTGCATACAGTTGATTTTTTAATTTTTTTTGGATGGGAGGGGGGAGAGCTTGGAGGTTTACGAATGGTGAAATTTCACATATATCCAGTAACCATTTTTGCCCACCATAACGGCAAGTATTGCAACTTCGGGGATGATGTCTAAACATGACACAAGTGTGCGTGCGCTTTTGAAATTTTGCCATCTATTCCTACTGACAAGTGACATGAAATGGCCTACTCTTCCAAAAATGTGGAACAGATTTTTAACATGTGCGCAAGATGTTCATTGTGTTCCCACATGAGACCTCGGTTTATAGCCTCATTCAAATGACTTTCAGGCGAGGAAATGGAGTGCATACACGCACGTACACATATGTACACATACACACATGCATACACACGCACACACTGTGCATGCATTTAAAGAATTCTAAAAACATTCAGATTCAGTGCACAGGATGGGAGTAAGAAAGTTTTTATTGATTTTGAAAATGTTAATTTCATTATGATAGTTCAGACAATCTGCCAAATCTGGGGCCTTCATCACTTGAACTTGAAGTCTCTTTGTGTCAACAAATTCATGTTTAGTGTATGGTATAAAAATGGGAAAAATCATTCGTCAGCTTTGACTTTACTGCTTTTCACTTAGTCCAAGCAAAGTTTAAAACCTGACGTTGAGTGTAGTCGGATGAGACTATAAACCGGGGCCCCGTGTTCAAACGCATGCAGAACATCTTGTGCATACGTTAAATCCTGTTCCGCTTTTCGGAAGAGTAGGCCATTGTGTGCTGGTGGAAACAGATGACAAAATTTACAAAACTGCATATACACGGGGACTGGATGTAAAAAAGCACATGAGTGCTTATTCCATTATCCTCGATATAAAAGAATAAATAGATAAATAAAAATTAATAAAAGTGTTCTGGTAAAGGTGTGTTATTGTTGTACACTGTGAATTGCAGTGCTTCTGACTTCTTTCTGGGAGGCTGGACTCCTTCGACATTTTGAATGATAGCAATTAAGGAAGTCAGCAGACGGTGCAATGAAGGCTGAATCAGTGAATGTAGTGAATCCATGAACATCAATAGCTTCAGTATCCTGTGTTTACAAATGTCAGCCATAGGACAGTGCTCAGTCACAGTCAGTGTGTTAACTCTAGTGAAAATTATTACCTCAGTAAAACTGCTAAAACTTAAAGTGGAGATGCAAAACAAAAGTTTTTTCTTGGATTATAAACTTTCTGTGAACTTCACATAAAGTTTGTTGGATAGTTTTTATTTCATGAATTAATTTTGTATCAGACTGACCCATGTGTTCAATTTTCAAAAACAAAAAAATGTTTCAGATTTCAATAAGAAGAATAGGTGAGGGGATAGGAATCTATAGCCTAGTGGTTAGAGCGTTGTGCTTGTGATTTGACAGCCCAGGATCAAGCCTGGTTCTGAGGCGCTTGTTCAAGGGGATATTCCTGCTAGAGTTAAACTCACTCAACATCAATATTGACTTCACTGCCCTGAAAGTCCTTCAGATGAGACTACAGACTAAGGCCCTGTATGCATGCGGAACATAACATCTTGAGCAAATGTTAAAACCCGTTCTGCCTTTCGAAAGAGTGGGACATTTGTGCGGGTAATAAATAATGGAATACCAAAAAAAGATATAAAACCCATGTGCGCTGGTACCAGTATGTTTAGACATCATCCCTAAAGTTGAAATGCATTTACCTTAATTGTTGAATAAAATTGTCATATATATATATATATATATATATATATATATATATATATATAATGCAAGAATCTCACATTGGTGAACCTCAGAGCTCCAGTCGAGGAATTTGGGGGAGGGGGGGGGGGGGGGGGGGGGATCTAACGATAAATGACAAAAACATTGGGAAGAGAAAAGCCTGAAGTCTTGGACCAACTGTCTGTTTTAGTTTGTTTCTCCTAGAACTTTCCATTGATTTACTGAGATATGATGGGTACTGTGATGTGGTACACCACAGTAGAGATATGAGTACTGTAAGTACTGTAATGGGGTACACCACAGTAGAGATATGATGAGTACTGTAATGTGTACTTACTCCACACGTTATTCTGTAATGATGTTCCCCCATGAAGATGCCAGGGGCTCTTTTGGTATAAATAGCGTCCTTCCCCCCCCCCCCCCCCCCCCCCCCCCCCTTCCTTCTGGAAGTTCTGTGCAAGAAATTTCCACTTTTTTTTTCTCTCTTTGTTTCTGTCTTTCTCCTTACCTTTCTATTGTCGCTTGTTGATTTTCTGCCTCCCCGGTCCATTCTCCTGCCTTTTTTCAAGCAAATCTTTAAAACAAATATTCTGTTTTCATTATATGACATTTTGCCTGTGTTCTTTTGCTCTAAACATTGGGGTGGGCACAGGATGTCCATTCTGCATTGTTATTTGCCCGTGTGGCACTTTTTTATGTATATTTTTAAAACTTTAAAATGTTATAATTTTTTATCCTTATTTGTAATCTGGGGATGATAAATTAGCGGAATGGCTGGCGTCCTCAGCACAGCTTGGTTTATTAGCCTTAAGGAATTAAATGATTTAGGTATTTTGTCATTTAATGTTGGTTTTTGGGGGGTGGTTTTTTTTCCAGGACAGTGTTTGATATCTGAAGGTGTTAGGAGGTGTTGGTTTTGAATTTGAAGTGAAAGTCGGTGGAGTGACTGAAACTGATCGAGATGACAGCCCTGATATGGCTTTTGTGGTCGGTAGGGCTATAAACAATATGGAATGAAGGAATTCTGTAACAAGACACTTGCTGATATCTTGTGAATGATGTCCTTCAAATAGATCTTTTGTAATTCCAGGATGTTTTAAGTTTTATTGATTTAAAAAAAAAAAAGGCTTTGTTTGCTCGTTTTATTTTGATATTTTTGTTTTGCTTTTGTTTTTTTAGTTCTGAGCTGTTATTGTGATGGTGTGCTTTTCCAAATTCAGAGACTTCGGTAAAAACATTGACACAGTATTTAAAGTATTACAAACTTACAAAGACAGCAGGACATAATTATGTGCTTGGATGTGGTTCAGATGCTTAAGGAAAAATGTCCTTAATTGTTTTGGGAAAGTCAAAATAAGAAAGGTGGCAGGATGGTTAAGACATTCATCTGCCTAATATTGTGAAAAAAAAGTTATCTGTGAGGTTCTGGGTTTGATGCCCAGCCTTACCCTTTCTTCCCAGTTTAAAGAAAAAAATCAAACTGAATGTTGATGTTCTTCAGATGAGACTATAAACCGAAGCCCTGTGTGTGGATGAGGGGATTTTTTTGCCCACAGTTGACATCAGTACTGACTACTGCCCCAAAAGTTTTTCATATGAGACTTTAATAGATTAGGGTCCCTTGTGCAAATGCATGCAGAACACCTTGTGCACTCGTCAAAAACCTGTTACACCTTTCAGAAGAGTAGGTCATTTCGTGCTGCTAGGAACGTATGACAAAATAGTTAAAATGCATGCATATGGGTGTCATGTTTATATACATCATTCTTGAAGTCATAATTTTGTCACTTAAAAAATAATTGTGGGTAAATGATCACATATGCTAAATATCACCATTGGTGAACCTCAGAGCTGTGTTCAAGGAAGGGAAATCATCTGCCCCAAACCCGTAAATATGTTTTTGCAGGAAAAGATGTAAAGCTTTCTCAAGACGATGTTTGAATCTTCAATCTGTTTTTGTAGGCAAAGACCATGGAGGCGTCCCACGATGCTGTAAGCATGGAAACCGAGGATGCACCAGCAGATGGCACCAAAAGTGTAGTCAATGGCGACGTTGATGAAAAGGATTCAAAAGAAGAGTCTGAGGATGTGAAAATGGCCGACAATGTCAGGACAGGGGAAATTGGGAAAGCAAAAGACTGTGGGGGTCAGTCAGCCTCTTCTCCTAGTAAGGTAGGGTACTTGACTGTTAGTGATGGCCGTTTAGTGCTGAAGTCTGTTGTGAGTGATCCACATTCAGAAGGCAGTGTTGTTAATGGGTGTGAGCCTGTAGACGATGCGAAAGAGAAGACTGAAGATCCACAAATTCCAGAGAAATCAACAGTGCAGCCAAATCCATCCACAATAGAAATGAACAGAAATGAGGCGACAGAGGATGAGTGTGATAAACAGAAAAGCAGCAGTTCATTATTGGACAGTAGCGGGACCGCATCTTTCAGCAGTTCCCAGGTAGATAGTGATGAGAAAATCCAGTCATCGGACACATTGAATTTATCAAAACCACACATTTGTGAGGCTTCATCCCCTGGAGTCAAAGACTTACCAAACGAAGACTGTTCTGCTCCATCCTCACTCACAGAGAGCAGTCCAGACACTCTTCAACTAGGCAGCAACATGGGGGAAGACAAGAGGGGAGATTCGGGTTCTGCGGACAATGTAGATGTAGATTCAAATGAAGCAAGTGGTGCTGGTGAGTCACAAGGTGATCAGTTGACCACAGCAGGTGATAGTCATGAAAATGATGCCAAAAGATTAGTGGAAACAGATGAAAAAGACATGTCTGAAAGGAATGAAAATAGTCCTGGGGTTACGGCAGCAACAGAGGAAAAAGATGTGTCTGAAAATAATGAAAAGAGTCCCATGACAACAGAAGCAACAAATGAAAAAGATGTGTCTGAAAGTAATGAAAAAAGTCTAGCAACAAATCAGAAAGACATGTCTGAAAGTCGTGAAAATAGTTCCGAGACTACAGCAGCAACAGATGAAAAAGATGTGTCTGAAGATAATGAAAATAGTCACAAGGCTACAGCAGCAACAGATGAACAAGATGTGTCTGAAGATAATGAAAATAGTCACAAGGCTACATCAGCAGCAGATGAACAAGATGTGTCTGAAGATAATGAAAATAGTCTCAAGGCTACAGCAGCAACAGATGAACAAGATGTGTCTGAAACAGTACAAAACAAGACAGGCCTCTCTGAACAAACAAGTTCAGGTGACCAGACAGTATCAGCGACAGAGGGTCCAGATCATTCAGAAGAGATGGATGTTGATAATTCGTCTTGTAACGAAACAGAAAATACAGAGTCAGTAGAATGTTTAGAGGCTAAAGCTGTAGATCCGCCTGAGGTGGACTCTGTAGCAATGGAGATAGAGCCGTCAGAAGATGTTGGTGCAGAGTCTGGTGATGTGGCCTCTTGCACAGATGAACCAGATGACAAAAAGGCATCTGAGGATAAAACAATTGCAGATGTGTCCATGGATGAAGCCACTGGCACAAGTAAGGCAGTTGAAGAGGAGATGCCTGAGGGTAAAGCAGACAGAGAAAAAGAATGTGCTGATGCTGCCTCCAGAGAACAGCAGACAGATACTAGTGAAGCTGTTACAACCCGGCCAGTAGATGCAGAAAAAGAATGTGCTGGTGCTCCCTCCAATGAACAGCAAACAGATAATAGTAACATCACTACAGTACCACCAACAGATGCTAGTGACACTCCTACAACACAGCAAACAGATGCTAGTACTTCTCTTTCAGTTCAGCAAACAGATGCTAGTAATACTCGCACAGCACAGCAGACAGATGCTAAGAATATCATCACAAGGGAATGTGAATCGCAGACCCCAACTCATCCATCATCTGCACCTGAAAACAATCTCTCAAAGACCGTGTCCAATCCCTCTGGTTCCTCTTCCACAGTAAGTGTGGGTACAGACACCAGCAGTAAGCCACGGTGTAGCACCGGTGTAAGCACAGGCAAAAGTACTGCACGCAAGTCTGTGCCTGGTGGCTCTGTGAAATCCAAACTGTCCAAAGTCACTGCTCGCAAAACAGGGCAGCCTCAGGTTATGTGCAGCAGCAAAGATTCCAAAGATGGAACCATCAGAATCTTCAACTTGCATCCCAACTCCAACATTACGCTGAAGCTTTCAGAGCTTGAAAAAGTGCTCAAGCCCCCTCGAGCGAAAGAAGCTGCTAAAGTGACGACGTTTGGTGCTGATGGCACAGTGAAGAAAGAAACTCCTCTTGTGGCCAGTAAAGAAACTTCAACAGGTGAGGAAGAGATGGACCTCCGGTTTGACACCAATACCTTAGATAACTCTCCCGTTGAGAACTCTGCCGACGATTCAGCTGGTGCTCATTCAAGTCTGAAGATGCAACATCGACGTAGGCGTAAAAAGGGAGGGACTTATGATTTTCCCGGCGGTAAGAAAAACCCCAAGAAAAAGAGAGGCTCTGCATTCTTTTCAACAACCTTTGAGTCTGTGAAAGAGGATGGTGCAGTTCGTGAGGGTATCCGACTTGTGAAGAAGTTCTACAAAAAATCTCCTCATAAACAGTGCACGGTGATGGAACTGTTCAGAAACCAACCATTCCACAAACAAAACAGCACATACGACACCCTGTCCTACAGACCCTCAGACAAACCACACTTGGGGAGGACCACAGTGTCTCAGATGCTGCAACGACGGCGCAGTCCCGACAGTGCGGTGTCGGACAGCAGTGTGCGTCAAGCACAGCAGGGTGGTGTGCCGGTGTTCGAAGTGGGCCTGGACAGGTCAGTGAAATCCATGCCAGGGTGGAGACCAGGGGACGCAACACTGAGCAGCAGCCACACTGAGGGAGGCAAAGGGAACGTGGTTCAAAAGTTATTCGTGAGTAGTACGGTAATATCATTTTGCAAGTCATAAGATAGACACGGGTATTTTGGTTGGTTGGTTGGACATTTTTGTTGTTGTATTTGTTGTTGGTTTTTTGGGGAGTGGTTTTTTTTTCCCCCCCAATTTAAAATTGGAATTGTCATAACGCTAATCTGGCCTGTTTTGCTGTATGGGTCAGAAGCCTGGACACTAGAAGAATTGGAAAGAGTACAAAGTAACCACAGCCAAAATGGGGTTCTACAGCAGTACAGGTGACTTCTAAGAGTCAAATGGTCAGACAGAAGAACAAATGAAAGCATTCTTGAACTCTCAGTGCAAAGACAATGTTGGCTGAAATTTGTCGATGCAGACTGAGATATATATGTTGGTCATGCAAACAGAGTTTGTACACAGACAACTCTGATGATGACAGTTCTCCAACAGTCCAAGGTAAGGTTGATGGCAGAAGGGAAAGAAGAAGACCACCAACATCCAACATTGCCATCATCACTGAAATCAGTGGTCTGGGATGGCTACAGGAGATAGTACAACTCGGCAGAGACATGGAGAGATGGCGGACCCTGGTGGTGTTGGGTGGTGCTCCTACCAACGACAGTGGCAGTGGAGACAGTTGACTTGAGTTCGGGGTTTTCCCCCCCACTTTTGTCATTCCACTCCAACATGGTAAACTGCACAGCAGAGTTCTGCTGAGTTTAAAACCAAAATAAAAAGAACTAACTTAAAACTCTTACCCTAAAAATGATATTAATTTAACTTTTAAGTTCTCGCTGTGTTATTGATGATTGTTTTTCCAAAAGAACTGTTCATGAGCAGTTGATTTTAAAAAATATAAAGTACTTGGTCTACTGTTCTCTCAGTCCATAATTTCAGAATTGGGCTTAGAGGTTTAAAGATGGTGGCATCTTGAAGACTCTGGACTAGTTTACAGTCTTTTTTTTTTTTTTTTTTTAATCAGTTAAAATATGGAAGTAAGGCAAGGCAAGATGGATAGATTGGGCTGGTGAATGCAAGAACTGTGGTTTTTGGTGGATCAAGACAGCATCTTGATTGAATCTGACTCTACATTAGGCAAACATACCTAATACCTCCAGGTTCTGAATGAAAATAAGACTGACATGTTCTACAAGTGAAGTGAAAATGGTCATGCTGTTAGTAGTTGGGAAGGAAACCCCCTATTGTATGGTTTATGAGAGAGGTTTGAAAGCTTTGGAAATGTTCATTAGATGAAAATAGTCATTTGATTGACTTGTGAGAAGTTGTGTACAAAGGATGGCAGCTCTGGATATGATTTTATTTCCTCTTAGCTGAAGGCGCTACAGTCTTACTGACCTCAAGTTGACTGCCCTTTTCTTGGGGGGGGAGTAAACTGTAAGGTTCTGGGTTCAGTTCCTAGCCTTGCCATTTCTTCCCAGTTTGACCAAAAAATCAAAATGAATAAAGTCCCTCGGATGAGACTAAACTGAGGCCCTGTGTACTAATGCAAGCAGAACATCCTGCACACACATTAATTAAAAACCCATTTTGCCTTTTACAGGAGTAGGCCATTTTATGCCTGTTTGAATGGATGGCAAAATTTCAAGAAACGAATGCGCACACAGGTGTTACGTTTAGACACCATCCCCGTACTAGGAATGCAGCTACCTAAATGAGAGGGGGGTGGGCGGGGAGATTCTAACCACCAGTCTTCTGAAGTCAGAGTATGGCTGCCTATATGGCAAAGTACTTTAATTTAAAAAATAAAAAAAAAGTAATGCAAACTTCTTATCCAGTGTATGCTGATGGCCTCACAATTTCTGAGGTGTTAGATGAGCGAGACAGGGTGCGTATTCTGCCATTTTCTGGGTGACCCCCAGGGGTGTTCAGCTAGGGAATGCCCAACAACTTGCCCTCCCGGCCTCACCCAGGCTTGGTTTGTTGCACATTTGGGTACTTGTTCGTGGAGGGCTATCATTGTTGAAGACTCAGACTGCCATGATGCCATTAACCCAAAAAAGGTTTTACTTTGTTCCTGGATAGCTTTGTAAAGTTTGTGTGTGGTTTAGTGAAATACCTGTTGCGATCCCATCTTCCAATCCAACATACACAAGACACCAACCTACTAGTTCGTAATTGAGGACAAAACTTAACTTAGTTGTGTTGCCGCCCACCAACCTACATCAGATAGATGTGCCACATCCCTACAGATACGACTCACCACCGTCTGTCTCAGTGTCTGAATATGCAGGCTTACAGCTGGCCATAGATACAGAAGCAGAGAACAAAGTGTAACTGAGAACATAGAACACCATGAGATAATTGTGCAGAAGTAACTCAATCAGAGACTTTTAAAAAAAAGTTGTATGACCATCAGATATGATAAAGTTGATTGTGGTGGTGATGTTATGAAAGTTTAGATTAATTTGAGATTTTCCGTCACCGGGGTGTAAGCTGTATTGTGTGATGAACACACATTTTAAAGAATTTTGTAAAGAGTTTTTCCAGATGTTTTGTTATATCAAAGAATGTAACAGATTCATAAAAAAAAGAATGTAGATGTTTGGATTTTTTTCTTTAAAAAAAATTCCCTCCCTGTAACTGTAGTGTAATGTTTTGTCAGCATTACTCGGGGTATGGTGTTACTGTCAGCTGCTGCATTTAATGACACTGATAAGATTCTCTTTCTCCAAATGGTTCTGGTCATCGCTGGATCAGGATTATGCGATATTGCTTATTCATGAGGGAAGCTGGTGGTCTGCCTTTTTTCCTTTTTGCCTGGGCCTTGTCTTGCAAGACAATCTGCATAAGATCAGTCTCTTGGTTTTGTAGCTCATGGCTTACATATCTCAATTTACTTTTGTTTATTGTTGATAAAAGTATTCTTTTTCCCAGTTCATGTACTGTGCTTTCATTTGGTCATCTAATTTCAATCTGTCCAACTGCCCTTGTGCAGCCTTAACCTAACCCAACATTTTTAGAAAAAGTGAAAATATCACACTGCAGTTTTTTTTTGTGTTTTTATTTTTATTTTGTTAATTTACAAAAAACTGAAATGTAATAAGAGCCTGAAAGGCAATTCCAAAAATGTTGTACTTAACACACTTACAGTTCTTAGTTTTTTTAATGGTAGATTTTTGGCTGTTTTTTTGTGTTGGGTTTTTGTTTTGTTTTGTTTTATACTTGACATACATGTATGAATGCAGAACAAGAAATAGTTACTTCTCCATAGCTGCCAACCATTCCTTTTATCCTGGATTTTTTATCCTGTGAATCTGGTTTTCTGCATTTTAATTTATTGTAAGGAAATTTTCTGGTTTCAGAATTTTTTTTTTTTTTTTTAAATTGTGTAAATCGAGTTGAATGTCAGTGCACATGCTGGTTTCCAATGCTAATCACCAAGATGTTGAAGAAAAGGCTAAGTGCAAAATGTATTCTGATAGCTGTGGCTATCATTTGCGTACATTGATCAGTTTTGACAAGGCAAAAGTTATGCCTTTTGTTGCAGTCTTATCTGTGCTGTTGTGATTTTAGAATCAATTGACATTGCTGCACATGAGAAGACTAGTTGTTTTCTTCCATGATTCTGGCATAGCAGATCAGATTTCAACTGTCTTGCTTTGCCTGTTGCTCAAAAACAGATTGTATGTGAGTTTATAGTGCCAATTCTAATGCATGGACAAAACAAACGAGGAGTAGCCTTAGAGCATACAACAAAGTGCAAGGGGGGCAGTGACTGATTGTGCACCAAGTGCATATGAAGTCAAGAAAATCCTGTCCCTCTGGATCAAAGTTCAAAACAGCTATGAGCAAAGCAAGGCAGAAACTGCATTAAATGCCAAGAATCTGATGAAAGCAGAGTTCAAAGACTAGATTACCGAAGAAGCAACCCCCCCAAAAAAAACCCAACAACAACAAAAAAACAACAAAAAAGAAAAACGCTGAGAAAAAACGTAGTTTTTGCAGAGCATGTGATCATATAACTTAACTTTACTTAGAACCTGCATGCAGAGTGGACAGAAGTGAAGCTGTAGCCAACTAGTAGTCCAGCCCTGTTTTGATACTTTGTTTGGACTTCATTTACTATAATACAAATAAGTTCACTTTGAGTGAACAGACATAAAATCGAATTCAAACAAGAAAAAAACAAAAACCGTTGCAACTAATGCTCAGTACTCTTAATCTAAATGATTTTATATACTGATTTTGTACTTCATCAAGGCAGACAGGATAAATGATCCATTGTACTTTTGGTTTCCACCTACAGCTCTTTTGTCTCTGAGCACATTATAGTATTTTCATCATCTTGTCAGGAGATTACAAGTTTGCCCCTTTTACATTAAGAAAAAAATGTTTCAGCTTTGGGGGAGGGGATACAGCCCCCTGACCTCCCCTTTTTCAGGAGGGGGGAGCAAACCCTCTCCAACCCCCCACCCCTCCAATTAATTCAATTTTGGGATTCCCTAAGGTTGGTGGCTATGCTTCTGTTTTGTGGCTACTGTGTATTTCTGATTTAAACGCATGTTCTGCTTTATTGATTGACTGTTTTACAGGTAACAAAAGATGGACTGGTGTCGTCTGTTAAAGTGGGTAAGTGTTTAGATTAAGGGTCTTAAATTTTCTTTAAAGGAAAACAGGATACAAGAAAAAGCACTGCCTCCTTTCCCCAGCAGTACACACACACACACACACACACACACACACACACACACACACACACACACACACACACACACTTTCTTCCCCTCTCTTACTCACTCCACCTCCTGCCCAAATAATCCCCCCCAAAAATTAACAACAAAGAACCCCCCAAAATATAAACAGAAAATCCAGTACAAAACCAAAAAGTCCACCACCACAACAAAAACACCCTCCAAACCCACCCACTAACTGAAATACCTAACAAAAACAAACAAAATAATTCGAAAGATGGTGGCTTTTGCTTATTGGCAATGTGAGCATGCAATTTGGTTATTTGTAAAATTGTGTGCTTTGTAAATGTTCAGGTATGTGCATGTACATGTATACACATACATATAGGTGCAGCATGGATGTAAGAACACATGCACGCACACACAGAGACACATGCTCTCTCTTGCGTGCATGTATCACACAGACACACACA
The DNA here is from genome assembly GCA_028751875.1 of Rapana venosa. NCBI lineage: Eukaryota > Metazoa > Mollusca > Gastropoda > Neogastropoda > Muricidae > Rapana > Rapana venosa. Next base: position 23,155,551 of record CM054167.1, on the reverse strand, counting down.
CACACAGGTGTGTAGTAGGGTCTTTTTCTTTGTCATTGCTCATATTCATTTTTATTTTTCATTTGCAGAAGATGCCAGTGAGAGAGACAGTGTGCCACATGAAAGTGTGCTGAAACGAAAATTCCCAGGTAAGGGAAGAAACTGGTTCGATGCCAGGGTTGCAATTTGATAGACAACGCTGTACAGTACATAGTAGCATAGTGTTATTTTGATCGGCTAATTAGGAATGAACATTTTAATTTATTATGTGGTATTGCATTGTATATTTTTGAAGGAATTAGGTGTAACTCTGAGGCGGTATGCTTTTTTTCTGAAAATGGTATTGAAACAATAACAAATCAACCATTATTGGAAATTAATGAATGGAAAATAAGCCATTATCATTCATATCAAAAGTAGTTTTAGATGATACACATAAATTCTCGAAAGTAAATTTTACAGAGAGCTATTATCATTTTCTCTTTTGAAGTTTTATGTGTTTTAAAACCAAGCAAGAAATTACAGCTGTAGTGAGTGTGTGTGTGTGTGTGTGAGAGATAGAGAACCTTGTTGACATGGTATTTTGTCTGTTGCCACAGGTAGCATTGTTGGACCAGCCAGCAGCACAGAGGGGTCAGGTAATTGTGAACAGCTCACACTGTCATAGCAAATTATTCATTGTTATCCTGTAAATCCATGGAGTCATGATACAAATGATGATGTTGTTGGGCATTCCCCAGCTTTACACCCTAGGGTCATCCAGAACATGCGCTCTGACTCACTCATCCCACCTGGGGAAACACTGTGAGATAGGAATTACACTGGATGAGAAGTTTGCATGTATGACTCTTTTTCAAGTACCTCACCACATAGGCAGCCATACTCAGACTTCAGAGGTATTTTTTCTCCTTTAAAGGAGAGTGCAGGTTGTTATATTAAGAGCTCGTCATGGCTGAAGGCAATCTCAACATTTTACAACATAACATTTTAGTGTAGGCCTTGGCAATTAGCTGACATCAGTAACTGACACAGCTTTTGGCCTGGGCCAAGTGGTATAAATTGATTTCATGGAAACTTTTGATCCAGAGGAGATACCTGATGGTATTTCTGAGGGGAAACTGTTTTGTTTATTAATTAAAGATGAAATTGTCACTTTCTTTGTGACTGAGGTACAACAGTTTGGTAGATTGCACTAAAGTGTTCCACTCACTGAATTAACGTCAGGACGTTTCTGGTGTTTGGGTTTTGTTTTGTTTTTTCACTGTCAAAGCTTACATGCATAACACATTGCCTTATTTGAAAACATTTCTCATTGGGTCCTTCATTGATATTGCAAAAACTCTCAAGTCTCACATAAAATGCACCCACAAACAGTTCTAAACAAGTAGGTGCTCATGACTTTTGCTCACCGGAAAAAAAGGATGCAGGGACAGAAAATACAACAACAACAACAACAAAATGCAGAGTGTTAAAGGTCAACAGCTCTTTTATGAATACAAATAGTTTCAGCACATTTGTGCCAGCCAGATTTCACAGCATAAAAGCATAATCAATATTACACTATATATATATATATATATATGCGTAATAGAACAACTTCATGGAGTGTAGGTCTAAACAGTTATTTTATCTTTCTAAATTGTTATAATTTTGATGCAATATTTTCAGAATGACTGTGTGTGTGTGATTTGTTTTCCTAACCAACATGATGTTTTTACACCTTCTCTCAGTGAAGTACTCTTAGACTCTTGTCCTCCGCTTCCTCACAGAAGTGTCACAGCTTAACGTTCTTACCCACAGTCGCCTACATTGTCTGTCCAGGTGCCAAAAAGATGAAGGTGGAGAGTGAGGGAAGCTCCAAGCAGCCCATGGTCATGGTGGTGGCCCAGCACTCCCAGAACGCCCCAGGCCTTCGCTCCATCCTCCCCAAACCTCACATGGCCGTGGCCGTGACGGCCACCTCAACCGTCCCTACCTCCACCACCCCCGTCATGGTGTCAGCCGGCCAGAAACTGCTCCTCGCCGCCCCTCCCATGCTGATGAAGCCCGGCACCAAGGTGGCGTTGGTTCCCGTCAGCATGACGGGGAAATCCTCCTTCTCTCTTCTTCCAGCTTCCATGGTGCCCAGCAGCAAAAACAGGACTGTGCCGGCGAAAGCTGTGTCTTCGCTGCCCAAGGTGCTCAACTTCCAGCCTTCAGCAGCGAGTAACAAAAACACGGACGCTTTGCGCAGCTTGCTGGCCCCGTCGAACGGGCCGCAGCCTAAAACGGTGTCCATGGTTCCCGGTTCCATCCCAGCAGTTCAGCGGATTTCCATCCCTTCGTCCATGCTTGCTCAAGCGAGGGTGCTGACAACAGTGCCATCGTGTTCATCGTTGTCAAGCATGTCATCGTCGTCGTCATCTTCGTCGTCATCCTCAGTGTTCAGTTCGAAAGCTGTTGGTACTGAAACTACGAAAGCTGTTGGTACTGAACCCACGAAAGCTGTTGGTACTGAATCCACGAAAGCTGTTGGTACTGAATCCACAAAAGCTGTTGGTACTGGAACCAAAGTGACAACCTCTCCTCCTAATGGACTCTTGCCAGTGACACCCCCGAGAACCCCTGAGGGCGAGGCGAATGCGGAGGGAATGGCTGCTGTGAGTTACTTCCTTTTGTGTGTGTGTGTGTGAAATATTTTATCTCTGAGAAATTAGATTTTGAATGAATCGTAATGGTCAAAATGTGTTTATGGCAACTGTAAAGAAATGCGGTGCAATTTGTGAAGCAAAAGAAAGGTGCCTGGGTGAAGAAGATTTGTGAAGAAAAAGGAGGGGTGTATCATGAATCAAGAAAAACGCTTCCCAGCAGAGGTTTGATTTGTGTGTGTGTATTTGTACCCTGCCCTACCTTCCAGTCAGATGATTGGAAACCAATGCTTTGTATTATTTTGTTGCAAGTGGCTTTGGGTGGTTTTTGTTTTTTTTCCTTTCGTAATTATATCACCTCCAGCGTGTACTCTCAACTCTTTGTGGTCACATATTTTTGCTGTTCTTTTTCAGGAAACATTGTTACTGTCGCATACGCACAGCAAAACTGAAACATCATTTCAGTACCTTTCATGTTTTGTTGTTTTTCTTTCTTCAGGCCCCAGCCCCTGACAGTGATGTGATTCCTCTGTGCTGCTGTAAGATCGTGGGCACCTTCTTCAACAAGCTGTCAACAGGGGCCACTTACTGCCAGGCTCTGGACTCTGTGGATGGAAAGGTACGCATGGACCTCAGACACCCTGAGTTGAGGCAGCAGCAGTGTCTGGGAATAGTTGAAGCCTAGACTGGCAAACGGTTGTCCTGACAGTGGTTAAAATTCCTGTCAGTTCTTTCCCTTGATTTTCTGCCACCTGTGATTGGTTGGTACCTCTCCGGCATGCAAATGTTTTATGAAAATATTTCATTAAGAAAAATAAAATCTGAATATACTGAGGCATTATACATGAGTTTTAGGTTGCAGTAGCTGTTGTGATAAACCTTTTAATGGTGTAGCATGGTTGTTGCTGAAGGATGTGCAGATTTGAAACCTGTTGAGAGTTAAGAAATTGGTTGTTAGGTCTTGTCATCAGATTGTGAGTTGAGAAGATATTTGAAAAAAAAAGTTTTTGATCTCTTTACTCCTGCCTTACCCATTGTATATTGACTGTCATTAGTTTGTCGTGGGGATTTTGGTTTTGGACATGAGCTAATAATCAGCAACAAGAAAATGCTGAGATCTGAATTATAATGGAATCTTGCTGCTCATGTGGCTCATGTGCCCTCTGTGCAGACATAATTATCCCCGTGTCCAAGGAAAATCTGTAGCCTAAAGATAAGTAAGGAAATTTCTTCTCCTGATTTTGAATGCTTTTCTGATCTTGTGGCCGGCCAATTTTTTGGCACACAGAATCATAATGGCAGTCATAGCTACAGGGCAGGGATGAGGTTTAGTTGACGTAGAGCATGTCTGAGTGAGCTTCAAACCACTGCTTCCATGCAGATACAATGCATGTCCTTGAGATTCTGAATTTGTATTATGTGAGAACTACACAGATATCCAGCTGACATTTTTGTTGTTGTAAGAATAGAAATGTTGATGATTTGAAATTATCAGATTAGTGGGCCATTTATAGAATCAACTCATTGGAGCTGTTTAACCCCCCACCCTCCCAGCAATGAAAACAAACAAACAACATATTGTAGCTGTCTGCAACAATAGAAATGTTGATGATTTGAAATTATCAGATTTGTGAGCCATTTATAGAATCAAGTCATTTGAGCTGTTGAAAAAAACCAAAACAAAACCCAACAACGAAAACAAACAAAATCATAGCTGTTTTGTTGCTGTATGTCTTTCAGATGTGTTGGACAAATCTTTACTTATTCATACCATACTTTCTATTTCTGACTTCCACAATGGACTAAATGGCTCACAGCCACATGGGTAGCCAAAAGTTCTTGCCCTATTGAGAGGTATTTGATCAGGTAGCCTCTGTCCATACTGGTTTCAGTCTTGCACTTGCATACACATGCCTACATACATGTAAATCTTTCCTTCACTGGCAAGGGCAGAATATGAAAGAAAATAAACATTTGCTTCTAGAAACAGATTTATATTCTGTTGATTCAAGTTTGTGCTCTTCTTTTTTTTAAAAATGAGCTCTCTCTTTGTGTCTGCTCTCTGTGTGTCTCTCTCATATTATGTCATAAGATTTTGGGGTGGGTGGTGTTTGCTTTTGTTTTTCACTTTTAATTCTCATTTGTTGTTAGTTTTCCACTGTGAATTTGTATTGCAAATTATTTGTCACAGCTGTACTTTACCATGTATACCTATCATTAATTACTGATTTGATCAGCAGCTGCTTTCATGCATGGGCCAAAAGCCTTTTATGAATCTCTCTCTCTGTCTCCCTCTCTCTCTCTCTCCTTCTCCCTCCCTCCCTCCCTCCTTAGTTTTGGGCAATGACTGAATGTGAAACAAGTAAAAAAATCTTTACCTGTTCATTACTTTTGTAATTATTTCTTCTCAGCTTCAAGTTTGCTGTATGATCTTCTTTTGTTTCTTTTGTTTTGTAAATGTTTCTTCTTATCTTCATGCTTGCCATATCTTATGTTTCTTCTGGTCCTCATGCTTACCATATCTTCTATCCTTTTGCCCCTCTGCCTCTCTTCAGCTCCCTCATGGCGTAGCACGCCTGTGTTTTGTCACGTGTTTTGTTGTCGTTGATGCAGGCCCTGGGCTGCTGCAACAAGGTGTCCAATCTGCAGTTGGTGCGTCCGGGGGTGAAGATCCCCTTCATGGCGGTGTGTGAGGTGCATCGCAAACGCCTCAAGATGCACCAGTGCTGTCCGGGCTGCGGCCACTTCTGCACTCAGGTAAGGGGCAGGGAATGAACATTTCTTGAACATTGCGGAAGTCTGGATTGAATTGTGAATGAAAAATGCCTGTTGGGAGTTTGGGCTGCCTCTGTGGCGAGGCACTTGAAGAGTCAAAAGGAAAATTCTCGTCCATTGTGTACTTTTTACCTCACAGTGATTCCCAGGTGGAATGAGTGGATGTTCTGGGTGACCCCTAGAGTGTTATGTTGGGGAACGTGCAACAACAACAAAACATGTCACCAGGAATGGAAATCTTGACTTATGGAATATAACCAGTTCAAAAAAGAAAAAAAAAACACCTTCTACCATACAGTTGTTTGTTTTTTGTTTGTTTTGTTTTGTCTGCCTCATTTTCTGTGATGTTCCTGTCCTGGTGTTCCCATGCCACTCATTTCAATCTCTCTGCCCCAGCCATATCCAGATTCATCATGTCTCATTCTCAGAGTCTGAAATCCACAGAGAGCCCATGAATATTGGTCCACCATGTGGCCACCAGCCAGAGAGGCCCTGCACTGCTGCTGGGTCACCTTTGGTGGTGTTCAGTGGTGCCTGTTCTGAGCTAGAATATGCAGGACACCACCTACTGAGTCCCCTACTAATGACTGTAATAGCTCAGTCATGGTGAGTCAGACACCCACCTGGGGTGACGACCACCACTATGTCTGTCCCTTTCCCATGAACCTCCAACCCTAAAGTCTTTGATACAGATTCACCATAGACTCAGAAATGTATGGGTAAACTGAAACCAAGGTCACCATGAAACTGTAGCAGCTGAGGCCATTGAATGAGAGATAATTTTCTTTATTGCATTATGATCAATGAGGAGTGTATATATAATGCTACTGCTATGGAAGTGCATGTGCTTTGAGACTACGCGTCAGGACTGTACTCAGTGCTTCCTATCATAATGTATCTTAGCGTCAACCGGGCCTGAGAGATACACAGACACCTGCAGTGTTGGTCAGGTAATTTCAGCAACACTCTCAAACTTGCATCCATAAAAAGGATCATTCTCGACTGTGTGGTCTTCCAAACGAGCCCATAGCAAACACACTGTGGGTAGGAGCTGACCCTAGTCTGAAAAATCCCAATGCCTCTTATGGGATTCGAACCTGCGACCGTCTAGTCAATAACGCAAGGCACTAACCACTGCACCAAGGCAGCTGTACTGTCCATTTTTATTCAGAAATGGGATGCATAATTTCATGAACAGAACCCTGGTTTGCTTGCAAGAGACATTCACCCACCCCACCACCAAAGTCTAGTGAAAATAAGAAGTGGGGAGGCTGGCTTCAGATCAGATTCAAACCATGAACTGTACGATTGTCATGTCTCAGATACCAATCCCAATTTGATGAAAATATCAAACACTGGGTAAAGTCCTTTGGATGAGATTATAAACCTGAGGCCCTGTGTGTGAACTCGTGCAGAACATCTTGCACATGCGTTTAAAACCTGCTCCGCCTTCCGGAAGAGTGTGCCATTTTATGCCGGTAGGATTGGATGACGGGGAAAAAACCAGCATACACACAGGTGTTGTATTTAGACATCATCATCGTAGTCAGAATGTGGCTACCTAAATGATGGGGGGGAAAAACGGTCACATACGCATGAATCTCACCATTGGTGAACCTTGGAGCTGTAACCAAGGAATCAAAAACGTTTGGGTTTTTTAAAAAAAGTGTTTCCCATTATTTAAGGTGTTGTTTTGTACAGTCTGATAGCTAATACATCTTTTCATCCCTGTTTTTTAACCTCCCCTCCCCAAAAAGCCATTTTGGCTGTTAACAGAGAACCAATGAAATAGGCTGCAGAGAAACAAACAAAAATAATATATATATAAAAAGTCTTAACCTTCCCCCGAGGGGATGCCGGGGGCCTATCGGTATAAATAGCATCCCCACATTCTGGAAATTCTGTGCTAGAAATTTCCTCTTTTCTATCACTCTCTTTGTTTCTGCCTTGTCCTTTTCTTTCAGTCACCTCCTTCTTGTCTATTTTCTGCCTTCTTGGTCCATTCTCCTGCCTTTTTTCCAGAAAGAACTTAAAATGTAACTATTCTCTCCTGTGCCGAAGTCGGATGCCACGCTGGGCCTGACTTGTCAGGCGCTTAACGGCAGCATGACGCATTTTCGCTCATATGTCAGACAATAGTTGCTGTCTGAACGTTCGAGGAAGAAGAAGAAAAGGTCTGAACTTCCCATGTTTACTGAGAGCTCAGAAGTAACTGACCACCAATGTTGTGTGCAGGGTAAATTCTACCAGTGCCGACAGGATGGCAGCACTGTGCACAACTTTCACAAGCAGTGTCAGACGGAGAGAGACGGAAGGCTATTTTGCCCTCACTGCGGCGAAGAGTCAGGGCAGGTGGAGGTCACTCTGACCCTGAATGAACCCCAGCCTACCCAAACATCAGAGCAGATCAGAGCCAATCTTCGGAAATCCTTGTAAGTTTTCTGTGTGGCAGAATATATTGCAGAGGGTTAGAGTAACTGATCAATAACTTTCTCCTTGTGGCAAGGGGGGAGTCATTATAAATAGCATCTCCACCTTCTGGGAATTCTGTACTAGGAATTTCTCCCTATTCTACCTACAAAAACCCCACATAAATGCTTATTCTGTTATCCCCAAAATTTAAATTTAAAAAAGATTTAAATACAAAAACAAAAACCCAGTACCTGTGCACAGATAACCAGTACAGCACCTTCATGAAAATAAATCATCATCATAAGTCCCTTTTTACCGAGGGGGGGATGAGGGATGTATGCATTGGGGGGGGGGGGGGGGGGGGGGGGGGGGGGTGCATGAGGAATGTGCAGGTCAGTCAACAGGTTTCTCCAGGCTGGTCATTTTTGCATCACCATGTCCAGTCCAGTCTTTGATGCTGTTCATCCATTGCTTCATCTCTCTGTCCCTGTGTCTTCCTCCCTCAACAGGACAAGGGGACAGGATAGCCTAGTGGTTAGAACATTGCGCTGGCAATCTGACAACCCCGGTTCGATTCCTGTTCAAGGGGATATTACCCCCTGGAGTTACATCAGTGCAGAATCCATTCTCCCCAAAAGTCCTTTGGATGAGATTAAACTGAGGCCCCGTGTGCGAACGCACGCAGAACATCTTGCGCACACGTTAAATCCTGTTCCGCTTTTCGTAAGAGTAGGCCATTGTATGCCGGTGGGAACAGATGACAGAATTTACAAAACCGCATACACACGGGGACTGGATGTAAAAAAAGCACATACATGCTTATTCCATTATCCTCGTTATAAAAGAATAAAATAAATAAAACGGTTTCCTGCAGGATAGCCTTGAAAGAAGAGCTGCATGATAAGTGATAATAATTACCATCTTTGTAAAAAAAAAAAAAAATTTTTTTTTTAAATTTTAATCCTTGACAAGTGTTCATATTGGCAGCGTGATGCGTGGACGCTGTATGTGTGACAGGTCCAAGGCAAGAATGACGCCATCGACCAGTCAGGGGAAGAAGAAAACGTCAGAAGCCAAAGCAGGGGTATCGGTCACCATTCCAGACTCCAACAAAACCATCTCTTCAGGTGAGGGGAAAGCTTCGACTGAATTCTGGTCAATCTGTTTACTTGGGCTGTCGTCTTCTTGGACTCTCTTCTCCTTCACTCTCCTCTCCTTCACTCTCTTCTCCTTGGACTCTCTTCTCCTTGACGCTATTGCCCTTCACTCTCTTCCCCTTCACTCTCTTCTCCTTCACTCTTCCCCTTCACTCTCTTCTCCTCAACGCTCTTCTCCTTCACTCTTCTCCTTCACTCTCTTCTCCTCAACGCTCTTCTCCTTGATGCTCTTCTCCTCAGACGCTCTTCTCCTTCACTCTCTTCTCCTCGACGCTCTTCTACTGGGGCTCTCTTCTCCTCCACTCTCTTCTCCTTGGCGCTCTCCCTTGAGTATCTTCTCCTTGACGCTTTTCTTGGCTATCTTCTCCTTGATGCTCTCCCTTGAGTATCTCCCCCTTGACGCCTTTCTCATTGATGCTCTCCCTTGAGTATCTTCTCAGCGCTTTTTTCCTTGATGCTCTTTTCTGACTATTTTCTCCTTGATGCTCTCCCTTGAGTATCTTCTCCTCGACGCTTTTCTCCTTGATGCTCTTTCTATCTTGGCGCTCTTGGTTATCTTCTCCTTGACGCTTTCTCTTGATGCTCTCCCTTGAGTATCTTCTCCTTGATGCTCTTTCTTGATATCTTCTCCTTGGCGCCTTTCTCCTTGATGCTCTCCCTTGAGTATCTTCTCCTTGATGCTCTTTCTTGGCTATCTTCTCCTTGACGCTTTTCTCCTTGATGCTTTTTCTTTAGTATCTTCTTTTTGACGCTTTTCTCCTTGATGCTTTTTTTTCAGTATCTTTTCCTTGAAGCTCTTCTCCTTGGACGCTCTTCTCCTTCACTCTCTTCTTCTTGGACTCTCTTCTTGACTCTCTGTCTTGACTATCTTCTCCTTGATGCTCTCCCTTGGGTATCTTCTCCTTGACGCCTTTCCCCTTGATGCTCGCCCGTGAGTATCTTCTCCTTGGCGCTTTTCTCCTTGACGCTCTTTCTTGACTATCTTCCCCTTGGCACTTTTCTCCTTGGTGCTCTTTCTTGACTATCTTCCCCTTGACACTTTTCTCCTTGGTGCTCTTTCTTGACTGTCTTCCCCTTGACACTTTTCTCCTTGGTGCTCTTTCTTGACTGTCTTCCCCTTGACACTTTTCTCCTTGGTGCTCTTTCTTGACTATCTTCCCCTTGACACTTTTCTCCTTGGTGCTCTTTCTTGACTGCCTTCTCCTTGGTGCCTTTCTCCTTGGCGCTCTTTCTTGACTATCTTCCCCTTGGCGCTTTTCTCCTTGATGCTCTTTCTTGACTGTCTTCCCCTTGACACTTTTCTCCTTGGTGCTCTTTCTTGACTATCTTCTCCTTGGCGCTTTTCTCCTTGATGCTCTTTCTTGACTATCTTCTTGACACTTTTCTCCTTGATGCTCTTTCTTGACTATCTTCTTGGCACTTTTCTCCTTGATGCTCTTTCTTGACTATCTTCTCCTTGGCGCTTTTCTCCTTGATGCTCTTTCTTGACTATCTTCTCCTTGGTGCCTTTCTCCTTGGCGCTTTTCTCCTTGATGCTCTTTCTTGACTATCTCCTTGGCGCTTTTCTCCTTGATGCTCTTTCTTGCCTATCTTCTCCTTTGTGCCTTTCTCCTTGGCACTTTTCTCCTTGATGCTCTTTCTTGACTATCTTCTCCTTGGCGCTTTTCTCCTTGATGCTCTTTCTTGACTATCTTCTCCTTGGCGCTTTTCTCCTTGATGCTCTTTCTTGACTATCTTCTCCTTGGCGCCTTTCTCCTTGACGCTTTTCTCCTTGAATGATGCTCTCCCTTGAGTATCTTCTCCTTGGACTCTCTTCTCCTGGGGGCATCATTCATGTTTCCAGTTAGCTTTGTTGATTTTTTTCTGATTCAGTGAGAGGCGTGGGTGGTGTTTGATGTGTAATGGCATTTTGGGTGTGACATTTAGAGTTTATCTGCTCAGCAGTCAGAGTTTTTGAGTTCAGAAAGACCATTATTTTTTGCTTTAAGGGGGACCACGGCATAGACTTTCACAAAAATTTTGTAAAAAATGACTTTTGGGATAATGGTTGTATTTGGTCAAGTAATGTCTCAACTTCACATTTTTGTTACTTATATTGTTTGTTTTGACCGATATCATACCAAATAAAATCATTTTCTGATGTGGGTGTGTGTGAAGTTTGAGCGAATGTGGCCAAAAAACGCAAAAATTGCATCAGTTTTGAGATCGTCGCGCTCACTGACCTAATTCTCTACCCCCCCCTTCCATGGTATCAATGTGAAGGTCATTCACTGACCTACTTTCTGACAACACTTGTCAGTGGATAACTTCACTCACGGAAACACACGAAGAGCGAATCCGAAGGAACCCGAAAGGCATTTACTGATCGCATATGGTTGAGTCGAAGTCTGTGATTGGCTTGTGGCCGTAAAAAAATAGCTGATTGGTTCTAAGGGTCACGTGACTGTTATCCAAGATGGCGGGTGTTTTCTTCCTGAGTTCGATCGACGCACGAGTCGGACCAGTTTTTTAGCCAAAGTGTTTACTGAAAGTCTCAAAAATGCCAAAATATGCCGAAAACAAGTGTTGGACTATCAGTGCCATCAGCAGAAGGAATAGAAAACGGACGAAACGGAAAATAGACTGACGATCGTCAGCTGAAGTGGTGACCGACTTTCGCCGTGCCGTGCACATCAACTCGCGATGTCGCTTGCCAGCCACTCTGACGTGATAATTGGAAAATGTTCTCCATAAAACGTGTGTCAGTGGCTGGCATTGACACTAGTTCTGATAAAGGCGATTGCGCAAGAAAAATAAACCGATCCGTGAGCCGCAACTTTTCAAACGATCGCAGAATATCGTCATTGATGTGTCAACCTTAGAAAGTTTGGTGACAACCTAAAAGTGCACTAAATGTTAAAAACTCCGAGCTAAAGGTACACAAAGTTGAATAGATACATTTTCCACCAATTTACATTTGTTTTGGGAACGTAGCTGACGATTTTTTTTCTTATCAAGTCAAGTGTTGTTGGAACTTAGCAAGCTTACAGTAGTGTCTTTATTTCTGTTTTGCAGTTTGCTCTTTGACCAGGGCTATTCACTGTATTCTCATGTCTGCTCACATACACAAATATTGCATTAAAAAAATCACACATTTCTGATGTTTTCACATCATAAGTCCCATCAGCATGCATTCTTTTAATTGGCTGCAGAAAGAGGCCAAGGACTGAATTCTTTGTTTTGTCTTTTGAAGTCCTGTTCCACCATCTCTTTCCACATCCATTTTTTCTTCTCTTTGCCTCTTTTTTTTTTTTTCTTCTTTTCTTTCCTCACTTTCTCTCTTGTATTTTCCATTCTCACACACTTTATTGCTTTGCATACTCACACACATTATTACAAATTTTAATGTATAGATCTACATTCAAAGCTGAGATGAAGATTGATCAGCATGCAGTCTGTCTGGAGGCGAGGTACTTTTCCTGCAACACTGCTTGCTGGGCTTGATTTTGTGGCAGGGAGCAATGCAGAAGTGTTTGTAGAGAAATCAGATATTCTCAGAGTGAAAACAGCCACTAGAAAATCATCTGTCATGGCCAAAGAGACGAGGGGGAAAAAAAACACCTGTAAGGCATGCGGAAGGCAAACATAGCCAGGCAGGCATAGGGGGGTGTATGCCCCAGGAGCCTCCTGAAAATTTTATTTTATAAGAAAAACTATCTCTAATCACTCAGTATTGTTGGCCTATTGTTATTTTACCATGCATAATTTTTTTAAATGTTTAATCATGAGTTTCATTGATTTAATTATCAACTAAATCTTTACGGGCGTTTTTCTCAAAAGAGGGTTTTTCAGCTGGGTCAGTCATTTGGCCCCTCTGTAACTTCTGACCTAATGGAAATAATCCAATGAAATTTGGCATACTGGTGTAGAAACATATGCTGAGTGCAATGGTACAGTTTCAGCTCTGTAGCTGTTATAGTTTTTCAATACCAGGTGATTAAAAAATATAAAAAAAAGGATGAAAATTTTTTCGCGTTTTTGGAGATGACAGAAATCAATACTTGATTAACTAAAACATCTTTTTTTGGTGATCATTGCACAAAGTGACATCAAATCAAACTAGAAAAATTATCAACACCATTATATAATGCATATTTTGAAAGCAGCAGAGGGGCTAAACAGCGACCCGTATTTTTTTTGAAAAATTATCACATTATCATATCTGTTTGACCTACATACTTCAAACTTGGCACAGATAGCCATATTAATACACTTAGTATGTGTACCAAATTTCATGAAGATATCTTTACTAGTTCCTGAGAAACAACAATTTGTAAAAAGTGACGCAGTGGTCCCCCTTAAAGAAGCACGCAAACACACATAGCTCAAAAGACAAACAATGATAAGATAGATCCGTATGAAGAGGTTTTACAATGCAGAAACAAAGAGAGGGTAGAAAAGAGGGAACTCCTAGCATAGACCCCATGGGAGATCTTGGTTTGTTATTACCAGCATTCCATGTCAGCTTTAGGGTTTTTGCTATGCCTTTCTCAGCCCTGGACTATGATGCCATGGGGGTCACCTGAAGCAAAGAACATAATGTGGATTAAACTGCCAGGCTGGGGGCGGAATAGCCTAATGGTTAGAGCTAACAATCTGATGCCACGGGTTAGAACCACCACCTAGTCACCCATTTGTAGGGATTTATCCCTTAAGAGTGAACATTTGCGCCAACCCCTGTCCTGTGGATGAGACTGTAAACCGATTGCCTGTGTATAAACGCGCACAGAACATCTCGCATGTTAAAACCAGTTCAACCTTTCTGAACAGGCCATTGCATGCCAGTAAGGAACAGGTGGTAAAATATAAACGGTGCATGCACTTTAGTGTTGTATGTAAACATCATTCTTAAAGTCAGAATGCAGCTACCTTAATGGTGGGCAAATGGTCGCTTATGCAAAATCTCATAATTGGTGACCCTTGAGGTTCTGGCCAATTAACAAAACAAAATAAAAAAACCGTATCATGCTCAAATTACCTTCACCTCAAGTGTTTGAGAAAGGGCCTTCAATTAGCCTGAAAGCTTACGGGAAATTCTCCTGATAATGGACCCACTGAGACAAAAGTCCTGGTAGGGCCACAGTCATTGGCAGGGCTGTGAATATGATTGGATGGAATTTGCTGATCTACAGATGGGAACTGTGTGCGTCACTGCAGTTTTAAGAATTGTGTGTTTCTATATGTTATAGTTGTGCCTGTAATAAAAAAGAGAGTGTTGATTTACAGATGGTTTGCCAGTTGGTCCAGATCGAGACAACCTGGAGAAGCTGTTGGAACTGTGCGTGCTGAAGATGGAGAGGTCTGTATCTTTTAAAAAAAATAAATAAAAAAATAAAAAGATTTGTTGTTCATGTTGTTGGTAGTTTACCGACTGTGGTGATTTTAAGCCATCAAGGAGACAGTGAACACAACTATTGGAAAAAGGTTACTGGTACCTGAAATGAACGATAACATTTGTATTGCCTGCAGAATTTATAAGTTATTTCTGAAGTTTGTGGAGAAAGAGCATCGTTGTTTTTTAGTGCTTCTGTGACATTGATTGGGGATAAAATGCTGTCATGTGAAAAAAGTTAAGCTTATGACAGCGTTTGAAGTGTGCAGTATATTGCAGCAGCCTTATTTTGAACAAAAGAAGGCAGGACTCTAAATTACCTTTGAACAACATTGGCTCCTTCTTTACCTACTATTGCTAATAATAAGCAATAAAAGATGACAGCAACAACTGTTAACAATCAAAATGTTACTAGTGGTGATGACAAGAGTGTAAAAATAAAGCGCAGAGTACAGTTCACCACAACATACTTAGATAATAAGCAATAAAAGATGACAGCAACAATTAACAATTAAAATGTTACTAGTGGTGATGACGAGTGTAAAAATAAAGCGCAGAGTACAGTTCACCACACAATTAAAATGTTGCTAGTGGTGATGACAAGAGTGTAAAAATAAAGCGCAGAGTACAGTTCACCACAACATACTTAGATAATAAGCAATAAAAGATGACAGCAACAAGTGTTAACAATTAAATGTTGTAGTGGTGATGCTAGAGTGTAAAGTAAGCATGGTACAGTTCACACAATTACTTAGAATAATTGGTTGATACAGTTCAAATGGTAATAGAAAGTGATTTTCAAAATGTAATTATTAATGTGTTGAGGTTTTCTCTTATAGTGATATAATGTGGCTCTTCCTCCTGATATTTGTGTCTGTCAAACATGTCTAAATGTTACATAGATCTTTTTGTGATTACATAGTTCATGGTTCTAATTTTAGACACCTTTTCAGTCCTGATGAAATATGAATAATACCTAAATGTCACCTGTGACTTTAACCCTCTTTGAAAATTAAGGATAGTATGTCAAGGTATTCTAAGGTATCATGTATGTAGGTACTTTTTGGTGCACTTAAAGTAGTATGGTTGCAGATGCGTGCGGATGAAACAGATGAGCAGTAAGTCACCTTGAAGTTGTGTGCCTTTTTTTCCCCCTTTTTTTTTTTTGAAAAGAAGATAGTATTTTTAAGTTCTGTTCATAGTTACTATCATTACTTTTGTCGTTATTTGTGGTGGCTGTGTTGTTGCTGTTGGCAGACCGAAGAAGTACCGCGTGCTGCCCAAGAACATGTACCACCCGGCTGTAGAAGGGGACATGGACAAGGTCTTCTACATGCTCAGTGAGTCTGCCTGTGCTCAGTGTTCTGTACTGAGTGTCCTGTCTGCCTGTGCTCAGTGTTATGTACTGAGGGCCCTGTCTGCTGTATTCTGTCTGCCTGTGCTCAGTATCCTGTCTGCTTGTGCTCAGTGTTCTGTACTGAGTGTCATGTCTGCTGTATTCTGTCTGCCTGTGCTCAGTGTCCTGTCTGCCTGTGCTCAGTGTTATGTACTGAGGGCCCTGTCTGCTGTATTCTGTCTGCCTGTGCTCAGTGTCCTGTCTGCTTGTGCTCAGTGTTCTGTACTGAGTGCCCTGTCTGCTGTATTCTGTCTGCCTGTGCTCAGTGTTATGTACTGTGTGTCATGTCTGCTGTATTCTGTCTGCCTGTGCTCAGTGTCATGTCTGCCTGTGCTCAGTGTTATGTACTGAGGGCCCTGTCTGCTGTATTCTGTCTGCCTGTGCTCAGTGTCCTGTCTGCTTGTGCTCAGTGTTATGTACTGAGTGCACTGTCTTCTGTACTGAGTGCACTGTCTTCTGTACTGAGTGTCCTGTCTTCTGTACTGAGTGTCCTGTCTTCTGTACTGAGTGCTCTGTCTTCTGTACTGAGTGCTCTGTCTTCTGTACTGAGTGCTCTGTCTTCTGTACCGAGTATCTTGTCTGCTGTATTCTGCACTGAGTATCCTGTCTTCTGTACTGAGTGCTCTGTCTTCTGTACTGAGTGTCCTGTCTGCTGTGTCCTGTCTTCTGTACCGAGTGTCCTGTCTTCTGTACTGAGTGTCCTGTCTGCTGTACTGAGTGTTCTGTCTTCTGTACCGAGTGTTCTGTCTGCTGTACTGAGTGTCCTGTCTGCTGTACTGAGTGTCCTGTCTGCTGTACTGAGTGTTCTGTCTTCTGTACCGAGTGTTCTGTCTGCTGTACTGAGTGTCCTGTCTGCTGTACTGAGTGTCCTGTCTGCTGTACTGAGTGTCCTGTCTGCTGTACTGAGTGTTCTGTCTTCTGTACTGAGTGTCCTGTCTGCTGTACTGAGTGTTCTGTCTGCTGTACCGAGTGTCCTGACTGCTGTACTGAGTGTCCTGTCTTCTGTACTGAGTGTTCTGTCTGCTGTACCGAGTGTCCTGTCTTCTGTACTGAGTGTTCTGTCTGCTGTACTGAGTGTCCTGTCTTCTGTACTGAGTGTTCTGTCTGCTGTACCGAGTGTCCTGTCTGCTGTACCGAGTGTTCTGTCTGCTGTACCGAGTGTCCTGACTGCTGTACTGAGTGTCCTGTCTTCTGTACTGAGTGTCCTGTCTGCTGTACTGAGTGTCCTGTCTTCTGTACTGAGTGTTCTGTCTGCTGTACCGAGTGTCCTGTCTTCTGTACTGAGTGTCCTGTCTGCTGTACTGAGTGTCCTGTCTTCTGTACTGAGTGTTCTGTCTGCTGTACCGAGTGTCCTGTCTTCTGTACTGAGTGTACTGTCTGCTGTACTGAGTGTTCTGTCTGCTGTACCGAGTGTTCTGTCTGCTGTCTTCTGTACTGAGTGTTCTGTCTGCTGTACCGAGTGTTCTGTCTGCTGTCTTCTGTACTGAGTGTTCTGTCTGCTGTACCGAGTGTTCTGTCTGCTGTCTTCTGTACTGGGTGTTCTGTCTTTCGTACTGAGTGTCTTGTCTTCTGTACTGAGTGTTCTGTCTGCTGTACTGAGTGTTCTGTCTGCTGTACTGAGTGTTCTGTCTGCTGTACTGAGTGTCCTGTCTGCTGTACTGAGTGTTCTGTCTGCTGTACTGAGTGTCCTGTCTGCTGTACTGAGTGTTCTGTCTGCTGTACTGAGTGTTCTGTCTGCTGTACTGAGTGTTCTGTCTGCTGTACTGAGTGTTCTGTCTGCTGTACTGAGTGTTCTGTCTGCTGTACTGAGTGTTCTGTCTGCTGTACTGAGTGTTCTGTCTGCTGTATTCTGTCTTGGTGTGCTACAAGTGAGGTGACTTTGACTTCACTAGACTTGACTTCTCCCTTAGCTGCTTTCAGATTAGGATTCATCTAACAATTAAACTGTAAAGTTCTGGGTTTGGTTCCTAATCCTATCCTTGCCCTTTCTTCCCAGTTTGAAGAGAAAATCAAACTGAATAACCAAAGTCCTTCAGATGAGACTAGAAACCGAGGCCCTGTGTGCAAATGCATGCAGAGCATCTTGAGCACATGTGAAAAACCCGTTCCTCCTTTTGGAAGTGTAGGCCATTTTGTGCGGGTGGGAATGGATGACAAAATTTGTAAAACCCATGCATACAAGTGCTGTTTTGAAATATTATCTCTGAAGTTGGAATGTGGCTACATATTGGGGGTGGGGGGAATAGTCGCAAATTTTAAAAATCTCGCCATCGGTGAACCCCGGAGCTCTAGCCTAAGAAAGAAGAGAAAAAATCTGTTTCTTGGGGATAAAAAATAAGCGCTTGTGTGCTTTTTTGCATCATTATTTATTTTTATTTATTTATTTTATTCTTTTATATCGAGGATAATGGAATAAGCACTCGTGTATTTTTTTACATCCAGTCCCCGTGTGCATGCGGTTGTGTTAATTTTGTTACCTGTTCCCACTAGCACACAGTGGCCTGCTCTTCCAAAATACGAAACAGGTTTTTTCCCATGTTTTGGGGGTTGGTTTTTGTTTTTACTGCTGTGATGTTACGCAACAAACTTCTATGAGTGAGTGTTTGTGTGCATGCATGTTTGTGTGTGCGTGCGCTTCATGCATATGCTGCGGGTGTCACATTGATGTCTATGGGTGTGCAGTGGATGGGATGGACCCGAACCAGACGTGCGAGGAAGAAGACAACCAGACAGTTCTTCACGCCGCTGTGTACTCCGGTAACCTGGCGTTGGTCTACATGCTGGTGCAGGTCAGTAGGCAGGACAATGCCCTCTGTCTGTCTGTCTCTCTCCGTCTCTCTCTCTCCTCTCACTTCTCTCTCTCTCTCTCTCTGGTGCAGGTCAGTAGGCAGGACACTGCCCTGTGTCTCCTCTCTCTCTCTGTCTCTCTCTCTCCTCTCACTTCTCTCTCTCTCTCCTCTCTCTCTCTCTCTCCCCCCCCCCAGTCTCTCTCTCTCTCCCTCCTCTCTTCTCTCTCTCCCCCAGTCTCTCTCTCCTCTTCTCTCTCTCCCAGTCTCTCTCTCCTCTCTCTCCCTCTCTCTTTCTCATTTTTGTGTGTGTGTAGTATTGCGCTGTTCTGCTGTTAGTTCGCCAGTATTTCTGAACCTCGTCAATTGATTTTGTGAAGAAACTGTTCACATGTTTGAGTTATGTTTAAAGTAGGTTTTTAAAAAAAATTTGGTTAATTATTGTATCAAGAAGAATCCTTTTTTATGTTTCAGTGGTAAACAGAAGAATGTTTTGAATACCTCAGCAACATTTTTTTCCATTATGATTGTGCGCTGATTGTAGAAATTGTGCTTATTTTTTATTTAAAAAAAAGAAGAAGAAATATATTTGCCGTCTTATCAACCAATATACCTTCATTTCACACAGTTTGATAAATCCAGTAATTTCCTCAAGGCAGGAAAGGGAAGGGGGTCAGTAACTAAAACACACACAGAACATCTTGCACATACATTTAAACCTGTTCTGCTTTTTGAAAGAGTAGGCCATTGTGTGCCGGTGGGAAGGGATGACCACATTTACAAAACTGCATACACACGGGGACTGGATGTAAAAAAACACATATTCCATCATCCTCCAAATAACAGAATAAAAAAAAAGTGTTTTTAAAAGCTTAAGATATGATATTTGCAGGCTTTTACCCTATGTATTCCATTGCGGATGAATGTTGAGACAGTGCTGATTATAGGCTGTACCATTGTGGGATTCCCATGCTTTTTAAAAAAAATCTCCTGGGAGCAAACAAGTTTGTGTTATGCGCCCTGTCAAACGCCCCCCCAAAAAAAGAAGGAAAAAAAGGGCGGCTTCAATGAATGATGGGTGGGCCATCACAGCTGCCATGCATATAGCCTGTCTTAACCCTTTACTGGGCACAGCAAATCATTTGTTTGCTTCCTGCATGGTAGGAAAAATGGAGGTGGATGGCCTGTGTGTGTATGTAACATGCAATAACTTGACAAACACTTTCATGGATTTTGTCACAGTAGGTGGAAAGTTGTGAAAAGTTTGTAAATTTGGGGTCCTCTTTTTAAAATTTTTTTTTTAGTCCGAACCTTCGTGGGCAAAAACTGTCTATGCAAAAATCTCAGCATTGATGAACCATGTAGCTGAGGAACAGGGGAAAAAATGGTTGTGTGTGGTCTGTATTAAAAGAAAAAAAAACTTGATGTTTTCAGGCTGGAGCATGCCTACACACTCCTGACAAGTCCCTGAAGACTCCGCTGATGTGTGCAGCAGAGTACGGTCATCTGTCCATCTTCCAGTTTCTGGCCAAGGCTGGAGCACGCCTGGAGGACAGGGTGAGGACAGCAGCCACTGACCGTTGTCCAGTTTGTCGTTGTTATACATTGTGTATGGAGGCACCGTGGTCGAGTGGTTTAGGCGGTCAACTCGTGATCCAGAGGTCGTGGGTTCGATCCCCGCTCGGCTCGGTGTTGTGTCCTTGGGAAAGACACTTTACTCCTATTTTCCTCACTCCACCCAGGTGTACAAGTGGGTACCAGCTCTGCTGGGGAAGTATCTGGCGACAGACTAGCATCCTGTCACAGGGGTGATGAAAAACCATCAGTTCGCTTAACGCTACAGAAACCGGGATAAGCTCCGGCTCTATGGGCCTTCTGGCTCGAAAGAACATACTACTACTATACATTGTGTAGCACTCGCTTTCCCCCAGCCAAGTTAAGCAGCATCAAGCATGGTTACCAGTTGGATGGGTAACCGTTTGCGCGCCTTGGCTTCAGTAGTTTTCCCCAGTTCACACAGCTGTAAATGGGTACCTGCCCTCTTTAGGGTCAGGGAAGGTAAAGCAGCGAGGGAGAGGAGATGGGCGCCACCCTCAGTATACTGGTCCCTAGAGAAGCTGAGGTCTCTGACGCCTCGCTTCCCTAAGACCTTATAGGTGATGGGACACCTTTACCTTTTATACATTGTGTTATGTGATTCATTGGCTTAAATGACAGACACTATAGCTGAGTGGTGAAAACTGACTTTATCAACCCTGTGTGTCCATGAAATCGTGCGATCAAATCTCAGTAGAGGGCAGGTACCCATTTACAGCTGGGTGAACTAGGGGACTGCACTGAAGCCAAGGCACGCAAACCGTCACCCATCTGCATAGTAACCATGTGGATCAGCGGTCTAGAGGTAACACACTCGTCTAGAAGGTGAAAAGTCTGGGTTAGAAGTGTACAATGGTTTGATCCCCATTTGTGCCCAACACTTTTCCCCCATCCACTAGACTTGAGCGATTCAGGGGTCTACGCTTCGATGAGGGGATGATAAAACCGCAGGTCCCATGCATATGAACACATTTGATCACTCTAAGAACCCACGGCTAAAAGGAAGGTTTGGGTCTGGAAATTCGATGGATAAGTCCCACTTTGATAGGGAAACACTCAATAGACCATGACAGACAGGCTATATAAAATAAATAATGGTGCGTGCTCTGTGTGAACCTGTTTCTCACTGAAGGAAAGCAGCCTGTATTGTCCCTGAAATTTGAGACTGATGGTGAACAATAAAGTGACATACTATACATAATGGTACTAAACTATTGACTGTTACTCTTATACTAGACTTGGCTAGGACTTAAATACTATACTAGACTATACTAATACTATACTAGACTATACTAATACTATACTATACTATACTATACCATACTATACTAACCACACAGAATGCTGCCTAACCTTAGCTTGAAGAAAGCGAGTGCTCTGACCACCGAGCTATCCCATCCCCACAAACACTAAGCGGACATCATTTAACTGATGGAGCTTTTTTGGCCTAGGTCACTGGTGATATGTTATAGTATCTTCCCCAGGGAGAGGAGAGAAGGTTATGGCCAAGGTCACTGGTGATATGTTATAGTATCTTCCCCAGGGAGAGGAGAGAAGGTTATGGCCTAGGTCACTGGTGATATGTTATAGTATCTTCCCCAGGGAGAGGAGAGAAGGTTATGGCCTAGGTCACTGGTGATATGTTATAGTATCTTCCCCAGGGAGAGGACAGGATGACCTGTCTGCACAGTGCAGCCAAGGCAGGCCACATGGACATCATCCAGTACGTCCTGGACATCGATGCCATCGACATCAATGCCACGGTCAGTGTCTTTGCTTGGTTTGGAGGCTAGGCTAGGCTGACTGGTTTGTGGGTAGGTTAGTAGGTTGATTGGTTAGTGGGTAGGTTAGTGGGTGGGTAAATTGGGTGATTTCAGCATTTAAACATCAAGGTTATCTTTGTTTTTGTCTAAGTATGTTGATGTATTGTCCTTCCGGTCACACAGTCAGTTGAAATCATTATCTTGGGTGATCTTCCCTAGTGTTGAACAAGAGTGTGTGTGTGGTGCATGTGTGTGTTGGCTTGATATTTTTAATGTATTTTTTATTCACAGATTGTTGGTATTTATGGTGTCGTGACAATTTGTTAGGTAGAGAGACTGTTGGTGGAGAGGTCTTTGGTGTGTTATTGTGTGACAATGATTTGTTCAGTAAAAAGATTGTTGGTGTGTATCGTGTGATAATGTTTATGTATTCAGCTTTTTAGTAGACACATTTTTGGGACATATGATATGATTATGGTTTATTAGGTAGAGTGACTTTGGTAGAAAATTGTTACTTGGTAGAAAATTGTTAAGAATGATGTGATGAGGATTTGTTAGGTAATGAGATTGTGTGATGTGTGGTGGTGATTTGGTAGACTGTTGGTATGCAACATATCACGTGATGAAGATTTATTTGGTAGATTGTTAACCCTAGTGGCGCGGTTCCCGGAATATTCCGGTAAAAGCGGGTCTAGGCTGTGTGGCGGATCCCGGAATATTCCGGGATGACGTGGGTGATCATAGTTGAAAGCTTACTTTCGCTTTCAAAGGTCAGCCAATGAATGTTAAGGCCGTTGTAGGCCCGCAGAAAGGGGTGAAGGTCGTTTGACACACACAAGCAACGAAGAATCTGATTGGTTAAGAGTGTATTTTAATTTTTTTTTCGGACCAGCCGAGATCGTCTTCAACAAAAATGGCGGTCCAGCGTTTGCACTAGAATTTCTTAAAGCGTTTTTCGAGCTTTTTTACAAAATTGACAGCGAGGAGGAGTTTTAGAGGCTGCATTTGGTTGAAATAAACAATGAGAGAGACGATGAGGTAAGGATTGTGGAATATTTTTGAAAAACTTGGTAAAAATCGATCGCGATCGGACTGAATCGAGCGGTGCTAGTTTTGCTGGATGGACTTCTTCGCTACTCGGCGATTTCGACGTCACAGATTGTTTTACTTTATTTTGACGCAACGAGGCTTCGAAATAACTGTTGTTGAGTCAAATCGCTATGCTGCTGAGTACTTTGCATCACATGAAATCAAGCGATCTTTGTATTTTTGTCATAGAAAGCCACCACTTCGCACATTCCGCCATGACGGTTGCGATGGCGTCGATTCTGTCGCTGAACTTTTCTGAGTATTTGGTGACCGATAAAGCGATACAAACTCCTTATTTTTTGAAAACTAATGTCAAGAAATAGTGTTTACCTAATCATGACATTTATGCACCGCAAGAACTTTGCTTATCGTGTTAAAATCGATCCGGGGCCCTGACAGTGGAACAGCGATCGGTAGTGCGCACATGATTTTTTTTTTTGGATTTTTTTTTACATAATCATAAACACTACACACTATTATAAAATTATACTCATTTAACCCTAGTGGCGCGGTTCCCGGAATATTCCGGGAAAGGCGGGTCTAGGCTGTGTGGCGGATCCCGGAATATTCCGGGATGACGTGGGTGGTCATAGTTGAAAGCTTACTTTTGCTTTCAAAGGTCAGCCAATGAATGTTAAGGCCGTTGTAGGCCCGCAGAAAGGGGTGAAGGTCGTTTGACACACACAAGCAACGAAGAATCTGATTGGTTAAGAGTGTATTTTAATTTTTTTTCGGACCAGCCCAGATCGTCTTCAACAAAAATGGCGGCCAGCGTTTGCACTAGAATTTCTTCAAGCGTTTTTCGAGCTTTTTTACAAAATTGACAGCGAGGAGGAGTTTTAGAGGCTGGATTTGGTTGAAATAAACAATGAGAGAGACGATGAGGTAAGAATTGTGGAATATTTTTGAAAAACTTGGTAAAAATCGATCGCGGTCGGACTGAATCGAGCAGTGCTAGTTTTGCTGGATGGACTTTTTTCGCTACTCGGCGATTTCGACGTCACAGATTGTTTTACTTTATTTTGACGCAACGAGGCTTCGAAATAACTGTTGTTGAGTCAAATCGCTATGCTGCTGAGTACTTTGCATCACATGAAATCAAGCGATCTTTGTATTTTTGTCATAGAAAGCCACCACTTCGCACATTCCGCCATGACGGTCGCGATGGCGTCGATCCTGTCGCTGAACTTTTCCGAGTATTTGGTGACCGATAAAGCGATACAAACTCCTTATTTTTTGAAAACTAATGTCAAGAAATAGTGTTTACCTAATCATGACATTTATGCACCGCAAGAACTTTGCTTATCGTGTTAAAATCGATCCGGGGCCCTGACAGTGGAACAGTGATCGGTAGTGCGAACATGATTTTTTTTTTTGGATTTTTTTTTACATAATCATAAACACTACACACTATTATAAAATTATACTCATTTAAAAGCATATTATCTCTTCTTTCCAGTGATCTATAGCTTAACACATTTAATTCAGTTTTATATATCAATATCAAGGGTTGTTTGAGCCCACCATGCTCCAAAACAATGCTAGCCAATGTTAATTCAGCCAATAGAAGTGAGGCTTGTTGCTGTTTATTTAGCGCTACTAGGGTTAAAAGCATATTATCTCTTCTTTCCAGTGATCTATAGCTTAACACATTTAATTCAGTTTTATATATCAATATCAAGGGTTGTTTGAGCCCACCCTGCTCCAAAACAATGCTAGCCAATGTTAATTCAGCCAATAGAAGTGAGGCTTGTTGCTGTTTATTTAGCGCTACTAGGGTTAAGTACAGAGATTTGTAGGTATGTAGCATGTGGCCATGATTTGTTAGGTACAGAGATTTGTAGGTATGTAGCATGTGGCCATGATTTGTTAGGTACAGAGATTTGTAGGTATGTGGCCATGATTTGTTAGGTATAGATATTGTGGGTATGTAGCATGTGGCCATGATTTGTTAGGTACAGAGATTTGTAGGTATGTAGCATGTGGCCATGATTTGTGAGGTATAGATATTGTAGGTATGCGTCATATGATGTTGATGATGATGATGACGATGTTCCTGCCCTTGCAGGATGAAGGTGGCTGGACTCCTCTGATGTGGGCCACAGAGTCCCAGCTGGTCAACGTAGTCAAGTACCTGGTGTCCAGAGGGGGAGACCCCAACAAAAAGGACAATGTGAGTCGCCGAGTTATAATAATAATAATAATAATAATGTATGGAATTTATATAGCGCTGAATCTTGTAAAGCTACAATCAAAGCGCTCACATGACTTAAAATTTTTTTTTTTTAAATTAAATTTATGCGTGTGTATGTGGTTTTGTAAATTTTGTCATCTGTTCCCACTGGCACACAATGGCCTACTCTTTCTAACAGTGGAACAGGATTTAACCTGTGCGCAAGATGTTCTGCATGCGTTCGCACACGGGGCCTCAGTTTATAGCTGATCTTTCTTCTTATATGTTTAATGTCTATTCACTACAAGATGATTTTGATTTAGATTACATAACTAACAAGGAAGTAAAAACCATAATTGAAAACATCATCGGAGCATATAAAGACTCCTGACTCCATTCACTACAAGATGATTTTGATTTAGATTACATAACTAACAAGGAAGTAAAAACCGTAATTGCAAACAACATCGGAGCATATAAAAACTCCTGACTTTGTGAAGAAAACAATAACGCAAACTGAATTGGTATGGGCAGATCACACAAAAAGGTCTGGACTGGCATAGACTATTGTACAGGGAACAGTACAAGGAGAGAGACAAAAAGACAGACAGAGGAAACAGTGTGAAGACAACATCAGAGAATGGACTAGATTTTCTTCTTTTTGTTGTTTCGTTCTGTTTTGTGTTGTTGGTTTTTAGGTTTGTTGATCCTCGACTAGAGCTTTGAGATTCACCGATGGTGAGGTTTTGCATATGTAACCCATATGCCCTCCATTTAGGCAGGTGCATTCTGACTGTGGGGGATTCTTTTACTTCTGTAAAAAAAATGCCAGCGCTTATAAGAAAGCAAATACCACCCACAGACCGAATAGGGAAAAAAAGATTTGCGCTGTGCCATTGGTGATTTGCTCTCCAACAAGGGAGAGCACCTTTAATTTCATGCAGAGAAATGGGGGGGTGGGGGGGGGGGGGGGGTGTAGAGAATGCAAATGGACAAGAACTGTCTATCACCCCTCTGAAAGTCATACAAAACTTTGTACCCTATGTATGATGGACGCTATAGTGGAGTGGTTAAGACCGTTTGACTTCTGTGCCTTGGGTTCATGAAGTCTGGGTTCGAATCTTGGCAGAGACACCTGGGAAGTTAGGATGGGGATTTTTACGATCTCCCAGGTCAACTTCAAGTGCAGACCTGCCATTGCCTTAATTCCCTCCGTATATATACACATGCAGAAGATCAGTTATGCTTGTTAAAGATCCTGTAATGCATGTCAGCTTACGGTTGGTCACGGAAACACAAACATACTCAGCATGCATTGTGCAAAAAATGAACTGCTCTGAAGTCAGCTGAGGCCAAGGAGCAGACCTCCTGCAATTGAATTTTTTTTTTCTTTTCTTTTATATCGAGGATAATGGAATAAGCACAGGAGAAGACAAGGCACTATACATTCCACCTGGTAAGGGAATGCAGAGAAGGAACCATATGTGATGTATAGTATGCCTACATACATTTCATATACTTTTGATATCAGTCTTTTATTCCTCATCCTCTTTTTGTTGTTGTGTGGTGTTTTTCTGATATCAGTCTTCAATAGTTTGCTCCTTTTTCCATAGCCACCACCATAAACAAGACAGGAATCAACATTTAAACATTTTTATTTACTCGTGTGTGTTTGGGGCAGGAGGAGAACAACGCGCTGCACTGGGCAGCATTTGCGGGCAGTGTGGAGATCACAGAGCTGTTCCTGGACCTGGGCTGTGAGCTGGATTCCCCCAACGAGCACGGGGACCGTCCTCTGTGAGTGATCCTCCTTGTGTGGGGAGAGACCTGCCTGATTCCACCTTTCTTTCCTTTTTCTGGCACTGGCAGACAGACAGATATGTTTCACATTGTTTTATGTTTTGAGTTCTTACGTGTGCGTCATGCCTGGCAGAATTTTGCTGGAGAACTTATTTTTGTTTGTAAAAACACATCTGCATGTTTGCGCTCATGTGTTATATGCAGTCATTAATGTATACATGCACACACACACACACACACACACACACACACAACTTTCATTGCTGAACTTGCAGCTGTTTTGATGGCTTTGTACTTCCAACTCAATTTGCTTTCAACTGTTTTGCAGATTTTTTTTCTGCGTTGACTCTGTATCTATAAGCAACTCAGAATGGAATGCTAGGAAGGATCTTATAACTGAAGTTAATCCTTTGGTACACTTTCTTATCCTGAGAGGTTGAAATGTTACTCTATGCTGGGTTCCATCTTGCTGTGGTATTTCTGTTGAGAAAGCAGCCCCAAAAAAGCAGATCAGTTTAGCTGTTCAACTGTCTTACATGTTCCTCTTTCTCTTCATGAGGGTTATGTTTTACTTCAAAATGTTTGCTGGAAAAATGTGAAACAGGATGAGACCGGCTATCATCAGTATAATTTTTCATTTCTGCACATTGAAAACATTCTTTGTTCTCAGTACCACTTTTGAAAAATCTTGTACTAGAAAAATTGTTTTTTCTGATTCAGAGACTGAAATTAGATGACTTTCAGGCAAAATTTGCTAAAGATATTCAATGCATGTGGTAAAAAACTTATATTTTGTATTGATGTCAAGGTTTAAAAAAAGTCCATACCAACATTTCAGAGTAAGTCTCTGCATAAGGGTATAACCAATCCGAAGTTATTGTGTGAGATAGTATTGTCTCTGATGCGGTCCCCAGTAACTTCTTTTTTGTAAGATGTGACTAAGAGACTGTCACAGCTTCAATGTCAGAATGATTCACAAATGTACAGGTTCTGCTTTTAGTATAGTTTTCTGTTCTGTGTTTTTGTTTTCTTTGCATTTCTTTGACACATTTTTTGTAACATTTTGTGTGTGTTTTCAATGCACCCAAATTCCAGCTCACATCTCTTTACCTCCCCACCCACGTCTGATATCACTTTAGGTGAAAAGCTGCTAAATCAACACACATACACTCACACATACACTCACACACACAGAGCTGTAAATGAGTGGTGAAGAGCATTTGACATCAGTCTTGTGGGTACAACTATTTAGGCATGTTGTTGCCCCATTGTCTTATCCTGAACACTCGTCTTTGTAAGATATTGTGTGTTTTACAACATTCTTTTCTGTTTTGTTTTCAGGCATATTGCAGCCAGGCAGGATCACTATGAAGTTGTTGTGTAAGTGACTACAAAATGCAGTTGGGTGTGTGTGTGTGGGCGCGAGAGAGAAAAGTAAAATATTACTTGACAGGATCTCTTGTAGTGTTAAGGAAAAGGAGCTAAAGAGAGAACTGTAACCCTGAATACACTACAGAGGATCAGTGCTGCTGGCTGGTGTGAGAGAGGATAAAGAAGGCAGAAAATAGACAGAAGGTGGTGACATGAAGAAAAGGAACAAGGCAGAACACAAGAGAGGGATAGAAAAGAGGGAATTCCTAGCACAGAATTTCCAGATAGTGGGTGGGCATGATTGGGGGGAATAGTTATTCATGCTCACTTCTTTAGAGAAATGCGTCTTCTGCTAGAATGAACTAGGAATGAAAGAAAGGATGAAGCCTATACATTTTCGTATGAGTATGTTGTTTTCCAAGCTAACCACAGTAAAGTTCAGTTTGAAAAGGGTTGTGAACAAGACACACTGTGTTCATGGAAATTAATTTTTATCTTGCTTGATTATATAACGTCTTGGAAGAAGGTAATGTAGGGTTTGGAAGGGTAATTGTGATTTTGTGTTTGATTGAACGACGAGTTGTCTGGGTGCTGTGTCTGTGCAGAATTCTGCTGGCCCGGGGAGCCAATGTGGACCTGAAAAACAACAAAGAGGAAACTCCTGTCTCTGTAAGTCTGTAGCCAAGTGTAGGAGGGACGCAGTAGAGAAAAATTGTATGAGGGGGAAAGATATAAAGTAGTAAAGAATAATACAGATGTAATTGATAACTTTGATTCCTACGAGTCGCACACACCAAAAAGAAAATCATGAAAAACATAAAAAAGTAATGAACGCTTCGATATTTTTCAAAGTAAACCCCAGTGATGATTCCTCGGCTGTTTGGCAAGTCTTTGAGAGTGCTTGACAGGCAGAGTTGGTATGACATTCATATGCCTAACAAATAAACCATTAGGTTCTGGGTTTGATTCCCAGCCTTGTCTTCTGAGTTTGACGAGAAAGTCATACTGAATGTGAAAATCCTTGGGATGAGACTATAAACCAAGGCCCCATGTGCAAATACATGCAGAACATCTTGCGTACATGTTAAAAGCCTGTTCTGCCTTTTGGAAGAGTAGCTCATTTCATGCTGGTAGGAACGGGTAACAACATTTTTCATCAAAAGGAACAAGTGTCTGACAAAAGATCTGGAGACATAAAGTTACAAACACAATGTTCTATCATTGCACATATTCTCTACATTTGTTAGGTTTGTTTCCTTGCTAGAGCTCCGAAGTTCACCAATAGTAAGATTTGTTTGTGTACACCCCCTCCCCCAAAACAACCTTTTAACAACATTTGCACATAGTCTGTTTAGACACCATCCCCAAAGTCTTAATGTGGCTACCTAATTGGGGGGCAGGATTCACAAAAATCTTGCTATTGGTGAACCTGGGAGGTCTAGCAAGGAAACACACCCAACAGATGTAGAGACTACGCGCAGTGCCTCATTGATAGAACGTTGTGTTCATAACTTTATGTCTCCAGATCTTTTGTCAGACACCTGTGCCTTTTGAATGTGGTACCCATGATCTGTTCACTGATTTTTTATAGAGAAGAAGTCATGGGTGTTGTCTCGGGCATTTTCTGCAAATGCGTTCTCATCCTGCTGCGCACACACACGTACGCATGCATGTACGCACACGTGCGTGAATTCATCAATTAAGACAACAAAATCATCAGACCTGTGTTGATTCCAGACTACTGCATTTCTGACTCCCCTCCATGGTAATCACAGGCTGCCACTTTAACAGTTTTGATAACTTTTTTTTTTTCTTTTTTCGTTTTGTTTTTTTTAGGGGGAGGAGGTGTTTGGGTTTTTTGTTTTTTTTTAATGTCTGCCAGAACATACATTTTGTTAGGAAGCCTAAATTCAGGGTTTAAAAAAAAACTTTTCTTTTTCTTTTTTTGTTCTTTTGGTGCAACAGTGCTGCATCAACCAAAACAGCCAGGTGTGCATGGCACTGAAGGTGAACAGACAGCTGCGGAGTTTTGCTGCCAAACTGTCCCGTCCTGAAAAGCTGGTCCACAGGTGAGGAGCCTCAGGTGTTCAGAGAAGGCAGGCTGTGTGTTGTTAGCGTAGAGGATTGGGTTTTGGTTGTTTGTTTTTTTTCTTTTCTGATCCTGTCAGCCAGATTTTGGAATTTCATGGCCGACTTAGGAGCAGAAATGTTTTTGGAGTGTGTGTGTGCGCCTTTGTGTAGATGTTAGGGTGCAGGGGCATTGAATTCCTTCGGATGAGACTATAAACCGAGGCCCCGTGTGCGAATGCACGCAGAACATCTTGCGCACACGTTAAATCCTGTTCCGCTTTTCGTAAGAGTAGGCCATTGTGTGCCGGTGGGAAAACGGATGACAAAATTAACAAAACCGCATACACACGGGGACTGGATGTAAAAAAAGCACATTAAGTGCTTATTCCATTATTCTCGATATAAAAGAATAAATAAATAAATAAATTGAAGCAAAGACTGGCTGAATACTTTTGGTGTATTGATTTGTACATAGTTGCAGCATTTTTTTTTTCTTTCTTTACGGGACTGCCCTTGTGGGGGCTTTATGGTTGGCAGGGACGTTGAGACAGACTGACTGAATAGTTTTTAGTCTTGGTGTTTTAAGTTGTACACAGGTGTACAGTTTTGAGCTTGAGAGTGCAGGTTGTTATGCTAAGAGCTTGTCAAGGCTGAAGGCAATCCCAACATAACATTTTACATCACCACATCATTTATCTGACCATTTTACAACACCACATCATTTATCTGACCATTTTACATCACCACATCAATTATCTGACCATTTTACAACACCACATAATTATATCTTACCATTTTACAACACCACATCATTATATCTTACCATTTTACAACACCACATAATTTTATCTTATCGTTTTACATCACCACATCGTTTTATCTTACCATTTTTACGCCACATTTCATCTTACCATTTTACATCACCACATCGTTTTATCTTACCATTTTGCAACGCCACATTTTATCTTACCATTTTACAACACCACATCGTTTTATCTTACCATTTTACATCACAACATCATTTTATCTTACCATTTTACAGCACAACACCTTTTATTTTACCATTTTACAGCACATCATTTTATCTTACCATTTTACAGCCAACATCATTTTATCTTACCATTTTACATCATTTTATCTTACCATTTTACAGCACAACATTTTATCTTACCATTTTACAACATCTTTTTATCTTACCATTTCACAATACCACATCATTTTATCTTACCATTTTACATATCTTACCATTTTACAACACCCCATCATTTTATCATACCATTTTACAACACAACATCATTTTATCTTACCATTTTACAACACCACATCCTTTTACCTTACCATTCTACAACATTGTTTTTAACACAGGCCTCAGCAGTTACTTCGCTTACAACAAGCTAGCAACAACGCTTAGGGCCAGTCAGCCGAATGAAAACACAAAAAGTGATAACTGTGGTGATGTGATGTGTTGTGACAGGGACGTGTCCATCGGGCGGGAGAACAACCCCATAGCGTGTGTGAACGCGGTGGATGACGAGCCTCACCCCACCGACTACCTGTACGTCAACCACAACGTGGAGACGCAGGACCTGCACATCAACAACGTCATCACCAGCTTGCAGGTCAGCACCTCCCCCCCCTCCCGCCTACACTACACTACACTGCACTACACACGTGAGGCAGATCTGCAAATAACACACTGATGAGACTATAAACCGAGGCCCCGTGTGTGAACGCATGCAGAACATCTTGCGCATGCGTTAAATCCTGTTCCAATTTTCGTAAGAGTAGGCCATTGTGTGCCGGTGGGAACAGATGACAGAATTTAGAAAACCGCGTACATACGGGGGACTGGATGTAAAAAGGCACATGAGTGCTTATTCCATTATCCTCGATATAAAAGAATAAATAATGATTAGAGAGGAAAAGGAGGAGGGGAGAAAAAAAAGGGCTGGAGTTGCTCTTACAGTGATGCCCTTGCCTTCAGGGAAGCAGCCTGGTTTTTGTGCGGAGAAACCTGTTGTGACTGAAAATGGTAGTCACGTACAACACAATACCAGACCACTGAAACATCTTGAAGATGGAGTAAGGCATAAATGTGGTTTTGTCATAATGGAGTAAGGCATAAATCTGGTTTAGTCATGATGGAGTAAGGCATAAATCTGCTTTAGTCATAATGGAGTAAGGCATAAATCTGCTTTAGTCATAATGGAGTATGGCATAAATCTGGTTGAGTCATAATGGAGTAAGGCATAAATCTGCTTTAGTCATAATGGAGTATGGCATAAATCTGGTTGAGTCATAATGTAATGAGGTATAAATCTGGTTTAGTCATAATGGAGTAAGGCATAAATCTGGTTTAGTCATAATGTAATAAGGCATAAATCTGGCTCAGTCATAATGGAGTAAGGCATAAATCTGGTTTAGTCATAATGGAATAAGGCATGAATCTGGTTTAGTCATAATGGAATAAGGCATAAATCTGGTTTAGTCATAATGGAATAAGGCATAAATCTGGTTTAGTCATAATGGAGTAAGGCATAAATATGGTTTAGTCATAATGGAGTAAGGCATAAATCTGGTTTAGTCAATGCATCTCGATTTTTTGTTTCCCCTCTGTTCCTCTCCTAGAGCTCCAAGATTCACCTGTAGTGAAGATTTTTGCGTATGCGATCGTTTTTGCCCACCATTAACCCGTACCTTATGGCCCACAGTCGTGACTTTCCAGTAAACTGCAATGAGCCACGATCATTGTTAATGCATACGTCAGGTTCGACATCAGTCGACTATCATCGGTAGTTTTTGGAAAACTGCCTCGTTTTCATTTGGTAGCATCTGTCAAATGTGGAACTTCCATTCCTTTGTGTGATTAGTGTTAGTAGTGATAACAATAACGGGAAAAATGTTGTTGACACCACCCTAGAGGAGTCGGTTGTTGGAAGTGATAGGCTAGTGACCAAAGTGACGATGGTGGATGAAGTAGATCGCTTATCTGGACACTACCATGCTTCTAACGACCCGGGTTCGATTCCCGTTCAAGGGGGATATTTTCCCCTGGAGTTAACATCAGTACAGACTCCACTCTCCCCAAAAGTCTTTCGGATGAGACTATAAACCGAGGCCCCATGTGCGAACGCATGCAGAACATCTTGCGCACTTGTTAAATCCTGTTCTGCTTTTCATAAGAGTAGGCCATTGTGTGCCGGTGGGAACAGGTGACAGAATTTACAAAACCGCATACACACGGGGACTAGATGTAAAAAAGCACATAAGTGCTTATTCCATTATCTTTGATATAAAAGAATAAAATAAAATGAAATAAAATAAAAAATAACACAGGTTGGCTTTGCCTTGTTCAGTGTCTCTGCCATGAATGGGGGTGTAGTTGAAGGAGGGTGGGGTGGTTTACCTGTCAGGGAGTTTGTTCTATACAATTTGTGGGATATCTCCCGCTACATACTAGGTAATGTCTTTTTGTTATTCGTATGACATTCTAGATTTTCTCTACTTTCCAAAAATGTATAGGTTTACCTATCTAGTGTTATTCATAAGCATATGAAAACCCTAGAACGGAACAAAAGTAGTGCAATTTCTGTGAGCAACGATAATTATATCCACCAGTGCACGGGCTAATGATAATTTCCTTTTATTTCTGTCTTTTTGAAGATGTGCTAAAAGTTCTGTTTGTGCTTGCTTGCAGAGCTGCCGATGCAAGGACGACTGTTCCTCCGTGTTCTGCGTGTGCTCTCGTAGCAGCGTCAAGTGTTGGTTTGACAAGGTGAGTGAGATTTGCCTGCTCCTGTTCGTGTCTGAATTATAGTTTTGTAAACTTGCAGAATACCGGCATTTTTAGTGAGAGTCATTTCTTCCAGTTTTGTGTATTCTTCGTCAAATGCTCAGCAGCATCTGGTGAATTAAGGGTGGGGGTTTTACAATTTCCCAGGTCAACTTTGAGTGCAGACCTGCCAGTGCCCTAACTCCCTTTGTGTATGTATACACATGCAGGAGATCAAATATGCATGTCAGTAATTCTTGTCGGCGTTCGGTTGGTTATGGAAACAAACATACCCAACATATAAGGAAGGAAGGTGGCAGGATGGTTAAGATGTTCGCCTGCCAACAAGTAAATCGTGATGTTCTTGATTCGATTCCCAACCTCGCCCTTTCTTCCCAGTTTGACAAAAAATCGAACTGAATGTCAAAAGTCCTTCAGACGAGACTAAACCGAGGCCCTGTGTGTGAACGCATGCAGAACATCTTGCGCACGTGTTAAATCCTTTTTTGCAAGAGTAGGCCATTGTGTGCCGGTGGGAACAGATTACAAAATTTACAAAACCGCATACACACGGGGACTGGATGTTAAAAAGCACATGAGTGCCTATTCCATTATCCTTGATATAAAAGAATTTTTTTAATTTTTTAAATAAAAATCCCTAAAGTGGGAATGAGGCTACCTTCACTGTGGACAAAAACGGTCACATAGGCAAACATCTCACCACTGGTAGCCAAGGAACAAAACCCCCAAAACAAAAACAACTGAAAAGCCTCCATGTCTGGCTGCACTCCAAACTCTTTGAATGAACAGAAGGGTGAATGCTGTTAGTAAAGGGCCAACTCTTCCCATGCTCACAAGTTCTTCATGCGCACACGTTAAAACCCCGTTCCGCTTTTCGGAAGAGTAGGTAGGCTGTTCTGTGCCCGTGGGAATGGATGACAAAATTTACAAAACTGCAGACACACGGGGACTGGATGGGGGGAAAAAGTACATGAGTGCTTATTCCATTATCTTCGAAATAAAAGAATAAAATAAAATTTTAAAAATGCTGTGTGTGCAGTATGGCCGTCTGTTGGACGACTTCAACATGCTGGACCCTCCCCTCATCTTCGAGTGTAACCGGGCGTGTCGGTGCTGGGTCAACTGCAACAATCGGGTCGTGCAGAACGGAATCACGTGAGTTGGAGTTGGTCAGCATCAGCTGCTCGCTGAAAAAGTTTGGGGGCGGTGTTTGTTTTAGAGTGTAACAGATCATCTAGTGTACACTAGTTTCAAATATTCAGGTTCTGTAAAAGAGAATAATGGCTCCTATCTACATGACGTGAAGGCTAGAATCGGTACGGCCAAACAAAAGAAGATTCAGTTAAACATTTGGAAAGACGGTGTTATACTGTGGTTATGAACGTGTTGATGTGGTGTTATGCTGTGGTTATGAACACATTGATGTGGTGTTATACTGCGGTTATGAACACGTTGATGTGGTGTTATGCTGCGGTTATGAACACATTGATGTGGTGTGATCTTATACTGCGGTTATGAACACATTGATGTGATCTTATACTGTGGTTATGAACACATTGATGTGGTGTGATCTTATGCTGTGGTTATGAACACATTGATGTGCTCTTATGCTGTGGTTATGAACACATTGATGTGGTGTTATACTGCGGTTATGAACACATTGATGTGGTGTGATCTTATACTGCGGTTATGAACACATTGATGTGATCTTATACTGTGGTTATGAACACATTGATGTGATCTTATACTGTGGTTGTGAACACATTGATGTGATCTTATGCTGTGGTTATGAACACGTTGATGTGATCTTATGCTGTGGTTATGAACACATTGATGTGATCTTATGCTGCGGTTATGAACACATTGATGTGGTGTTATACTGTGGTTATGAACAGTGTTATGCTGTGGTTATGAACACATTGATGTGGTGTTATGCTGTGGTTATGAACACATTGATGTGGTGTTATGCTGTGGTTATGAACATGTTGATGTGATCTTATACTGCTGTTATGAACACATTGATGTGGTCTTATACTGCTGTTATGAACACGTTGATGTGATCTTATGCTGTGGTTATGAACACATTGATGTGATCTTATACTGCTGTTATGAACACGTTGATGTGGTGTTATACTGTGGTTATGAACACGTCGATGTGGTGTTGCCCAGCAGGGTGAGGATGCAGGTATTCAGGACCAACGGACGTGGCTGGGGGGTGCGCAGTCTGATGGATATCCCCAAAGGCACCTTCATCTGCGAGTAAGTTTTTCTCTTGTCTGTATGTGTGTGTGTGTGTGTATGTACATGTGCATGTGCATGCCTGCCACTGTCTCTATTATGTGATTATTCCTTTACCCCCAGTTTAAGAAAATTTCTCTGTGTGTGTCTCTCTTGCAAGGTAGTGAGTGAGTTTCCATTTGTACTACATACTTCACACACACACACACACACACACGCCTAAAATCTCTTGAGATACAGCAATAAGTTTTCAATTGTACTACATACCTTGACTGTCCAACTTGTGACATAGCAAGTTTCCAGTTGTACTACATTACTTGACTCTCCAACTTGTGACATAGCAAGTTTCCAGTTGTACTACATTACTTGACTCTCCAAGTTGTGACATAGCAAGTTTCCAGTTGTACTACATTCTTTGACTGTCCAACTTGTGACATAGCATGTTTCCTATTGTACTGCATACCTGGACTCTCCAACTTGTGACATAGCAAGTTTCCTATTGTACTGCATACCTGGACTCTCTCTCTCTCTCTCTCTCTCTCTTTCTCTCTCTCTTTCTCTCTTATATATCGGTTATTTTCCAAGTATACTCCATGCCGTGACTTGACATTGTTGTGTTGTGATGCTGCTGTACACAGGTACATTGGAGAGTTGATATCGGACCAGGAAGCGGACAGGAGAGAGGACGATTCTTACCTGTTTGACCTGGACAACAAGGTATGTCGGCCATGAGTTCATCTTCCTCTTCTGTGTGACTGAACAGTCTGCCTGTTGTGTGTCTTGTGTGCCTGTTCTCTTCTTGTCTCCGAGTGTTTGACAGGTCTCTGTCTTTGACTCTGTTTTAGTTTTTTCTCTTTTTTTTCCTCGTTTTTCCTTGATTCTTTGGACCCCCCCCCCCCTTTTTGTTGTTTGTTTTTGTTTATAGATCCGTCTCAGTCAGTCTCTGTCTCCCCCTCCTCTCTCCGTCTCCTCTCTCCGTCTCCTCTCTCTTTCTCCTTCTATCTAACTGCTCCCCATTCCACCTTTCATCCACTCACACACACACACCAAGTTTGAGAAAGAAACATGTATCTGCACAGATTCATGCACACGCATACAGTACACCCAAACATACACACTGACAGGGGGGACACACACACGCACACACGCAGTTCCCTCATTCCTCACATCCCACTGCTCCCTTGGTGTAATATGAAAATCTGTGTTTGTAGCAGAACCACCCTCACTATTTTTTCCCGGGCAAAGTTAAGAAAATTTTGTAATGTTTTAGCAATGTGCACTGACAAAAGAAAAAGTTAACTTTTTCCCTACAGGTAACCCGCTATAGGGTAACCAACCATCTACTAACCCTTCCCTCTGTATCACCCACTAACTGGGTTACAGAAGCATACAAATGCACACGTGTACTGGGAAAGAGGGGATCTCTCCTTTAACGTAGGGATAGTGTTAAGAACAGTGTCGTGATAAGATAGCGCACACACACAAGGCGCTCTCAGCTTGGTTAGACCCTGTGAATCAAAACACCATGAAAGGGCAGGAGAGGTGATCGCTTACTTTGTAGTGTCTTGTGCTGATTGTATTTGTGTTGTACTGTATACCACTTTTAAGTCAGGGCACATTTTTCTGCTTGCATTGGTTTCCATGCTTTTCTGGGATTCATTACTTGGAAACTGCAGCAAAAACATTTGGGTTTTGGGGGGGATGGGGTTTTTTTTTGTTTGTTTGGGATGATTCGAAAAATGGTTGTAAATGTTGTTTTTATTTCAACTGAATGTTTTTCCCGTTATTTGTAGGCAGAAATTTCTTGTTGAAAGTCATTAAAGGGGACCACTACATAGATTGGGGAGGCACCGTGGTCGAGTGGCTTAGGCGGTCAACTCGTGATCCAGAGGTCGCAGGTTCGATCCCCGCTCGGCTCGGTGTTGTGTCCTTGGGAAAGACACTTTACTCCTATTTTCCTCACTCCACCCAGGTGTACAAGTGGGTACCAGCTCTGCTGGGGAAGTATCTGGTGACAGACTAGCGTCCTGTCACAGGGGTGGTGATAAACCATCAGTTCGCTTAACGCTACAGAAACCGGGATAAGCTCCGGCTCTACTATGGGCCTTCTGGCTCGAAAGAACATACTACATAGATTCCGCCCCCCCCCCCCCCAAAAAAAAAGTTAGATCACTTTTGGGGTTATGGTTGTATTTGGTCAAGTAATGTCTCAACTTTGCATTTCTGTCACTCGTTTTGTTTGTTTAGACCAATTTCATACCTAATAAAGTCATTTTCTGATGGGGGAAATGTCCGTTCATCTATAAACTAAAGTCTGGGTTGTTTCTGGTATGTTCAGGGTGGGGAAATGTCTGTTCATCTATAAACTAAAGTCTGGGTTGTTTCTGGTATGTTCAGGGTGGGGAAATGTCTGTTCATTTATAAACTAAAGTCTGGGTTGTTTCTGGTATGTTCAAAGATACTGTCAGTTCATCTATAAAGTCTGGGTTGTTTCTGGTATGATCAAAGAAACTGTCTAGTTCATCTATAAAGTCTGGGTTGTTTCTGGTATGATCAAAGAAACTGTCTAGTTCATCTATAAAGTCTTTTTCTGGTATGTTCAAAGAAGCTGTCAGTTCATCTATAAAGTCTGGGTTGTTTCTGGTATGCTCAGGATGGGGAAATGTCTTTTCATCTATAAAGTCTGGGTTGTTTCTGGTATGATCAAAGAAAATGTCTGTTCATCTATAAAGTCTTCATTGTTTCTGGTATGATCAAAGAAAATGTCTGTTCATCTATAAAGTCTGGGTTGTTTCTGGTATGATCAAAGAAAATGTCTAGTTCACAAAGAAAATGTCTAGTTCACAAAGAAAATGTCAGTTCATCTATAAAGTCTGGGTTGTTTCTGGTATGTTCAAAGAAACTGTCTAGTTCATCTATAAAGTCTGGGATGTTTCTGGTATGATCAAAGAAAATGTCTAGTTCATCTATAAAGTCTGGGTTGTTAAATCTGGTACGCTCAGGACGGGGACACCTACTGTCTGGACGCTCGCAAGTACGGCAACGTGGCGCGGTTCATCAACCACCTGTGCGAACCCAACCTGGTGCCGGTCAAGGTGTTTGTGGAGCATCAGGACCTCCGCTTCCCCCGCATCTGCTTCTTCTCCTCACGCCACATCAAGGCCTACGAGGAGCTGGGGTGAGGAGGAGGACACCGTGTGTCCCTCGTCTTCGTTTTGTGTGTGTGTGTGTCTGTCTTGGTTTGTATGTGTGTTGGTTTGTGTGTGTGTGTGTGTCCCTTGTCTTCTTTGTGTGTGTGTGTGTTTTTCTTGTCTTGGTTTGTGTGTGTGTTTCTGTCTTGGTTTGTGTGTGTGTGTGTTTCTGGCTTGGTTTGGTGTGTGTGTGTGTGTGTTGTGTGTGTGTTTCTGTCTCTGTCTTGGTTGGTTTGTGTGTGTGTTTTTCTGTCTTGGTTTGTGTGTGTCCTTTTTGGAGAAGGAAGGGTGAGAGTTAGGTTGCTTTGTCGGTTTGATTTTACACGTGTATGTTTTGTCTTTTTTGAGAGTGTTTTTTGGGGGATGGGGGTGTCTCAACCTCCTGCAATTTACAAACACAGGAGAATCCCAGGCACTAAACACCTTACCCTGTAAGGGAATGCAGAGAAGATGAGATTGTTATCAATATTATCATCTGTCTTGAATGTAACCCAAAGAAGATTGTTATCGATATTATTGTTGGTATTTAATCTGTTCTGTTCGTTCTCCTAGACCAGGTGGGGGATCAACCATAGCATACTATTGCAGGCAGCCTAGAATAATTGACCTGTTTCTGGAACAGATTTGACTATGGGGAGAAGTTTTGGATCATCAAGTGGAAGCAGTTCACCTGCGCGTGCGGATCCCTGAAATGCAAGTACTCCACGGAAACCATCAAACGCACGCTGGAGGAGTATCGCCTTCGTCACGAAGATGAGGATCAAGCTCAGGATGGCAGCTGAGCTCTCGGGTGTGTGTGAGTGTGAGTGAGTGTGTGTGTGTGTGTGTGTGTGTGTAGACCAGGATGAGCATTGGGATCTTGTGAGCATAGCATAATTTCTCGTTGTAAGTAGAAGGCGGTGCTTCAGTACAGCGTGTTTTCTTCTCTTGTGAGCAGTATTTCTGCTTGGAGTAGGTTCTGTCTGTCAGCCTTTGTGCAGACATTTGTCAAGAGTATGTTTGATTTTTTTGTTTGTTCCCCCCGTGGATTTTGTATGTCAGTTTTTCACCAAGACAGTAATGGACTTGTGGCACGAGGATGTAAAGCTTCGCTTTCAACAGAGCAGTGTGGCAGTGTCCAGTCTTCGTTGTTGTGTCGTGGCAAGTGTTGCCCTTCGTTCTGAAAAGAATGTTGATGAAAAATGTGGCTGGTGGTGTGAGAAACCGGGTTATTGTTAGTCATGGTTGGTTGGTTGGTTGGTTGGCTTTTCTTTTGCTAATTGTGTGTGCGTTTATGTATTTATTTGAGTATCTGCGTATATGTATGTACCTTGTTCCTGATTTACGGTAACCAATATTTGAGGGCATATGTGTGTGTACATCAGTATGTGTGTATCTTTACCTTGTGTGTGTGTGTGTGTGTTATAATGCACATGCAAGCCAGCAGTTGCATGTTTGTGTGTGTGTTGGATGTAGCTAATGCATCTATTCAGGGACTTAGGTTCATACATTTTTCATTTTCATATTAAAGGGTAGCACCAATCAGTTTCACAATACCCTGCTATTCATTTTTAATAACCAGAGATCAAATGACACGGCTGAAATCATGCTTGCTACATGGTACACTTTTGTCGCCAAGAAAATTGACGTCAGCGCTAAAGTTTCTGACCAGAGAATGAATAAGGTTCTTTACAAATCTATAGGCGGCTTGACTTGAGAAAGTTGTACTATTTTGGTTGATTTATAGTTCTGTATCTTCTTCAATATATTTTGTGTGTGTGTGCATGAAATGTGTAGACTGTGCATGCTTGAACCAAGTGATAAAGTGGTGGTAATAATTTTATCGTAGATGCTGCCAGCTCATGGGGGGAAGATGAATTGATGTAGTTATTTTGATTAGGATTGAATGTGTACTCATTTTTTTGGCTTGATTCTTTCTCCTTTACTGTATGTGTGTGTGAAGATAGTGAGTAATGTATGAGTATGCAAATGTGTGTGTATTTGTAAACTTGTAGTGTCAGACAGTTGGTGAGAAAAATAATGGGTTGGGGGTAGAATTGCATCACAACAGACTTTCCTCATTTCATTATGATGTATTTCATAGGGAAGTCTTTTTTTTTCTTTTCGCTTTTTCTGAAAAAAGAATTCAAAATGTGCAAGTCATCTGGTAAAAGGTTTGTCACATTTTTGTCCCCCATACGATAATTTGTATGAGTGGTACCATGTGTGGAGAAAAAACATTTCTATGGCAAAAGTCTTTTCTTGTGTAAAATCTTGTGTTCACTGAGAGCACCAGTGCTCTGGCATCGTGTTTTTCATGACAGTTAATGTGTGTTTGTTCCCATTCCTCCTTATTCCATTCTCTCTCTCTCTCTCTCTCGCTCTCTCATTATTATATGTTTTTGTGCCCCTTTTTTTTCTCACTGTAGAGTTTGAGCTCTTATTTTTCTTTCTTTATTTCTTTGTGTGTAAAATGTATCTGAAGAATGTACCCTTACGAACATTTTGATTAGGTGGAACACAACTGTGGAAAA
Organism: Rapana venosa; assembly: GCA_028751875.1. Lineage (NCBI taxonomy): Eukaryota > Metazoa > Mollusca > Gastropoda > Neogastropoda > Muricidae > Rapana > Rapana venosa. Next base: position 23,113,451 of record CM054167.1, on the reverse strand, counting down.
GGATTTTTTACTTTTAAAAAAACAAAAACAAAAAAAACAATCGATACTTATCGAGTCCTCTTTCCCTCCCTTCCCCCCCCCCCAAACAAAAAAATCCCTTTTTATTCTTCTTTCGGGATCCAAGATCATGTATGGACGCATTCACACTCAGGAAAGACTTTGGGTTTCCAATTCCCTTCTAAAGGATGATGGGGGGGGGGGGTTTAAATAATATAAGCACCAAACTCTGAAGGAAGTCTCGTCTTATCTGGCCGGCTTTCTTTCAAGTGTGGGATTTTTTTTTTTTTAATTTCTAACAAAAATCCCCTCCTAAACAACCCAATGACAACATGCAAAGCACTAAATGAGTGGAGATTTCCAAACCCCCCCCCCACCCCCCCTACCTTTCCTTCCCTCCTTGGTGCTTCATGATCTCTAGCTTAGGTCGAGTTGCCTCCTTCTTCTCTCCCCCCCCCCGCACACAAGTAATTTTCATATGGCCTCACATTTTGAACCCTCACCCACTTAAACCTCTTAGTTTTTTAAATATTTTTTCTGCATTTTCTTTCATTTGTATTGGGACATTTTAGCTCTGAAAGAGAAGCTGTATTTGGTGACTGTGTGGGTCATATCTGTGTATATTATGTTTTACTGTGTTGTATCAAGAGAAAAATCATCTAGGAGGTTGTATGAGAAAGTGATAAACTTCGGTATGTATGTTGTACATAATTCCTCTCCTAATCTTATTACTGTCTGCTTTCTCAAGTAATGAGGCGAATGTAGAAGATGTATTGACTTCAGTGGGTATCTATGCGTTTATCTAAAAATAGTGGAACACTTTTTGACTTGAGACAGCTTTTGCAAGTTATATAACAGGGTTCGTGTGAAACTCGTTGAATTTTGGGACCACCTTGTTCAAGGTCTTGAAATGACCAAAATGGCAACCTGTGACAAAAAAACCCTTGAAAATGAAGGAATGTCTGTCAAAAGTATTCTAAAGATGATGATGAGTTAAAGATATATATTTTTTGGTGCCCCCCCCCCCCCCCCCCATACACATAGGAAGAGTAGATAATGGTTCAAATGTGTGCATGTGCGTGGACAAAAACGACAAAGAGTAGCAGACGACAAAGTATACTTGGGAGGTAATTACGTATCTTGCGCAAAGTTACCAAAAGTTGTGCGTCAGTCACCCCAGTAGGATGAATTTGTGTCCACGAGAGTTCAGAACGAAAAAATAGGGCTGAAACCGTGTAACTGATGCAAGCCAAGTTTAGAAACTAGAGTACCTAAGTAGTAGCGGCAAAGAGAAACAAGTGTTGTTGTTGAGCATGCGATAAACGGTAATGACCTGCAGGCTTGTAGTGGTGGGCAGATATGATGCTGTAGCCAGCCAGCTACAAAGAGTGGACACTGTCTGGCCCAGATTTGACACTTTGTTTTTGCGCTTCAGTTGCTGTAAAACAAATAAAAAGGAGAAGAAAAAAATTGATGCTCGTCTTGTTTTATCAACTGATTTTGTACTTCATGAAATCAGAGGTGATAATAGTACTTTCGGTTTCCATTTACAGCCATTTCGTTTCACAGTGCAGTACAGTCCGTATTCTTTCCGAATGACGTTGTCTTGTCAGGAGGGACAACGTGGAGGAGGAGGACTGTAGAAAGTGAGATGAAGGCCATGCAGCACTCGTGGGGATCAGTGACTAGGTTGGCCCAGGATAGACAGAAGGAGTGGAAGCGCTTTGTTGCTGCCCTACACACCGCTGGGTGTAATGGTTAATGATGATGATGATGTCAGGAGGGGAAAAAGTTTGTTCCTTTAACCATTAAAAAGAATGCTTTAGTTTCAGGGGGCTGCAGTTCCTGATCCCTACTTTTTCAGGAGGGGGAGCAAGGTCTTCTCCTGAATCCACACACACACACACACATCCAAGTTCCGTGGTTAACAGCTATGCATATATATATCTGCGTTGACAGTTTTATTTAGGCTGGCAATCAGCGATAGAGCTTAACATGTGTACACTGTAAATGTTCTTCTTTCGAACCAGAAGGCCCATAGAGCCGGAGCTTATCCCGGTTTCTGTAGCGTTAAGCGAACTGATGGTTTTTCACCACCCCTGTGACAGGACGCTAGTCTGTCACCAGATACTTCCCCAGCAGAGCTGGTACCCACTTGTACACCTGGGTGGAGTGAGGAAAATAGGAGTAAAGTGTCTTTCCCAAGGACACAACACCGAGCCGAGCGGGGATCGAACCACACTGTAAATGTAAACTGTGTAAATCATGTCACTCCCTTGTTTGTTTGGGTTTTGTTGGGGTTTTTTGTTTTTTTAAAAAGTAGCTCCTTGAAAAGTCCTTGAATTTCATACCGAGAAGTTTGTACGAACCTTGCATATTAAAAAAACAACAACAGTCCACCATATACATGGGAGTTGGGACTGTGTGTGTGTGTGTGTGTGAAAACCAAATGAATCCATCACAGTTCTAAAGAAGACATTAATGATTGCGAAACAAAAGTATACGACACGGTATCAGGGTGTTTGTGTTGAGGGTGAAAGATGAATAACAGTGCCTTGTTGGCCTGCTTTCATCATGAATGAAATACGTCAACGAATCGCGATTCTTCATACACAGAAGCGTATTGATTTTTTTATATTCTGATATGGCAGATTTGTTAGAAAGTTTTATTGTATTCTTTTATATCAAGGATAATGGAATAAGCACTTATGTGCTTTTTTACATCCGGTCCCTATGTGTATTCAGTTTTGTAAATTCTGTCATCTGTTCCCACCGGCGCACAATGGCCTACTCTTACGAAAAGCGGAACAGGATTTAACGTGTGCGGAAGATGTTCTGTGTACGTTTGCACACGGGGCCTCAATTTATACTCTCATCCGAATGACTTTTGGGGAGGGTGGAGTCTGTACTGATGTTAACTCCAGGGGAAAATATCCCCTTGAACAGGAATAGAACTCGGGTCGTCAGATTGTGAGCGCAATGTTCTAACCACTAGGCTATCCCGTCCCCCACTCTGCAAGAACTTTGAGGTCCACCATGGTGAGATTTTGTGTATGCAGCGGTTTTCAACAACCATTAACTCAATGGAGTCGCAGTGAAATGGATCTCGCCATTTTGTGATGACGCGTGATTTTGGCTATATTTTAAAAATTCAGCAGACTTACCCAACATCCTTCGGATGAGACTATAAACCGAGGCCCCAGGCCCCGTGTGCGAACACATGCAGAACATCTTGCGCACGTGTTAAATCCTGTTTTGCTTTTCGTAAGAGTAGCCCATTGTGTGCCGGTGGGAACGGATGACAAAACCGCATACACACGGGGACTGGATGTAAAAGGCACATAAGTGCTTATTCCATTATCCTCGATATAAATAAATATAAATAAATAAACAAACATAATAATTACATACACATTATACATCATTGAAAAGTTTATAATGTCTACTTTTTATTAGATTGTTTCACAGTTTTTCAATAGATGACTTTTTTTTTTTTTTTTTTTTTTTTCAAAATATGTCACTGATTGCTGAAAAATAAAAAGTTTTGAAAATTAGGGCTGTGTATCTTACATGGCTTGGACTGTTCATCAACTAGTCCCCTTGAAGCAATGTGATGATTTTTCACCTAAGTAAAATTCCCTGAAGTTGGCTGAATCCATCTGATGTAACTTTTTGTACGACTTAAAAAAAAAATTTTTTTAAGAATCATAACACTGGAAAGCCTGAAATCCCAAAGATATCACTTGTTGACTTGTCAAACAAAATTAGCCAACAGATACAAACTAGGCAAGCTTATGGTCAAGGAAAGCAACTGTGTTTAGAAAAATGATTGCCCTACAGGCCAGAGTACTTTTCCTTGAGTTTAACATCACTTGGTGTATTTTTTAAAAATTCGTAATTCTGCCGAATCTACGTCACAGTGAAGGAGAGGAGTGCCGTAGCTTAAGCTTCAGCACAACCTCATTGAGTTTAGGTAGCCGTGTTCCAACTTCAGAGATAACTGTGTGCATGCGGGTTTGGGGGCTTTTCCAGTTTTGTCGCCCATTATACTAGTATGAAATGGACTAATCTTCCTAAAAAGCTGAAGTTTTTAATGAGTGCGCAAGATGTTCTGCGTGCGTTGGCATACAGGGCCTCGGTGTATAGTCTCATCCGAAGGACTTTTGCAGGGAGTAGAATCAGTACTGATGTGAATTCCAGGGTAAAATACCGTACAGCGGGCGCCTCCATGGTGGCTTGATCCTAGGCCATCAAATAACAAGCGCAATGCTATAACTACTACGTTATCCTGCCCCCTGGTATATAGCAGATCAATCGCATGTTTTTGTCTTTGCCACATTTTTTGTTTTTTCGGGTGGGGTCAGAATCTTGTGATTTTCGTTTGGTTTTTTTATTGTGGGTTGGTTATGTTTTGAGCTGGTATTGCATTACAAGTCAGTATGGTTAAGTATGTAAAAGGTGATTTTAAAACCAGATCCTTCTCATTCTATTATTCAGATAAATTACAGTCATTGCAATAAAATTGGAGTGGCGGGGGGGGGGGGGCAGACTGTTGTTTGTGTGCGAGGTTTTGTTTAGAGTTTTGGTTGGTGTTGTTTTTGGTGTTGATTAACCAGCTAACACCGTTGGAGTTTTCTCAGCCATTTTCACCTTCATGTAGTTATTTTATGACGGCCATTTCTGACCATCTTGAAAAATGTATCATCTTGGTGCAATCTTACCATCCACAGCCTACTCTGCCATTGTGTCAGGCCAGGAGGTTATCGATTAATTATCCATCTTCTACTTAGGCTGATGTTGGGTGTTCCCCAGCATTGCTCTCTGTCTCACTCATTCTACTCTGGGAATCGCTGTGAGACCATGAGTACACTGGCACAGCGCACAAATCCAGCATAACTGGGACCAGGGCCCAGTGCTAAAATGAGCAGGCCCCTTCTTGTTCCTAGTGTGGTGGTCAGCTGTCGCTGTAATGAGCACCAGTTGGGCTGAGATGGAGTGGATAGCAGCTGAGAGTGAGGAAAACTGGCAGCTAAGTTGTTAAAATACCTGGTGCATGCATTTTCTTCTTTTTTTGTTGTTGTAATGTCATCTGTTCCTACTGGCAAAAAATGACCTCTTCCAAAAGACGGAACAAGTTTTTAAAGTCTGGGCAAGATGTTCTCTGTGTGTTTGCGCACGGAGCCTCAGTTTATACTCTCCAAAGACTTTGACATTCAGTTTGATTTTTTCGTCAAACTGAGAAGAAAAGGCGAGGCTGAGAATCGAACCCAGAGCCTTCGCAGTTTACTTGTTAGCAGGTGAACATCTTAACCATTCTGCCACCCTCCTCCTTTTTTGCTTGATATGATAAATCTGGGGGAAACAGTTCGTGTGACATAGTTGGTGTGTAGGTGTGTGAAGTTTTAAGCAAGGTTTGTGACACTTTTGATGTGCAGATGTTCATTCACGTGGCTGTTACTTTTAGACTGAAATTGTTGCTTTTGGTTTGAATTATTGACTTTTCCTCCCATGAATATATTTTCAGGCCTTTGGGACACGGTGTGTGTGCATGCATGTGAGGGAAGTTCAGTTTTCAGAACATTTTTTGTCCACTGTAGCTGTGTTTTACGAAGCACTTACGAGTCTGCTTCGGTGCCTGTATGCGAAATGTGTGCATGTTACGTGCTGTGCACGCGGGCGCATTTTCCAAGCAGCTTTCCATGTAAATCCACTTTGTGTGTTTCGGCTGTAAAACGGCTCTGCCTCTTTCTTCACACCTTCCCCCAGCTTTGGGTAGTCAGTGTGTGTGTGTATACATGTAATATGGACAGTATTGCTGTCAGCACACTGAATCATGAGACTTATGTTGTGTTAGTGTCATCATATGAATTGTTGTTTATATCCTATCAGAGTGATTATTGCATGTCAGGGGAGGGGGGGATGAGGTGAGTTACATGTTATGTTAGGGTTGGGGGGGGTGGGGGGGGGGTCCATAGCCGAGGTAGATGTGTTCAAATCAGGCTTCATGAAATATAAATTTCATTAAAAAGGAGGTGTGTTTTTTTCTGGTTGATAGCTCGTTTGTGGCAGTGTATTATTATTATCATACTAGAATAGAAAATGTTCATCTGGTACCGTAGCTGATATTTATGGGACAAGCGTTGCCCATTTTTCTGCACACAGATACTGGTAGACATGTTGAACTGAATGCCACTCTCAGTCACAGCTGATTTCTCTTGTACGGAATAGAGGCTGCTCTCCCAGAGCACATTGCCACAAGTGCAACACACCATTCTGTTTGCATGTGTGTGTGTGTTTTCCTGTCAGTGTCACAGTAGCTTTCCTTCTACAGAAGTTTGTTAGGGACACGTCTCATCCAAAAGTCGTCTTCGTGGAGATGCCAGGGGCCTGGTAGTATGAAGACCGTCCCCACCTTCTGGAAATTCCTTCTTTTCTATCCCTCTCTTTATTTCTGCCTTGCTTCTTTTCTTCCCGTCACCACCTTCTTGCCTACTTGGTCCATTCTCCTGGGGTTTTTTTCAGAAAAACTTTAAACATACCACTTCTCTCCCACGCCGAAGTGGGATGGGCTGGGCCTGACTTGTCAGGCGTTTAACGGCAGCTCAATGCAACACATTTTCACAGACAATAAGTTGCTGTCGCATCCAAGTGTTCAACAAAAAGAAATCGGAAACACTTGCACCTCCCAGACCATCACTCAAGGTCTAGGGGATGGGGGGAGTGAGAAGTTTTGGCACAAGTGGGGATCAAACCCACGTTACTCGCTTTCTAGGCAGGTGCATTACCTCTAGACCACCCATCCACATGTGTGAGCGTCATCTATCATCATCAGTGGTTTGCACTTGTACCAGCACTTTGAGCGTGTGGAAGATGATTTTTGGGGGTTCTTGTGAATGTGGTTCTTTTTTGTGTTTTCACTGTCACTTTCTTGTAGAGAAAAAACCCAAATGGAACAGTATGTTCGTTGTGTAACGAGTTATATAAGCAAAGAGAAGTATGTATCGGTGGTATCCACTTAACAGCAGTGCTTTGAAATTTAGAAGATGAATTTAGGATTTCCCTTGATTGTGAATCTTTGTACTTTTCAGTCACTTTCAGTAGTTCCAAAAAAAACAAAAAAAAAAAAAAAGAAGTAATGAACTGAAATATTGTCAATGCCTTTTGGATGTTATAAAGAAAGAATAAAAATTTTAAAAAACAACAAAAATTTGCTTTACATCGCTTTTTATAATGTGTGTGTTGTTATTTTTGGGAATGTGAACACTGTTGTATGGTACACTGGGCAACAGCCAAAGAAAATTGATGTAATAAAGAGTTTAGTTCCCTCTCCCCTACTTTTTGTTTTGTTTAATAGTATTGCATATTCATATTTGGATGAGACTATAAACCGAGGCCCCGTGTTTGAACGCATGCAGAACATCTTGCGCACACGTTAAATCCTGTCTGCTTTTCGGAAGAGTAGGCCATTGTGTGCCGGTGGAAACGTGACAAAATTTACAAAACCGCATACACACGGGGACTAGATGGTAAAAAAGCACCCGAGTGCTTATTCCATTATCCTTGATATAAAAGAATAAGTAAATGAATACAGCTGTATTCTGCAGAATGGAAAGGTTAACAAGATCTGGCTCACAACTAACATAAACGGAGGAATTCGATGAACAACTCTTCAGTGCAGTGCTCCAGTGACTACCCCCATAGGGATAAGGGGGAATACAGAAAATGAAATCAGACTGAAGTGCCAGTGGGTGAAAGGATTCATAGGGTTTATGTTCAGTTCTCCCCCATGGGTGCCTGTCAGTATAAATAGCATCCCCACCATCTGGAAATTCTGCACTAGGAATTCCGTCTTTACTATCCCTCTGTTTCTGCCTTGTTCCTTTCCTTCTTGTCTTTTTTCTGCCTTGGTCCATTCATTCTCCTGCTTTTTTTTCCCCCCCATACTTAAAAGATAACAATTCTCTTCCACGCCAAAGTCAGATGTGCTGAGCATCGTATAACGGACAGTAGTTGCTGTCTGAGCCGTTTGACAAAGAAGTTTCAGACCTGTGTACAGTTTTTTCCCACAAGTAAAAGTTTAAAGTGATGATAACACTTTTGTTTTGTGCTTTTCATTTAACAATTGATAACGCTCGACTCACAAAGCGTTGCATGGGTAAAATTATATTTTAAAAAAACAACAAAAACTGCAATAGTAAAACTTGATTTCACATTCATTGCACAGCAATAATCTTTTCATCACACAGCTTTCATTCGTTACAAATTGGGGTGGAACAGCCTAGTGGTTAGAGTGCTGTGCTCGTGATCTGACAAGTTAGAGGGGATCTTTCCCCTGGAGTAACATCAGTACTGACTCCACTCCCCCAAAGTCCTTCGGATTAACCATAAACCAAGGTCCTGCTTGCAAACGCGTGCGGAACATCTTGCGCACACGTTTATTCTGCCTTTGGAAATGTAGGCATGCTGGTGGAATGGATGACAAATTTCAATGATGCATACACACAGGTGGCGTAGGCCTGCTTAGACACTGTCCCATAAGTCAGAATGCAGCTACCTTCATGGTGGGCAAAAGCGGTCGCATACGCGAAAATCTCACCATTGGTGAACCTCTGAGCTCTAGCTGAGGAACAGAGGGGGGAAAAGTCATTATAAGCAAAATGTATTACAAAAAAATGATGAATGGAAATCTTCACATATCGCTCCCACTCACCCCCTCCCATTCTCTCCTTCACCTTCCTTCTACCTAGACCTTTTTTTTCAAATAAACCGACATGAGAATCCTCTGCCTTCTTGGCCATCTCCTGGGCCTTTTTTAAAATTTATTTTATTAAAAAAATTTGGGTATATTGTGTGTAGGGGGCTGTGGTTGAGGCAGTACCTATGATGACTGGCTGCTGCCACTCTACCTGGTAGAGTGGATGAGCATCACTGATCTTCAGCTTGAACTAAATGTCTCGCGTGCTGGCTCCAAGCGCCACACCCTGGGATCGAACCTCAGCAGGCGTGCCAAACCACATGAAGGGGTGACCGTGATGTTAACATAGCACCACTAGGGGAATGCCTTCCATGATGCAGGTTACAGGCCAAGGCGGATGAAACTCCCCAAGGAATTCAATGTGTTCGAGACCAAGGCGAGTCACCTAGATGGAAGGAAAACCATCATCCTTCGGATGAACTATAAACCGAGGCCCCGTGTGCGAACGCATGCAGAACATCTTGCGCACACATTAAATCCTGTTCCGCTGTTCGAAAGAGTAGGCCATTGTGTCCTGGTCGGAACAGATGACAAAATTTTAAAATAACGCATACACACGCATAAATTTTTTAAAAAATCATCTGAGCGCTTTGATTTGTTGCTTTACAAGATTCAGCGCTATATAAATTCCATACAATTATTATTATTATTAAAACACTGGTGTGGTCTGGCATGGAGAGGGATGGGCTCTCCCAGGGGACATTGCCCGAGAGATACCATATGAAAATGTCAACCAATGCAAAATCCGTACCAGCTGGGTTGTCACCTGGAACAAGAACCATTGCTGACCATCACAACGGAGGTGAACAGTATGTAACTGAGGGATCAAAACTGCATGCCAGAACCAATATTACTATTGGCACCTGAAATATGAGGTCGCTGAGAACACCAGGTAAAGTGGAAGAACTGACATGAAATGGAAAAATATAGATGGAATCCTTGGGCTCTGTAAGATATGCTGGAAAAACTTCAGAGAAACCTCTACCCCTGAAGGCCACAAACTACTTCAGTGGCAGTGAAGACCAATGAACACAGAGTTGGATTCCTCATCCACAAAGACAGTGAATGTCATCATGGGATTGTCGACCAGTCCCTAGCCAACTCTACTCAACTCTCTATTTATCCGTCTGAGGGCAGCACCTTTTAACATCACTTACATACAAGCATATGCCCCATCAACTGACTATGATAATGAGGACATTGGAGACTTCTACAATCAACTACACGAGGTCATAAACAGCCTAGCTGGAAAAGAGCAAGAGCTAGTCAGTTTGGTAAATCACCTTCATGAAGCCACTTTGGCATATAGCATACAGATCAGTGCAGAGCGAAAACACAGTTGACGGAAAATAGTGCCAATAGCATCAGCACTGACATAGATGGCAAGAGAATCAAGACCACCTGGGAGCTGTAGTATGGATGAAGGATCAAAACCTGATATTCTCTCCAGGATAGTCCAGACCACAGCTGCAATGACCAAACTGAAAATCCTCTGGAACGACAAGAACATCTCCACCAGCTTCAAGACCAGACTGATGCGTTCTTTCTCTTCTCGAATGCCTTAATCATTGTGATGGTTCTGTAGACTATAAGGGGGGGGGGGGGGGTATGGAGTTGCCTGAAATAGTTTGAAGAGGGGGGGGGGGGGGTTCAGACTGGGGATTTGAAGCCTTCCTGGGTGGGGCTGGGGGCAGCTTCAGCAGGAAGGCTATTCCCTGATCATGTTCATATTTTTGTAGGCATGTGAAACCTGGACCATAACAGCAGACATGAAAGAAGGATAGGACTCAGGCAATGCAGACGAGATGCTTTAGCAAACTTCTTGGTATCTCATATATATAGATCACATAACAAGGATGTGAACAGAATTGAAAACATCATGGGACATAGTGAATAAACCAAAACTGAAGTGGCAGGGACAAGTCACACGAACATCTGGACTGGCCAAGACTGTCCTGCAGGGAACAGTAGGCCTACAAGGATGGAGATGAAGATGCAGACAGAGAACGATGGGAAGACAACATCAGATAGTGGACTGGAATTGAATGGAACGACTACGGGATAGACAAGGTGAGTTAAGATGTTGATTCTCGAGCTGCAAATAATAATTATTTTAATAATGAATGATCCCGACAATGCTGTTTTTACTTCGTCGATTCTCAAATGGATCAATCTTGAAGGTCTAACTTCGTATAGAATCACTTCGTTAATAATTATGTATTCTCCGAGTTCTCCAACGCCCAAACAAACACCCTCTTTGTCAGATCTGCAGAGTTCATAGATCATTCGCCCCTGCAGTCGGAACATTACAAAGAGCACCAAATAAAGATTACACGAATGTTTCTTAAAAGTGTACCGTTAACTCTCTAACGTCAGCCATCATAAATTCGTCTAGGTACGAGAAAAACTGACAGTTCATGAAAACACAAAAGGTTCTAGTGGCCCAAATTATCATTTTAAAAGTTATACTAAGACGATTTTTTGTAGCTCGATCTTAGCTCAATGCACTGATGTGTATAACAAAGACGAGAGGATAGGAATTACCTGTCAGAATCCCCAAACAGGTTGGAGTCATTTTCGGAAAACCGAAAGTTGGCTCCTCACCAAACAGTGTTGCAAGTGACTGACCTTGCATGGGTGCACATGGCGGGGCAAGAGTGCACACACACCCTACCCCTCTCCGTAACCTTACATGCGAGCACTCGCGTGCAACTATATACAGGCACTGAATAATTTCTGAGACAACCTCAAGATTATTTTGAAACACATCCATATCTTAATCTCTCTCTCTCTCTCTCTCTCTCTCTCTCCTCTTCTCTCTCTCTCTCTCTCTCTCTCTCTCTCTCTCTCTCTCATGTCTGTCTCTGTGCAGGTGGAAAAGAAGCCACATGGAATGCTAATGCACACATAAATATTTCTTAATATAAGGAATCGGTCTTTTGAGTACCCTTGTAAATGAAATGTATGTATGTAGGCATAAAAGAAAGAACAAAGCACTTAGAAAATACGGTGTACAATTTTATAATTTAGAGACAGAGCAAAGAAGGATCAAGTTCAGGAATGTTTGTTACAAATATTCTTGTGTCGGATTCAAAATGTGGATGTTTAGTGTTGTTTTCATATGTCAAAATAACCACCATCCCCCTAATTTTGTTTTTATAACTGTCAGCTTCAGCAAGGTTTTGCCCCCCCCCCCCCCCCCCCCCCCCCCCCCCCCCCCCCCCATAAAAGTCATTCGAGACTATAAGCCGCTAAAATTACAATTTCAGTGAAAAAACACTGAGAGAAGTCATCAGAATTTCATTGAATATGGAAAATTGTATCAAAAGTTATAGGTTGAGAGACAGAAAAGTAAAGTGGAGGGAAATGGAGAGGTCGAAGACAACATTATCCTATTGAAAAAGGAAGTTTTTTTCAGTGCCTTTAAAAAAAAACTGTTGAGAGATTTCATATGGCAGATATATGAGGGAAGTTGATTAATATAGGTTTTTCAGTGCCTTTTTGTTTTTTTTAAATGTTGAAGATTCCATATTTGAGGGAAGTTGAAAAATATAGGTTTTTCAGTGCCTTTATTTATTTATTTTTTAAGGTTGAGAGATTCCATATGGCAGATATATGAGGGAAGAGAGTTCCATACCTGGGGAACACCAAAGGGGAAGGCCCTGTCACCTAAAGTATTTGTTTCGACTCTTGTAGTACTGACAGTAAACAAGAGTCAAGGGAAGAGCGGAGATTACCTGAGGGATCGTAGAAGTTCGTGGATATAGACAAGGGGAAAATCCTCTGTAGAAAAAAGTTGAAACCTAGTCTAGTAATCTTATATTTTGTACGGGAAATCCTCTGTGGAAAAAGTTGAAACCTAGTCTAGCAATCTGATATTTTGTACGGGAAATCCTATGTGGAAAAAGTTGAAACCTAGTCTAGTAATCTTATATTTTATTCGTTCCTACACAGGAAGCCAGTGAAGTGTTTTGGAGAGTGGCTGACCAGGAGGGTGTGTGTGTTTTGTTGTTGTTTTTTAATCTGAGAACAACTGTCAGCGGAATTTCGAACTTTCTGCAGTTTAGCTGGTCTACTGTGGATACTTGATATCAAGAGAATTCCAGTAGTCAAGTTCCGATAGAACAAACACTCAAGCAAGGGTTTTGTCAGGACAGTCGGGAGGTACCTCCCTTGCTCTTTCCAATTTTCAACTGTCGTGTGGGGTTGTTTTAACGTGCACAAGTCTGTAACCACACGGGTGGGGTACTGGTTTAGAGTCACATCCGACAGTCTTGACGTTCAGTTCCCAAATCGAACTAGGAAGAAAGGACAAAGATGGAAATTACGGATAGATTAACAGTAGAGTGAGGAGAATGGTTTTTTTTTTAAAAATCAAGTAATTCTGATGAAAACTACAGTTTTCTTCTTCTTTTCTTTTCTTTCCAAAACAAAGAAAAAACGGGTCTGTTAGACCCAGAACAAGCAAAAACAACCCCAAACAAACTACCCCCCCCCCCCCCCCCCTACCTCAAATGAGATGGATGTTAACACCTTAAAGAGAGAGAGAGAGAGAGAGAGAGAGAGAGAGAGAGAGAGAGAGAGAGAGAGAGAGAGAGAGAGAGAGACTGTAACACCCCCCCCCCCACACACACACACACACACACGCACCAACTGCATGGTTGAATTTAGGGTGGTATTTAACAAAAAGTCATGAATTATTTTTATTTAGAACTTTTTTTTAAAGGTGGTAGTCTTTTAGAAAACTGTGCTTCTGGTTCAATACTGAATTTACTCCCTATTTTTTCATGTTGTTGCTTTATGTTTGGTGGGTTTTTTTTCATTCTTCGACTAAAAAAAACAACCCACATACACACGCATAAATAAATAATTAAAAAAATTTTTTAAGTCATCTGAGTGCTTTGATTTGTTGCTTTACAAGATTCCGTGCTATATAAATTCCATATATTATTATTATTATTAGAGCTGTGAGGTTCACCAATGGGTGAGGTTTTTGCGTATGCTCCCGTCCCCCCCACCCCCCTACACACACAGAACACAAAAGATAATCAAGATTTAAAAAAAAACAACTTTATAGTCCTGTCAGTATAAACCTTTTGTTGTTGTTTTTTCCCCAGTATGTAACTCAACTTAACAGAAAGGGAAACCCCTTGCACGTGCAAGCCACACCAAACTACAATTTCTTTTCTTTTTCTTCTTTTTTCTTCATCTTCCTTCTTTTTCCTTTTTTTTTTCTTCTTATAAAGTGTGGAGAATTTGAACTTAGCAAAGCTCGTGAACCTCATACAGTCCATGAACACACGCCAGCAGCAAATGACCAGCTATTTTTTGATTGGTGGAAAATTGAAGGTGAGCTCTTGTCAGTTACATTTCTGCAGTCTATATAAAGAACATAACCAGGGTGGCGGGTGGGGATCCTTGAAGAGTGTGTCAACTATATCGGGCCCTGGGGTGGGGGGCGGGTGTGTATTGCGGAAATCGAAAATGAAAAACCACTTTAAAATATCAAAAATAATTTTTTTTGTCATTTAGTCATCTAGTTAAGGCCTAAGGAAAGGCTGGAACGATGTTTGAAGAAAATATATATGAAACAAACATTTCCGAAAATGAAAATCACACATTTTTTCAGGGTGGGAGGAGAGAAAATCTGAAACAAAATGAAACGGGTAGTAAAAACAGACGACAAAAAGGGGGAACCGGGGGGTGGGTGGATGTGTATGGAGAGGGTGGGTGGAGTAGGTGAGCTGTCATCAATTCAGGCCAGAAGTCATGACCTTTGCTCCTCTCTTATCAGCCAGAAACCCTCCCCCCTCTCCCTCCCATTATTTTGATTGTGTGTGCTGTTAAGTCGTTTCTATCTCAAAGGTGTATAACTCTTCCCATTCCATCTCCCCCTCCCTCGTGTCTCATATCACGTGTCTCTCACGTGTGTGTGTGTGTGTGTGTGTGTGTGTTTATCTCCTTTTCTGGTTGGTGCTTTTATTATTTTTTTTTTAGCTTTGTGTTATTCATGTGGCTTGATATACGTGTTTTGTATTATTTTGTCTTCAGAGATTAAAAAAAAAAAATTGTGTGACATGCTGTGGAAGTGCATTGCAGCGTGCATTAAAAAAATATGTCAGTAGAAGTAGATTGTTCTTATATATCTGAACATGTATAATTAATATCAGAATTTGTGTTTTGTGTATGAGTATTTTGTACAATCGCGTGTGCATGCGTTCTTTCTCGATGAAGTCTTTTTGAAGTGCTTTTGATATAATAAAAGGAAAAGGTAACCCAGCAGTCCTGTTAGAGATGAGTGTGAGTGTATGGTATGTCCATTTCATATATTTTTTCAGGTCGCTGGATTTTTGGGGGTTTTGCTTGCAATCATGCACACACCGCACGCACCACACACACAAAACACACACACACAACACAAAAACACATACTTACACACACACACCCAAACACACACAAAACACACACACACATAGTATACACACACACACAAAATGTCTTCTTTTTTCTTTTTTTTTTAATTCCATGACAGCAAAAAACATGGATGATTTTTTTTTCTTTTCTCCATTTCAAATTCAAACATTGGCAATGAAACATCAAGCAATGATGTCATTAATCAAGGGAGATCAGCCATGTGATTGTCACAGGTCTAATCCAAAAAACAACCATTATGACCTATGCCAAAACAGTCAAAATGCACATGCTGTTCAGGAAGAAAATAAACGGAATGAATAAGATGGACATCTCTTGCATTGGGAAACTTTCTTCACAAATATCACCAAGCCAGAACAAAATTCATCAAAACAATGATTAAAATATTTTTTTCCCCACCAAAACATGCCATGGTAATTTACATTCTACTTTAATGTATTTCTTTATTTTTTTTAAGGCCCATTCACTGGGTTGGTACTGTGGTTAGTATTGTTCTTACCTTCCTTTCGGTGTGAATAACATGGAGCATGAATATGTGTGTTAATGTGTGTGTGTGTATTGTATACAGCCTGTGTTCAAACAGACTCATGAATGAATTGAACTACTGAAACAATACAAAAATTCCTTCAGTTCATACAAATGCCTTTGATGTCAGCTTATACTACAAAAAGAGGTTTGTGCGTGCATGTGTGTATCTCTGTGTGAGTGTGTGTGTGTGATTGGGGGGGGGGGGGGGGGGGGGGGGGGGGCCAGGGGGAGAGGAGAAGATGGGAAGCAAAGAGCAGAACCTGCTTTGCAGACTTTATTTGATTTTATTTTGTGAGTGTGTGTGTATGGGGGGGGGGGGGGGGGGGGGGGGGGGGGGGGGGGGAAGGAGGTGACAAAATAAAAACCATACTGTTAGATGAATATTTTTTTTAAAAAGTATCCCACTTATGAAAAAACGTGGGGTATGAAGATGGCATTAATGTCATTATATATTCCAAAAGTTATCAAATGTTATGAATAAGCAACTTTTTTTTTAAACAGTAGAACGCAAAACAAACAAAACAAAAAATCAGCTTTTTCACAAATATGAAAATATTCATGCTTTCATCAACTGGAAAGGCAAAAAACAAAAAGAACCCATTCAAGCACCCACAAAAATAGTGATGAAGAGAAAAAAAAACCTGTAGAAAATGGCTGGCCTTAGTCTTTAGCATTCAGCAACAACAAAGACAAAAGTTCGTAAAAGCTAATGATGCCACTGACCCTAATGATTTTCAAACACCTGTACATGCTTCTCTGCTCTTGTTCCAAAAGGAAGTATCAGATTATTTAACTGTACAAACTTCTGCACAAAAGAAAAAGAAAAAAAATTGAACAAAAAAACCTTCTCTGATGTTTGCCATTGAGAAATATACACGGGATACAATATTGTCCTTTTTGAGGTAAAGGGGCAGCACTCCTCTCGTTACAAAAACAGCCACAGCTGGCATCACAGTTTTTATGGCAAAACATTAACAAAAAATTTTCAATAGAGAATGATCATGTCAGTAGCAAGAAAACTGCATCAACATTCGTTAATGGGTGTTAAACATTGCCTGCATTTTCTACACATGTTCATTTTTTTCCCAACATGGAATACTCTTATTTCAGAAGAACAGTAAGTAATGAAAATGTGTATCAGCTTTGTGAATGCACCTTATACATAGCCCCTTTTTTTTCTGTAAATGAAATAACATGTACAGTCATAAGATGTTGGCAATCTCAGACTAACAAAGACATCATGCGCACCGCTTTGTTAAACATCAAACTGCCATGTTAAACTGTATTACACAATGTCAGGAAAATGTTGGTTTTCATCAGGATGAGATTGCTCACTGTCTACCAGCTTGTGACAACTGTATTCCTGCCTCATGAAAATGTTCTGCTAAATTATAACAAAAATTGTATTCCTATGTAAAAAAAAAAATCTGCTAACTTAACAAAAATTGTATTCCTATCTCAATAAAATGTTCTGTTAACTTAACAAAAATTGTATTCCCATCTAAAAACAAGTCTGAATGTCATAATAGGCTCTCTGTGAACAGACAAAATCTGTATCACACACTATTTATTATTTTTGTAACATTACACATGGCCTTGAGAGCCAAGCAGAGTTTCAGC
Source organism: Rapana venosa (assembly GCA_028751875.1). Classification (NCBI taxonomy): domain Eukaryota; kingdom Metazoa; phylum Mollusca; class Gastropoda; order Neogastropoda; family Muricidae; genus Rapana; species Rapana venosa. The sequence goes on along the minus strand of CM054167.1, from coordinate 23,096,119 downwards.
TTTCTTCTCCAGATGTTTCAGTAATCGAAATCTTCACTGCAGATCTAAACTACAACACACACTATCACGATCAGACAAAAAGTGAACACCACTTCTTGGTGCAAAGCATGAGCAGAAGGCCGTATTCTTACAGAGTGAAGTTCTTACACCATTTCACTACATACATCAATAACTTGTTGCTCCTTTCTTTCACGTAACAAGAAATGCAAGAGTTAAAACCTGCTGGTTGCTTAATCACCCATCATATAACTCTGTGCTCGTCAAATACATACATTTTGATATAAAGTCATTCTAACTGATAGATTGATCAACTTCAGTAAACATTTTCATATATGTATATATATATTTATCAATTATATATATATATATATTATATAATATATATATATATATATATATATATATATATATATATATTATATATATGTATGTATGTATGTATGTGTGTGTGTGTGTGTGTGTGTGTGTGTGTGTGTGTGTGTGTGTATAGTCTTCCTGACATAATCTAAATATTAAAATATATTTCACACCACTGGCTGAATAAAAAACAAAACAATACTGAAGCATTGTATTCCTGCCAAATGGAACCTATAGGAGGAAGCTACAGAATGATGACTCACAAATCTTGAAAATTGCACTTGTTTGAAACATGCACTACAATTTATTCACACACAATCAGATATACACACGTGCATGCACATGCACACACACATTGCAAAAAAAGAGTTTGCTTGTACAATCTTTACAAACAAACGGACAAATAAACCACACACAAAAAATCCAAGTGAACAATTCCATGTACACTGAGTTGAAAAGATGCTAAACCATGGCAAGTAAACAAGCGACAGCACATGAACATTTTTCTCAGTGTAATTCAAAGATCCTCAATGAGAACACCAACGAAAAATGAAGAATAGCGACTATACAAAAAAATCATCAATGGCTCTCTCCCCCACAACAAATACAAGCAAACAACACCCCCCCCCCAACTTCCCCCTCTCCCCTCCAAACAAACCCCACAACCAACTAAATGCACACACAAAAATCCTCCCAAACAAGACAACCCCCCCCCCCCCCCTCCAGCTTCTACAAAATAAGCAACAGAACAAAACCTGTTTCTTCAAACATTCAACAATCAGAGACAAATTTACTGTCTTTTCACAGCAAGCCAGAGTCATACTGGAAAATAAAATACCTGTCAACATGCTACAACTTGGAGATGCGAAGAAGAAGATGACACCAAAAAACAAATAAAACTCCAGAAAACACAAACAAGTCGCAACACTTCACGAGTCACATGCATTAAATTTTCTGCAAACATGCACAAAAAAATTCACATAATTCAGAATACGTGAGAGTGAAGCTGTTGATCTTTATTTCACTAGAAATGATAAAAAAAGAGATTTTCAATGAAAACAAAATGTGGCCCCCCCAAATATTTCAAAAAACAAAATTTGGCCCTCCAAAAGTTATCTTCTGGGCATTACAAACAGAAAGATTTGTTCTAACTGCAAAGGTATCAAGTAATGCACATTTATCATAATCTCAAAGGAATTTTTTTTGTCTTTTACCTGTATGCAAAATTTAAATCTGTGCTTGCAGTAAAAAAATTCCTCGCCATTTTGTTTCATAGCCAACCTGCTGAAACTTACCATTTCTGCTACATTCTCTTTCTGCTTTCACGATATTAACTTCAGAATTGAATAAAGTTCATTTCTTAGTGTAGTTGTATGGTACATCAATCAAACAAATCAACACAGGCATGACAACACTGTACATTTAAAGCTCATTCATTGACACTGATGATAAAGAATGACATCTTTTTCATTTGTACATAAAACATTTTAACATTAAGAAGTATGTCAAGCCAAAGTTGGATGCGCTGGGCCTGACTTGTCAGTTGCTTAACGGCAGCGCGACGAATTTTTGCTCATATAACTGACAACAATAGTTGCTGTTTGAGTGTTTGACGACAAAGAAGAAGTGTTGTTTAATGGGCTAATCCAAATCCTTAACTTATGCAAGGACAGGAGTGATTCTTTGTAAATAAACCTTCAATTTTACGAGAAAGATGGATTTAAGATAATCAAAATAAAAAATACCCTTGGGTCATTTTGTTTCCAATTTTAAATCTTTTTCTTATTTTCTCATTTTCCATCGCTATCTTCAGTGCATGCTTCCTGTTTGTATGCGTGTTCCAATAGTCTTCTTGTGGTCTTGAAAGACAATGATTCGCTACAGCGCGGTGCCAATGTATATCAGTCCAGCTGACAGCAAAATACCCATAAATATTGAGATAACACTGTGTCCAATCCAAATCTGTCATGTACAATCAAGAAAGAATGGCTAAGCATAACCAGCACTCCCTCAAAGCAAATGAAAAATACATGTATTTTTTTGTACATCCCCAAGATGAGGAAATATCACATAAGACAAAAAATATAATATGTTGTACCTCACTGGCAGTAAAACCTTACCAAACCAAAAATACACTTTTCCGTTACTTTATAATGAAAAATATCTAATGATACAAAAGAACCAACAATAAAAAAAAAAAGATAATAATAATAACAATAATAATAATAATAACAATAATAATAAAATCTTCAGGAGCAGCATGATGCAAAGTTATCACAGCAATCGGTTAAGAAGAATCTACACGCGCAATAATTCCATCTCAATCTACGAAGCAAATAACTGCCTCAACACTGACTCTTGCAAGGTTGACTGGTTCAGGTAAACTATTACATCCATAAACTATATCAAGATAAATCTCTTGTCATCTGCCGACTATTTTCAATACACAAAATACAGAGTTCTCCTTTTCTCCCCCCTCACGAGCAATATGCAGCAGTGTGTGTGTGTATATATATATTTTTTTTCTTGGAGGAGGAGGGGGGGGGAAATTATCTATACCTATATTTTTGGAGAAAAATTCAAACACAAAGCAAAGCATTTAAAACCACACACTCCACACATACAAACGCAGAAACGTATGCACGGGTAATACTTCATCATGCCATTTTAAGACGTAATATACACCCATACTCATCTACTTGTAAGCAAAATTTGCTATTTTCCAGTGTATAAAAAAAAAAAATCCATCTGGGGAAAAACACACACAAAAAAAGTACATGATCAACACACACACCACACACACAGAATCACACACACACACACACAGAGTCACACACACACACAGAGTCACACACACACACACAGAGTCACACACACACAGAGTCACACACACACACAAGTCAACACACACACACACACACACAGAGTCACACAGTCACACACACACACACACAGAGTCGCACACACACACACACAAGTCACACACACACACAACACAAGTCACACACAGAGTCACACACACAGTCCCCACACACACACACACAGTCACACACACACACACAGAGTCACACACACACACAAGAGTCACACACACACACACACACACACACAAACACAAACAAATCAAGTGGCCAAAAGCCTGGACACAAGCACCAACTGAAAGTGACGGAAGCAAGACAATGATTGTCAATGACTGAACAAGGAAGAAATCTACGCATTTTTCCCGTTGCAAAGTTTTCCCAAATCCAGTTTCTATCCCCACACACACACACACTGAGACTGTGGTCAGAGGCAGAACTGTTTCCCCTAAAACTCTGAAGACTATTTTCAGAATACAAGCAAGTTTTGATAGCAATCGGAATCAAACACATCTTAAACCCTGTGATGGTTGGCGTCAATTAACGTTGATATCAATCTGCTAAGATAACAGTCTGGCATTTCCAAAGGAGATATGATTTTTTTTTCCCTGATAGAAACTGAATGGAATAAAGTTCTGAATTTCCAAAGGAGAAATGATGTTTTTCCCCGATGGAAACTGAACTGAATAAAATTTTTAAAAAAAACTAACTTTCTGAAGAAAGCTATGAAAAGACTCATTTCCCATGAAATAGTGATCAAAGTTTAAAGACCAATCATTTTCTCTGTCTTCCAAGTGAAATCACAGATAATGAGATAGTGTTCAAAGTTTAAAGACCAATCATTTTCTCTGTCTTCAAAGTGAAATCAAAGATAATGATATTCCAGGCATTCCAGTACGGCATAATGATGAACTATGTATTGCAATGAAATAGTGACACATGATTTTCTGTATATTCCACCGACATTTAGGCATAGTTATTTTCAGAAAATGCAAAGTTTTGTGTCTTCTCTCACAATGGCAGTTGATTTGAATGTGCAGCTTCCCCTGTGGGGGATACCAGAGGCCTGTAAGAATAAACAGCATCCCTCCCCAAAGCCAAGTCCTTCAGATGAGACTGTAAACCGAGCTCCCATGTGTACACAGAACATCTTGCGCACATGTTAAAACCTGTTCCGCTTTTCGGAGGAGTAGGCTCAATGTGCCAGTGGGAACGGATGACAAAATTGACAAAACACACGGTGACTGGATGAAAAAAAAGCATGAGTGTTTATTCCATTATCCTCGAAATAAAAGAATAAATAAATAAATAACTTCACGGTGGGCAGAAATGGTCGCATACGCAAAATCTCATCATTGGTGAACCTCAATGCTTTAGCCGAGGAATAAGCCCCCCCCCCCCAAATAAACATCCCCACCTTCTGGTTATACTGTGCTTTTCTATCCCTCTCTTTGTTTCTGCCTTATTCCTTTTCTTACTGTCACTTCCTCCTTGTCTATTTTCTGCCTTCTTGGTCCATCCTCCTGCTTGTTTTATTAACTAGACATACCGTATCTGGCAAATAATACACAAGGATACAAACATAACTGACGTATCAGTGATAACAAAAGAATAAACTTTAAACTGGCCCTATGTTAAACTGGCGTTGTATATATATATACCAGCAAAACATATCTAAACAAACATAAGAAGACAGAGATGTACATTGCAAGGCTGAAAAATGACAGGAGGATAAAAAGCATGTTGCTAATCATCTAAGTTGTTATCATTGTATGCAGAATAGCCAAACACTGGACGAAAACCTGGTCAGAAATCGCTGAAACAAAACATTTGCTAAAAAACAACCCTACTGGCACATAAATGTGCGTGATCATTGTATACACACACACACGCATGCGCACAACACACACACGCAACATAGACACACACTACACACACATGCACGCGCGCGCGCACACACACACACCACACACACACTTGGCACAATACAAGCAGGAAGCCAGGCCTGAGAAGCCAACTGGAGCAACAGAAGAAGCATAATTATGGCAAACACTGGAGATCACAATACGGGGTAGGGTGGGGTGGGGTAGTAGGCTGGGTTTTTTTTAAACAGAAATGCTGGATTTGCTCAACATTTACTGACCAATACTGAATTCATTGGATGTTAGAAATATATTGATATTGACAATAATGAAAAAAAACCACAATAATTTCTATCATCATCATTATCATCAGTACTGTTATTATCATTATTACTAACACTATGACTATTGCTGGTATTATAATTACAGATATTACATTCTGCGCTTATTTGACAAGAACTCTTATGTGTTTGAATAAACGCACACACACACATACGAATGCACACATGAACACCCACACACACACACTCACACACACACAGAGTCATATAATCAAATCTGCAATCAATAAAGAAACTGCAATTGCTGGGTACACATCCTATACAAGCATGATGATCCCCCGAGAAACATTTCCTCATGTGGGCCTTTATCAAATTTTGTAACTATTTTTGTGTGTGTGTGACGCTGTTAATGTCAACCAATTCCGAAAAACGGCAAAGATAAAACCGTACTGGAAAAAAATTACTTTTATAAAAAAAAGTGATATTTATGAAATAAACAAACAACCATCACAACAACAACAACGACAAAAATCAGTTAGCGTCACAAAATAAAGAAAAAGGAAAATCAAACATTTAAAGTCCAATATAGCAATCCGTGTTTATGTAATTATGATCTGAGACAATCGATGAAATCAAAGTCTATGGATAAAGCAAAAAGGATCCCCTCAAAACGAAACATGCCAGGCCTTTTTTTTAAAATATAAAAACAGCTTTTCTAGAAAATTCCAGATGAACGAAGAAAACTTGTTTCAGTAGACGAGCGTGACAGCGCAAAGGCACAAACAAAGTTGTTTGAAAAAACGTCATCTTCGGTAGAAGTACACGCACGCACGCACGCACGCACACAAAAAGGCAAAAGAAAACTTAACCTGTAGGCACTGTCACGTTTCTGATAACAAAGAGATCTTGAATCAAACGAAGCAAAGATTGATCCTAAATTCGTCAGTTACACAAGACTTGAAATATACTAACGATGAATTGATCCTAAATTCACCAGATACACAAGACTTGAAATATGTAAACGATGAGTTTCGCTAATTACACCAGAATTTTGAAAAGCCCGAAACTATTTAAGGTGAACAAATACCAGAAAAACACAAACACATTTCTTTCTTCCTATTTTCAAAGCAAGCAACATTTCTAGATAATCATCAGCTACATAATTCAACCCTGGATGACTTTTTACCTATATATCTCTGGAAACCCCCTCAAACAACTGTAGTAGAAATGCATTTTTCAAAGCATCTTCTGTCCTGGAAGTCAAAATGCGGATACCTTAATGGTATATTAAAAACGGTCGCATACGCAAAACCTTGCCAGTGATGATACTCGGCGTTCTAGTCGAGGAAACCCCCCCCAAAAAAGCATCTTCCGATTATTTTCCATACCCCCTCCCCCCCAAAAAAATTTTCATTCCAATCCATACTGTTTATTGCCCTACCCTCCACAAAAGCCACATCAGCAGGGTTGTCACCAAAATAAAGTCAAGCCTTTGCCAAAAACTTAGGTTATGTGATGAACATTTTACAACGGATGTTCCTCCCCCCCCCCCCCCTTCCCAACCCCCCAAGGCATTTTAAACCCAGACCATTTCTTAAGGAGCAGACGACATCTCACACATCACACCAGTTTCAGCTGCAAGTGTGAACAACAAAAGGATCCAGAATTAAACCTTGGGATTAAAGCAATCTTCACTGCCTGCGCTCAGCTCAAACTCTTTATTATTCAACAGTTTTCTCCCATAGCGCAAAAAAACGTTTCAAACTTTTAGTTTTTTTTCTTGTTAGCACAGAAAAAGTCTTCCGCATATACACTGCGAATCACATATTTTTTCCCCTCACATTAAGTTTGAGCATAGAGTAAAATGCCTTCTATTTAGCTCTGTGTGCACAGAAAAAGCTGTAGATGTGGTGATAAATCTGTGAGGAAAAAAAAATCACTCAAAAAAGAAAGAAGAAAAAATGAAAGAAAAAGAAAGAAGATGTGGGATCACATCATCACACAATGTTCTCCCTTCAGCAATATCTATATATATTTTAAGCATCTTTCATCACAAACTACACACCGACTGCTGGTGTAAAGTATCCATTTTTCCTTTCTGTTGCACCAGCCACGAAGGAATACATACATATATATATGTTGTATGTATGGCAAATGAGACCACAAACCCCCCACCCCCACCCCCCCATCACTGTTTTTTCCAAGTCACACTCCACATCCCTGACTCCACACACACAACACGGAAACAGCGCGCGTATCCTCCCCTCCCCTCCCCTTCCTTCCTCCCCATCCAGGGCCTCCAGCAATGAAGAGACCAGGTCAGGGTTCAAGGCCAAAGGCTAAGGTCAGATCCCTGGTACTTTCACAAAGGCATCAGAGTAAGGCGAGTCTGGAACAGACAGAGAAGAGAGAAATCATGGTTATTTTTTCTTTTTTTTCAGCAAAGTGTCTTCTTTTCTGCATGCCTTTTCTGAGTGGACGAGACTACAACTGAAGGGACAAGTTCCACTCATTTCTAGAGTCTGTGTAAGAAGGAAGGTGGCAGGACGGTTAAGACGTTCACCTGCCTAACAAGTAAACCGTGAGGGTTCTGGGTTCGATTCCCAGCCTCGCAATTTCTTCCTTTAAAAAAAAAAAAATTTAATTTTTTTCTTTCTTTATTTATTTTATTTTTGCCCTTTCTTCTTGGTTTGATGAAAACTTAAAAAAAAAAAAAATCAAACTTAATGTCAAAATCCTCCAGATGAGACAAACCCAGGCCCCGTGTGCAAATGCACGCAGAACATCTTGCCCACATATTTAAAAAAGGAGGCACCGTGGTCGAGTGGTTTAGGCGGTCGACTCGTGATCCAGAGGTCGCGGGTTCGATCCCCGCTCGGCTAGGTGTTGTGTCCTTGGGAAAGACACTTTACTCCTATTTTCCTCACTCCACCCAGGTGTACAAGTGGGTACCAGCTCTGCTGGGGAAGTATCTGGCGACAGACTAGCGTCCTGTCACAGGGGTGGTGAAAAACCATCAGTTCGCTTAACGCTACAGAAACCGGGATAAGCTCCGGCTCTATGGGCCTTCTGGCTCGAAAGAACATACATATTAAAAACCTGTTCCGCCTTTCAGAAGAGTAGTCCATTTCATGCGGGTAGGAACAGATGAAAATTAAAAAAAACCGCATGCACTCAGGTGTCATGCTTAGACACCATCCTGAAGTCGGATTGCAGCTACCTAACTGGTTGGGGGGGAGGGGGTGGGGGAGGGGGCAGGGGGAGGGGGTGGGGGAGGGGGCAGGGGGGGGGGGGGGGGATGATGATTGCATTTACAAAAATCTCACTACTGGTAAACCTCGGAGCTCTAGCCGAGGAATGAAAAAAAAAGAAAAAGAACGTTTCTTGTAAATGGCATATTTTCCCTGAAGTTACATCAGTTCCATGAGGGAGGGAGGGGGGGGATAGTTTAGTGGTCAGAGCATTGTGCTCATGATCGAGCCACCACCAAGGTATCCGTTCAAGGGGATTTTTCACCTGGAGTTAACATCATTACCAATGCCACTGCCTCAAAAGTCTTACTGATGAGACTAAAAACCAAGATCCCATGTAAAAATGCACGTAAAACATCTTACGCTCGTGTTAAAACCTGTTCCGTCTTTTGGGAAGAGTAAGGCCACAGTGTGCCGGTGGAAACACATGACAACATTTTTAAAACTGCATGCATGTGGGGACTGGAAGTAAAATATAAAAAAAAGAAAGCACGTGAATGTTTATTAGAATTTGAATAAGATAAAAAAAAAAAAAACCACACATACACCTCCTCTCCCCACACACCCATCCTTCCACTCATATTTAAACACAAAACCGAGGGACACTGCAGCCGAGTAGCTAAGGCCGTTCTCCAATCCCACATGTCCTTGAAGCCATGGGTTCGAATCTCGGCGGCATCTGGTGAAATAAGGCGATTCCTACAATCTCCCAGGTTTATTTATTTATCGTTTTATATCGAGGATAATGGAATAAGCACTTATGTGCTTTTTTACATCCAGTCCCCGTGTGTATGCGGTTTTGTAAATTTTGTCATCCGTTCCCACCGGTTAACTTCAAGTGCAGACCTGCCAGTGCCTTAATTCCCTCTGTGTATATGTACACACGCAAAAAGATAAAACATGCACACTAAATATCCTCAAATTTGTGTGTCAGCGTTGGGTGGGTTACGGAAACACGACCATACCCAGCATGCATCCCTGAAGTCGGAATGCGGCGAAAACGGTCGCGTACGCAAAAATCTCCCCATTTGTTTACATCGAAGATCCAGCCAAGGACAAAAAAAAACACCCACAGCAACATCCCACCCCCCTTCCTCCCACAACACTAAAACAAAACAAAAACCTTCTCCCCCACCACTCTCCACCCACCCACTCCCCCCACCCCACTCTCCACCCCCCCACTCTCCCCCACCACTCTCCACCCCACCCCACTCTCCCCCACCCCCCACTCTCCACCCATCCACTCTCCCCCTTCCCCACCCACCCCCCACACTCCCCCCCCCCCACTCTCCCCCCCCCCACCCACCCCACTCTCCCCCCCCACTCCCCCACCCACCCATCCACTCCCCCCCCCCCCACTCCCCCCCCCCCACCTCTCCCCCCCCACCCACCCACCCACCCACTCCCCCCCCCCCCCCACCCATCCACTCTCCCCACCCACCCACCCCACTCTTCCCCCACCCCACTCTCCACCCACCACCCACTCACCCCGTCTGCTTGGTCCAGCTGCAGCATCGCATCATCATCGTCGTCGCTCAGATTGACGACGTCAGGGGAGGCGACGTTCCTCAACAGAGCGTCATCCTCGTCATCGTCATCGCCACCATCGCCGTTGCTGCTGCCCCCCCTGCTGCTGCTGTGGTTGCTGCTCCGACGGTTGCTCCACTGCTCCAGCGTGGAGCGAGCGCGACTACGGCGGCTACTACCGGAGAGCCAGGAGCGTCTGCGTGGCTGAGGGGCTTCCGTCTCGTCGCGCACGATCTCCACCTGCTTCTTGACGAAGTTGATGAACACCTGGGGGGGATCAGAGAGAATGATGTTTTAGTGGTGTGTTTTAGGGGAGAAAGGGAGAGAGTGTGTGTGGGGGGTGGTGGTGGGTGGTGGGGGGTAGGGGTGGGGGGGTGGTGTGGGGTGAGGGAGGGTGTGTGTTGGGGGGGGGGGGGAGGAGGAGTGTGTGTGTGTGGGGGGGAGGTGGGAGGAGTGAGTGTGTGTGGGGGGTGGTGTGTGGGTGGTGGGGGGTAGGGGTGGGGGGGGTGGTGTGGGGTGGGGGAGGGTGTGTGTTGGGGGGGGGGAGGAGGAGTGTGTGTGTGTGGGGGGGAGGTGGGAGGAGTGGTGTGTGTGGGGGGAGGTGGGAGGGAGGAGTGTGCGTGTGTGGGGGGAGGTGGGGGAGGGAGGAGTGGTGGGTGTGTGTGGGGGGAGGTGGGAGGGAGGAGTGTGTGTGTGTGGGGGGAGGTGGGAGGGAGGAGTGTGTGTGTGGGGGGGAGGTGGGAGGGAGGAGTGTGTGTGTGTGGGGGGAGGTGGGAGGGAGGAGTGTGTGTGTGTGGGGGGAGGTGGGAGGGAGGAGTGTGTGTGGGGGGGGAGGTGGGAGGGAGGATGTGTGTGGTGATGTGTGGTGGGGTGGGAGGGATGGGAGGGAGGAGTGTGTGTGTGTGGGGGGAGGTGGGAGGGAGGGTGTGTGTGGGGGGGGGGTGGTGGGGGGAGGTGTGTGTGTGTGGGGGGGAGGTGGGAGGAGGAGTGTGTGTGTGTGGGGGGGAGGTGGGGAGGAATAGTGTGTGTGTGGGGGGGAGGTGGGGAGGAATAGTGTGTGTGTGGGGGGGGAGGAATAGTGTGTGTGTGGGGGGGGATGGTGGGGGAGGAATAGTGTGTGTGTGTGGGGGGGGGAGGAATAGTGTGTGTGTGTGGGGGGGAGGTGGGGAGGAATAGTGTGTGTGTGGGGGGGAGGTGGGGAGGAATAGTGTGTGTGTGGGGGGGAGGTGGGGAGGAATAGTGTGTGTGTGGGGGGAGGTGGGAGGGAGGAGTGTTGTGTTGTGGGGGGAGGTGGGGAGGAATAGTGTGTGTGTGGGGGGGAGGTGGGGAGGAATAGTGTGTGTGGGGGGGGGAGTGGGAGGGAGGGGAAAGGTGTGTATGTGTGTGTGTGTGGGGGAGTGTGTGTGTGTGTGTGTGTGTTATCAATTTATTCTTTTATTCCAAGGATAGGGGAATAAGCACTCATGCGATTTTTTCATCCAGTCCCCGTGTGTATGCAGTTTTGTCAATTTTGTCATCCATTCCCACCAGGACACAATGGCCTACTCTTCTGAAAAGTGGAATGGGTTTTAACGTGTGCACAAGATCTTCTGCGCAAGATGTTTTGTGTGTGTGTGTGTTGTGTGCATGTGAAACTTTGCCTGTCATTGGGAACAAATGGTACATAATGATGTATTTTATGTGCATGCATTATGTGTTCTGACATTGCATCACTCTTCCATCTTTGCTTTAGAAGTTTCGGATGTCTGTACGTCTAAACTGGGGACAGGATAGCTCAGTGGTCGGAGCACTCGCTTTCCCCCAGCCAAGTTAAGCAGCGTCAAGCGTGGTTACCGAATGGATGGGTGACCGTTTGCACACCTTGGCTTCAGTACAGCTACCCCAGTTCACCCAGCTGTAAATGGGTACCTGCCCTCTTTAGGGTCAGGGAAGGTAAAGCAGCGGGGGAGAGGAAATGGGCGCCGACCTCAATATGCTGGCCCCTAGAGAAATTGAGGTCTCTGATGCCTCACTCCCCTACGACCACATAGGTTATGGGACCCCTTTACTTTTTTTTATGTGTAAACTGCCTCATAGTGAACAGACAGTATACTGATGAAGCCGAACACACGACAACACACACAGCACAGACACACACACGGATGACAATGTGTGTGTGGGTGTGTGTGTGTGCGTGGTAATGAAAATAAGTACTCCTGTATCTTGCTTTTGGCTTTCAAGAATGATTTCTAAATTGTGTGTATGTGTGTGTGTATTTATGTTTTTACTACATAATGGTCATTATGGTGTGTGGGTGCACGTGTGTGTGTATGTGTGATAAAACTGTGTTCTTATATTGGTGTGTGTATGGGTGTGCGCATGTGTGTGAATGTGCACGTGCATGCACACGTTTTAAAAAAAAATTTGTTATATCTTTTCCAATCAATGGCTTTTACAACATTGTATTCCTATACATTGGTGTGTGTGTGTGTACGCGGTGCATGTGCGCGCGCCCACCTGGATTTGTGTTTGTTTACGATACATTTTTTTAACCTATCTTGGAATGTTTATAACAATCTGAAATGTATTTTCCTAGTGTCTTGTGCGATAATTTTTATAGGTATCAATGTGCCTGTCAGTCAGTATTGTAATTGCCCTTATAATTTTTATAGGTATCAATGTGCCTGTCAGTCAGTATTGTAATTGCCCTTCATGGGATGATTAAAGCGTTTTTGACTTGACTTGACTTGACTTGACGACATGCCCAGCATGCATCAGACTCCGACTCACGTTGTCCAGACTGTTCTGGGAGACAGAGTAGTCCTCCACCTGCAGGTCCCTCTGGGCCTGCTCCAACTGCTCAAACAGCTGCGCCAGGTTGACGGTTCGAGTCTTGATCTCGTACTGCACCAGGTTGAAGTGTTGCTCCTGTGGACAATAATGATGATGACGATGATAATGATGATGATAATCATAATAATAATGATGATGGTGATGATGATAATAATAATGAAGATGATAATCATAATAATGATGATGATGATAATAATGATGATTATGATAATAATGATGATAATAATAATGATGATGATGACGATGAACGGAATTTTTACATCGCTGAATCTGGTAAAGTAAAGCAAATCAGATCAGACAAGCGCTCTCGGTTCATATCTCTTGTAACAAGACCTTCACTCAATGTTGTTAGATTTTTTAAAAATTTTACATCGCGATTGTCCTAAACCACGAACAAGCTCTAAGCACAACAACCTGCACTCTCTTTCCAAAGCAGAAAAAGACAAGACACGACACACTCACCCATCCACCCACACACAAATCCTCGTCTAATATCACTGAGAGTGAACAGACGTTAAATTGAAGACAACAACACACAACAACACACAAATCCCCACTCCTACCCCTAACCTACAACCACCCCCTAAAACTCCTCCACCACCATCAACACATAACCCTTATTGCACCATCTGCTATGTGCCCCTGTGGAGAAGAAGAAGAACAGGACACGGCCCACATCCTACAAGACTCTCCAGACGCTAAGAGGCTGGAAGAAGTGTGGCCTGAGCCCACGCCTCTGGAGCAGAAACTGTGGATGACCTGCAGGCAGGCAACTGCTGAATTCCTCAGAAGATCTGGTCTCAAAACATAACCCAGGCAACGCAAAGAAGATAGAACACATAACCACACCCCCGCCCCCCCTCCCCCCTACCTTCAGCGTGGCCTCGGGAATATTCCTCTGGACGAATCGCAGGACGTCGCGCATGTTGCGCTCATACTCTGGGCCGGCCAGGCGGATGCTGAAGGTGTAGCCCTCCCCGAACTTGTTCTTCAGGTGCTGCGTGCTGCCCAGGCACTGGAACCTGCCGTTCACCATGATGGCCAGCCGCGTGCACAGCACCTCGCACTCCTCCATGCTGACACAGCAGCAGTAGACAGACAGACATCGTTGTAGTCGTAGTAGACAGTAGACAGACATCGTCATTGTCGTAGTAAGTAGTAGTAGTTAGTAAAAAAGGTAAAGGTAAAGGAGTCCCATCTGGCCCAGGCCAAAAGCTGTGTCAGTTATTGATGTCAGCTAATTAATAATGTATGGAATTTATATAGCGCTGAATCTTGTAAAGCAACAAGTCAAAGCTAATTGCCAAGGCCTACACTAAAACATTGTTATGTTGTAAAATGTTGTGTTGTTGAGATTGCCTTCAGCCATGACAAGCTCTTAACATAACAACCTGCACTCTTCTTTTAAAGGAGGAAAAAAATCCTCTGAAGTCGGAGTATGGCTGCCTATTTGGCGAGGTACTTGAAAATAGTCATACACGCAAACTTCTCATCCGGTGTGCTTCCTATCTCACAGTGATTCCCAGGTGGGATGATGAGTGAGTCAGAGTGCACGTTCTGGGTGACCCCCAGAGTGTAAAGCTGGGGAACGCACAACAACAAGGAGTCCCATAACCTATAAGGTCGTAGGGGAGCGAGGCGTCAGAGACCTCACTTCTCTAGGGCCAGCATATTGAGGGCAGCGGCGCCCATCTCCTCTCCCTCGCTGCTTTACCTTCCCTGACCCTGAAGAGGGCAGGTCCCCATTTACAGCTGGGTGAACTGGGGGAACTGTACTGAAGCCAAGGCGCGTAAACGGTCACCCATCCAACTGGTAATCACGCTCGACGCTGCTTAACTTCGCTGGGGGAAAGCGAGTGCTCCACTACTGAGCTATAAGTAAGACAAAAGCTTAAGATTGTCGTTTTGGTTTGGGGTTTGTATTGAAAACATTTTTTTGGGGGGGGTTTGTTCCTCGACTAGAGCTCTGAGGTAGATTTGTATAAAAACAATGAAAATCTTATTGAAAAAAAAGAAATCAGAGCTCTGAGGTTGAGATTTTGTGTGTGTATGTGACTGTTTTTGTTCATCATTTAATATAGTCGTATTTTGATTTCGGGGATGATGTTTTAATATGACACAAGTGTGCGTAAGTTTTTTTAAGATATATTTTTTGTTGTCTGTTCTTACTGGCACCAATTTTCCCCGATTCAATCCGGTTGTTTATAGCCCCGCCAACCACAGAGGCCATATCAGGGCTGTCACCTCGTGACACTCACTAGTTTTACTGGCAGTAAATTAGGAATGTTTTTTAATAAAATTTTTATATATCTTTAACAAGTACCATACAAACATTATTTCGTCTAATATCACTTTTCAGTGAACAGACCTAAAATCGAAGACACACACACACACACTATCTAAAAAAGTAATCCTATATATCCATTACAACTATGCTAAAGACGGACACAAGACAATACACAGGCTGATTTTCCTGACAAGGGGGGTAGGTTCACAGTCTTGATTAGTAACACATAAAACACACATCTACTGATGTATGCATGCACACACAACCACTAATGCATATGCACACTCACACACATTCACTGATGTGCACACACACACATATTCACTGATGCGTACATGCACACACAATCACTAATGCATATGCACACTCACACACATTCACTGATGTGCACACACACATATTCACTGATGCGTACATGCACACACATTTACTAATGCGTGTGCACTCACACACACACACACTCCCTACACATTCATTTTCTCAGCTACAGTTCTGAGGATCACCAATAGTCAGATTTTATACATCATCCATTTTTTCCCCCCACCTTTAAGGTAGCTGCATTCTGACTTCGGGGACATTTCATTCTAAAGATACCACAGACACACACACTCCATTTAAACCTCAACATTCACCACAATCACAATCTCACACGTATTCCCACCTGAGCCACCTAGTCTCCACACACTGTCACCACCTGCAAGGTGAACTACCTGAGCTGTTCCACCTAGCCTTCACACATTGTGGCCACCTGCAAGGTGATCTACCTGAGCTGTTCCACCTAGCCTTCACACACTATCACCACCTGCAAGGTGAACTGCCTGAGCTGAGCTACCTGAGCCACCTAGCCTTCACACACTATCACCACCTGCAAGGTGAACTGCCTGAGCTGAGCTACCTGAGCCACCTAGCCTTCACACACTATCACCACCTGCAAGGTGAACTGCCTGAGCTGAGCTACCTGAGCCACCTAGCCTTCACACACTATCACCACCTGCAAGGTGAACTGCCTGAGCTGAGCTACCTGAGCCACCTAGCCTTCACACACTATCACCACCTGCAAGATGAACTGCCTGAGCTGAGCTACCTGACACCCACCTGTGAGAGGTGAGGACCACGGAGCGGCCATCCTGTATCAGGCTCAGGATCAGGTTCCACAGGAAGCGACGGGAGTGGGGGTCCATGCCTGTGGTAGGTTCATCCTGAAACAGCAGTTGTTGTTGTTTATTTATTTATTCTTTGGTGTTTTTTATTTAGAGGATAATGGAATGATAATACTAGTAAATATATGGAATTTTTAGAGTGCTGAATCTTGTAAAGCAAACAAATCAAAGCGCTCACATTCGAATCATTCACACACATGTGACAATTCACAATATAACACACAAACAAGTTGGGTTTTTCCACATCCAGTCCCTTTGTGTATGCAGTTTTGTAAATGTTGTCTTCCATTCCCACCGGCACACAATGGCCTATACTCTTCCTGAAAGCTATAAATGCTGAGCTGTCCTGTGCTTTTAATTTTTTTCTTCATCTTTTCCGTTCCTCACCTAGGTTCACCAGTAGTGAGTTTTGTTGCGAATGCGATCAATGTTTACCCACTGTTTCAGGTAGCTGCATTTCATTTTCGGGGATGATGTTAAAACATGACATGAGTATGCATGTTGGTTTTTTTGTTTTTGTTTCTTAAAAAATATTTGGGGTCATCTTTTCTTACTTGCACTGTTTCAAAAGGCAGAGCAGGTTTTAATGTACGTGTGAGATGTTCCGTGCGCTTTTGCACACAGGACCTCGGTTTATAGTCTCATCTGAAGGACTTTTGGAGGAGAGGAGTCAGTATTGATGTTAACTCCAGGGGACAAATCTCCTTGAACGAATGTCTTGGTGGTGGCTCGAACCTGGCCTGTCAGATTGCAAGCACAATGCTCTAACCACTGGGCTGTCTCTCCCACAACCCCACCCTGTGCTTTAATTAACTGTTTTACTTATTTTTTATTTCTTTTCACAACAAATTTATCTGCATATTTGCCCTCACGGGTTTAACATAAGTTTTTCATGTGAAAGTAAGATAGCAAAATAATGTTAAATAAATTCATATATACAACACCCACCTCCTCCCAACCCCCCCAAATAAACCCAGTACGTAAAGCACAAAAAAGGCAATTCATGAATCTAAAATGAAACAAAAACCAAAAAAAAAAGGAAACAAAGGAAGTGTCCACTTATTTTAGTTTTTTTTTAATTTGATTTTTTCATTTCACTTATCATTTCAAGAATAACAGAATAAGCACTCATGTGGCTTATTTTATTTTCTTTTTTATCCAATTCCTGCATGCATGCAATTCTTTGTAAATTTTGTCATCTGTCACCACCAGCACAAATGGCCTACTCTTCCGAAAGGCGAAACAGGTTTTAACATGTGTGCAAGATTTCAGTATGCCTTCGCTTACACACATTCTCACACTTATCAGATTTGTACAGGAAATTTCCGACAAGATACTGGTAAACAAACTGAGAAGACTTGACGAAAAAGAAAAAAAACAACAAGAAAAATAATGACAAAAAAAAAAAAAAGAAGAAGGAAAATGCGGCTTATGAAAAGTTCACCACAAAGAGAGAAGATTTAAAAAAAGATTAACTGACCAAGTGATTGACAAACTGACTGATATGTGTGTGTGTGTGTGTTCATACATTTGAATTTATAAAAAAAACTTATTAAT
>CM054167.1:23070647-23073147 GCA_028751875.1 Rapana venosa | reverse complement strand
AAAATATACAACACTACCAAACTGAAGTAAACAAAAAAGTGAAACCAAAAAAATGCACACACACACACACACACACACACACTAAGAAGCAATAAGACCAAGGGAAGAAACTCTGCACATTACTCAGCCCAACAATTTTATACCTTTGCATTTCAACACACAAGGAAGGAAGAGCACTTCATCACAGAACCGTTTATATTGTCTGTTATGTATGTATATATTCTAAGCTCTTTTGGACTTAACAATAAATTCACACACACAAACACCCCGCCCCTCCCCAAACACACACATCCCCTAAGACCCCAAGTACGCCATCATCGACAGAAACGACGTCATCCACAACATGACCCTGACCTTGGTGAGGTTTTCCAGGCAGAGGACATCGTACTTCCCGTTGCCCTTCAGAACTCGCTTGCGTTCGGAGGCCACGTCATAGTCCTCCTCCTGCAGAGTGCCCTGAGGAGCTGAGGACAGTCTGCAAAAGCCGCACACACACAGAGATACTTCTTCTTCTTCTTCTTCAAGAGTCAAACCCTCAGACAGCCACTATTGTTGTCTGTTATAGGAGCGAAAATGCGTCATGCTGCCGTTAAGCGCCTGACGACAAGTCAGGCCCAGCGTGGCATCCGACTTCGGCACAAGAGAGAACAGTTACCTTTTAAGTTCTTTCTGGGGAAAAAAAAGGCAGGAGAATGGACCAAGAAGGCAGAAAATAGACAAGAAGGAGGTGTGACAGGAAGAAAAGGAACGAGGCAGAAACAAAGAGAGTGATAGAAAAGAGGAAATTTCTAGCACAGAATTTCCAGAATGTGGGGATGCTGTTTATACTGATAGGCCCCCGGCATCCCCTCGGGGGAACACAGAGATACCATGACAGTCTTCTTCTTCTTCTTCAAGAGTCAAACCCTCACGCAGCAACTATTGCCATCTGTCATGAGCGTAAATGTGTTGCACCGATATTAAAAAAGCTAAAGGGTGTCCTATAACCTGTAAGGTCGTAGGGGAGTGAGGCGTCAAAGACCTCAGCTTCTCTAGGGAGCCAGCATATTGAGGGCGGCGCCCATCTCCTCTCCCTCGCTGCTTTTACCTTCCCTGACCCTAAAGAGGGCAGGTACCCATTTACAGCTGGGTGAACAAGGGGACTGTACTGAAGCCAAGGCACGCAAACAGTCACCCATCCAACTGGTAACCACGCTCGACGCTGCTTAACTTGGCTGGGGGAAAGCGAGTGCTCCGACCACTGAGCTATCCCGTCCCGCACTGACATAAGTCCCTGATGAACCAGGCCCAGTACATCTGACATCATTGTGGGAGGAGATTTGTTATTTTTAAAGTCTTTCTGGGGGAAAAAAAAGACAGGAGAATGGACCAAGAAGGCAGAAAACAAGACAAGGAGCAGGTGGCAAGAAGAAAAAGGAAACGAGGCAGAAACAAAAAGAGGGATAGAAAAGAGGAAATTCCTAGCACAGTATTTCCAGAAGGTGGGGGATGGTATTTATACCGACAGGCCCCCTGGCATCCCCACAGGGGAAAGCACAATCTGAGAACAGAAATGTGGAATGTATACCATGTATTGTGGACGCTATAGCCGAGTGGTTAAGACTGTTCGACTTCAATCCTGTTGGTCCATGAAGTCGTGTGTTCAAATCTCAGCAGCAGGTTTCAGATGAATTAAGAATGGGGATTTCTACAATCTCCCAGGTCAACTCTAAAGTGCAGACCTGCCAGTGCCTTTATTCCCTTCATGTATTTACACATGCAGAAGATCAAATATGCACATTAAAGATCCTGTAATTCATGTCAGGGGTTGGTGGATTACGGAAACACAAACACACCCAGCATACATCCCTGAAGTTGGAATGTGGCTACCTTCATGGTGGAGGGTAAAAACAGTCGCATACGCAAAATCTCACCATTGGTGAACTTCAGAGCTCTACCTGAGGAATGAAAAAAAACCCCTCATTACCCCTGTTTGTGGATAAATGTGTTTCACAAGGTAGAAATCTGTCATTACCCAGGGTTCCTTCTACATGTGCTGTATGGAGCAACAGACAAGACGGAGACACAGCAAATAAGCAACTAAAAGAAAGAAACCAGAGATAGATAGATAGATAGATAGATAGATAGAGAGAGAGAGAGAGAGAGAGAGAGAGAGAGAGAGAGGAGGGGAGAGAGGGAGAGAGAGGGAGGGAGGGAGGGAGGAGAGAGAGAGAGAGAGAGAGAGAGAGAGAGAGAGAGAGAGAGAGAGAGAGAGAGAGAGAGAGAGAGAGAGAGAGAGAGAGAGAGAGAGAGAGAGAAACTGGAGGAGAAAAGAACATTTCAGAAACTTCCTCAACAAGGAACGTGGAAGAATGGGTGAGATGTTCACCTTTCTATCAAGTAAACCGTGAAGTTCTGGAATCAACTCCTAGCCTTGCCCTTTCTTTCCCAGTATGATGAAAAAATTGAATTGAATGTGAACGTGAGACTCTAAACCGAGGCCCCTGTGTTTGCAAGTACA
>CM054167.1:23010647-23068147 GCA_028751875.1 Rapana venosa | reverse complement strand
CTGGTTATTTTTTGTAATCTTGAATATATCTTAAGTAAATGAGCAGGCAATAAATCCAATCCAATCTTGTTGTTTGTCATGCCTGGTTATTTTTTGTAATCTTGAATATATCTTAAGTAAATGAGCAGGCAATAAATCCAATCCAATCTTGTTGTTTGTCATGCCTGGTTATTTTTTGTAATCTTGAATATATCTTAAGTAAATGAGCAGGCAATAAATCCAATCCAATCTTGTTGTTTGTCATGCCTGGTTATTTTTTGTAACCTTGAATGTATCTTAGTGAATGAGCAGGCAATAAATCCAATCCAATCTTGTTGTTTGTCATGCCTGGTTATTTTTTGTAATCTTGAATATATCTTAAGTAAATGAGCAGGCAATAAATCCAATCCAATCTTGTTGTTTGTCATGCCTGGTTATTTTTTGTAACCTTGAATGTATCTTAGTGAATGAGCAGGCAATAAATCCAGTCTTCTTGTTTATAGACCCACTCATCAAAGAGGCCATATCAGGGCCTGTCTCCTTGTCAATTCTTTCAATCTCAGGTGAAAACTGTGCAACTATGTACAGATTAAAACAGGGTTTAAAACAAACTCTACAGTTGTTCCTCATACGACAAGGGTCATGTCAATCTAGGACAGTCACTCGTCAGTCTTGAAGCAGAACCCATTCTTGTATTCGTTGAAGGCTAACTCAATCAGCCCTCACCCCACAATACACACACACACAGAGATAATATACAATACCAACTGACCAGCCTTGAAATGGAATTATTCTTGTATTCATTAAAAGCCAGCTCGATCAGTCCACAGCCTTCCTACCCTCCTCCCATCCCCCACCAACACACACACAGACAGACAGATAATATACAATACCAACAGACCAGTCTTGAAGTGGAATTGTTCTTGTAGTCATTAAAAGCCAGCTCGATCAGTCCACAGCCTTCCTACCCCCCCCCCCCACACACACACACACACACACATACAATCCCCCAACACACACAGACAGATAATACAGCAACAGCAACTGACCTGTCTTGAAGTGGAATTGTTCTTGTATTCATTAAAAGCCAGTTCGATCAGCCCACAGCCTTCCTACCCCCCCCCCCCCCCCCCCCAACACACACAGATAATACAGCAACAGCAACTGACTGACCTGTCTTGAAGTAGAACTCGTTCTTGTACTCGTTGAAGGCTAACTCGATCAGCCCACGGCCCAGGCAGTAGTTGGGGAACATCATGAAGACAATCTTCAACACGCTGTGCACTCGCTCCAGATCCTGAACAACAATGACACAGCATGTACATGTGTGTGTGTGTGTGTGTGTAGTGTGTGTGTGTGTGTTTGTGTGTGTGTGTAGTGTGTTTGTGTAGTGTGTTTGTGTAGTGTGTGTGTGTAGTGTGTGTGTGTAGTGGGGGTGTGTGTGATGTGTGTGTGTGTGTGTGTGTGTAGTGTGTGTGTGTGTGTATTGTGTGTGTGTGTGTATGTGTGTATGTGAGTGTTTGTGTGTGTAAGAGTGTGTGTGTGTGTGTGTGTAGATTGATGTGAACAAGAAAGAGTTTACTTAGAGAAAGAATAGAGGAGAGAGGGAGGGGGGAGAGAGGGAGGTGGAAAAAGAGAGGGGGGGGGGAGGGGGAGGAGAGAGGGAGGTGGAGAGAGGGAGTGAGAGAGAGATCTAGAGAGAGAGAGAGAAGTGGAAAGAGCTGGAGAGAGAGAGAGAGAAAGAAGACTGACTGGGAGACAGAAGGAAAGATAGAGAGAAAGATTAAAAACAAAAAGAAATAAAAACATGGATAAAAGAAGAGAAGTCATGTAGGCGTGTGAAAGCACTTATATGCATGCATAAGCACGCACATACACACACAAACACAACCACACACAACTTAACATACAGCCACAGCCACACAGACCTACCCTGTCGTAGGAGAACAGATTAGAGATCTACCCTGTCATAGGAGAACAGATTAGAGATCTACCCTGTCATAGGAGAACAGACCACTAAAGACCTACCCTGTCATAGGAGAACAGATTAGAGACCTACCCTGTCGTAGGAGAACAGACGACTAAAGACCTACCCTGTCACAGGAGAACAGACTACTAAAGACCTACCCTGTCATAGGAGAACAGATTAGAGACCTACCCTGTCGTAGGAGAACAGACGACTAAAGACCTACCCTGTCACAGGAGAATAGACTACTAAAGACCTACCCTGTCATAGGAGAACAGATTAGAGACCTACCCTGTCGTAGGAGAACAGACGACTAAAGACCTACCCTGTCACAGGAGAACAGACTCCTAAAGACCTACCCTGTCATAGGAGAAAAGACTAAAGACCTACCCTGTCATAGGAGAACAGATTAGAGACCTACCCTGTCACAGGAGAACAGACATCTAAAGACCTACCCTGTTGTAGGAGAACAGACATCTAAAGACCTACCCTGATGTAGGAGAACAGACATCTAAAGACCTACCCTGATGTAGGAGAACAGCCACACAGACCTACCCTGTCGTAAGAAAACAGATTAGAGACCTACCCTGTCGTAGGAGAACAGATTAGAGACCTACCCTGTCACAGGAGAACAGACCACTAAAGACCTACCCTGTCATAGGAGAACAGATTAGAGACCTACCCTGTCACAGGAGAACAGACTACTAAAGACCTACCCTGTCGTAGGAGAACAGACAACAGACTACTAAAGACTACCCTGAAAACATATAGACTACCCTGTAAAAACAGGAAAGACGGGAATTTAAGACTACCCTGTCACAGGAGAACAGATTAGAGACCTACCCTGAAAACGGAATAACAAAATTAGAGACCTACCCTGCACAGGGAAAGATAGAGACCTACCCTGTCGTGGGAGAACAATTAGGACCTACCCTGTCACATCAGAACAGCCACACAGACCTACCCTGTCGTAGGAGAACAGACTACTAAAGACCTACCCTGTTTTCGGAGAACAAATTAGAGACCTACCCTGTTTTCGGAGAACAAATTAGAGACCTACCCTGTTGTAGGAGAACATATTAGAGACCTACCCTGTCGTAGGAGAAGATCTCCAGAAGGAAGCTGGAGACGATGCAGGTGATGCCCGTGAACAGGTTGATGACGATCAGACAGATGTAGGCCGTGCTGGGCTCGTTGAACCAGAACGAGGCCGGGTACATCACAGGTGTGATCGACCACCTGACACCACCAACCCCCCCACACAAGGTTAATCACAGGTGTATCGTAAACAACATCTCGCATCTTCACGTCACGATTTTTGATTGCGTTGCAAACGGGTAGCACATGTCATGGTTCGCTGGTGTTACATCACCTAACACCTGTATTACTGCACTTCATGAATCAGTTTTGTGTGGTGTGTGTGTGTGTGTGTGTGTGTGGGTGTTGGTGGGGTGGTGTGTGTGTGTGTGTGGTGCTGCATGCGTGTGTGTGTGTTCCTGGGCTAGAGCCACAAGGTCCACCAATGGTGTGATTTTTGTGTATGCGACCGTTTTTGCCCACCATAAAGGTAGCCACATTCCGACTTCGGGGATGTATGCAGGTAGGTTCGTGTTTTCGTATCTCATTGAATGCTGGCATGAAATATGGGATTTTTTTTTAGTATGCATATTTGATCTTCTGCATGTGTGTATATACACGAAGGGAATTAAGGCACTGGCAGGTCTGCAGCTGAAGTTGATCTGGGAGATCGTAAAAAGTTCCCACCCTTAATTCTCCAGTCCAGACACCACCAAGATTTGAACCTGTGACATCATGGATCCATGGGACTGATGTCAAACGGTCTTAACCATCCGGCTACAGCATCTGTCACATCAGTATCATAACAGTACACCTACACTACAAGGAGTCAACACAAGTCAAGTTTCAAACATACGTCTGGGAGGAAGGGAGGGGGGGAGGAGAAGAGCCTAGTGGTAGAGTGCTGCTCTCATGATCTGATGGCTCAGGATCAAACCAACATAGACGTGCCTGTTTTAGGGAATTTTACCCTGGAGTTAATAATATTAATACCGACTCAACTCCCCAGAAAGTCCTTTGGATGAGACTGTAAACTGAGGCCCTGTGTGCAAGCACACGCAGAAACATCTTGCGCGCATGTTGAAAACACATCCCGCCTTTCAGAATAGACCATGTTGTCATGGCAGGAACAGGCGACAAAAATGTGAAAACATGCACGCACGCAGCCTTCATGTTTAGACACCATCCCCAAAGTCAAAATGCGGCTACCTAAATTTGGGAAGAGGGGGAGGAAAGATTGTCACATCAGCAAAAATCTCACAATCAGTAAACATCAGAACTTTAGCTGAGGACTGATGATAAAAAAACCAACAACAAACCAACAAACCAACCCTCAAAACGGCTGCAAATGCAAAAATTGACTCGATGCATGACTGTGTAAGAATGAGTTGAGTGCAAGCGCTTCGATTCGTCTTTGCAAGATACAGCGCTATATAAATTCTATTTACTATTATTAAAATCTGACTATCAGTGAACCTGATAGCTCTAGTAGCCAAGGAACGGAAACAACAACACCCCCCCCCCCCAAAAAAAAAAACCCCCGATAAAGCAGCCCCTGTGTGGCCGCCCCCTGAAGAGGACTCACCCATACATGAGGAAGAGAGCCACCACTGCGGGAAGGTTGTCAGTGGACACGTAGGCGGGGATTTGGAAGATGAGCAGGATCATCACGCACATGAAGGCTGGGATCACGTAGTTGGCCTGACAAAACAACACCACAACACATGGCGTGAAACCAATATCGTATCGACATAACAGCTTTCAATGTTAGGATCACATAGGCTGGGATCACGTAGTTGGCCTGACAAAAACAACACCACCACAAGACATGGGATGAAGCCAATATTGTATCCAAAAACCAGCTTTCAATGTTAGGATCACATAGGTTGGGATCACGTAGTTGGCCTGACAAAACAACAACACCACCACCACAACACATGGGGTGAAGCCAATATCGTATCGTCATAGCAGCTTTCAATGTTAGGATCACATAGGTTGGGATCACGTAGTTGGCCTGACAAAACAACAACACCACCACCACAACACATGGCATGAAGCCAATATCGTATCGACATAACAGCTTTCAATGTTAGGATCACATAGGTTGGGATCACGAAAATGGCCTGGTAACACCCCCACCCCCATGGTATGCCGGGGGACCTGTCAGTATGAACAGCCCACCTTCTGGAAATTCTGTGCTAGGATTTTCCTCTTGTCTATCCCTCTCTTTAAACCTGCCTTGCTCCTTTTCTTCCTGTCACCCCCTTCTTGACTATTTTCTGCCTTCATGGTTATTATAAAAAGACTTAAAAGGATAACAATAGCCTTTCGGATGAGACGATAAACAGAGGTCCCGTGTGTTACACATAATTATTCAGCGCACGTTAAAGAACCCACGGCAACTAGACAGTTTTCCCTGGCAAAATTCTTAGAAAAAAGCCACTCTGATAGGGAAACAAATACAGTTGCAGACAGGAAAAAGAAAAAAAGGGTGGCGCTGCTCTTGTGGCGACGCGCTCTCCCCAGGGAGAGCAGCCCGAATTTCACGCAGAGAAATCTCGTGACTTAAATTGGTATAAATAAATAAATAAAATAAAATAAACAATTCTCTCCCATGCCAGAGTTGGACGCGCTGGGCCTGACTTGTCAGGCGCTTAAAAGCAGCGCTATGCATTTTCACTCAAACGACAGGCAACAATACCTGCTCTTTGAGCATTCGATAAAGAAGAAGATGGATTTAACAGACCAACAATGCTGCACCGCAAACAGAATTCCCTCGTCACACAGACCCACCACTCCACCCACCACAAGTTCTGCAGGTGACTCACCATGTCCCAGACGTAGTTTCCGATCCAGTACATGACGGGGTTGATGCCGGTGACGAACTGCAGATGCTTGGCTTTGGTGCAGCGCTCGTACACCAGGAAGACCACAAAGCTGGCCGGCACGAAGGACATGGCCACGATGATGAAGATGGAGATCAGCACGTCTGACCCTTCCAGCCTGCAAAAGAAGAGGAGAGCCCTTAGAGTTACAGCAAAAAAAAACCTAAACACTCCACACCCCCAAAAAAACCCAACCCCAAAACCACAGCTTGAATGACAGTTTTGAAGAACGTCCATATACTGGCAGAATGACTTATGTACGCCTGGCAAAGAAGAGAGCTTGTGACATTTTATTTGAAGTCATTTTGGAATGTTTTAACCAATATGAAATATAGCTTTTTGTGTCTTTGAGGTTTTTGATGTGTGTCGATCTGCCTGTCAGTATTGTAATTGCCCTTCATGGGATGATTAAAGTGTTTTTGACTTGACTTGACTTGACTTGACTTACAACCCTTCCAAAAAAAACCAACCAAAACTACAGCTTGAATGACAGCGTTCAGCACTTCACTATCCTGGCAGAATGATTTTGATGTGACATACTTGACGGACGCTATAAAGGAGAAAGCCTTTCCGAGTTATAACCCAACAACAAACAACAGCATGAATGAGTTTTCCAGTACCTCACTATACTGGCAGAATGACTTTTATATGATGAATTTGACATATGCTATAAAAAGAAAGCCTCTGAGCTAACCCCCAGCCCCCCAAAAAACAAAAACAAAAATCCCAAAGCAAACTACAGCATGGATGACAGTTATTAAATACTTCACTGTACTGACAGAATGACTTTTATATCAAATCAATATTTAAGGAAGAAGGTGGCAGGATGGTTAAGACATTCACCTGCCTAACAAGTAAACCCCGAGGTTCTGGGTTCGATTCCCAGCCTCGCCCTTTCTTCCCCGTTTGATGAGAAAATAAAACTGAATGTCAAAGTCCTTCAGAGGAGACTATAAACCAAGACCCGGTGTGTGAATGCACACAGAACATCTTGCACACATGTTAAAAAACCTGGTCCGCCTTCTGGAAGAGTACACCATTTTGTGCTGGTAGGAACGAATGACAAAGTTTCAGAAGTGCATGCACACAGGTGTCATGGTTAGACACCATCCCTGAAGTCAGAATGCGGCTACATACAGGTTAAAAAAAAAAGTACAAAGTGCTCCCCAAAACATATGCTGTCGTTGGGGAGGGAGGCGTCAGAGACCTCAGCTTCTCTAGGGCCAGCATATTGAGGGTAGCACCCATCTCCTCTCCCTTGCTGCTTTACCTTCCCTGACCCTAAAGAAGGCAGGGAGGTACCCACTTACAGCTGGGTGAACTGGGAGACTGTACTCAAGCCAAGGTACGCAAACGGTCACCCATCCACTTGGCTACCGAAATGATGGGGAAGAAATGGTGACATGGGGAAAAATCCTACCATTAGTAAACTTCAGAGCTACAGAAGAACAACAACAAAACCGATGACACCAAGACATTCACATAAAAACAGACAGGACACAGCACTCACACAAAGTCCATGGTGTTCAAGACATTGTTGGTGTCGTTCCATGGGTGGTTGATCACGGTGATTCCTGTGTGTGACACACAATTCCAATTTCAGACAGACCCAAACTACTGAGATATGTCAAAGCCCATACACACAGATCAGAGCTGAACAAAATTCATCCGAAATATCTGTGTGAAAATTGTCTGTATGTCATTTGATAAGCACAAGCAGCAGGGCTGAGCTTCCATAAAGATTCAGTTAAAATACTGTAATGAGAAAAACAGTCAAAATATCATAATGAGTATAACAGCAATTGGAATATATTTATATTTTTCATATAATCAATGACAGCAAATTCCTATCAGGTGGTATAATTTGGTTGGCAAGGATTCTACTGGATTCCACTTGCAACCTATACAAAAGAACATGTACAAATCCATGTACACTCTATATACTCTGCTTTCTAGTACATGTGAGTTTGCCTCACACAAGCTTGCATGCACATACACACACACATTTACACAACCTCATGCACCAGGGATTGGATTTTAAAAAGCACATGAGTGCTTATTCCATTATTCTCAAAATAAAAGATTAAAGACCCACAAATTTTTAAAAGAGACTCACAGACCCCCCCCCCCCCCCAACACATACACACACCATACAACACCCACACTAAACACACACCCACACTACACAAACACCACACACACACACCACACACACACACCTACACACACCCACTACACACTACATACACACACATACAACACACACTCCACACACACTACACGCACACAACCACACTACACAAACACACCACACTACACCCACTACACAAACTACACTACACACACACACAACTACACACACCCATACTACACTACACAAACACAACACTACCAGACACACTACACCCACACTACACACACACACACACACACAACACACTACCACTACAAACACACCCACACTACACAAACACACCCACACTACACAAACACTACACAACACCCCCACCCCCCCCCAACACACACACAAACCCCCCACCCCAACTACACCCATACACTACACAAACACCCCCCCACACACACACACTACACACTTTCCCCAACTTCCCCAGAACAGCGCTGACCACTGACCGTAAGTGGCCGGATCGACCGGCTGTCCGTTCTTGAAGTCCGGCAGGTTGGCCCGCAGGATGGCGTTGTTGATGGCATTGAGAAACGTGGGCAGGGCGTGGTAGCCCTTGTGGTTGAACCACAGCTGGTGACAGAGGCAGGAAAATAATAATAATAATAATAAATGGAACTTACATAGCGCTATATCTTGCAAAGACAAATCAAAGCGCATGCATTCAACCTAATCTTGATGCAATCGATGATAAATAATCAATAGTTTAAACAAATAGATGGTGCGCTGCAGACAAAATCTATGAAATAAAATTCCAATAGTAAAATGTTTTTCAAAAGCACACATACACACACTCACACAGGTCATATACTTTAGCAGGGTGATAGGACATGGGTTAGTGAAGGTGGGATAGTTCTGATATGAAACAGGAGGGGGAAAATCTTAGGTTTGAAATAAATATGTCTTGAGGCTGGATTTAAAAGTGTCATGACTAAGTTTCTGGCGAACAATTGCCCATTTGTTCATATAGATAAGCATTTGCTTGTTGTTCTCATTTCACGTATTGGTGCTACGTTGTTGTTAACTCGTGAAACTTTGTTTAAATCAAACAGTTGATTTTAGATTTTTTTTTTTTTAATAGTAAGGATGACTACTTTTCTTCTTGCCCAGAAAAGACCAAGCGACCATGGTGAGGCTGAGGACTGCACACGCACACGCACAACACACAAACGCATGCACACACACACACACACTCATATGCACGATGAATGGCTTGATGAAAAAATATGATTGCATGGCTTATATAATGTACCATCTCGAAATAAAAGTTTGACTTGACTTCACACCCACACCCACACACAACACACACACACCCACACTCAACACACCACACACACATACCCAACCCACACATCCCCACACATGCATGATGGATGGCTTGTTGAAAAAAACAAATGGACTGCTTACATAATGTAGCATCTGGAAATAAAAGTTCGACTTGACTCCACACACACAACACACACAAATAACTACAAAAATAGCACCCATGCTATGTACCATCTGGAAATAAAAGTTTGACTTGACTTCACACACACACACAGACATACAGACACACACAAACACACAGACACACACGCACAAGTAACTACACAAACAACACACACAGACACACACACATGCACAAGTAACTACACAAACAGCACACAACACACACACACACACACACACACCACACAAAATATGCCAATGTTCAAGAAGTTTTATATGACTCTCAGCAGTTCATAACATCAGTTGCTGAGATTATATATTCTTCCCCAGTAAGACCTCTACTGTAGACAGTTGTGAGAATATAAATATACATACATGAGAGAGAGAGAGAGAGAGAGAGAGAGAGAGAGAGAGAGAGAGAGAGAAGAGAGAGAGAGAGAGAGAGAGAAGAGAGAGAGAAGTTTGTTTGAATGCGGGTGTGTCCTTATCACCAAGTAGTGAATGGACATTAAACAAACAAAACAAAACACACAAGTAACTACACAAACAGCACACACACACACACAAAGTAACTACACACACACACACACACATACACACACACACAACACACAAGTAACCACACACAAACAGCACGTACACACAGGCTAGGCTAGCCAGGCCGGGCTCTCCCCGTCTTACTCACCTTGGCGACATTTCTGACGGCCAGTCCTTTGAACAAGGGGGGAGCATTCAGGCCAAACTTCTCAGGGATGTCCTTCTGAACCAGCCCAAAGGACAGCGCTCCATACCTGCCCACACAACGCTCACAGTCATCTCCAAAACAACAACAACAACAACAACCAGACAGAACGTAATGAATCAGCTTTCAGTGCTGCTTTTATGGCGCCGTGCCACATACAACATTTGAATCATGTTGGAGGTCATCATCGAATAAGATGGAAAAAAGTGTGTGTGTGTGTGTGTGTTTAAGTGTGTGTGTGTGTATGTGTGTGTGTGTATAAATATATATTGCATCGCTGATGGACACTAGAGCTGTTCAACTGCAATCCCATGGGTCCATGAAGTTGGGGGTTCGAATCTCAGTGGTATATGCACATATATATATGTAATTATGCATGCATGCATGCATATATGTCAACTTTTTCTTAGTTAATCATATGCAAGTAACCCATGTGTCATGTGTCAAAGACTAGCAAAATATGGTAGTTTTGGTGTGATGTAATGAAATATGAACTGTAATGTCATCAAAACACAGAATAAAAATGTTTGAAAAAATATTTATTTTTGAAAAAGTTCAGTTCTTAAATTTTTCAAACCACACAATATACGACACACTATTCCTTTTCATATCTTTCTGTCTAATTTGTCCTTTCCTATCTGAGATTGAAAAAAAAATCTTATAAAGAAAGAATCCATAAAAACTGCTTTATTTTTTTAATTAAAAAAAATTCATATGTCTTACCCCACAGCCATACAAAGACTGTCACCGAGATGAATATAAAAACGGTACGCTCAAAGTAACTTTGCTGTTTGGATCTGTATGTGATTAATCCTATTTTTCTCTTCTTCCTTTCTTTCCTTATCTTTAGTATAAGTATAAAGTATGTTCTTCCGAGCCAGAAGGCCCATAGAGCCGGAGCTTATCCCGGTTTCTGTAGCATTAAGCGAACTGATGGTTTTTCACCACCCCTGTGACAGGACGCTAGTCTGTCGCCAGATACTTCCCCAGCAGAGCTGGTACCCACTTGTACACCTGGGTGGAGTGAGGAAAATAGGAGTAAAGTGTCTTTCCCAAGGACACAACACCGAGCCGAGCGGGGATCGAACCCGCGACCTCTGATCACGAGCTGACCGCCTAAACTACTCGACCACGGTGCCTCCCTATCTTTAGTATAAAGCGTCTGTGAACTTTCTGAGGTGACAGATAGATACCCCACCCCCCCCCATCCCCGACCAACACCCCCACTCCACCAAAAAAGGAAAAAAAACCATACTGCATATAGTCTCCAAACAACAATACTCGCTGTCTGAGCCTTCAAAACAAAAGAAGGAGAAATCCCCAACCATCAAGTGTTTGTGAACTTATCAAAGTTACAGGTAACGACCCCCTCCCCCCCTGAAAATCCCTCCCTGGCATACCTGTGCAGACGATAGTCGTAGGTGGTGTAGAGCAGGTAGTCCTCTGTGTGCTGGCCCGTGATGTTGACCAGCCAGTCCTGGGTGATCACTCGCCAGCAGGGTGCACTCTCGTACTTGTCCGGGTGGCACTGGTACCCCGATTTGTCCTGGGCGCAGGTGCAGGACGGGTAGTAATGCATCGGAGAGTATCCGGGGTCTGCACCAGAAACAGCAACGTGTTGTGTCAAGAATGTGTGTTAGCAGGGTATTTGTGCATGTGTGTGTGTATTGTGTTGTGTGTGTATTATGGTGTGTGTGTATTAGTGTGTATGTAAGGGGGCGCATGAGTGCTTGTTCCATTGTCCTCGATAAAAATATAAAAAAATTAAAGAAAATGTCATCTGAGCGCTTTGATTTGTTGCTTTACAAGATTCAGCGCTATATAAATTCCATACATTATTATTATTATTACTTAGGGAGGTTCCCCCCCCCCCCCCCCCCACCAAATTTTCTTTGGTTGAAATAGTTAGAAATCGTTTATTTGATTTTGAAATTGTTAGAGATTGTTTATCTGATTTTGAAATAGTTAGAGATTGTTTATCTGATTTTGAAATTGTTAGGGAATTGTTTATCTGATTTTGAAATTGTTAGAAATTGTTTATCTGATTTTGAAATTGTTAGAGATTGTTTATCGGGTTTCATTTTGTGCAGAAAATCTTCATTGGTGCTTCAATGGTGTACCAGACTACAGGAAAGGTGAAGGTGTTGAGAAAAAAGAAAAGAATAGAGAGGACAGACAAGAATAGTTGCTGTCTGAGCATTCGACAAGAAGAACAAGAAGAAACTACTTAACTTAGCAATCTTTGCAGCTTTCCTGTCTGCGTATTTGTTTTTTCTCTTTCTTTCCCCCTTCTTCTTATGTATGTTTTTCATGGGAAATAGACTAAGAATGATAACAGCAATGAGCATCATTATCATGAAGATGACATGCATTCTGTCCAACAGTCGTCATACTAATGATGCTCCTAGATAAATGGCTTGATGAAAAAAAGCAAAAGCATTGCTTACTCAATGTACCATTTGGAAAAAAAAATCTGACTTGACTTGACTTTTGAACACAATAATATAAGCTTTAATTAAGCTTGTTACTGCAACACTGTTGATGACTGTTGTTCATATAACACAATATGCTCCATTCAATAAAACCTGTTGAAACCAAGAAGAAGAAACAGAGACAGACGGAAAACCCTGGTGGGCATTACATGGAGCTCCTACCAACGACAGCAGTGATGGGTACAAAATAACTTCAGCATCGATTTCATTTTATCTTTGTTTTGGCTTATTTTCCTTCTCGTTTTTGCCAATTTTGGGGGGGAAGGGTTTTTCCCCTCCTCTCCAAATCCCACCATTGCTCCGTCTTTTTAAAAAATCCGCAAGTTGAAAAACCCAGGAAAGGGCGGTGACTCACTGACAACGGCGTCATCGTCAGAGGCGTTGCGGTAAGGGAGGTGAGGGAGGATGTGCGAGGTGTCCAGCCTGTCCCTCAGCCACAGACAGGTGGGGTTGTAGTTCAGGCCGTGTTTGGCGAGCCGCCTTTCTTCTCTGGCGGCGGCAGCAGCACGCAGCTCGACCCGATACCTGACGCCAGTTCCAACGTCTCGATCAGCCTGGAAGGTGCCGCATCCTTGGGGTTTACCTGGTGGGAAAAAAGGTACAGGTATCTTGTTACCTGGCTGGGATGAATTTTTTTTTTTTTCAGGCAGTGTCTGGTGAAATTTAGGTTGGGGATTTTTTAGAATCTCTTTGGTCAACTTCAAGTGCAGACCTGGCAGTGCTTTGATTCCCTTCGTGTATAGACACATGCAGGAGATTAGATATGCACGTTAAAGATCCTGTAATTCATGTCAGCATTCAGTGGGTCACGGAAACATGAACATACCCAGCATACAGCCCTGAAGTCGCAATGCAACTACCTTTATGGTGAGGCAAAAACAGTCGCATACGCAGAATCTCACCATTGGTGAATCTCAGAGCTCTAGCCAAGGAACAAAAAAAGAAAAGAAAAAGAAAATTATCAACTCAGAACCATCCACAGAGGTGAATGCATTGGTACACACCAGACATAATGGACAAACTTGGTGAAGGACTCTTCAGCATGACGCCCCAACAAAACATACGGGAAAAGATGAAGAAAAACAATACGGAGGGTGGCAGGATGGCTAAGACGTTTTCCTGCCTAACATGTCAATCGTAAGGTTCTGGGTTCGATTCCAAACCTCATGTTTTCTTCCCAGTTTGACCAAAAACAACAAAAAAACTGAATTGAATATCAAAGTTCTTTGGACGAGACTATAAACCAAGGCTCTGTGTGTGTGAACGCACTGCAGAACATCTTGTGTACATGTTAAAAACCCATTCCGCCTTTCAGAATTAGTAGGCCATTGTGTGCTGGTAGGAATGGATGACAACTCCCACCCCCCCCCCCCCCCAAAAAAAAAACAAAACCCCAACCCCACAATGCATGCACACAGGTGTCGTGTTTAGATACCAACCCTGAAGTCAGAATGCAGCTACCTAAATGGTGGTGGGGAAAAAAACCCCTGTTGCATAATTATAGCTCAGTGGTCGGAGCACTCGCTTTCCCCCAGCCAAGTTAAGCAGCGTCGAGCGTGGTTACCAGTTGGATGGGTGACCTTTTGCGCCGCGCCTTGGCTTCAGTACAGTTCCCCCAGTTCACCCAGCTGTAAATAGGTACTTGCCCTCTTTAGGGTCAGGGAAGGTAAAGCAGCGAGGGAGAGAGAGGAGATGGGCGCCACCGCCCTCAATATGCTGGCCCCTAGAGAAGTGAGGTTTCTGACGCCTCGCTCCCCCTACAACCTTATAGGTTATGGGACTCCTTTACCTATAACTACTGGTGAACCTCAAACTTCTAGCCAAGGCATGAACACCCCCCCCCGCCCACCCTCAAAACAAAAACCCAACCCCAACAACCAACAACCCAGCCCCGTCAACTGACTGACCTTGGACCCTGAACTCATGAGTTCGCTGGTGAAGGGCACGAAGTGACCTCGGGGCTGGGTCACGTTGTAGTACTGGAGCGTGCTCAGCTCCAGGGGCGGGAGGTCGTCCACAGAGGGCGCTGCCAAGGCCACGGTCATGGCGATGGCCACGAAGATGGCCGGCAGGATGATCTGGGAGAAGAGGGAGCGCCAGTTGCGGGTGATGTAGTGGAAGCGCTTGATGATGACGGCCTTGAAGTGGTTCAGCAGCAGCAGGTGGGGCTTCAGCACGTGGCTGCCTCGACCTTCCAGCAGGATGCGGGGACTCGAGGAAGCATCTGAGATGGTCGCCAAAACTTGTTTGTTTGTTTTGTTTGTTGCGGTTAATCTTTCACGATTTAAAAAAAAAAAAATCGTGATTTTTTTATTTTGTTAAAATTTATTTACAAAATTTTTTTTTCCGCAAGAATATAAAAGAAATAACAAGAACTCACGACGCAGGAATGGATTCAAAAGCAAGTATCAACTCCGCAGGAATAATAATTACGTTGCCCGCAAAGGGACGCCACTGTGTAGGCTTGAACCCCCAAGTCCTCATTTCAGGTCACAAGAAGGAAGGTTGGGGCAGAGCGGTTAAGATGCTCACCTGCCTAATATGTAAACTGTGAGGTTGTAGGTTCGATTCCCAGCCTTGTCCTTTCTTTCCAGTTTGATGATATAAATCGACCCGAATGTCAAAGTCCTGTGGAGGAGACTATAAATCGAGGCCCTGTGTGCGAATGCAAGCATAACATCTCATGCACAGGTTAAAACCAGTTCTGCCTTTCAGAAGAGTAGGCCATTCATGCTGGTAAGAAGCAGATGACAGAGTAGTTTTGAAACACATACACACTGGTGTCATGTTCAGTCTGAAAGTGGCTACCTTAATGGCGGGCAAAGACAGTTGCATTCGCAAAGTGCTCACCACTACCAAACCTCACAGCTTTAATCAAGGAACAAAAGTCCCCCCCCCCCCCCCACCCCCCTGAAATCAACCATACATCAAAACCTCACCAAACCCTGCAAGAAAATTCGCTCCAAATGCAAAAAAAAAAGTACTCCTATAAACCACTGCTTCATGTACATACTCATTTCACATATTATGTCAGTGCTACGTTGTTCTGAACGAATAACAACATGTTGTTTAAACCCAAACTCACCAACCAGGCATCCCAAAACCAAACCATACCCCCCCATCCTCCTCACCATGGGTAAAGTTGAGAGAGGACATGGGCGGAGGTCTTCGCTGAGGACTCTTCAGCCCCTTCCCTTCCGACCGCCCAAGGTTCCTCCCGTTGCCCTCCGTAAAGTCCTCCAGCAACAGCACGTTGGACTCTGCCCCAGATCCCCCCGTGGCTCCCCCCTCCGAGGGGGGGGTCCAGCAGGGTGGAGAGGGAGGTGGTTCCCTCTGAAGCGGGGGGGAAGGCGGAGCTAGCAGGGGGCGGGGCCTGAAGATTGACGCCTGGGATGGAGTCGAGTGACAGGGCGTCGGCAGGCTTGGCAGCGTCGTCTGCGCCTGAGGGGTGTGTACAGAACACGTGATGGGTCAAGACTTTTTTTTGGGTCATGCTGGTGTGTTGTTTTTTTTTTTTTAGCTTGAATGTCTGCTCTTTTCGTAGAACATTTAGCTGTGTGCAAAGAGTGTTCTTTCCACACACATAATATACAAACACACAGTCTATTACATGATGGCTCTGGCAGGTATGCACTTAAAGTTGATCTGGGAGATTGTTAAAATCTTCACTCTTGTTAAAATCTTCACTCTTGTTAAAATCTTCACTCTTGTTAAAATCTTCACTCTTGTTAAAATCCCCACTCTTTGTTAAAATCCCCACTACTTGTTAAAATCCCCACTCTTGTTAAAATCCCCACTCTTGTTAAAATCCCCACTCTTGTTAAAATCCCCACTACTTGTTAAAATCCCCACTCTTGTTAAAATCCCCACTCTTTCTTCCCCCCAACTGCCACTGAGATTCGAACCCATGACTGCATGGACCAGCCCATGGGACTGAAGTTAAATGGTGTGGAGGGCTTGGCTATAGCGTCTGTCAGTGATATGTTTGTCTTCTTTTCTCCTACCACATCTACAGTCAGCTTTAACAGAAAATAAGTCTGTGAAAGAGGAGATAAAGCAAGTCTAAATGCATCCATGCATGCACACCGCACATATACAGACACACGCATATGTCATAGCTTTTAAAAGATATGAGATGAAACTATGACTACTTCTACTGCCACTGTTATTACTACTATTCTACACACACACACACACACACACACACGCACACACACACACTGATAATTCAGTACTTAAAATATATTATAGTTGTTTTTATTCAACAATGTTTTTTGGCATTGTTACCTGTCACTGTTTTATTTCTCTGGTTACTTTGGAATTTCAAGCACATTTGATAGGTCCTCATTTGTCTCTCTAAATCATTTTTGTTGTTGTTTGTTATCATAAAATCACTAGATGTGATAAAAGGTAAAAGATAAAGGTTTCCCATAACTTATCAGGTTGTTGGTCAGAAACCTCAACTTCTCTAGGGCCAGCAAATTGAGGGCGGTAGCGCCCATCTCCTCTCCCTCGCTGCTTTACCTTCCCTGACCCTAAAGAGGGCAGGTACCCATTTACAGCTGTGTGAACTGGGGGAACTGTACAGAAACCAAGGCGGGCAAACAGTCACCCATCCAAGTGGTAACCACACTCAGTGCTACTAAACCTTAGCTGGGGGAAAAGTGAGTGCTCTGACCACTGAGCTATCCCATCCCCAACTAGATGTGAACAAATATTAAACTGAAGATATCACACATACACACAAGAGTCACCCCCCCCCCCCCCCCCTCCGACCTCAACCGCCACTCACTCTCCTCCTCCTGACAGGCGGCTTCGGTGATCTTGAGGAAGATCTCCTCCAGGTTGGTGTCCATGACGCCGTAACTGTTGATGTGCAAGTCGCGGAGGGAGGAGTCCAACCCCTGGAACAGCTTGCGAAAGTTGCCCTTCTTGGCCTCCTGGAAGGGCAGGATGTACTGGAGCTCCCGGGGATTGTCGGCCACCAGGTAGGCCGAGGGAACGTGCTTCTGGATGAAGGAACCTACTTCCTCCGCATTGCACGGGGAGACCGGCTGTTTGGGCAAGGAGGGGTCTCCGCTCAGGATGGACACGTCTGGAACACATTCCAACTTGTGGGGTTAGGGTTCATCTAAAACTGACGTAGAGAAGGCGTAACATACAAATCCAGCGCAATACAGTCAAGGGGTTCAGCGGTATAACTAGCGCTTCCCTTCCTTTTACCAAAAGTCAAAGTGTGGTCAGTTCCTGCTATATATAATTAGCTAGCACCAGCTGGGATGGGATGGAATGGAATAATGGTTATTTTATCCATTTTATTCTTTTATATCGAGGTTAATGGAATAATGGTTATTTTATCTATTTTATTCTTTTATATCGACGATAATGGAATAAGCACTTATGTGCTTTTTTTCCCATCCAGTCCCTGTGTGTAAGCAGTTTTATAAATTATCTGTTCCCACCGGCACACAATGGCCTACTCTCATGAAAAGTGGAACAGGATTTTAACATGTGCGCAAGATGTTTTGCGTGCGTTCGCACACGGGGGCCTCGGTTTATAGTCTCATCCAAAGGACTTTTGGGGAGAGCGGAGTCTGCACTGATGTTAGCTCCAGGGGGAAAAAATCCCAGTTAGCAGCTGATAGCAGCCGAAAGTGAAGGGAAAGAAAATGACAGCTGCGAGGTAGATTATTTTCACACACACACAAAAAAAACTTATGGACAAAACGTTCTTCTACACCAGTTGTCCTACAACAACAAAAGCAACTCACCGTCGTCGTCGTCGTTGTTGTCGCGGCGGTTGTTGTCCTCGTCTTGGGCGGGGTCCTCGGGCTCTGCCTTGACGAGGGCGAGGTGGTAGCCGTCCCCGATGTTGTTCTTCAGGAACATGGAGGACCCGCAGCACTTGAGCTGGCCGTTGGAGATGATGGCGATGCGATCTCCCAAGATGTCCGCCTCGTCCATGTGGTGTGTGGAGAGCAGAATGGTGCGGCCTGAGGACGATCACGTGGGGAAGGATTAACTCACTGCTTACCGGCCCCGTCTTTACTATGATTAACTCACTGCCTACCAGCCCATTTTTGCTATTATTAACTCACTTTCTATGTTTAACTCACTGCCTACTGGCCCATTTTTGCTATGATTAACTCACTTTCTATGTTTAACTCACTTTCTATGTTTAACTGACTGCCTACTGGCCCTTTTTTACTATGATTAACTCACTTTCTATGATTAACTGACTGCCTACTGGCCCATTTTTACTATGATTAACTCACTTTCTATGTTTAACTCACTGCCTACTGGCCCATTTTTACCATGATTAACTCACTGCCTACTGGCCCATTTTTACTATGATTAACTCATTCCCTACCAGCCCATTTTTACTCTGATTAACTCACTGCCTACCGGCCCATTTTTACTCTGAATAACTCACTGCCTACCAGCCCAGTTGAGGTTTGGAGGAAAAAGCAAATATCTGACTTAAAAAACAAAAACTTGGTGAAAAAGACATTAAACAAAAAAGGCTTTAAAGAACATGTGCTGATTCAGTAAAGAAAAAGAACAAAGGATTGGCAATGAGAACAAATGTTCGAGGAAAATAATGAATTTCTAAAGATAAATGATGAAAAGGACAAGATTTCCATTGATGATGCTATAATTTCAAATTGAATTGAATAAAGCACAAGGCTGACATGTTAAATATCAACATATTCTTATCTTATGTATATGAGACTGGTCAACTTTTTTTATGCCAGGGTCCTGTCAGTATAAATATTATCCATGCCTACCAGAAATTGTGTACTAGGAATTCCCTCTTTTCTATCCCTCTCTTTGTTTCTGCCTTGTTCCTTTTCTTTCTGTCACCCCCTTCTTGTCAATTTTCTGCCTTCTTGGTCCATTCTCCTGCCTTTTTTTCTAGACAAACTTGAAAGATAAAAATTCTTTCCCACACTGAAGTTGGATGTGCTGGGCCTGATTTGTCAGGCACTTACTGGCAGCGCAACACACTTTTTGCTCATATGGTAGCCAACAATAGCTGCTGTCTGAGTATTCGACAAAGAAGAATACAAAGACCATAAAACACCACCTACACTGTATTATCAAATATTATCAATAAATTCAGAATGCCGTTTCCTGAGTGTATAAAAGTAAAGGTGTCCCATAACCTATAAGATCAGCATCAGAAACCTCAAGTTCTCTAGGGGCCAGCATATTAAGGGCGGCGCCCATCTCCTCTCCCTCGCTGCTTTACCTTCCCTGACCCTAAAGAGGGCAGGTACCCATTTACAGCTGGGTGAACTGGGGAACTGTACTGAAGCCAAGGTGCACAGTCACCCATTCAAAAGGTAACCATGCTCGATTCTGCTTAACCTTGGCTAGGGGGAAAGCAAGCACTCTGACCACCGAGCTATCTTGTCCCCTGAGTAAATACAGGTCATCTTTTGGCAACAGCAACACACACAAAAAAAGGGCATCAAAATTCTGAAAATAAATAAACAGTTGAAACAAAATCCTTCTAGGTCACCTGGCTTAAACTTGACCAGCAGATCCCAGATGGCTCGCCTGGCGTAGGGGTCCACGCCCGCTGTGGGTTCGTCCAGAATGACCGTGCGGGACCCCCCCACGAAAGCAATGGCCACGGACAGTTTTCGCTGCATGCCACCCGACAGACAGTCCACCCGACAGTGCCGCTTGTCGGGTAGCCCGAGGTCCTCTATCATCCTGGAGGACACAGGAGACGGTTTGTGAGAATGACACTGGGGTGGGGTGGGGGGAGGGGGGGGGGAAGGATAGCTTAGTGGTTTA
This sequence comes from Rapana venosa, assembly GCA_028751875.1. Classification (NCBI taxonomy): domain Eukaryota; kingdom Metazoa; phylum Mollusca; class Gastropoda; order Neogastropoda; family Muricidae; genus Rapana; species Rapana venosa. Next base: position 23,047,590 of record CM054167.1, on the reverse strand, counting down.
GAGGTTTGAGCGCTTGTAGGGTGATGGTGCAGGATCAAGCCTCCACTGAAATGCTCAGTTGAGGAGATTTTTTTTCCCCCCCCCATGGAGATCTGCTGCATGGGTAACAGCTTGCCCTCCATACTTGACTTACCCAGGCTTTGTGCTCTGGAGTATACACACCTAGAGCGCAACTCCATAGTCTTACGAGAAACTGACGGATGCCTATTACTACTTTTTAAAAATGTGTTTTTTTCTTTGGAGTTAACACGTGCTTTGATTTGTTTTGTTTTTCCCTGTGGGGATGCTGGGGACCTGTCAGTATAAATAGCATCCCCACATTCTGGAAATTCTGTGCTAGGAATTCCCTCTTTTCTATCACTCTGTTCCTTTTCTCCCTGTCACCTCTTTCTTGTTTATTTTCTGCCTTCTTGGTCCATTCTCCTGCTTTTTTTTTCCAGAAAGACTTAAAAAAGATAACAATTCTCTCTTATGCCGAAGTTGGATGCGCTGGGCTTGACTTGTCAGGTGCTTAACGGCAGAGTGAAACATTTTTGCTTGTATAACAGACAATAGTCTGAGCATTTGACGACAACGAAGAAATTTTGTCTGTTTTACAAGATTCAGCGCTTATAAATTTCATACAATATTATAGTTATTATCACTAACATCAGTGCCAACTCCACCCCCCCCCCCCCCAAAAAAAAAAATTCCTTCAGGTGAGAGTATAAACCAAGGTTCCATGTACAAAAACATATGCAGAACATCTTGCACATATGGTAAAACCTGTTTTTTATTTCAGCAGAGTAGGCCATTGTGTGCTGGCAGGAATGGATGACAAAAAAAAGAAAAACCCCAACAACAAAAAACCCTGCATGCACACTGCTGTTGTGTTTAGACATTAACCCCGAAGTCGGAATGCGGCTACATTAACTGTGGGAAACCGGTCGCATATGCAAAAATCTCACCATTGGTCAATTTTACAGCTCTAACAAACATAAAAAATGTTCTTTACCAACAAAAAAAATTCAAGAATTACATATCCCAAGGTCTTCTGTCATCTTTGTTGATAAAGAAAATGATTTTTATTAAATAAATAATCCCATATGACTACAGAGTCCACAACACACAGTCAGAGTTTAGTACAGCTAGTTTATTTAAGAAAATCCACTGGGCTTATACCTGATGATTTCTGAGAACCATTACAAGATTTGAAAGAATACCCACACTGCATACTACAGAGATTAACTCTCATTAAGCAGACTTGCATGATTATGAGATGGTTTTTTTTCCTGTTTCTGTCTTTCTCAGTCCCTGTCTGTCTGTCTGTCTGTCTGTCTGTTTCTGTCTGTTTCCCTCTTTCTGTATATGTGCAATTCTCACACAATTCTTACCACAAAATGTTCTGTAAATTCTCTATCATGTCTTCATAAATAAAACGGAAGAACGAAAAAACAACACACACATAACACTACAGCACACACCACACACACATATGCACAAATGCATACATGTACGCATGCACACCCACACAAACATATGCACAAATGCATACATGTACGCATGCACACCCACACAAACACACACACGTATCCACAGACACACACACATACACACACACACTCCGTCTCTCTTTCACTCACACATACTTAGTGTAAAGTCACAATGTTACCTGTCTGTTTCAATCTGGATGTCTTTGTTTTTCATGCCTTTCAGCTGAGCGTAGAACCACAGGTGTTCCTCCACAGTGAACCTACACACACAAACACACACACACACACAAACAACACACACACACACACACACACACATCCACACACACACACACGCATGCACGCACACACACACACACACAAGCACACACACACACCACAGTAATGGTATGGTCACAAAGTAAAATATGCAAACCGTTCCTTATAACTTGTCTGAAAAAAAAGGATACATGAACAGCAAAATTATACTATATTATGGCAGCTGCGTTTCAAGTTAAAAGAAAGCCTCTTTATTCACAAATTATATCTGTGTACTCAGTGGTTACCAGTTGGATGGGTGACCGTTTGCGCGCCTTGGCTTCAGTACAGTTCCCCCAGTTCACCCAGCTGTAAATGGGTACCTGCCCTCTTTAGGGTCAGGGAAGGTAAAGCAGCGAGGGAGAGGAGATGGGCGCTGCCCTCAATATGCTGGCCCTAGAGAAGTGAGGTCTCTGACGCCTCGCTCCCCTACGACCTTATAGGTTATGGGACTCCTTTACCTTTACTCAGTGATGGCTCAGTGTTAACAAATCGGAACCCCATTATTAGTGTCCTTTCTCACAAAACATTTCCTTCTTTGTAGATGTTCAGTTTGGCTCTCCTGAAACACTGCACTCCCATTGCAAAACCCGACTATTCTTTGTTTTTCTGTCAGTGTGTGTATGCTTATTTATCAAAGATTTCTACCAGTTCACGGTAATTTTTAAAATATACAATCCCAGGCTCTTTTCACAAGACACTGAATAAAATTTTAAAGCTAGCACCTCTACAACCACTGAAAGCCTAGTATACTTTGATACACATTCTGAATGAATGTAAGTTTTTGTTGTTTTTGCTTTTTTAAACAGAACACTTGTCATGGCAATATCAAATGAAAACATTCAACAGTTACATCCTACTATACCCTATCAACTCTTATCATATGGCAGGAAAGATGAAAAACAAAATTAATGTAGCAACCCACATTTCAACACATACACATTATATATATATATATATATATAAAATATATATACACATATATATATATACACACACACACAATATATTACCCCCCTCCCCCCCCCCGCCCCCTCAAGTATAAGTTTATCAGTGCTGCAATTTTTCACCAGAACATCACTCAAAAACCTTTTTTGGAAAAAAAACAGGCAAAAAACCCTCCTACATTATAAAACACAAACAGCCCATTAACATTTCCTAAACATCACACAAAAACCTCCTAGTTACCAGATCAGTGCAGATAATGTTTACACAAAGAAAGAGAAAGAAAGAGGGAAAGAAAGAAAGAAAGGGAAAGAAAGAGAGGGAGAGAAAGAAAGGAAGGAAAAGAGATGACAAAACAGAAGCAAAAAGACAGAAACAAAGTGTTAAAAGAAGAATTTTCTAGCCCCAGAAAGTAGGAGCACTAGTTACACACCAAAAAGAGCCTCCAGCGTAGAGAACTCGAACTCGAATGATTTATTCACAAAAAGGCCATTGGCCCATACATGAAGAGGGTTGCTGAACTGCTTAGTATTTTGGTGGGGGAACATAGCAACAGCAACAACAAAATGTTATTGTATAACAAAAAACTCAGTTACAAAAATAAGACTTAAGATAACAATATATCTCTCATTCTGAAAGCTTTACACAAATAAAAAGTGAGGATGCGCACAACCTCAGGATGACTTGACGCCAGGAGTAAACAGAGTCTAAATAAATTAGGCTGTCTACTATATTTAACAGGGATGTAATCCTGCCCAGGGGAAAAGGAAGAGAGGGCGCCCCAAACAGACCTGGAGGAGAAGCCTGCATAGTGAGCTGAGAGACTCCAACCTGACATGGGAAGAGGCCAAGACCCTTGCCAGAGACAGGAGAAGGTGGAGGGACGCTGTTGAGGCCCTATGCTCCGCTAGGAGCTATAAGGACTAAGAAGAAGAATCCTGCCCAACATTCTCTAATACCGGACAGCACAACACAAAATTGTACTTCATCCTTTGGAGCTTGCTTAGACAACGAGCACAGCAACCTGAGGTCATCAACATCGATGTTCTCCAGCGTAAAGAAGAGGGGGGGACTAGTCAAGGGGCTGAACTCACTTGTCAAAGAGGACGTTATGCTGGGGGCACATGCCCAGACTCTGCCGGATGATGTCCATGTCCGTGCGGATGTCCATCCCGTACACTGTGGCGTACCCTCCACTAGGGGGGATCAGGCCCGACAGCATCGACCTGTCTCACACACACACACAGGCACATACAACACGCGCGCGCGTTAACATCAGTGCTGACTCCACTCTCACCAAAAGTCCTTTGGATGAGACTATAAACCGAGGCCCCATGTGCGAACGCATGCAGAACATCTTGTACACACGTTAAAACCCGTGCCGGTGGGAATGGATGACAACATTTACATAACTGCATACACCCGGGGAATGGATGAAAAAAAGCACACGAGTGCTTATTCCATTATCCTTGAAATGAAAGAATAAAATTAATAAAAATGAAATAAATAAAAAACACCATTATGACCACAGCTTGGCATGGGTTATCAGCTATGGTTTGATCTTTTCAAATTACAACCACCACTCTCTCTCTCTCTCTCTATCTCTCCCCTCCTCTGTGATCCTTTACTGGGTGGGGTGTGTAGTGCCAGGCCTTCTCCTGTGCTTGTAACTCTGCAGGAGGTCTGCCTGCTGGCCTCAGTCCACACATTCCAACTTCAGAGCAGCTTATTTTCTGATGTACCGGCTGCATGCTGGGTATGTCTGTGCTTCCATAACCCACCAAATATTGACATGAACTGCAGGAACTTTAATAATGTGCAAACCTCATCTTCTGCATGTGTATATTCATGAAGGCGATTAAGGCACTTGCAGGTCTGCACGTTTAAGTTGATTCGGAAGATCATAAAACCCCCCACCCTTAATTCACCAGGTGCTGTCGCTGAGATTCGAACCCATGACTTCATGAACCTGGGGGATGGAAGTTAAATGGTCCTAACCGCTTGGCTACAGAGTCCATCCAATTTTCAATATGAACATGGGTATTTATATTTCTTCTTCATACTGGCCTGTCATATACAGACAAATGTAGAAAGAAAATGAAATATCAAACATAGGCAGAGACAGCAGAATACATGTCAGATGCTTGCATGTCTCACACAAACATGTAAGCATTATGTGTACACACTACACACAAAGTGTATGGGCGTACGCATTTGTGTGCATGTGGAAGCACATTTACATGAGAATGCACACACACAATATATATAAATACACACAGACATCTCTCACACACACACACACACACACAACACACACTTTACACACGCTCCCCACAGTTCCCCCACTTTCAGACACTCTCAGCTGTTAACTTTTCTACACCACCCCATCCCAGCCGGTGCTAATCATAGCAGGAACTGACCACACTGGGATTAGGGACATAATAAATTTAGCAATGGGGCCTGGGCGCTTAACTGAGCTATCTTGGATTTGTGCACTGTGTTTCCCCTATAATAAAAACCCAAAACACAGCACACTAAAACAACCAACTTCTTCTTCTGTCATGTCTCTCCCAAGGGGGGTTTGACACTGATGAGCCTTCTCCATCTCTCTCTCCCCTCCCTCCCTCTCTCTCTATGTGTCTCTGTCTCTCTCTCTCCTCTGTGATCCTTTACTGGGTGGGGTGTATAGTGTCTGGTCTTCTCCTCCTGAGCTTGTGACTCTGCAGGAGGTCTGCCCGCTGGCCTCAGCCAATACATTCCAACTTTTGAGCTTCCTCCTTTCTTTCTTCTTTGGGTTGCCTGGGAAAGCTTCCTCCTTATTTATGCTGCCCCTTTCTAACACTAAAACCACCAACCAACCACAAAAACAAACACCCACAAAAACCACCCAGACCAACAAAACACAGTCTTTGCCCACTGACATGGTGGTGGTCTTGCCGGCGCCATTGTGGCCCAGGAAGGAGGTGATCTGGCCCTCGTACAGGTTCAAACTCAGGCGCTTGACGGCCACCTTGCGGCCCAGCTTGTACACCTTGCTCAGGTTGTCGATGCACACACCTAGCGGCAGGTGCATGGGCTCCGGCTCAAACTTTCGGGCGTGTTCTGGAAAGGTAAGGAGGTGAAGTTTACCTATAGGCGTGTTTTGAGTGAGGACTGGGTTTTGCACGTCGAGTGTATGGGTGTAAATATTTTATGCGTGTATGCACATGTCTGTATGATTATGAAAAAAAATCATCCGCAAAGTATCAAGCATGCAGGCATGCGCATATATGCAAGCACATGTGTGTGTGTGTGTGTGTATGCGCACATGCACATACACACACTCACACACATACATACATGTTTTTTTTCCAAGCAATACATTAAAGCAGTGCCTTTGACATTTTTCAGCGAAGTGTAATTCAGACTAACAAGTATTTCATCTGTTGTATCTCACTAAAAGTGTTCCTCACTTAATGTACAAAGCATTTTTTCCCCCATTTATCTTAAATATAAAACAAATTCCTGTTCCACAGCATGAGTTCAAAGGTTCACCAATGATGAGATTTTGCGTATGCGACCGTTTTTTCCTCCACCATGAAGGTATCTGCATTCCGACTTAGAGTATGTATGCTGGCCATGTTCATATCATGAATTACGAGATCTTTACCATGAATATTTATTCTTCTGCATGTGTATATACACAAAAGGAATAAAGGCACTGGTAGGTCTGCACATGATGAACTTGATCTGAGAGATGGTAAAAATCCCCATCCTTAATTCATCAGATGCCACCAAGACTCTTAATTTTTATTTTATTTATTTTTTAATTTCTTTATTCTTTTATATCGAGGATGGGACGGGATAGCTCAGTGGTCAGAGCACTCGCTTTCCCCCAGCCAAGTTAAGCAGCGTCGAGAGTGGTTACCAGTTGGATGGGTGACCGTTTGCGCGCCTTGGCTTCAGTACAGTTCCCCCAGTTCACCCAGCTGTAAATGGGTACCTGCCCTCTTTAGGGTCAGGGAAGGTAAAGCAGTGAGGGAGAGGAGATGGGCGCCGCTGCCCTCAATATGCTGGCCCTAGAGAAGTGAGGTCTTTGACGCCTCACTCCCCTACGACCTTATAGGTTATGGACTCCTTTACCTCCTTTTATAATGGAATAAGCACTTAAGTGCTTTTTTACATCCAGTCCCCGTGTGTATGCGGTTTTGTAAATTTTGTCATCCGTTCCCACCGGCACACACAATGGCCTGCTCTTACGAAAAGCGGAACAGGATTTAACGTGTGCGCAAGATGTTCTGCGTGCGTTCGCACACGGGGCCTCGGTTTATAGTCTCATCCGAAAGACTTGGGGAGAATGGAGTCTGCACTGATGTTAACTCCAGGGGAAAATATCCCCCTTGAACGGGAATCGAACCCGGGTCATCAGATTGCGAGCACAATGTTCTAATCACTAGGCTATCCCGTCCCCACTTGAAACCATGACTGAATAGACCATGTAATTTAAAAAAAAACCAAACCAAACCCACCAAAACAACAAGCATCAAATCAACAACAACAACAACAACGACAAAGACGACGACGACGACACTCACCTGGATCGTGACCAGCCATGGCGCAGGCCTGATCCTCCTCGATGAGGGACAGGTAACCGCTGTAACCGCGGCGACAGAGGTTGAGAGGGTTGGGGCACTCCTCCACAGACTTCATGCTGCCTCCGAACCAGTAGCTCTTGGTGAAGGGGAAGTACCAGGGCTTGGGCAGTCCGTACATGCCTGCCGTCAACACAACGTTATGTCGTTATGTCCGTTTATTTTATTCATTTATTCTTTTATATCGAGGATAATGAAATAAGCACTCGTGTGCTTTTTTTTTTTTTACATCCAGTCCCCCCGTGCGTATGCAGTTTTGTCAATTTCGTCATCCGTTTCCACCGGCACACAATGGCCTACTCTTCCGAAAAGCGGAACAGGATTTAAAGTGTGCGCAAGATGTTCTGCATGCGTTCGAACACGGGGCCTCGGTTTATAGTCTCATCCGAAGGACTTTGACACTCAGTTCGATTTTTTTTGTCAAACTGGGAAGAAAGGGCGAGGCTGGGAATCGAACCCAGAACCTCTGTCTGTCTGTCTATCTGTCAATTCAACGTCATGATAATCTGACAAGGAATCTGTAATAATGATCACAGCGCGCAAAAATCCAACATCGCTCAGTTAAAGAGTGCTAAAATTAGCGTGCCCCTTCCTTTTACCAAGTCCAAGTGTGGTCAGTTCCTGCTATAAATTAGCACCAGCTGGGCTGGGATGGATAGCAGATGAGAGTAGCTGAAAGTGGAGGAAAACTGACAGCTATGATGATGATGATGATGATATGATAATGATGATTATGTCACTCTCCCCGCATGGCTACCACAACAGTAATAGGAAAGCAAAGATTCCCACTTCAGTATTCCTTGGCCTAAGGATGTGGTTCTGTCAATGTGTAGTTGCGCGATGGAAAAACTGAAAATCTCATCTTTAAAAAAACCCCAAATAAACAAAAAACCACAACAACAAAAACACCACAACTCTCCACGTATGGCATATTTTAACGGTGGAGTACACTTTTTTTCCCCCTTGTCATTCTTTGGCTAGAGCTCCAAGGTTCACCAATGATGAGAATTTTGCCAATGCGACAGTTCCACCCCCCCCCCACAACCCCCCCTCCCCAAAACTGCACTGCTTATTCAATGTACTATCTGAAAATAAAAGTTTGACATACACTCTACCACCCCCCCCCCCCCCCCCCCCCCCTTTTTAAAAAAAAACTTTTATCATAATTTGTAAACAAACATAAAATAAAATCAAAACACACACTCCTCTCTAACACGCCAGTACACCCTGAAATCCCCCACTTCTCCCTCCCCCTACTTCTCTCCCCCCCCCCCCCCCCCCCCCCCCTTTTAAAAAAAATCTATCATAATTTGTAAACAAACATAAAATAAAATCAAAACACACACTCTCTAACACCCAGTACAAACACCCCCCCCCCCACTTCTCCCCCCCCCCCCCACTTCTCTCCCCCCCCCCACCTCCCCCCGCCAAACCGACAGACCTGGATGGACGTGCTCGATGTACCAGACGAGGATGGCGTAGATGAGGCAGTCGAGGACCATCATGAGGGTGACCATGAACAGGTTGTACTGGTCTCCCTCCACGGGCGAGATGTTGATGTTGTTGTACTGCACCCCCACCCCCATTTCCTCGTAGAAGGCAAAGTACTTGGCTCCCAGACCAAACGCCGTCGTGGAGAACAGAGACTGGAAAAGTGAGGGGAATTGGGGGGACAGCGGGGAAAGAAAACATGTATTATGGTGGTGTAATAGTACTGAGGAAAAATTTATAAATTCATGTATGTATATATACCACTTTTAGGAGGCATCGTGGTCGAGTGGTTTAGGCGGTCAACTCGTGATCCAGAAGTCGTGGGTTCGATCCCCGCTCGGCTCGGTGTTGTGTCCTTGGGAAAGACACTTTACTCCTATTTTCCTCACTCCACCCAGGTGTACAAGTGGGTACCAGCTCTGCTGTGGAAGTATCTGGCGACAGACTAGCGTCCTGTCACAGAGGTGGTGAAAAACCATCAGTTCGCTTAACGCTACAGAAACCCGGATAAGCTCCGGCTCTATGGGCTCGAAAGAACATACTATACCACTTTTAAGTCACGGCAGATTTCTCGGCATGAAATTCGGGCTGCTCTTCCCAGGGAGAGCGCATCGCCCACAAGAGCAGCACCACCCTTTTTTTTTCCTGTCTACAACTGTATTTGTTTCCCTATCAGGGTGGCTTTTTTCCTACAGAATTTTACCAAGGGACAACTCTCTTGTTACCGTGGGTTCTTTTACATGCGCTAAATAATTATGTGCAACAAATGGGACCTCGGTTTATTGTCTCATCCAAAAAGCCTAGTACCCAGACCACTACTCATGGTCTAATGGATGGGGGAAAAGTTTCGGGCCCAAACAGGATTCAAACCACCGCACACTTCTGACCTGGACTTTTCGCTTTCTAGGCATGCGCGATACAGTGCTGGTAGCCAGTTACAATTTCTCCATCACTTTGACAATGATTTACTAATGATTCAGTTCAGACAAAAATTGTTAGATTTTTTTGTTTTGTTCCTCAGCTACAGCATTGAGGTTCACCAAAGGTGAGATTTTGTGTTTGCAACCGTTTCTGCCCACCGTGAAGGTAGCTGCATTCAAACTTTGGGAATGTGTGCTGGGTTAGATTAGGCATAACACACACAGAGACACACACACGTACACAAACATGTACACATACACAACACACATACATGTTGACAGTTGTGTTGCTTCGTTCTTTTGCTTCCATATGATTTGCTCAAGTTGGTCATGTGCATTATGAGGCTTCTTTTGTGTCTGAGAGTTTGTGTGTGTGTGTGTGTGAGGGCAGGATGAAAAAAGTTTGTCAGCTTTTTCTTTTACCCTCAATAAAGATCATTTTGACTTGACTTGACACACACCCTCACACACACATACATACACACACACACCCAACACACACACACACCACACCTAACATACCAAACACACACACACACAACCACACACACACACACAACCCACCAACCTCCTCCACACACACACTCACACCCCCACAACACACACCCACACAACCACACACACACGCCCAACACACACACACACCCCAACACACACACACAACCCAACACACACACTCACCTAACACTCACACACCCAACACACACACCCACACAACCACACACACACGCCCAACACACACACACACACCCAACACACACCCAACACACACACACCCAACACACACACAACTCACCTAACACTCACACACCCAACACACACACCCACACAACCACACACACACAGCCCAACACACACACACACACCCAACACACACACACACCCAACACACACACAACCACACACACATCCAACACACACGCACACAAACACACCCAACACACACACCTAACACTCACACACCCAACACACACACCTAACACTCACACACCCAACACACACACCTAACACTCACACACCCAACACACACACCTAACACTCACACACCCAACACACACAACCTAACACTCACACACCCAACACACACACACCTAACACTCACACACCCAACACACACACCTAACACTCACACACCCAACACACACACCCAACACACACACACACACCCAACACACACACCTAACACTCACACACCCAACACACACACACACCCAACACACACACAACCTCACACACACACACCCAACACACACACAACCTCACACACACCCAACACACACACACACCCAACACACACACACCCAACACACACACAACCTCACACACACCCAACACACACACACAACCACACACACACACACCCAACACACACACACCCAACACACACACACACCCAACACACACACATCACACCCAACACACAACCACACACCCAACACACACACAACCTCAACACACACACACACACACACACCACACACACACACACACCCAACACACACACAACCCACACACACCCAACACACACACACAACCACACACACACACACCCAACACACACACACCCAACACAACACACACCCCAACACACACACACACACCAACACACACACACACCACCCCCACACACACACAACCCACACACACCCAACACACACACACCACCAACACACACCAACACACACACCCAACACACACACAAACCTCACACACACACCCAACACACAACAACACAACCACACACACACACACAACACAACCCAACACACACCTAACACTCACACACCCAACACACACACCCAACACACACACAACCCACCCACCCTCCCACACACAACCCACCCAACACACACAACCCCCACAAACCCCCCCACACCCAACCCTCACACCCTCCCCCCACACCCCCTCCTCCACATACACCCCCCCCCACACACACACACACAGACACTCACAGCGGCCGTTTTGTAGACGGCGGGAATCTTGTCGTTGGCGATGTCTTCCTTGATGGCCAGGTACATGTAGGGGACGTAGGACAGGAAGTAGATGATGCCGGCACAGGCCGCCGCCACTTTGGCCTTGGAGTACAGCACGCTGATCAGGAACCTGGGTTCAAACCCCAACAACAACAACAACACTCCATGATTATGTAACTAACGCCAAGTTTACTTCACGAGGGTAATGGATTAAAGTTAAGAAATCAAATCACCCAACAACAACAACAACACGCCACGATTACGTAACTAATGCAAGTTCATTTCGCGAGGGTAATGGATTAAAGTTAAGATTTCAAACCACCGCAACAACAACAACAAACCATGATTATGTAACTAACGCAAGTTCATTTCGCGACTGGACAGCCCAACACAAAATGAACTTCATCTTCCACCGTTTGCTTACATAATGGGTATAGCAGCCTGAGATCATCATCATCATGTTCTACATATCTAAATTTATGAACATTTATGTCTGATACACCCAAGTCTAAACTTAGACATAATTCTTTTCAAACGTATGTCCATATCAAGCTTTAGATAAGGTTTGACATCGTGTGAACCTATAAATGCTCAGAGAGAGACAGAGAGACAGAGAGAGGGAGGGAGAGAGAGAGAGAGAGAGGAGAGAGAGAGAGAGAGAGAGAGAGAGAGAGAGAGAAGAGAGAAGGAGGGAGAGGTGTGTCCGTCCACTCACGAGAAGCAGATGATGGCGATGGCGTAGACCTGGAGGACGATGAAGATGATGGAGGGGTCGCTGTGGGGCAGCACCTTGCCCACCTTCAGCATGGCCGTCAGCATGGCCGTGGTGGCCGTCATCTGCAGGCACGTCGTCAGGAACCACGCGCACCAGTGCACCGCGTTGCTCAGCCCCATCATTTTCATCACCTTGACAGAGGGCAAGGTCAAGGTCGGGTCATGTAGGTTGAGGTCATGGTGACATAATTGTAGGTCAAGGTCATAACAACATAACTGCAGGTCAAGGTCATATCGTGGGGTCATGCGGGTCTAGGTCATGAGTATAGGTCATGACAACAGGTGTCGTAGGTCGAGTTAGCAAGGGATCGTGTAGGTCAAGGTAATGCACTTTCCCAATGGGAACAACAGCACTCATTTCACACGCAGAGTAACATTTCTGCAACTAAAAACACAAATCCACCCTAACCCCCAGCCCAACTCAGCCAAATCCATCCTAATCCAACCCAAACCCAACACACACTCAATACTTCATTCATACTATCTCCTTCTTCTCTTGATCGCTTTGCACCCCATCAAATCGTCTTGGAAAGAAATAACGGCACGTCCTTTCCAGCTCCTCTCATGGGCCTGTACAGCTTGGTTTGCAGGGTTATCTCCGTCAGCCACACACAATCTTCCTCAGATCACTGCATAGCACACATCTTTGAAGGATGTATACATACTTTACACCGTCATATATGTCTGGGGAAAAATAACAGCAAGTCCTTTCCAGCTCCTCTCATGGGCCTGTACAGCTTGGTTTGCAGGGTTATCTCCATCAGCCACACACAATCTTCCTCAGGTCGCTGCATAGCATGTATCTCTGAAGGATGTGCACACACACACACTATAAATCAGTCTCTCCTCCTCGCTATCCTCCCTCCCCTCCCCATCCACCCCTTTCATCCACCCTTTTCACTCCCACCTGAGTCTCTGGCTGCCCTCTCACCTCTTTGAGGCGGTGTTCCTTCTCGTAGACGATGCTCTGCACCAGCATTGCCACGCTGTAGACCCAGGAGATGGTCAGGCACAGGGGCATCACGTGTTCAATCATGAACACAAACCTGAAACCATCAGGTGTTCCATCATGAACACAAACCTGAAACCATCAGGTGTTCCATCATGAACACAAACCTGAAACCACACCACCATCACGTGTTCCATCATGAACACAAACCTGAAACCATGAAACCATCACATGTTCCATCATGAACACAAACATGAAACCATACACCATCAAGTGTTCCATCAAGAACACAAGCCTAAAACCACCACCACATGTTCCATCATAAACACAAACATGAAACCATACACCATCAAGTGTTCCATCAAGAACACAAACCTAAAACCACCACCACATGTTCCATCATGAACACAAGCCTAAAACCACACCACCACCACCACATGTTCCATCGTGAACACAAGCCTAAAACCCCACCACCAGACAAGTAGCCATCGTCAGTGTGAGCAGTCTGTGAGGGATGGCATAGCTGCCAACCTCTGAGACTCGGCAATAGGAATCCTGGTGGGGGAAGGGGGGTTCGGGAGAGGATGGGGGGGGGGCATTGTATACGTAGCAGGGGTAAGGAATCTGCTGCATGTAGGTCCTGGCTCCACCACCTTCCTCCCCGAAAGAAAGAGAAAGAAAGAAAGAGAGAAAGAAAGAAAAGAAAGAAAGAAAGAAAGAAAGAAAGAAGAGAAAGAAAGAAAGAAAGAAAGAAGGAGAAAGAAAGAAAGAAAGAAGGAAAAGAAAGAAAAGAAAGAAAGAAAGAAAGAAAGAAGGAAAGAAAGAAGAAAGAAAGAAAGAAAGAAAGAAAAAAGAAAAGAAAGACAGAAGACAGAAAGAAAAAAGAGAGAAAGAAAGAAAGAAGGAAAGAAAGAAAAATGAACAAAGATACCGACTGATCGTAGACGTAGCAGGGGTAAGGAAACTGCTGCATGTAGGTTCCTGGCTCCACAACCTTCCTCTCCAAAGAAAAGAAAGAAAGAAAGAAGAAGGAAGAAAGAGAGAAAGAAAGAAAGAAAGAAAGAAAAAGAAACGAGAAAAAGAAAGAGAGAAAGAAAGAAAGAAGGAAAAAAAAGAAAGAAAAATGAACACAGATACTGACTGATCGTAGACGTAGCAGGGTAGGGAAACTGTAGGTGCCTGGCTCCACCACCTTCCTCCCCGAAGGAAAGAAGGAAAGAAAGAAAAAGAAAAGAAAGAAAGAGAGAAAGAAAGAAAGAAGAAGAAAGAGAAGAAAGAAATGAACAAAGATACCGACTGATCTAAGACGTAGCAGGGGTAAGGAAACTGTTGCATGTATGTGCCTGGTTCCACAACCTTCCTCTCCAAAGGAAAGAAAGAAAGAAAGAAAGAGAAAGAAAAAAAGAAAGAAAGAATGAAAGAAAAGAAAGAATGAAAGAAAAGAAAGAAAAGAAAGAAAAAGAAAGAAAGACAGACAGAAAGAAAGAAAAAAGAGAGAAAGAAAGAAGGAAAGAAAAAGAAAGAAAAATGAACAGAGGTACTGACTGATCGTATACGTAGCAGGGGTAGGGAAACTGCTGCATGTAGGTTCCTGGCTCCACCACCTTCCTCCCTGCCTGTATGTCCACGATGGCTCTGTCCATCATGTCCTGACAGTATGAAACATACACACACATATGTATTGCATACAATATTGTCAGGGGGGGGGAGGGGAAGGGGAGGGAGAGAGAGGCATGTAGGTGTCTGGCTTCCACCACATTTCTCCCTGTTTGTATGTCCACGATGGCTCTGTCCATCATGTCCTGTCAGTATGAAACATACACACATATGTATTGCATACAATATTGTCAGGGGGGGGGGGAGAAGGGGAGGGAGAGAGAGGCATGTAGGTTCCTGGGTTCCACCACCTTCCTTCTCACCTGTATGTCCACGATGGCTCTGTCCTTCATGTCCTGACAGTATGAAACATACACACACACTTATGTTTTTACTCCCCCCCCCCCCCCCCCCTCCCCACCAAGGTGCCTGTTGAAGGGATTTTTTTCTCCTGGAGATAAACATCAGTACATCATATTCCACTACCCCCCAAAAGTCTTTCAAGCTCAAGACTATAAACTGAGGTCCTGAGTCTTCAGAACATCTTGCGCACGCATGAAAAAGAGTGGCCGTTCATGCTGGTACGAACAGATGACAATTTATTATTTTTTTAATGCATGCATATTGGCGTCATGTTTAGACATCATTCCCAATGTCAGAATGTGGCTGCCTTCACGGTGGGCAGAAACGGATGCACATATATATATATATATATATATATATATATATATGTGAAAAAAAATCTCACCATTGGTGAACCTCAGAACTGTGGCCAAGACACACACAAAAAAAAGATAACCTGAATAAATACAATAAGTCATCAAACAAACAAAACCACACTGACCTACACCACCCAGACAAATCACTAACAAACAAAACCACAACTGACCTACACCACCCAGACAAATCACTAACAAACAAAACCACACTGACCTACAACACCCAGACAAATCACAAACAAACAAAAGCACACTGACCTACACCACCAGACAAATCACAAACAAACAAAACCACAACTGACCTGCACCCAGACAAACAAAAGCACACTGACCTACACCACCCAGACAAATCACAAACAAACAAAACCACAACTGACCTGCACCCAGACAAACAAAAGCACACTGACCTACACCACCCAGACAAATCACAAACAAACACAAACCACCAACGACACATGCACCCAAACAAACAAAACCACACTGACCTACACCACCCAGACAAATCACAAACAAACAAAACCACACTGACCTACACCACCCAGACAAATCACTAACAAACAAAACCACACTGACCTACACCACCCAGACAAATCACTAACAAACAAAACCACACTGACCTACACCACCCAGACAAATCACAAACAAAACCACACTGACCTACACCACCCAGACAAATCACAAACAAACAAAACCACACTGACCTACACCACCCAGACAAATCACAAACAAACAAAGACCACACTGACCTACACACCCAGACAAATCCACAAACAAACAAAAGCACACTGACCTACACCACCCAGACAAATCACTAACAAACAAAACCACACTGACCTACAACACCCAGACAAATCACAAACAAACAAAAGCACACTGACCTACACCACCAGACAAATCACAAACAAACAAAACCACACTGACCTACACACACCAGACAAATCACAAACAAACAAAACCACAACTGACCTACAACATCCAGACAAATCACAAACAAACAAACCACAACTGACCTACAACATCCAGACAAATCACAAACAAACAAAACCACACTGACCTACAACATCCAGACAAATCACAAACAAACAAAACACAACTGACCTACAACATCCAGACAAATCACAAACAAACAAAACCACAACTGACCTACACCACCCAGACAAATCACAAACAAAAGCACACTGACCTACACCACCCAGACAAATCACAAACAAAACCACACTGACCTACACCACCCAGACAAATCACAAACAAACAAAACCACAACTGACCTGCACCCAACAAACAAAAGCACACTGACCTACACCACCCAGACAAATCACAAACAAACAAAACACACTGACCTACACCACCCAGACAAATCACAACAAACAAAACCACACTGACCTACACCACCCAGACAAATCACAAACAAAACCACACTGACCTACACCACCCAGACAAATCAAAAACAAACAAAACCACACTGACCTACACCACCCAGACAAATCACTAACAAACAAAACCACACTGACCTACACCACCCAGACAAATCACAAACAAACAAAACCACACTGACCTACACCACCCAGACAAATCACTAACAAACAAAACCACACTGACCTGCACCCAGACAAATCCAAACTGGTAGTAGCGGTAAGTTCCGGAGCCAGGGCCCGGTGTCCAGGTCTGTTTACGGATGTTCTTGGTGGTGTAGATGAAGGTGGCGTTCTGACGGATCTTGTAGCGCACGTGGCGCGGCAGCTCCTCACCTTGCTTCATGTTTTCGAAGGACACACCTGCAACATTGGACATCACACACACCTGTGACATTGGGCAACACACATGCACCTGCAATATTGGATGACACACACCTGAAACATTGGATATCACACACACCTGTGTCACTGAACACACACCTGCAACATTGGACATCACACACCTGCAACATTAATAATAATAATAATGTATGGAATTTATATAGCGCTGAATCTTGTAAAGCAACAAATCAAAGCGCTCAGATTTTATTTCATACCACTTTAAGTCACGGCAGATTTCTCTCCGTGAAATTCGGGCTGCTCTCCCCGGGGAGAGCGGGAGAACGCGTCGCCACTTAGCGCTGCGCAACCCTTTAACCCCCTTTTTTTTTTTTTTTCTGCAGCTGTATTTGTTTCCCTATCAGAGTGGCTTTTTTCTAAGAATTTTGCCAGGGACAACTCTCTTGTTGCCGTGGGTTTTTTTACGTGCGCTAAATAAATACGTGTAACACACGGGACCTCGGTTTATCGTCTCATCCGAAAGACTAGCGCCCAGACCACCACTCATGGTCTAATGGATGGGGGAAAAATTTCCGGTCCAAACGGGGTACGAACCACCGCACACTTCAGACCCGGACTTTTCGCTTTCTAGACAGGCGCGTTACCTCTAGACCACCGATCCATATAATAACACATACACCTGCGATATTGGGCAACACACACAAACATGCCACATTGGACATCAAAACCTGTGACATTGGACATCAAAACCTGTGACATTGGACATCAAAACCTGTGACATTGGATAACACACAAACATGCAACATTGGATAACACACAAACATGCAACATTGGATAACACACACCTGTGACATTGGGCAACACACACAACTGCAACAATTGATAACACACACACCTGTGACATCGGACAACACACACGCGCCTGCAATATTGGATGACACACACCTGTGACATTGGATAACACACACACCTGTGACATTGGACAACACACACACCTGCAACATTGGATGACACACACCCACCTGCAACATTGGAGGACACATACACTTGTAATACTGGACAACACACACACCTGCAAAAGTGGACAACACACACACCTGCAACATTTAGACAACAACACAAAAACTTACTGAAGACTCGCTAACTGACGTTACAAAATATCTTGGAAGGGGTGTGGGGTAGGGCGGGGTGGGATGATATGGAGTGACGTGGTGTAATTGAACTGCATTGTATTGTGTTGGTAGAATGGGCCATTTGTGTGCCGGTTGGGAATGAATGACAAATTTAGAAAAGTGCATACATATAAGGGCTGGATGTTTTTTTTAAAAAAAAGCACACGAATGCTTATTCCGTTATCCTCAAAATAAAAGAATAAAATAAAAAAAATAAAATAAAAAATAAATAAACACACACACAACAACCCCCCCCCCTCCCACACCCAACCACCCACAAAAACACTCCCCCACCACCTACACCCCCCCCACACACACACACAGTCACAACACACACACACCCATACACACACATACACATACACACAAACACAGTCACACACCCACACACCCCCCCACCCACCACACACACACACACCACACACACACACACACACACACACACACACACACTCACAAGTCACACCACCCACCACACCCACCTACCCACACAAACACACTCCCCCCCACAACCCTCCCCCCTCCCCCTCCCTACCCCCTCACCTCCCCCCTCACCCCCCCCCCAACCCTTCCCCCTCCCCAACCCCCCCCCCCCCCCCCACCACACACAGAGTCTTTTCCCCTAACCGGCAATGACGCTGCTGTTCTGGGAGTAAGCCTTGGTGAGGAAGAAGTCCACCATGTCGCTCTCGGAAGCGAACCCCTGGAACACGTTGAGGGAGATGCCCTTCATCAGCCTCAGCCACTCGTTGGCCGCGCGGTCGATCATGTCGATCATGTGCAGGTACTGGGTGGCGTTGTGCACCGGCTCTGAGATGAAGGGGGATAACTTGGGGATGGAGAACAGCGGCCAGATCACTCCGCGATGACTCTGAAGATCTCTTTGCATCTGAACAGATTTTGGGTGGGGGTGGGGGTGGGAAAAAGAAAGTTAATTTTGGAGAGATTCTGTGTTGTAGGGTGGATTATTTTGCAGAGTAAGAAAGTTAATTAAAGTGTTCAGCAGATAAGAATCAATCAAGCAATTGATAATACTAATACTAATAATGATGATAATGATGACAATAATAATAATGAAGAGGAATAGGATAATGATGATAATGATAATAACTATAATGATTATAATAACAATAATGATATTAATAATGATAATAATGAGGATGCTGCTGCTGCTGCTGATGATAATGATGATGATGATAATAATAATAATGTTGTATGGAATTTCTATAGAGCTGAATCTGTGTACAGCAATAAATCAAAGCGCTTACATTCAAATCATTTACATGCATGCAACTGTCCACAAGTGGGATTAAAAGATATCAATTTTACACATAATTATTATATATTCCAAGTCATAATAACACTGTAATAAAATCAATTGCTCATATTTACTCTTTTCTGTAGATGCTGGCTCATCAGCTATAAAAAAAGGTACATGGTTTTATCAGCTATAAAGAAGTACACAGTTTTATCAGCTATAAACAAGTACATGCTTTTATCAGCTATAAAGAAGTACATAGTTTTATAAAGAAGTACATGGTATTATAAAGAAGTACATGGTTTTATGAGCTATAAAAAAAAGTACATGGTTTTATCAGCTATAAAAGAGTACATTGTTTTATGAGCTATAAAGAAGAACATTGTTTTATGAGCTATACAGAAGTACATGGCTTTATGAGCTATACAGAAGTACATGGTTTTATCAGCTATAACCAAGTACACGATTTTATCAGCTATAAACAAGTACATTGTTTTATGAGCTATACAGAAGTACATGATTTTATCACCTATAAAGAAGTACACGGTTTTATCAGCTATAAGGAAGTACATAGTTATAATTATCATCTATAAAAAACAACAACATGGTTTTATCAGCTATATAAAGAAGTACACGGTTTTATCAACTACAAACAAGTACACGCTTTTACCCCCTATAAACAAGTGATGGGTTATATATCAGCTTGGTGAACCTCAGAGCACTCCCTGAGGAACGGAACCCCTCCCCACCCCCCCCCCACCCTTCCCAGCTTACCTCTCTGATGGCCTGCAGGTTGTGCTCTGTCTTGGGCTCACGCAGAAAGTCGTGAAGTTCCTGCGAGATGTTGAGCCACTCCCGCGCGTAGTCCCCTATACTGTCGATGAACCGGAACGTTGCGTTGGCCTGCACAGTATAGTATAGTATAGTGTGGTGTGGTGTGGTGTGGCGTGGCGTGGTGTGGTGTGGTGTGGTGTGGAGTGGTGTGGTGTGTGGTGTGGTGTGGTGTGGTGTGGTGTGGTATGGTGTGGTGTGGTGTAGTGTAGTGTAGTGTAGTGTAGTGTAGTGTAGTGTAGTGTAGTGTAGTGTAGTGTAGTGTAGTATAGTATAGTATAGTGTAGTATAGAATAGTGTAGTATAGAATAGTGTAGTATAGAATAGTATAGCACAGTATAATATAGTATACCACAGTATAGTATAATGTAGTATAGTATAGTATAGCACAGAATAGTATAGAATAGTATAGCACAGTATAGTATAAAATAGTATAGCAAAGTATAGTATAGAATAGTATAGAATAGTATAGTACAGTATAGCACAGTAGAGTATAGCACAGTATAATATAGTATAAAATAGCATAGCATAGCATAGCATAGTACAGCATAGTGTGACTGTGTGTGGGCAGGAAATCACACACATCAGGCACAGCAAGAGCTCTGATATGACAGTTCGCCTTGTTAAAAAAATCTATATGGTTCGCCATTTTCTGATTTATATGGTTTTGCCATTTTCTGATTTATATGGTTTTGCCATTTATATGGTTTTGCCATTTTCTGATTTATATGGTTCACCATTTTCTGATTTATATGGTTCACCATTTTCTGATTTATATGGTTTACCATTTTATTATCTATATGGTTAGCCATTTCTTATTTATATGGTTTGCCATTTTCTGATTTATATGGTTTTCCGTTTTCTGATTTATATAGTCTGCCATTTTCTGATTTACGTGGTTCGCCATTTTTCTGATTTATATGGTTTTCCGTTTTCTGATTTATGTGGTTTGCCATTTTCTGATTTATATGGTTTGCTATTTCCTGATAAATGATGAAGGCGCTGGATATGTAATATGGAACTCAAGTAGATATGGAACAATACTAAAGATCATTTTTTGGTTTTGTTTTTGAGGGTGGAAGGGGAGATTTGTTCCTGCTGTTTTATGTTCCTTTCGTGCGGGCGCATGTGTGTGTGTGTGTGTTTGAGAGAGAGAGAGAGAGAGAGAGAGAGAGAGAGAGAGAGAGAGAGAGAGAGAGAGAGAGAGAGAGAGAGAGAGAGAGAGAGAGAGCGTGTGTGTGTGTTTGAGTGTGTGTGTGTTTGAGTGTGTATGTGTGTGAGTGTGTATGTGTGTGAGTGTGTGTGTGAGTGAATAAGTGAATGAGTGTGTTTGTGTGTGTTTGTGTGTGTGAGAGAAAGAGTGTGTGTGTGTTTGTGAGTGTGAATGGGTCTGTGTGTCCATGTCTGTGTTTGGGTAGGTTCTCTTTCATAGGAGGGAGGGGTATGCGTACAGAAACGAACAGTTGACACAAAAATAGGACAGAGGGTCTTAACAAGAAAGTCTTGTTGACATGGTAAGGATGATGTATATTACGGTTGTCAATATTCTGTCTACACACAGTACTCCTAACCTAGCCCTGAGCCGCTGGTAGCCCAATAATTCGAAACAACGCAGACTGTAAGCAGACAGTGACATTGATTCCCTGTCTCCTGACCTTCAGACACAGACAGTCTCGCTTTTAACCAACCCACCCTACCCTACCCCAAAATGATCTCTTATGTCACCAAAACAATAATACCCCCTCCCCCCTTAAAACACACACACATGCACACACACAACGAAATCCAAAAGAAACCAAAACGAAAGCAAAAATATATAATATATGTCTTAAAAAAAAGTATGTTCTTTCGAGCCAGAAGGCCCATAGAGCCGGAGCTTATCCCGGTTTCTGTAGCTTTAAGCGAACTGATGGTTTTTCACCACCCCTGTGACAGGACGCTAGTCTGTCGCCAGATACTTCCCCAGCAGAGCTGGTACCCACTTGTACACCTGGGTGGAGTGAGGAAAATAGGAGTAAAGTGTCTTTCCCAAGGACACAACACCGAGCTGAGCGGGGATCGAACCAGCGACCTCTGGATCACGAGTTGACCGCCTAAACCACTCGACCACGGTGCCTCCAACCCACCCTACCCCACCCCAAAATGATCTCTATGTCCCCAAAACAATAATACCCACTACCTCCCTTAAAACACACAGATACACACATGTGCACACATACAACAAAATCCAAAACAAACCAAAACAAAAGCAAAAATATATATCAACAAAATCCAAAACAAACCAAAACAAAAGCAAAAATATATATGTCTTACTATGAAAAAAAATTTCAGGTTAAAAAAAGAAACACACAAACACACACGCACACGCACGCGCACACACACAACGAAATCCAAAACAAGCCAAAACAAAAGCTGAAAAAAGAGATTACTAGGAAAAAAATTTAAGGTTAAAAAAAAAGAAGAAATGAAATAAAACTATGACTATAGAGAAGGAAACAGAAAAAAGAATGAAATGCAGAGAACCAGACACGACATGACACAACAGAGGCTGAAGGGTGACGAGCAGTTTCATTGTCTGATGGACATAGGTTGCTAACACAGCAGTAATTCATACATTTCAGAGAGTATAAACCCCTTTTGAAACAAAAAAAGAAAATCACAAGAAACGGAAAAAAAAAGTCAATAAATAAGATGTACCATGATACACAGAAAACGCAAAAAAGACCCTCCCCCCCAAAAATAAGCTGCAAAAAACCCAAACACACACACCATCAAAAAACAAACCACAAAACCTACAAAAATGAAAAAAACACACACACAAAATCATAACTTAAAAAATATTTTTTTTTATCATCTCTTTATACTGGCATGCGAGTTTTTTAACAATACATTTTTTGTCATCCATTCTTTCCAGCACAACTGACCTACTCTTTCCAAAAAAGGCAGAAAACGAGTTTTAACATATATGCGCAAGATATTCCGCACACGTTCGCACACATGTGACCTCAGTTTACCGTCTCATCCCAAGGACTTTCATGGAAGAGGAATCAGCACTGACGTTAACTCTAGGTGGAGACCAAAAAATCCCCTTGGACAGATGCCTCAGCGATGGCCTAAGCCCAGGCTGGATCCCGGGTTGTCAAGTTGAGAGCGCAATGCTCCTGACCGCTAGGCTACCCTCTTTCCCACCCCCTGCCTTACCTTTTTGATGACCTCGTCAGCAGCGCTGTTGTTGGGAGCGTAGAGGATCTTGGGGTTGCTGTACAGGTAATGCGTGATGATCCCCAGCATCTCCTTCTGCTTCGACGACATCCTCAAGGCCTCTGAAGACACACACACACACAGATGAAGACACACAGAGACAGATACAGACACAGAGTCACACACACACATACACACAGAGACACACAACACACACAGTCACACACACACACAAACGCACAAAACAGAGACACACACACAGACACACACACACACGTGCGCACGCACGCACGCACAACAACACACACAAAACACACACACACAGACACACACGCAAACACACACGCACACACAGACACACACACAAAACACACACACAAACACAAACACACAGAGTCACACACACACATACACACACACAACACACGCACACACACACACACAGACACACACGCAAACACACACACACACAAACACACACTCTTGTCATGCTGGGTTGTCTTCTACTGTGTGCTTTTTGACGTTGGTCTAGATGTAATGCCTCTGTCTAGATGATGATTATCTATGATGTTTATCCAAGAGGAGTATTTGAAAGACAGCAGGATGAATAAACACAAGAATGTTAACAACACACACATTAACCTCCAAAACACAATATCCCTGCGCGCACACACACACCTACACATGCATGCGTACACATACAAACTAAAGCCAATGCTCACCCACAGTCAATCATTTAAAAACAACTATGGATCCTAAAGCCGAGTGTTAAAACCATTTGGCTTTAATCCCATGGGCCCATGTAGTTGTAGGTTCAAATCTCAGTGGCATCTGGTGAATTAAGGGTGGAGATTTTTTACCATCTCCCAGGTCAACTTCAAGTGCAGACCTGCCAGTGCCTTCATTCCCTTTGCGAACATACACACGCAGACGATCATATATGCATGTTAAAAGATCCTGTAATTCATGTCAACATTCAGTGGATTACAGAAACACGAACATACCCAGCATACATCCCTGAAGTCAGAATGTGGCTACCTTCATGGTGAGCAAAAACAGTCGCAAACCTCAGACCTCTAACCGAGGAACAAAGAAAGAAATCATTTCACCAGCCGCCATGGCGCAGTGGTTAGCGCCTTGGGTTACGGACTGGAAGGTCGCGGGTTCGATTCCCATAAGAGTCATAGGGATTTTTCGGACTCCGGCCGGCTCCTACCCAGAGTGAGTGTGCTGTGGGCTCAGTGGGAAGACTGGGACCACACAGTCGAGCTTCATCCACTTAACGGATGCGAGTTTGAGAGTGTTGCTCAGATTACCTGACCAACACTGCAGGTGTCTGTATCTCTCGGGCCCGGTTGACGCCGGGATATATTATGATAGTAAGCATAGAGTACAACCCTGTCTAGTAGTCTCAAAGCATATGCACTTCCACAGCAGCATAATTACGTCATATCATCATGCAATTTAAAAAAATTGCCTCTGATTCGGTGGTCCCAGTTTCTCTGGTCTCATGGTGACCTCAGATTCGGTTTGCCCATACACTTCTGTGCCTGTGGTGAATTTGTGTCAAAGCCTTTGGGGTTGGAGGTTCGCGGTGGACGGTCGTTGGAGGGACGTTGTGGTGGTTGCTACCTCGGGTGGGCAACTCCTCGTCGGGCCCTTCGGACTGAGCAATATGTCGTTAGGGGGGGGCTTGTGGGTGGTGTCCTGCGTAGTTAGCTCAGAACAGGCACCACTGAAACCCCCAAAGTGACCCGCACAGTGCAGGGCCCCCTGGCTGGTGGCCCCACAGCGGCCTGATGGGGGTGGCTCCCTGTGGACCTCCGCCTTTGGGGGATGAACATAAAAAATCTGGGTAGGGGCTGGGGCAGGGAGTTTGGGAATGAGCGGCATGGGAACAGCAGGAGGGGGGACGTCACAAAAGATGGGCAGCAAAAAAAAAAAAAAAAGAAAAATCATTTCAATCCCTCAAAAACCCAATCCCCCCCCTCTCAAAAAAAAACACCAAAAAACATCCCCCCCCCCCCCCCCCAGCAAAATTACTCACCGAATAAACCACATCGTCGTGCCTCACCACCCCCACCACCACCCCACCACCCTCCACGTCGTCGAATCCTCGTGGGTTTTCACCGCTTCTTGTTTTTGGGGTTTTTTCCCACCCCGCGGTCTGATAAAGTTCCACATCTTCACAGACTGGGCTTCCAGTGCCGCTTTTGCCCGGGGGGGGGGCGTTCCGGGGGGGCACGGGGTTCACGGGGGGTCGTTAGAGGAAGGGTCAAGGGCGTTTTGGGTTGGGGGGGGACATGTCTCGTCGTCAAGGGGAAACATCCCCCGAACTTGCCCTTCTTCGTTGTGTTAAAAGGATGAACCTCTCCCCCGAAGGAAGGGGGGGGGGGGTTTTTTTTTATTTTTTAAATTTTGGGGGGGGGGGGGAAAATTGGGGTGTAAAATTTTTGGGTTTAGAAATTTTATTGTGGGTTTAAAAATTTTTGCGGGGTGGGGGGGGGGGGGGGGGGGGGGGGGGGGGGGGGGGGGGATTTACTGTACAATAATTGCAACCAAATTTCAATGACCCCCCCCAAAAAAAATCTACACAAAGTGTTGTGTGTTGTTTTAAAAAAAAATTTTAATTGGAAGTTTAAAGTGTTATTGCTTATTCATTCATTTACATATTCTCTCTGCCACCGTCTGTGTCTTTCTGTCTAAAAAGAAATTACCAAAAATTAACTTCAACACATTGCAAATGACAACATGAGCTTGCCATCTCTCTCTCTCTCTTCCCCCTTTCCTCTCTTTCTTCCTCCCTCCTCTCTCTCTTCCCCCCCCTCTCTCTTCCCCCCTCCTCTCTCTCTCTTCCCCCTCCTCTCATCTCTTCCTCCTCCTCTCTCTCTTCCCCCCTCCGCTCCCTCTTTCTCCTCCATTTCCTCCTCTCCACTTCCTCTGACCTTTCCCTGTGCTACAGGAAAGCTGTTTAATCAACACACTGTCAAAATTTAATTAGATTGTCACTGGGCGGAAATCAGCAGTCTGTCACAATCTCCTTCCTGCTAACTCGAGGCAACTTCTGCTTCTTGTTTCTTTTTTTTCTTTTTTTTCAACCATCGAATCGATTTTACTCTTTCCTTTGTTTCGACAGCCATGTTCACCAATCGATGATTTATTTTGACCTAAAAGCTATATGTGACCCTCCCCCATGAAATGAGTCGCTTTGCACCTGACCCACTTTTCTGCTAGGAGCCATTTTAAGGCAGGTGGGGGTCAGGTTGTCGATTTTGAGATTATAATTGATTATAAAACTATAAGCTTTCTTCTACCTTGTACTGAAGTATCAAGGCGTAATTTTGTTTCCTTTTGCTTTAAAAACGCACTTAAAAACACCCCGCCCCTCATCCTGTTACATTTAAGAAATTTTCAATGTTTCATGTTGTCATTTCCTGGTGTTTATCATTTCAATTTGTGATAACTTTTCACAGGTTTGTCCGATTTTCAATCTGTTTTTTTTTGGTTATAGAACAGCCTTTCTTCCCCCTGCAGATTAATAAAATGTTAACAAGTAAAAATAGACATCTGAAGCAATGCGATTCATTATGAGGTAGACAGTCACAAACAGTTCACAATGAACACAATCTGATGAAATGACAGTCACTGGGAGATCACTTGAACTGGCAGTGTGGCTGTGTGTGAATGGCGTTTGATTACCGTAGTTTCTGGGTTACAAAATGCATTGCTGTATAAATGCCACATCATTGAAATTTTTTAAAGACCATTTGTAAGCTGTACTCAGACTATAAGCAGAAACAAAACCCAAATCCATAAACTATTGAATGATCAATCGCAAAGAAATGGCTGTTGCATCACATAATTATCTGATGTTCCATCAACCCACTGTTTTCTAAGCACAGTTTCTCTTAAACTTACAATAAAAGGAGGGGGGCAGGTTCCCAGCCTCACCCTTTCTTCCCAGTTTGACAGGGAAATCAAACTAAACGTCAAGTCTTTTGAATGAGTCTATAAACCAGTCAGACCCGTGCACTTATGAATTTGTGGATAGTCAAAAGAACCCACGACAGTTGAAAATTTGACAGAGCAGGGAGGTACCTCTCCCGAATGTCCTGACAAAACTGGTATGGTCAATTCCTGACTGTATCCCCCAAATCGGAATACACCTACCTGAATGGTGGGAGAAAATAAACAGTCACACAAGAAAAATCTCACCACTGGGAAACTTCAGAGCTCTAGCAGAGGAACAAAATAAATAAATAAAATAAAATAAAATCAAATAACAGATGTTCCAACTCACCTTATCCACAAACTGTTCCACCTTGTTTGCAGTGGCTGAGAGATTGACCGATTTCAGATGAAGCTGCAAAAAACATTGGATAAACTAAGCTCTTGTTATTTTAAAGATCCAACACTAATTGATGATTAGAAACGTTCAATAAAGGTGCCCGGGATAAATATCTAGGTATTACTCTGAAGCTATCTTAAACACACTTTTTCTTCGTCGAACACGTAAGACAGCAACTATTGTTGTTTTTCATATGAGTGAAAATGTGTTGTGCTGCTGTTAAGCGCCTGACATGTCAGGCCCAGCGCACCTGACTTCGGTGAGGGAGAGAATTGTTAATCTTTAAAGTCTTTCTGGAAAAAAGACAGGAGAATGGACAAAAGAAGGCAGAAAATAGACAAAAAGGAGGTGACAAGAAGGAAAGGAATAAGGCAGAAACAAAGAGAGGGATAGAAAACTGGGAATTCCCAGCACAGAATTTCCAGAAGGTGGGAATGCTATTTATACCAACAGGCCCCTGAAATCCCCACAGGGGAAAATACACTTTAATGCAAACACACAAAGAGAAGAAAAGGCAAAATCTTTCCACCTGAACAAAAAATGGAGGACAAACAAAAATGTTCTTGAATAAGTCTCTTAAAAAACATATATGAGGGTATCAATCATCATGATGTACACTTACATAGCGCTTAATTTTTTCCAATTCTATGTGCCAAGATTTAGAAAAATTTTTAAAGGGATATAACAGTAAACATATGACATGAATCATATAAATACAAAACTCCCCCCACATCAATATTCAGAGCATGCAAACACACACATACCCAAACACACACAATACACATTACAACACATGTAACACATACACACACCCCTACCACTAACACACACACACACACACATGCATGTGTGCAATTCTTGTATTACACAAGAATAATACACAATTATTACACAATAATAATACACAATAATTGTCTAATTATATTATATTATTATGTATAATTACACAAGAATTACCGTCTAATATCACAACTTGTGAAAAGACGTTAAATGAATTTGAACGCACACACACACACACATATGCAGCCAATACTCACAATGCTGACAATCTTGTTGTTGGTGATTTCTGCAGACAGGTTTGAGGACAGATCTGCCAGCTGAGAGCTGTTCAGTGCACACAGCCGCTGCTGGAGGTCTCCCTGGGTACACAGAACAAAATAACTAAATAATAAACACATGTAGGTACACAGAACAAAACAACTAATAAATACACACATGTAGGTACACAGAGCAAAATAACTAATAAATACACACATGTAGGTACACAGAACAAAATAACTAATAAATACACACATGTAGGTACACAGAACAAAATAACTAATAAATAAACACATGTAGGTACACAAAGCAAAATAACTAATAAATAAACACATGTAGGTACAGAGAACAAAATAACTAATAAATAAACACATGTAGGTACAGAGAACAAAGCAACAAGTAAATAAACACATGTAGGTACACAGAACAAAATAACTAGTAAATAAACACATGTAGGTACAGAGAACAAAATAACTAATAAATAAACACATGTAGGTACACAGAACAAAGCAACTAATAAATAAACACATGTAGGTACACAGAACAAAATAACTAATAAATACACACATGTAGGTACACAGAACAAAATAACTAATAAATAAATGCATATAGGTACAGAGAAAAAAATAACTAATAAATAAATAAACACATGTACATAGAGCTGGGGGTTTTTGTTGTTGTGTTTTGTTGTTGTTGTTCCTGAGCTAGAGCTCTGAGGTTCACCAGTGGTGAGATTTTTGCGTATGCGACCATTTCTTCCCACCATGAAGGTAGCTGCATTCCAACTTCAGAGATGTATGCTGGATATGGTTTGTTTCCGTAATCCACCAAAAAACGCTGACATGAATTACAGGATCTTTAACGTGCATATTTGATCTTCCGCATGTGTATATATATATATATATATATATATATATACATGAAGGGAAACAAGGCACTGGCAGGTTTCCACTCAAAGTTGACCTGAGAGATGGTAAAAATCCCCACCCACAATTCACCAGACACCACCGAGATTCAAACCCACAATTTCATGGACCCGTGGGATTGAAGTCGAAAGGTCTTAACCGCTCGGCTTTGGCGTTCGTTGTAAATTACAGATAGATAGATAGATATTATAATGTAGTTACCTTAAAAGCGGGTAAAAAAGGTTGCACGTGGAAAAATCTCACTATTGGTGAACCTTTGGAGCTGTAGCCAAGGAACGAAAATGGACAGACAAAGAAAGAAACAAAGAGATGGGCACACAGATGGATAAATCAATGAATAAATTAATAAAATAAATACTCCTTTACTGACTTGAAGGACGGGATAGCCTGGTGGTTAGAGTGATGTATTCGTGATCTGCTGACCTGGGTTGGATTCTCGTTCAAGAGGATTTTTCCTCTGGAGTTAACATCAGTGCCAACTCCACTCTCCCCAAAAGTCTTTCTGATGAGACTATGAACCGAGGCCATGTGTGCGAATGCATGCAGAGCATCTTGCGCACTCGTTAAAGCCCGTTCCGCTTTTCGGATGAGACTAAAAACCGAGGCCCCATCTGCGAACGCCTGCAGAACACTTTGCGAACATGTTAAAACCCGTTCCGCTTTTCGGAAGAGTAGGCCATTGTGTGCCAGTTGGAACGGATGACATAATTGACAAAACTGCATACACACGAGGACTAGATGAAAAAAAGCACACAAGTGCTTATTCCATTATCCTCGAAATAAAAGAATAAAATAAAATAAAATAAAAATAAAAATAAACTGTGATTAGACATATCACATCCCCCGACGTTGGGGAATGCGGCTACCTTAAAGGTGGGTATAAAAAAAACAATGGTTGCATACGTAAAATTTCACCATTAGCCATCCTTGGAGCTCTAGCTGAGGAGCGAAAAAACAACAACCAAGAATGAAAAAATATTTCACACAGCTAAAGAGTATTTTCCTGTCGTTCTGATCACGTTCATCTGTAAGCTGCTTAAAGCCACAACATCCAGTCCCATGGATCAGGATGCTGAGAGTGTAGGCATGGCTTATTAAAGTAAAGCGACGCTTACAGACTTTTGTGTATGTGAGTGAGGCTTCCTAGTTTTTTTGTTTTTTTCTATTCGTGTGCCCGTCTGTTTTGTAATATCATAATTATTCTAACAGCTCTGCCTCCGCTTCTTCAGTTCGAATTTTGTTTTCTTCATAACATGTCAACAGCAACATTTTTCAAGTAAAAGATTACAAGAGGGTGAAAGCAAATATACTGTGGTTTTACTCTTTGGGCAAACATGAGCCCTGTACTTTCCAGTCGGTGTCAGAAGTCTGTGATTATTTTACAGGTGACGGTCAGTGGTTTTCTTTTTGCTTGCTAGTTGGTTTGTTGTTGGGTGCGTTTTTTTTTTTTTTTGGGGGGGGGGGGGGGGCGGGGGCGAGGCTGCTTCACTTTCTGTGACGGTCCTGTCTTGCTGTTCCCATGCCCACTCATTTCAATCTCTCCACCCCAGCCATATCCAGCTTCATTATGTTGCATTTTTAGGGTCAGAAGTCCACAAGGAGCCTATCAATGCCAGGCCACCACGAGTCAGAGGAGCCCTGCACTGCTGCTGGGTCACTTTGGCGGTGTTCAGTGGTGCCTGTTCTGAGCTAACACACGCAGGACATCACTGTTAAGTTATCTACTGAAGATGGTTAGCGTTATTTCAGCAAGTGGAATCCTAGCAGTGCCTCAGCTGTGCTTCCCTCCCTGTATACATCAGGTGCATCTTTGTTGACACTGACTTCCAAGACAGCACAAGGTTTATTTTCTGATATTGTTCATCTGCAAGATACAACCATACAAACCCATCCAAGCCAACATCATGTCAAAGATCTCAATCCATGACCACTGGCAAATACATCAGAATCTACACAGATATCTATCCCATAAGACATTCTTCTTCTTCTTCTTCGTCGATCCCTCAGACAGCAACTACTGTTGACTGTCACATAAGCAAAGATGCTTTGCGCTGCCGTTTAGCACCCAACAAGTCGGGCCCAGCGCATCCAACTTGGGCATGGGAGAGAACTGTTGTAATTCAAGTCTTCCTGGAATACAGGCTGAAGTATGGACCAAAAGGGCAGAAAAAAGACAAGAAGGAGAAGGCAAGAAGAAAAAGAACAAGGCAGAAACAAAAGACAGTGAGAGATAGAAAAGAGGGAATTCCTAGCACAGAATTTCCAGAAGGTTGGGACGCTACTTTATTCTGATAGGTCCTGGCATCCCCACAGGTAGTAGCGATGGGAGATAATAATGATGATAATAATAATAATAATAATAGTAATAATAATAAATGGAACTTATATAGCGCTATGTCTTGCAAAGATAGATCAAAGACAAATACACAGAATATACCAGCACAGAGCGAGGAGAGGGGCAGAGAGGATGAAGAGGGGCACACTGACCATCTGCTGTGAGGTGATGTTGTAGGGGTAGGTGGGGATGATGAGGTGGGTGAAGGTCTGCCTGTCACAGGCCACAGCCTTCAGCACTTGGGGAGACAGCAGAACCATCTGCAGACACACAGACAGACATCAGGGTTACATTTTTTCTCTTGTCTATTTTTCTTTATGACGGTAATGTACTCTCTCTCTCTCTCATCTTCGACTCAGTGACTGATGACACACACATGCACGCACGCACGCGCGCTCACACGCTTATTCAATGTACCATCTGGAAATAAACATTTGACTTGACACGCATGCACACACACACATCCCCTAAGCAGCCATGCACTCTCCTCTACTAATTAAAGTAGAATGTCCGTGTCTTTAGAATTTTTGGTGTTCTTCGTCATCAAACGCCCAGACAGCAGCTATTGTCTGTCCATACCAGTGAAAATGTGTTGCACTGCCGTTAATCAAGCGCCTGACAAGTCAAGCCCAGCATTATTCGATTCAGAAATTTTTAAGTCAAACAGTAAGTGTTCCCTCTTTCTTCTAATTTGTATGACCCACAACTATCCATCTATACATATGTGCACGAACACACAATACCCCCCCCCCCCCCCCCCCACCCTGCAATTTCCCACACACCCAACTTTCTTACACCCACTCCCCCCCCCCCCCCCCACAAACACATCCCATACCCACCCTCATTTTTCTCCCCCCCCCCCCCCCCCCCCCCCTCCTCACCTACCCACCTTCAACAAGCAAACAAAATCCTGAGGCTTCAAGATGACTATATTCCCAACACACTCACCCAACCCTCCTCTTCTCCCCCCCCACCCACCTCCCCCCTACACCCACCTTATTTATTTATTTATTTATTCTTTTATATCGAGGATAATTGAATAAGCATTTATGTGCTTTTTTACATCCAGTCCCCGTGTGTATGCGGATTTGTGAATTCTGTCATCTATTCCCACCTTCAAGAAGCGAGCGAAATCCTGAGGCTTCAAGATAACTACATTCCCCCAAACACACTCACCCAACCTCCTCTTCTCCTCCCCTCCCCCCCCCCCCCCCCACAACCCTCCCCTCCCCCACCACAACCCCCCTTACAACCCACCTTCAACAAGCGCGCGAAGTCCTGAGGCTTCAAGATGACTATATTCCCCAACACACTCACCCAACCCTCCTCTTCTCCTCCCCTCCCCCCCCCCCCACAACCCTCCCCTCCCCCCACCACACCCCCCCCTACAACCCACCTTCAACAAGCGCGCGAAGTCCTGAGGCTTCAAGATGACTATATTCCCCAACAACACTCACTCTCCTCTTCTCCCCCCTCCTCTTCTCCCCCACCACAACCCCCCACTCCCCCCCTACAACCCACCTTCAACAAGCGCGCTAAGTCCTGAGGCTTCAAGATGACATGACTATATTCTCAAACAACACTCACCCCAACCCTCCTCTTCTCCCCCATCCCACCCACCCACCCACCTCCCCCAACACCCACCTCCCTCACCCACCCACCTTCAACAGGCCAGCGAAGTCCTGAGCTTCAAGATGACTATATTCCCCAACACACTCACCCAACCCTCCTCGTCTCTTCTCTCCCTCCCCCCCCCCCCCCCCCCCCCCCCCCTACCACCCACCTTCAACAAGCGCGCGAAATCCCAAGGCTTCAAGATAACTACATTCCCCAAACACACTCACCCACCCTCCTCTTCTCACCGCCACCTCCCCCCCCCCAACCACCCCAACATCCACACCCACCTTCAACAATGACTATATTCCCCAACACACTCACCCAACCCTCCTCTCTCTTCTCTCCCCCCCCCCCCCCCCCCCCCCTACCACCCACCTTCACAAGCGCGCGAAATCCAAGCTTCAGATAACTACATTCCCCAAACAACACTCACCCACCCCTCTCTCTCCACCCCCCCCCCCCCCCCCACAAACACCCACCTCCCTCACCCCCCACCTACCAACCCACCTTCAACAAGCGCGCAAAGTCCTGAGGCTTCAAGATGACTATATTCCCCAACACACTCTTCTCCCACTCTACCCACCTCCCTCACCTACCCACCTTCAACAAGCGCGCGAAGTCCTGAGGCTTCAAGATGACGGCGTGGCCCTGGTTCTCCACAGCCAGCAGCAGGACCTTCAGGGCCGTCAGCATGTCGCCCTGACCCAGCAAGGACTGGTGGTTCTCCAGCAGCGTCCGCATCACCACCTCCACCAGGGCCTCCGACGACGACTCCCCCTCCGGCGTGGCCCTGCCCCGCAGCGACTCCAGCAGCTTGGCCAGCTTCTCCGCCGACAGGCCCGTGGTGACGGTGCTGACCCAGTCCGAGGAGGCGTTGGGGAGGAGGGAGGAGGAGGAGGGGGATGAGGGGGGGAGGTGGAGGAGGGAGCTGGCCACGGTGCCCAGGAAGTCTGACGGAAGGTCTGGGATGCTCCTTCGGAAGCGTAGCAAGTGGAGGTTGGCTGCGTCAGGTCCTCCTCCTCCTCCGAAGAGGAATCTGTACATCTGGAACAGGCCAGGCGAGGATGTGGGGTTGTTCTTGTTTGTTTGTTTGGTTTTTTTTGCTTTTCGGTGATGTCGCTTTTCGAAAGAGTAGGCCATTGTGTGCCGGTGGGAAGAGATGACAAAATTTACAACACCGCATTCACACGGGGACTGGATGTAAAAAAAAAAGGACACGAGCGCTTATTCCATTATCCTCGATATAAAAAAAAAAAGAATTGAGCGCTTTGATTTGTTGCTTTACAAGATTCAGCGCTATATAAATTCCATACATTATTATTATTATTATTATTATGTGCGGGGAAAACAAAACCCAAAAAACCCATCTAGGGTCAAATTTAGATGTATATCTATAGACATTTGTAGGTTTAAGCGTATTAGAGATACATTTTCTGAGTTTTCTTAAATGTTATTTTTTTTATGGTGAATTTTTAGAAGGTGTGTGTGTGTGGATAAAGATATATGTACCTTTTTTTCTAACACATACACACACAGAAGCGCATATGCACTTGGACACACACACGCACGCACGCACGCACACACACGCATACACACACACGCGTAAATATTCCTGTTGTGTCTCAAACACACACACCACAACCTAACACACCACACCACCCACCAACCACAAAACCTAACACACCACACACAAACACACCATCACCCACATCCTCACACCACACCACACACCCACCCACATTCTCACACCCACACCACACACCCACCCACATTCTCACACCACACCACACCCACATTGTCACGCCACACCACACACCCACCCACATCCTCACACCACACCACACACCCACCCACATCCTCACACCACACCACACACCCACCCACATTCTCACACCACACCACACCCACATCCTCACAACCACACCACACACCCACCCACATTCTCACACACCACACCACACCCACATCCTCACACCACACCACACACCCACCCACATCCTCACACCACACCACACACACCCACCCACATTCTCACACCACACCACACACCCACACCCACATTCTCACACCCCACACCCACCACCACTCACATCCTCACACCACACCACACCCACATTCTCACACCACACCACACATTCTCACACCACACACCCACATCCTCACTCACACACACACACACAACCACACCCACCCACCACCACTCATCCTCACACCACACCACCACACCCCACCCACATCCTCACACCACACCACACATCCTCACAACCCACATCCTCACACCACCCACCCACATCCTCACACCACCCACCCACATCCTCACACACCACCCACATCCTCACACCACACACACCCACCATCCTCACACCCACATCCCCACCCACATCCTCACACCACCCACCCACATCCTACACACACCACCCACATCCTCACACCTACATCCTCACACCACCCACCCACATCCTCACACCACCCACCCACATCCTCACACCACCCACCCACATCCCACACCCACATCCTCACACCACACACATCCTCACACCACACCACCCACACAACCTACCACACCACACACCCACCCACCCACACTCACAACACAACCTACCACACCGCACACCCACACAACCTACCACACCACACAACCCACACAACCTACCACACCACACACCACCCACCCACATAACCTACCACACCAACAC
>CM054167.1:22998147-23005647 GCA_028751875.1 Rapana venosa | reverse complement strand
ATGCACCAGCGCACAAACACCCGCACACACACACACACGCTCGTGCGTGTGCACACGTATCTGTTGTGCGCGCACACACACACCTCGTCTAATATCACTTAGAGTGAACAGACGTTAGATTGAAGACAACAACAACAAAACAACACACACCATTATAATAACACCACGATACAATGTAGGACTACCGTACAGGGCAGTGGCGTGCATTACTATGCTCTACACTACACAGCACACGACTAGAATAAAAATACTCCCCCTAGAGGGAATGCCGGAGACCTGTCAGTATAAACAGCATCCCCACCTTCTGCAAATTCTGTGCTAAGGATTCCCTCTTTTCTATCCCTCTCTTTTTGTTTCTTCTGCCTTGTTCCTTTTCTTCCTGTCACCCCCTTCTTGCCTACTTTCTGGTCCATTTCCCTAACTTTTTTTCCCCAGAAAGACCTATAACAGTTCTATCCCACGCCAAAGTCGGATGCGCTGGGCCCGACTTGTCAGGCGCTTAACGGCAGCGCAACGCATTTTCGCTCATATAACAGACAACAATAGTTGCTGTCTGAGCGTTCGATGAAGAAAAAGAAGAATGATAAAGAACTGCAGAATGTACGACACCATACCACATTACACCCACCCCATACCACACCACATACAAAACTGCACAACACAATAACATCACAATATACCATACAAAACAGCCCAATAACACCACATAAAACACGACACAACACAATAACATTACAATGTACAAAACAATAACATCACAATATACAATACAAAACAACACCATAACATCATGTTATACAACAGTCAACACGAAACATCACAATAACATCACTATATACAACACAATATACAACACAATAATATCACAATATACAACAAAACAACACACTAAACGTGCAAGAATGTGCTGGCAGTGGTCGTCCCAGCAATCAATAACAGGAAACATAACAGACTGGGCCAACTGCAGGCCACCCACAATGATAGGGTTCTTCACACACACACACACACACACACAACACATACACACACACTCTCTCTCTCTCTCTCACTCTCTATCTCACACACACACACACACACACTCTCTCTCTCTCTCTCTCTCTCACACACACACACACACACACACACACTCTCTCTCTCTCTCTCTCTCTCTCTCTCTCTCTCTCTCTCACACACACACACACACACCACACACACACACACCAGTGCCGACTCTCCCCCCACCACCCCCATCCAGTCTTTCAGATAAGACTATAAACCGATGTCCCGTGTGCAAACGCACGCAGAACATCTTGCGCACACGTTAAAACCTGTTCCGCTTTTTGGAAGAGTAGGCCATTGTATGCCGGTCGGACGGATGACAAAAATTACAAAACCGCATACACACTAGGACTGGATGTTAAAAAAAAAGCGCATGAGGGTTTATTCCTTTGTCTTTGACATAGATGAATAAATAAGTAAATAAATAAGCACACACAGACACACACGCACGCACCCCCTTCCCTCACACACTCCATCCATCCATCCATCCATTCATACAGGGACCCGGGGTCTGAAGTGTTGGAAGGTTATTCGTTGTTAATGACTTTGTCCTGACGGAGAATATTAGAAGATATGGGGGCAACGAGATGGTAACAATAATGGTAGATATCCCAAACCCTTCCATAGTCCATACCCTTACATAGCCCAAACCCTTCCATAGTCCAAACCCTTCCATAGTCGAAACCCTTCCATAGTCGAAACCCTTCCACAGTCCAAACCCTTCCATAGTCCAAACCCTTCCATAGTCCAAACCCTTACACAGTTAAAACCCTTACATAGTCCAAACCCTTACATAGTCCAAACCCTTACATAGTCCAAACCTTACATAGTCCAAACCCTTACATAGTCCAAACCCTTACATAGTCCAAACCTTACATAGTCCAAACCCTTACATAGTCCAAACCTTACATAGTCCAAACCCTTACATAGTCCAAACCTTACATAGTCCAAACCTTACATAGTCCAAACCCTTACATAGTCCAAACCTTACATAGTCCAAACCCTTACATAGTCCAAACCTTACATAGTCCAAACCTTACATAGTCCAAACCTTACATAGTCCAAACCCTTACATAGTCCAAACCTTACATAGTCCAAACCCTTACATAGTCCAAACCTTACATAGTCCAAACCCTTACATAGTCCAAACCTTACATAGTCCAAACCCTTACATAGTCCAAACCTTACATAGTCCAAACCCTTACATAGTCCAAACCCTTACATAGTCCAAACCCTTACATAGTCCAAACCCTTACATAGTCCAAACCCTTACATAGTCCAAACCCTTACATAGTCCAAACCTTACATAGTCCAAACCCTTACATAGTCCAAACCTTACATAGTCCAAACCTTACATAGTCCAAACCCTTACATAGTCCAAACCTTACATAGTCCAAACCTTACATAGTCCAAACCCTTACATAGTCCAAACCTTACATAGTCCAAACCTTACATAGTCCAAACCCTTACATAGTCCAAACCTTACATAGTCCAAACCCTTACATAGTCCAAACCCTTACATAGTCCAAACCCTTACATAGTCCAAACCTTACATAGTCCAAACCTTACATAGTCCAAACCCTTACATAGTCCAAACCTTACATAGTCCAAACCAAACCTTACATAGTCCAAACCAAACCTTACATAGTGCAAACCTTACATAGTGCAAACCCTTACATAGTCCAAACCCTTACATAGTCCAAACCTTACATAGTGCAAACCCTTACATAGTGCAAACCCTTCCATAGCCCAAACCCTTACATAGTCCAAACCCTTACATAGTCCAAACCCTTCCATAGCCCAAACCCTTCCATAGTCCAAACCCTTACATAGTCCAAACCCTTACATAGTCTAAACCCTTACACAGTCTAGACCTCCTTATTTTATCATTTAAATTTTTTTCTTTATAACCGGTGAAGCTCAAATCCTGATGCTGGTCGGTGGATTAAAGTTTCAGCGTTTTTTTGTTTTTGTTTTTTGTTTGTTTGTGTTCTTGCTTTATTACAGTGGTTAAATAAAAACCAAGCTTCGTGAACAGACAGCGGCCAGAATGTATGGGTGTGAATCCCAGTCAGTGCTACATTTTTGTGGCGATTTTGGGGGGGTTCAGTTCCAGCCGACTCCAAACCAAAACTGAGTGCATCGCGGACTAAAATATACATCCCCCCCCCCCCCCCTCCAAAAAAAGGGGGAAAAGGAAAAAGAAAAAAAAAGATGAGCATCACCCCACAGTCAACTGTGATATCATTTATGAATGCCCGTAAGCTAGCTCTCTCTCTCTCTCTCTCTCTCTCTCTCTCTCTCTCTCTCTCTCTCTCTCTCTCTCCTCTCTCTCTCTCTCTCTCTCTCTCTCTCTCTGTCGGTCTATCTCTCTCTGTCTGTCTGTCTCTCAGAGGAAAAAGTGAAAACGCACGTTCCTCAATCACCCCTCATCTCACAACATACTTGAACACAGACAGACAAACAGACATACAGACAGACATACAGAGAGAGAGAGAGAGAGAGGGAGGGAGAGGGAGAGAGAGAGAGAGAGAGGAGGGGGGGGGGGGAGGGAGGCAAGCAAACAAATAAAGTGCTGAAAATCAATGCAAGTCATCTCCTCACTCTCTATGTTTACCATTCTCTCCAAGGATCTCCCACTACCCTCCCACCCTCCCCCTCCAACCTCAAACACACACAGTGGTGGGAACGGATGACAAAATTTACTAAACTGTATACACACGGGAACTGGATGTAAAACCAAAAAAAACCATAAGTGCTTATTCCATTATCCTCGAAATAGAATAGAATAGAATCGAAAAGAACACACACACACACACACACACACACACACACACACACACACACACACACACACACACACACGCTTTAACTCTTCCCTTTCCACCCCTTTAAGCTCCCCCCCCCCCCCCTTTTCCTTCCTCACCCCCTTTTCCCTCTCCTGTCATCCCCATCCCCCCCCCCCCCAACCACCACCACCCCACTCCCCTGCTATGCCCGCATCGTCTCTAGCCTAGCAGAATCGCCACCATGCCCAAGGCAGTGCTCTCTTTGTGAACGTCCTTCCCGTGGGAAGTAAAATGGGGAAAGGAAGAAGTGAGGTTCTTGAAAAGCGACAGAGCTAGCTGATCAATGGCCTTCATTTCCAGGGAGGGATGGAGGGGAAGGGGAAGGGAGGAAAAACATCGACCATCTCCTCTTCCTAGTATTGTCTTCAAACACCCTATCTTTACAGAGGGAAAGAGAGAGAGAGAGGGAGAGAGAGACAGGAAGAGGGAGAGAGGGAGAGAGGGAGAGAGAGAGGGAGAGATGAAGGAGAGAGAGGGAGAGGGGAGATGAGAGGGAGAGGAAGGGAGCTGAATGAGAGAGAGGGGGGGGGGGAGAGGAGAGAGGGGAGAGGAGAGAGACAGGAGAGAGAATGTAAATTTGTAGCCAGGAGAGATTCTGGTATGCCTCGAACAAACCCTATTACTAAGAGAGAGAGAGAGAGAAGGAGAGAGAGAAGAGAGAGAGAGAGGAGAGAGAGAGAGAGAGAGAGAGAGAGAGAGGAGAGAGAGGAGAGAGAGGAGAGAGACGAAGAGAGGACGAGAGAGAGAATGAGAGAGAGAGAGACAGACGACGACAGACAGACAGACAGACAGACAATGTGAAATTGCATCAAACTCGACTCGACCCCGTGCTCTCAAAATTAACCTCCTGTCACGAGTCCCATATATTAACCACTACTACGCTATTCCG
The DNA here is from genome assembly GCA_028751875.1 of Rapana venosa. Taxonomy (NCBI): domain Eukaryota; kingdom Metazoa; phylum Mollusca; class Gastropoda; order Neogastropoda; family Muricidae; genus Rapana; species Rapana venosa. The sequence goes on along the minus strand of CM054167.1, from coordinate 23,000,871 downwards.
ACTCAACCCCCACCCTCCAAAACCCTCCTCATCCCAACCTCCCTCCGAATCACACCCACAATATAACCAACATTGAGAAAGGTCAAAGTACTAGTACTCCTCCAATAGATATTTTTTTTATATTACAAAATCGATATAAGAAGAGGTCGTCTTTAAACAAGCTATTATGTTAGTCATGGGATCTGACTCATCCAGATCTTCCCTCACTCCCTCCTCCTTCCTCATCTCCCGCTTTATCCAAAACTTTACTTTGCTGAACATACCCCCAACCCACCCCCTCCTCTCTGCTACCCCCGCCCCTTCCCCTCTTTCTACGTCATCACAGCAATGACGTCAGCACTGACGCCTATCAATAGAATAAATCCTTGTTGCGAGCAACCTCAACAGCTGTGGCTGGCTCCATGAAATAGCCATTCTCTCTCTTTCTGTCTCTGTCTGTGTCTGTCTTGGCTCCCCCCCCCCCCCTCTCCTCCTCTCTCTCTCTCTCTCATGAAATAAGTCAATTTGTATTGCATTGGCTGTTTTAGTAATAATTGAATGTTAAGGTAAGTAGTTGATTGCAAGTGTAACTAAGTGATTGAGTTTTTTTTTGTCAGCTTCTTTGTGTATGTGCTATACATTTCTTCATGTTTGTTTTTGTTTTTGTTTTTGGTCTTTTTAATTTTTTTTTTAGGACCTGTGTAAGAAGCGCCTGGCTTATCCAATTATCCTCATTAAAACATTTGAGTTCTCTCTCTCCTCTCCTCTCTTCTCTCTCTCTTCTCTCTCTCTCTCTTCTCTTGTGCGTGAGTGTGCACAAGTGCATTATGCGTCGCAAAGTGCCACATGCATAAGTATGTATTGTTGGTGTTTGTGTGCCGCGTGCTGTTATGTAGTGGCAGTTTGTAAATAATCTTCGGCTTTTTTTTTACTTTCCTTCACTTTGAGTATTATTCGCATTTCTTCATGTTTAAATCTTTAGGCTTGTCAGACTTTTTATAAGACCCCGATCAAAAGAAGCCTAGTTATCCCAATTAGTCCTCATTAAACATTGGAGTTCGAGTTCTCTCTATCATATCCCATCCCCCCTCCTTCCCTACTATCTCATATAACTACCCTACCTCCTACCTCTCCAATCCAACCGGTCCCGCCCGCTTAGTTCTTCTTGTTTTTAATCGTCCCCCCAACATCTGCCCACTTGCGTGAAGTGTGCACAATGTGTAGCTTCACGCAAGTGCCAGCACTGCATGTATGTGTGTGTGTGGTGTGTGCGCGTTTTTGTGTGGCTGTGTTGGTGTGTTTGTGTGTTGTATGTGAGTGGTGAAAGAATAGTCCTCGAGTGGGAGCCATTTTGAATTCGTTCTTTTGCGTTTATCCTGGCTTGTTGTTGTGTAAAAGATGAGCATGTGCATCAAAACAATGAATCAAAACCAAAGTCCAAAATGAAAGTAGTTCAAGCACTGATAAGCAGTGATTGTTATTTATAAACCATGGACCCTATGAACCGTTGCATTATCGTAAATACGTAATTAAATGAAAAATGCGGTGTCACTATAGGTTGCATCGTTTTTTTTAATCGTCAGGGAAGAAGAAGAGCAGCCAAGAACAATGAGGATGACTAGCGAGGACACGCGCGTGAGCAACAGTTGCTGAGTGTGAGTGAGGAGTGAATGGGAGTGATATGGTGTGAGTCTTGAGGGTGCCAGAGGTGTTGTGGGTAGTGTGTAGGTCTATCTGAATGTGAAAAAAGGAGAAGAAAGATGATATGAGACATAGAAATGGAGTGTGTAGTGTGTGGTGTGTGTGTTGTGTGTGGTTGTGTGTGTGTGTGTGTGTGTGTGTGAGAGTGTGAGAGAGTTGTGTGATGATGAGATGTGTGTGTGTGTGGTGTGAGTGAGTGTGTGGAGTGTGATTGCTATGTCAAGTAAAGTAAACGTTTATTTTCAGACATAAATTGAATAACGCACGTGCATTTTTTTTTATCAAGCACTACAAAGAAAAAAGCGTGAAAAAAAGTAATGTTTGCAGACATAGTGTGTGTGTGTGTGTGTGTGTGTGTGTGTGTGTGTGTGTGTGTGTAGAGAGAGAGAGAGAGAGAGAGAGAGGAGAGAGAGGAGGAGAGAGAGAGGAGAAGAGACGAAGAGAGAGAGACAGACAGACAGACACAAAGAGAGAGATAGACAGAGAGTGCGAGGAAAGAGCTAGGTGTGTGTGTCTGTGTGAGTGCGTTTATGTGGGTGTGTCGGTCCTAAATGCTTGCAATGCGCGTTCTTGAATGCGCTCGCTGCGTGCATGCTTGATTTGCGTGCGTAAGTGCGCGGACGTGCGCACATAGTAGGTGTGTAGCACACCAAATGAGCTGTCAGCGCACGCGGGAATATCTGTGTTACACAGCTACTACTACTACTCACTACTACTGATTCTATTACTTCTACTACTGCTGCTGCTGCTTAGTACTGCTGCTGCTGCTGCTACTACTATACCTACTACTACTATACTACTACTGCTACTACTCTACTACACTGCTACTACTGCTGCTTGCTGCTGCTGCTACTGCTACTGCTACTACTACTACTACTCTGCTTCTGCTACTACTACTGCTACTGCTGCTGCTATTTCTACTATTACTTACTACTATGCTGCTGCTACTGCTTACTTTTCTACTGCTACTACTACTACTGCTGCTGCTACTTTACTTCTACTACTGCTGCTGCTGCTGCTACTTCTACTACTACTACTACTGCT
>CM054167.1:22985647-22995647 GCA_028751875.1 Rapana venosa | reverse complement strand
CCCGAGTTCGAACGCACGCAGAACATCTTGCGTGCACGTTAAATCCTGTCTCGGTTTTCGTAAGAGTAGGCCATTGTGTGCCGGTGGAAACAATATGACAAAATTTACAAAACCGCGGACACACGAGGACTGGATGTAAAAAAAAAGCACATTAGTGCTTCTTCCATTATCCTCGATATAAAAGAATATATAAAAATATATATATATATTTTAAAAAGCGTTCGTCGGGTGGGTTGATTGAGTCAAGCAACTACTTGGGTCGTGATTTATACTTACTTAGCTCCTTTCTGCTTTCCATCACACATTCCCACCAAAATACACAGCAAACGACAGACAGAGGACTGACTGACTGACGGACTGACTGACGGACGGACTGACTGACGGACTGACTGACTGACTGACTGACGGACTGACTGACTGACTGGCTGACAGCCTTCATTACCTAGGCTTCCACCGTCAATTTCTTCGCCATCAATGACACAACGGTCGTTCTCATTATTCCCCCCCTACGTTCTTTGGGTCCCATTCTATGGCTGGACGCTACGCTGCCTAAATGACCACCTCATTGCACGTCGCTGTCCATCAGTATTTTACCCCCATCTCGTCCACCCTGACCACTCACTTCATTACTCTGCCAATAGCAGCTGGTAACCTTCTCATCCTCCCTCCCCCCCCCCCCCCCCCCCCCCCCCCCCCCCCCCCCCCCCCCCAACCGCCACCCTGCGCCGCACCACCACCACCTAACCTCCACCCCCCCCCCCCCCCCCCCACCACCACACACACTCACCGACTGTCAACCCACCACACCCATTAGCCCAGATGTCAATGTATCAACCACACACACACCCCAGACCCACAAAACACACACACACACACAAACAACACACACACGATAGCCTGGTGGTTAATGGTGTATTCGAGTTCTGCTGACCGGGTTCGAATCTCGTTCAAGAGGATTTTTCCTCAGGAGTTAACATCAGTGCGACTCACACTACCCACTTAAAAGTCCTTTGGATGGGACTATAAACCGAGGCCCCGTATGCAAACGCACGCAGAACATCTTGCGCACACGTTAAATCCTGTTCCGCTTTTCGTAAGAGTAGGCCATTGTGTGCCGGTGGGAACAGATGACAGTATTCACAAAACCGCATACACACGGGGACTGGATGTAAAAGGGCAAATAAGGGCTTATTCCATTATCCTCGATATAAAAGAATAAAATAAAATAAATAAATAAAATAACGAAATTTTATTTTCTGAGGGTAATAGAATAAGCACACGACTTTTTATTTATTTATTTTTTTTACATCCAGCCCTCGGGGCGAATTAACGGTAGTGGAATATCTACGATCTCCCAGGTCGAATTCAAAAGTGCAGACTCGCCAGTGCCTTCATTCCCTTCGTGTATGTATGTATGTGTGTATACATACACAGAAGATTGAATATGCTCCGTTAAAAGATCCCGGTAATGAAATTCATGCCAGCGTTCGGCGGGTGACAAAAACCCATACCCAGCATGCATCCTGCACACAATATGAGCTGCTCAGAAGTTGGAACGTGTGGGTTTTAATTAAGGCCGGCTGGCAGACCTCCTCCTGCAGTATGCAATGCACAGGAGCAGACCAGGCACCATGCGCTATACAAATGCGCTGGAAAACAGATGACAAAATTTACAAAACCGCATACACACGGGGACTGGATATAAAAAAGCACATGAGTGCTTATTCCATTATCCTCGATATAAAAGAATAAATAGATAAATAAATAAATACAATCCCCGTCCATCCCCAATTTCCAAACCGCCCCGTCTTCTGCTCACGTGCAAACCGCCCAGTAACGTCATCATACATCCTTACGTTTCCTGTTCTATATCCATAGCAACAACCGTCTTTGCAACGGTAATTGTTCATTACCAGATATTATCACTTTTCCCCCCCTGTGAAGCCTCGTAATAAGGTTCTAGACAGTAGTGTGTGTGTGTGTGTGTGTGTGTGTGTGTGTGTGTGTGTGTGTGTGTGTGTGTGTGTGTTGTGTGTATGTGTGTGGTGTGTGTGTGTGTGTGTGAGAGAGAGTGTGTGTGTGTGTGTGAGAGAGAGACAGAGAGAGAGAGACAGAGAGAGAGAGACAGAGAGAGAGAGAGACAGAGAGAGAGAGACAGAGAGAGAGAGACAGAGAGAGAGACAGAGAGAGAGACAGAGAGAGAGAGAGAGAGAGAGAGAGAGAGAGAGAGAGAGAGAGAGAGAGAGAGAGAGAGAGAGAGAGTGTGTGTGTGTGTGTACATGTGTGAGAGAGAGAGAGAGAGAGAGAGAGAGACAGACAGACAGACAGACAGACAGTGAGATAGATGTGTATGCGCGCTCGCATACATTGCATCGTCAGTAAGGAATCGCTCTTTGTTGTGAACCTGCAAATAAATAAATAAATATAAATAAAAAGACGACAAACATTCGCAGCCACTAATCAACACTCCCCCTCCCCCCTCCCCCCAAATCGTGATAATCCCCGCAACCTCCCAACAATCGCTCCACTCTCATCAAGTTTTCTGATCTGCTGGGTCGCGACCACGTAAAAAGTAATGGCGGTTATCGGGTTTCCATCGATCTGTTCTCCGCTCTCTAATCCGCTCGCTAACTATGCTCTCTTTTCTCTTAAGACTGCCCGAACTCGGCATTTCCCTTATTGAGTATTTGAGGCGGGATTGGGGGTAGGGGAAGGGGGGGGGGGGGGGGTTAGGGTGGAGGGTGGAGGGGTATGTAGTGCCAGGTCTTCTCCCGTGCTTGCAACTCTGCAGGAGGTCTGCCTGCTGGCCTCGGCAGACGCATTTCGACATTACAGCAGTAGCTCATTTTGGTTTGTAGAGGAAGCATGCTGGGTACGTTCGTGGTTTCTGTAGTAAGCCACCGAACCCTTGACACGAATGGCGGGATCTTTAACGCGCGGTATGTGATCGTCTGCGTTGTGTATGTAGTATGCACTCAAAGGAATTCGGGCAGTAGAACGCGATGTTTGTGATTTGAATACCAACCCACCCTCAAAATTCACCAGGCCGCCAATCTCCGAGATTCGAACCCACGACTTCATGGACCCGTGGGATTTAAGCTTCACGGTTTTAACCACTCAGCTCTAGTATCTGTCTCTTCTTAACCAAACACAAATGGTCCAAGGATGGTGGGTTGGTTTTTTTCCTGTTATCCCCGTTGCACACAACGTACTTGTTTACTTACTTCCCATCCATAAGCCCCACCACCCACCCATCACCCATCCATCTACTCGCAACCACCGCCCCTACCACCATCACCACAAACGATGCAACCTCCCCCTGATGTCAGGCATCCTTGGTGTGACTGTTGTATGTCCATGGCAACGGTCTGTCTGGAGTCTGTTGTGAACGATCATTGCCAAGTGTTGTTGGTGGTGGTTTAAAAAAAAAAAAAGCATTTCCTTTCAACCCCCTACAGCTGCCGTCTGTCGGTGTAAATCCAGTGGTCCTCGCTTTATCCCATAGCTCTGATATCACTCATAAGATGATTGACTCTTTTATATATTTAACATCTTTTCACAAAGATGAACGACTTTTATATATTTAACGTCTTTTCATAAAGATTAATGACTCTTTTATATATCTAACGTCTTTTCACAAAGATGAATGAATTCCTTTATATATTTAACGTCTTTTCACAAAGATGAATGACTCTTTTATATATTTAACGTCTTTTCACAAAGATAAATGAGCCTTTTATATATTTACTGTCTTTTCACAAAGATGAATGAATCTTTTATATATCTAATGTCTTTTCACAAAGATTAATGACTCTTTTATATATTTACTGTCTTTTCACAAAGATGAATGAACCTTTTATATATCTAACTTCTTTACACAAAGATGAAGGAACCTTTTATATATGTAACGTCTTTTCACAAAGATGAATTAACCTTTTATATATGTAACGTCTTTTCACAAAGATGAATGAACCTTTTATATGTGTAACGTCTTTTCACAAAGATGAAGGAACCTTTCATATATTTAATGTCTTTTCGCAAAGATGAATGACACTTTTATATATTTAACATCTTTTCACAAAGATTAACGACTTTTATATATTTAACGTCTTTTCATAAAGATGAATGACTCTTTTATATATTTAACGTCTTTTCACAAAGATGAATGACTTTTATATATTTAACGTCTTTTCTTTTATATATTTAACGTCTTTTCACAAAGATTAATGACTCTTTTATATATTTACTGTCTTTTCACAAAGATGAATGAACCTTTTATATATCTAACTTCTTTACACAAAGATGAAGGAACCTTTTATATATGTAACGTCTTTTCACAAAGATGAATTAACCTTTTATATATGTAACGTCTTTTCCCAAAGATGAATGAACCTTTTATATGTGTAACGTCTTTTCACAAAGATGAAGGAACCTTTCATATATTTAATGTCTTTTCGCAAAGATGAATGACTCTTTTATATATTTAATGTCTTTTCACAAAGATGATTGACTCTTTTATATATTTAACGTCTTTTTACAAAGATGAATGAACCTTTTATATATTTAACGTCTTTTCACAAAGATGAATGAATCTTTTATATATCTAACGTCTTTTCATAAAGACGAATGAACCTTTTATATATTTAACGTCTTTTCACAAAGATGAATGAACCTTTTATATATTTAACGTCTTTTCACAAAGATGAATGAACCTTTTATATATTTAACGTCTTTTCACAAAGATGAATGAACCTTTTATATATTTAACGTCTTTTCTTTCATATATTTAACGTCTTTTCACAAAGATGAATGAACCTTTCATATATTTAACGTCTTTTCACAAAGATGAATGAACCTTTTATATATTTAACGTCTTTTCTTTCATATATTTAACGTCTTTTCACAAAGATGAATGAACCTTTTATATATCTAACGTCTTTTCACAAAGCGCTATATAAATTCCATACATTATTATTATTATTATGAATGAACCTTTTATATGTTTAACGTCTTTTCACAAAGATGAATGAACCTCTTTTATATATTTAACGTCTTTTCACAAAGGTGACATTAGGCTGGGAGAATTATTTACAAAAAACACACCCACCAAACATACATGAAAGCAACTATAACTCATACAAGATTGGAACCCACGATTTGATCAACCCATCGGATTAAAGTCGAACGGTCTTAAGCGCTCGGCTGCAGCGTCCGTCAATCTTAGTTATAAAACAAGAAATCTTCGAGACGAAAGTATGCGTGTATGCGTGCCAACGTGCCACACACACACACGCACGCACGCACGCACACACACATATGTCATCAAGTATGTTCAGTATATGAACAATCAAGGTTTTAAAAGACTGAAACGATCTTCGTTTTAAAAAAACAAGACATTTTCGTGACAAAGTATCTGTATATCTGTATACGAAGGGAGCCAACGTGCATGCATCCATACGTGTATGTCGTCAGCATGTATTTCGCTACATACAACCCTGTTGAGTTGTTTAAACGATCTTTAACTTTATAAAACAGGACAATCTTCGTGACAAAGTGTCTTGTTAATACAAGATTCAGCGCTATATAAATTCCATACATTATTATTATTATTGTTATGAGAACCGACGTGTCTTCGTTCGGCACACGAAGAATCGTGTTTAAATCATAAACCAAACAAGACACCTTCATGACATAAGTATTTTCTCTCTCACACCACACACGAACCCCCCCCCCCCCCCCCCCCCACCACACACCAACCCACACATACACACACACACACACCACACCACACCACACCACAACAAACCACACCACACCACACAGCCACTGATATATTTTGTGCCGTTTTCGACAGGCCGCTGGGTTTTTCTGCAGCCCTGCAATTACCGCAGCGCATGACTTCATTATTGCGGGAAATAAAAGGAACGACCAATTAATTTCCTTCCCTCCGGTTATAGGGGACTGGCAGATTGACAGACATCAGGTAATCACTGGCCAACCTCACCACAACAGCTCTTGCTGTGCTTGCTGTTGTTGTTGTTGCTGTTGGTGGTGGTGGTGGTGTTGGCGTACTTTGCCGTTCTCTCCGGCTGCATCCTTATGTACGTTGTACTGTATTGTATTATATATTATTGTATTGTTTTGTATAGTACTGTGCTGCATTGTATTGTGATATATATATATATTATTGTACTGTACTGAAATATATAGCAATGTATTGTTTCGTAGCAGTATTCTGTCCATCTGTTCAGAATATCCTGGTCGTCAGTGAGACACTTCCCATTTTTGTCTTGGATTGTTAAACCTTTTCTCTGTTTCGTGCTAGTCAGGTCTTTCACCAGCTGATATGCTTTCTTGCTATTGCTTTTCTTGATGTTCTCTTCAATGTCTTGGCACTGTTCACCGATCCATTTCTCTTTTGCCTCCGTCATGGACTTCCTGATTCTTTTGTTGACTGCCCTATATTGTTCTGCTCTTTCTTTTGTTTCATTTTTCTTTTTCTTCAACTCTCTACGCTTGTCGCATAGTTGTAGGATGTTAGGTGTGACCCATGGTTTTTTGACTGGTCGGCGTTTGCCAAGAAGCTCGTTTGCTGTTTCAGTCACTGCTGTATTGAAACTATTTGTCAGTGTATCTATGTCTGAGTCTATCACAGTGAGTGCTGCAAACTTTCCACCTATCCTTGCTTGAAAAATTTCTAATACCTCTGGGTCCTTCAGCTTCTCGAGGTCAAATTTGATCCTGATGTTGTTCCGCTTGTGGATTTTCTTTAGACGTAGTCGGAAAGTCATCATCACAAGATCATGATCACTCCCTATGTCTGCTCCTGGAAAACTTCGTGTCTGTGCGATGTTAACGCTAGACTGAAACCGTCTTTTCACCATGATGTAATCTATTTGGTTGTGGTGTTCTCCATTTGGGCTATGCCATGTCCATTTTCTGGATTTCTTGTGTGGGCCAAGTGTATTCACTAGCTGGAGGTGGTTGTTACTGGCAAACTCCAGGAGTCTCAAGCCTCTTTCATTTGATTGGTTATTACAATGTGGCCCAAAACGCCCTCCCAGTCTTTCCATGCATCTTCTCCTACCTTGGCGTTCCAGTCGCCTTGCACAACGAGGATGTCTTTCTTGGGTGTTTGATTCAGAACCTCTTGTAGCTGGTCATAAAATTCTTCTACGGCTTCATCTGTGCAGTCTGATGTAGGGGCGTATGCCTGTACTATAGTTATGTTAAAGGGGGTTGCTCTCAGGCGGATGGTAATAAGTCTGCTGGACACAGGCTGACAGCTCATGACGGTGTTCACGGTGTCTCTGTGAACGAGAAACCCCACGCCGTGTTCATGTTTATCCTGTTTTCCACTGTAGTATAATTTGTGGTCTTCCTGGGTCGTTGTTTCTCCCATGTTTTTCCACCTGACTTCGCAGAGCCCAAGGATGTGCCAATGATATCTGGACATCTCATGTGTCAGTTCTTCCACTTTGCCTGCAGCTCTTAGTGTTCGTACATTCCATGTGCCAATGATGGTGTTGTGTCTGGCACGAATTTTGCTGCGTTTTACATCAGTAGCATACTTTCGACATCTGTCCTGATGAGCAACAGAAGGCGCGGTCCTTGGTAACCCGGGCGACGACCGATCCGGTATAACTATAGAACCGCAGGAGATCCAGAAGTCCTTAATGTACCCGAAAGCAAAGACACAGACAGTCACCCTATCCTCCGAGAAGAAGTGGAAACAGCAGTCAGATCGCTGAAAAAGGGGAAATCAGCAGGGGCTGACAACATTCCAGCTGAGTTGGTCCAAGCTGGAGGGGAAGCCATGATCAGCGCCCTACTAAGAATCTGCAACAAGATCTGGCAGACAGGAAAATGGCCAACACCATGGACGCAGTCGCTCATCATCACCCTCCCCAAGAAAGGAAATCTACAACAATGCCATAATTACCGCACAATCAGCCTCATATGTCACCCAAGCAAGGTCATGCTGCAGATAATATTGAATAGACTGAAGCCACAAGCAGAGACCATCATTGCTGAGGAACAAGCAGGTTTCCGAGCAGGGCGCAGCACAACAGAACAGATATTCAACCTCAGAATACTATGTGAGCGGTACCTTCAACATCAACAAGACCTATACCACGTATTTATCGATTTTAAGAAGGCATTTGACAGGGTGTGGCATGCAGCTTTGTGGGCAACCATGAACTTGTACAGCATCAATGCAAACCTGATCAGAGTCATCAAACAGCTGTACAGGGAGGCCACCAGTGCAGTGTACTACAACAACAACATTGGAGAATGGTTTCGAACAACAGTTGGAGTAAGGCAGGGCTGTCTACTCTCACCCACCCTTTTCAACATCTTCCTTGAGAGAATCATGGCTGATGCACTGGAACATCATGAAGGATCAGTCAGCATTGGTGGCAGAACGATCACAAACCTCCGCTTCGCAGATGACATTGATGGAATAGCAGGATCAGAAAAAGAGCTTGCCAGCCTAACAGAACACTTGGATAAGGCCTCCAAAACATACGGCATGGAAATCAGTGCAGAGAAGACCAAACTGATGACTAATAACACCAACGGCATTAGCACTGATATCAGGGTTAATGACCAGAAGCTGGAAACAGTTCAAAGCTTCAAGTACCTGGGAGCCATTGTATCCGACCAGGGATCCAAGCCAGAAGTAGTATGCAGGACTGCACAGACAATAACAGCTTTGTCAAAACTAAACACCATCTGGAGAGATAAGAATATCTCACTTATCTCCAAGATCAGACTAATGCGCTCCCTTGTCATATCCATATTTCTGTATGCCTGTGAATCATGGACCCTGACTGCAGATTTGGAGAGGAGAGTACAGGCAGTGGAGATGAGATGCTTTCGGAGACTCCTTGGCATCTCCTACAAAGACCACATAAGCAACGAAAGCGTGCATAACAGAATCCAGCAAACCATTGGACCCTATGAGAACCTTCTAACGATCGTGAAAAAGCGTAAACTTAAGTGGTATGGGCATGTCACAAGATCCCAAGGAATTACAAAGACAGTTTTGCAAGGCACTGTCCAAGGAGGAAGAAGAAGAGGCAGACCAAGGAAGAGCTGGGAGGATAACATCAGTGAATGGACAGGCCTAGAACTCAACAAAACCCTGAGAAAGGCAGAACAGAGAGAAGAATGGAGGGAACTGGTTGCTGAGTCTTTGAGGGTGCCCCCACGGTCGTCAGACTACGGGACAGATAGATAGATAGATAGATAGATTGTTTCGTATAGTATTGTATTGCAATATATAGAATTGTATTCTTCTGTATAGTATTGTAATATATAGTATTTTGTATAGTATCAAATTGTTTTGTATAGTAGAGTAATATATAGTTTTGTACTGTATAGTACTTTATAGTATTGTATAGTAATATATAGTAATGTATAGTAATGTATAGTATTGTAAAGTAATATATAGTTTTGTACTGTATAGTAATATATACAGTATTGTATAACTATAGTATTGTATAGTAATATATAGTATTGTATAGTAATATATAGTATTGCATTGTACTGTACATGTATACCACTTTCATTTACGGCAGATTTTTCTGCCTGTTGAAATTCGGGCTACTTTCCCTAGGGAGAGCGCGCCGCCATACGAGCAATGCCACGTTGCTTTTGTTTGTTTGTTGTTGTTGTTTTGGCAAGGATGGGGGGAGGGGGGGGGGACAAAATATCCGAAGGGAATCGAGACACTGGAAGGTCTGCACAAATTGACCCAATAGAACCTTTAAAAAAATTAAATAAAAAAATAAAGATCCCATCCTTAATTCACCACACGCCACTGCCGAAATTCGAACCCGTGATTTCATGGACCACAGGATGATAACCCACAACGCTCTATCCACCAGACCGTAGGCAAAAAGGTAAAGGTGTCCCGTAACCTGTAAGGTGGTAGGGGAGCGAAGCGTCAGAGATTTCACTTCTCTTGGGGCCAGCATATTGAGGGCGGCGTCCA
>CM054167.1:22975647-22983147 GCA_028751875.1 Rapana venosa | reverse complement strand
GTGTGTGAACACGTGCTTAAACAATCTTCCACATCGTATTCTTTAAAAACAACAACAACAACAACAACAACACACAACACAAAACATCCCCCCCCCCCCCTCTCCGGAAAAAATCCCAAACAAAAAACAACACCGTATTCTTTTTAATCAGCAACAAAAAACAAAAAACAAACAATTTCCACCCACCCAAAAACCAACCAAACCAAAAATAAAGAAACCAAAACACCTATGGCATTGAGTACAAGTAGGAATATCGTTGTTGTTGCGCGTTCCCCAGCTTAACACCATTAGGGGGTCACCCAGAACATCTGTTGTTTTCCTCACGAATCCCACTCTGGAACGAATCACTGTACTAAGACTGAAAGACTAGTACACTTGGCAGTGGAGGAGAAGTTTGCGTGTGTGACTGTTTCCCGATACCTCCGCCGTAAGGGCGGCCATTCTTCATATGGGTTTTCTCCCCTTGAATGCTGGAGGGTGCTGGTTCTTGTGCTTAAGAGTTGACCATGGATTTGGCGTACCATTTGAAAGCATAGCAACATGTTAATATTTTCCTGGGCACTGGGCTTATAATTATCATGTACATCGATTCATCTGGTCCTGTGTGTGTGTGTTATTCAACCCGAAGATAGAAGTCACCATTCTGAGAGGCTAAAGTAAAATACAGTTTCCGTGGAAAAAAACTTGTTGTGACCTGATTTTTGTTAATTCACACAAACACACACTGTACACACATACACACTACACACATACGCACCCCCCCCCCCCCTCCCACACACACACAATCTCGCTCTCTGTATGCACGCGTACGTGTGTGCTTGTGTCAAATATCTGTGCAGGTAGGCCTGTGTGCGTAGTGGTGCGTGCGCGCATCCTAGAAGTGGACGTGAAACCCGATGACAGCAGCGAAACCCGACATGGCAGTACAGGATAGGACAGGATAGGACATGGCAGGATTATGGATAGGACAGGACAAGATTATGGATAGGACAGGAGAGGACAGGGCAAGACAGGACAGGAGAGTACAGGACAGGGCAGGGCAGGACAGGAGAGAACAGGACAGGGCAGGACAGGAGAGAACAGGACAGGGCAGGGCAGGAGAGAACAGGACAGGGCAGGACAGGAGTACAGGGCAGGGCAGGATAGGACAGGGCAAGACAGGACAGGAGAGTACAGGACAGGGCAGGGCAGGACAGGAGAGAACAGGACAGGAGAGAACAGGACAGGAGTACAGGGCAGGACAGGAGAGAACAGGACAGGGCAGGACAGGAGTACAGGGCAGGACAGGAGAGAACAGGAGTACAGGGCAGGGCAGGACAGAACAGGACAGGAGAGAACAGGACAGGGCAGGACAGGAGTACAGGACAGGGCAGGAGAGAACAGGACAGGGCAGGAGAGAACAGGGCAGCATTATGGATAGGAGAGGAGAGAACAGGACAGGGCAGGACAGAGCAGGACAGGGCAGGCAGGACAGGAGAGTACAGGATAGGACAGGACAGGAGAGTACAGGACAGGACAGGGCAGGATTATGGACAGGACAGGAGAGTACAGGACAGGACAGGGCAGGATTATGGACAGGACAGGACAGGACAAGACAGGACAGGACAGGAGAGGGCAGGACAGGACAGAGCAGGGTGGAGAACTTTACTTGGCGTCGTAGCTATGGCCATCTGCACTGGTCCACAACACAGCTAAACTGAACTGAACGTGCTTTGTGGCCTGCCTGCCTGCCTGCCTGCCATGTCGTGCGTCATCACCATCTCCAACCACCACTACACGTAATGTTATATGGCCTCACCGGTGTCCACTTCCCAATCCAATCAAATCCTGTTGTTTATAGTCCCGCCGTCGACCACAGAGGCCATATCGGGGCCGGCTGTCACCCCGTAAAATTTCAAATCTCAGAATAAAACTGTGCAACTATATACAGATATAAAACAGGGTATAAAACCAACTCTACTGTCATTCCTTGTATCAACGCCCTGGCCAACCATAAGGGTCAACCCAGGAAGGGCATCGCGTGGTGGGGGAAACCACATCAACCACACATAAAATGAGATCCCCCCGCCCCCCCCTGCATTTCTGTTTCTCAGTCTGTCTAGTTCCGATTCGGTTAGTATGTCCCCTCATTTTGTCTTTCTCCTTCCCTTCCCCACCTCTACTGTTTCTGTTTGTCTCTGTCACTGATTGAGGGGGAAACAAACCCTGCTTAGTACATTTTTAAACTGCCCCCGCCCCCACCCTTGTCCCTGTTTAACGTGGGGAAAAATAAGTTAATGCCAAACATGGTCTCAGGCTAACCTATGACTCCCTCCCACTGCGATTTCCTTTCCCCCCCCCCTTTAAAAAAAAAAGTTTTCTATTCACCTGTTCCTTCCTTCATACCCTGTTAAACACTGTATCTTTCATACTGCACCTCGCCCTGTTCCTGTGTCTATAATTATAATCGTATGGGAAAAAACAGACTTCTTCTCTTCGTCGAACGCTCACACAGCAACTGCTGTTGTCTGTCATAGGAGCGAAAATGCGTTGCGCTGCCGTTAATTAAGCGCCTGACAAGTCAGGCCCAGCGCATCCGACTTCGGCATGGGGAAGAATTGTTATTTCTTAAGTCTTCCAGGAAAAAAAAGACAGGAGAATGGACCAAGAAGGTAGAAAATAGACAAGGGGGAAGTGACAGGAAGTAAAAGGAACAAAGCAGAAACAAAGAAAGGGATACAACAGAGGGAATTGCTAGCACAGAATGTCCAGAATGTGGGGGGATGTTGTTTATACCGACAGCTCCCCCCCCCCCCCCCCCTCCCCCCAAATCTCCCCATGGGGGAAGGAAAAGTAGAAAAATGGCAAACACTGTCTAAACTTATTAACTGCATGCATCCCACCTCCTACCCCACCCCCTCATCCCAATCCAGATTTCTTCCCTCTTGAACATCCCCCCCCCCCCCCCATCATTCCCTCATCTCTGCCTCCCATCCTTTCTCCTCGCCCTCTTTTTTTTTTTTTATTCTTGTCTAAATCAGTTTACTCTATTTAATTTATTTTCAATTTCTTGGACAGGCAAGCCATGTCTGCAAACAACTTACAATGTACGACATTTCCTGGTCTCAGCCAATGAACGCTCATTTCCTCCAGCTAACTGACATCTTTCACCCCTGTGCTGAACTCGTATCGGTGCCAGCCTGAAACCCTCCCATCTTCAACAACCCCCCCCCCCCCCCCACCTCCCTTACCATTCCTCACCTCCTCCTCCTCCCCAAAATAGGGTCACCGAGTTCTCTCCCCTTCTACGTTCTTCTGCTATGTCGATGACAGAAACCCAAACGAATGTGAACGCACTTAAAAAAAAAAAATTTGAGAGCATGTGAGTGCATGCAAGTACGTCATACGTATTAGGTCTCTGTGTGTGTGTGTGTGTGTGTGTGTGTGTGTTTTGTTTGTTTGTGTGTGTGTGTGTTTTGTGTGTGTGTGTGTGAGAGAGAGAGAGAGAGAGAGAGAGAGAGAGAAGAGAGAGAGAGAGAGAGAGAGAGAGTTAAACAAAAGCGGCCACGCGCGCACGAGACCCTGTCTGTTCGGCCACCGTTAAAAAAAAAGAAACCCGATATATCCCCAAGGTCCAGCGCCACAGCTAGTATATCACCAACCAGCCGCGGTCATCTAAACATCGGTAATTAAGGCCTATCACATTCATCGACATAATTGAGATCACGTGACATCCACGCGCCACAATCAATTCTGATTGGCCGAGAAAAAGACAGTCACGTGAAAATAGGTCAGCAGGTTCCAGTTTGGTTAATAGAATGATCATTACCATAATTATGTGCTCTCAAACATGCACAGCTGTGGTAGGCTACAGTTGGATCTCCCATCTCTTACAACTGTTTTGTGACGGACGCTATAGCCGAGTGGTTAAGGCCGTTCGACTTCAATCCCATGGGTCCATGAAGTCGTGGGTTCGAATCTCGGCGTTGGCGTCTGGTGAATAAAGGCTGGGGGATTTTTTTAACCATCTCCCTGGTCAACTTCCAGTGCAGACCTGTCTCTTAATTGCCTTCCTGTGTGTGTGTGTGTGTGTGTGTGTGTGTGTGTGTGTTTGTGTGTGTGTGTTTGTGTTGTGTGTGTGTGTGTGTTTTGTGTGTGTGTGTGTATGGTGTGTGTGTGTGTGTGTGTGTGTGTGTGTGTGTGTGTGTGTGTAGTTGTGTGTGTGTGTGTGTGTGTGTATGGTGTGTGTGTGTGTGTGTGTATGGTGTGTGTGTGTGTGTGTGTATGTATGGGGTGTGTGTGTGTGTATGGTGTGTGTGTGAGAGAGAGAGAGAGAGAGAGAGAGAGAGAGAGAGAGACAGACAGACAGACAGACAGAGAGAGAGAGAGAGAGAGAGAGAGAGAGAGAGAGCGCTCTCGAACAGAGAGAGAGAGAGAGAGAGAGAGATCTCGAACACGAATGATTTATTCACAAAAGAGCCATTGGTCCACCATTGAATGGGGTTGCCAAAATGTTTAGTATTTCAGTGGGGAATAAAGCAACAGCAACAACGAAAAATGTTTCTGTATAACCCTCCCCCTAAAAACAACAACAACCGACCAACACACCAAAACAACAAAAATACCCAATCAGTTTACAAAAATTTACTTCAGATACCAAGATGAGAGAGAGAGAAGAGAGAGAGGAGAGGAGAGAGAGAGAGAGAGAAGAGAGAGAGAGAGAGAGACAGACAGACAGACAGAGAGAGACAGAGAAAGAAAGAGCGAGAGAGACTGACAGACAGATACAGGGATTTAAAGAAAGCCAGAGAGCCAGCGATCACTGACATTTCGCTTAAAAAAAAAAAAAGAAATTGGTAGGAATGCAGACGTCAGATAACGTCTTCAGGTCCTTCTTTCGGGGCTTAGAAACTCTGAGGTCGTCTATAGACATGAAGTAGTGGATTTCGCTCCCCCCCCCCCCCCCCCTCCCCCTAAATGATACAGATTGTCACCCCTAACTTCTCAAACAAGTCCGCTTTACTCACCCTCTGTGTGTGGTGTGTGTGTGTGTGTGGTGTGGTTGTGTGTGTGTGTGTGTGTGTTGTGTGTTGTTGGTCTGTGTGTGTGTGTGGTGTGTGGATGTATGCTGGTATTTTCCTGTTTCCGTAACACACTGAACGCCGACATGAATGACGTGATCTTTAACGTTCATATTTCATCTTCACAGTGTATAACTACACAAAGGGAATGAATATATATATATATATATATTATATATATAGTATATTTATATATAATATATATATATATATTAAATATATAAAGAAAGAGAAGAATGAGGAGAGGAGAGGGTGAGTGAGGAGAGGAGAGAGAGAGAGGAGAGAGAGGAGAGAGAGGGTAGGGGAGGGAGAGAGAGAGAGAGAGAGAGAGAGAGAAGAGAGAGAGGATGAGAGAGAGAGAGAGAGAGAGATGTGCAGAGGGAGATGAATAAATGGGAGGGAAGAGGGGGTGGGGTGGGGGGGGGGGTTGAATTAGGGGGGGGGGGTTGGAGTTTTTGTTGGTTTTTGTTGTCCATATAAAGTTATGTGGGTTTTGGTTTTGTTTTTTGTTTGTCCACATAAATTTTCTGATGGGTTTTAGTTTTGTTTTTTTTTTGTCCATTAAGTTTTTTAACATAAAAAGATCAGCATTCAACTATCCCACCTTTAATTGGAGTGTGTGGGGGGTGTGGTGGGTGTGTGGTGGGGGTGTGTGGTGTGGTGGGGGTGGTGCGGGGGGGGGGGGGGGGGGCTTCCTACCACGCAGTAAAAGATAGTAAGTGGAGCAAAAGAATCTTGATGCCAACGTTGTAAGGTGGTGGTTGTGTGTGTCGTGTTGTGCGTGTGTTGTATTGTGTGTGTGGTTTGTGCCTGTGTTGTGTGTTTGTGAGTATAGAGAGTAGAGATAGAAGAGACGAAGACTGAAGAGAGAGAAGAGAGTAGAGAGATAGAGAGAGGAAGTTCATCTGTTGTCCTGTGGTGGCACAACAACCCACTCCCCCGCTATCTTTTCCTAGAATATATTATCAGCAAGTTGCTGTTCCCATTTCAATATCTCACTGCACTTAACAGCTCACGATCCACTTGATCTGAAGCCGTGAAACAATCATGAACGAATAATGAACATTAAATGTGCTCCCCCCATCCCCACTCCCCCAATCCCATTTACGGCGTCTATCGCCCCCCCCCCCCCCCCCCCCCCCCCACACACACACACAACATCCACATTCCTGTCTCAACATTACTGGCAATAAGAAGTTTTAGTGTAAGATAAAACAAAAACAAAAAAAAAACATAACGCTTTTAATCTCGGGTTTTCAATGGCAATGTGTGTGCGTGTATGTATGTATGTGTGTGTGTGTGTGTGAGCGTGTGTCTGTGCAGCTGTGTGTGTGTGTGTGGTGTGTGTGTGTGTGTGTGGTGTGTTGTGTGTGTGTGTGTGTGTTGCGCGCTGCGCGAGTCTGTCTCTGTGTGACCACAGGCGCGCGCATAAATGCGCGTGTGCTAACCTACCTGCCTGCATAGGTGAATGTACTTTAGTTTTCAGGTGAAAAGTGAAAGGGCATAAAAGCTTTAGTCAAACACACCAAGTTCAAAACGTGGCCTTTCAGCATCTCCTAACAATAGGCTGAACACAGATGTAGTGCTTTCTATAGCCGACCCCCAAAACCCTATCTGCTGACGTCGTCTGCTATCTTGTGTGTAGTATGCGTGTGTGTGAGTGTGAGTGTGTGTGTGTGTGTAGTGTAAGTGTAGTGTGGTGTGTGTGTTTGTGTGTGTGTGTGTGTAGTGTGGTGTGGTGGTGTGTGTGTGTGTGTTTTGTGTGTGTGTGTGTGTGTATAGTGTAAGTGTGTTTGTGTAGTGTGTTTGTGTGTGTGTTTGTGTGTGTGTGTGTGTGTGAAGTGTGTGTAGTGTTTGTAGTGTGTGTGTGTGTGTGTGTGTGTGTGTTAGTGTGGTGTGTGTGTGTGTGTTTGTTGTGTGTGTGTGGTGTTTTTCTTATTATTTCGAGGATAGCGGAATAAGCACTCGTGTGCTTTCTACATCCAGTCCCCGTTTGTATGCAGTTTTGTAAAGTCATCTGTTCTCACAGGCTGTGTACAGAATTGCTTACTCTTCCGAAAAGAGGAACAGGTTTTAACAAGATGACAAAATTTACAAAAACCGCATACACACGGGGGCTGGACGTAAAATAGCATATGAGTGCTTATTCCACTATCCTCGATATAAATAAAATAAATAAATACACGAATAAATAAATAAACCCTGACACCGTTGTCACTAGAGCTATACACAGTGGTGGGCGATCCGGATGTTATCATTTTACATAGAGAGCATTGTGCCGCCTTTGTTGTTATTTCTCTCTCTCTCTCTCTCTCTCTCTCTCTCTCTCTCTCTCTCTCTCTCTCCACCCTGAGACTGTGCGCAGCCTTGCTTTATATTTGTGTAAAGCCTTTAGAATAAGAGATATCTTGGTTTCTTAAGTCATATGTTCTGGAACTGA
>CM054167.1:22968147-22970647 GCA_028751875.1 Rapana venosa | reverse complement strand
AAAGAGGGAGGTCATTCCAGTGGATGGACCAGAAACAGAGAAGGAGCGACGGCCAACAGTGGTTTGTTTGAATCTGGGTGTTCGAAAGCACAAAGTATCTGCGGCTGAACGAAGGGAACGAGATGGAGTGTACAGGTGAAGACAGTTACAGAGATAAGAGGGTGCAGATTTGTGGAGACATTTGAAACGAGGGTATTGATTTTATACTCCAGTCTTTGTGAGACAGGCAACCAGTGAAGAGATCGCAGAAGAGGAGTGATGTGTTCAGATTTTTTCTTTCTTAGGACCAGTCGAGCTGCAGAGTTTTGTATGCGTTGAAGAGAGTGGATAGATGATGCTGGTAGGCCAGCCAAAAGAGAATTACAGTAGTCTAAACGTGAAAGAATGAGAGATGTGACAAGCTTAGAAGTTGCATCAGTGGACAGATACTTGCGAATCGCGCTTAATGCGTCGTAATTGATAGTAGCAAGACTGGCAGGTCTGGGTGATGAATTTTTTCATAGAGAGTGTGTTGTCAAAACTACTCCTAAATACTTCACAGAGTTGGACAAAGGAACTGACGTATTGCCGAATTCTATTGAAGTTTTGTGATAGAGGAAAGTTTATGTTGGGTCCCTATGAGCATGGCTTCGGTTTTATCGGCATTAAGTTGTAACTTGTTCTGAGTCATCCAGTTTTTGAATGTCTTGAAGGCAGTAGGACAATATTTGTCAGAGGGAAGGCAAGTTTTCAACAGTATCGCTGCACTGAAGCTGAGTATCATCGGCATAGAAATGATGATCAATAGGGTGGTTGTTTATTATATGTGAGAGTGGAGCAGTGTAGAGAGTAAGAGAACAGGGCCCAGGACTGATCCCTGCGGGACTCCACATTCCATTTTGACGGGTTTTGATTGAATTTTGTTTACAATAACTTTCTGGAACCGGTCTGTGAGGTATGAAGTAAACCAGGTGAGGGCTTGTCCATTAATACCAAACGTATTTGGAGGCGAGAAAGAAGAATTGAGTGATCTATGGTATCAAAGGCTGCAGATAAGTCAAGAAGAGTGAGGAGGGAGATTTTTCCTGCATCAGAAGCAAGTAGAAGTGTATCTAAACTATGGACTAGGGTGGTTTCGGTGCTGTGGTTGGGGCGATAGGCAGACTGAAAAGTGGGAAGAAGATCATTGGAATGAAGGTGACTGTTGAGCTGTTTGAGAACAACTTTTTCTAGTACTTTAGAGACAAAGGGTAAGTTTGAGACAGGCCTATAATTCTTCAGAATGTTGGGATCGAGGTCGTGCTTTTTCAGTAGAGGTGTGACTATTGCTGTTTTAAGAGCTGATGGAAAATTTCCTGACTGAAGAGATGAGTTTACTATTTTAGTGATAATAGGCACAAGTTGTGGAAGGCATTGTGAGAAAACAGGAGCAGGTATGGGATCAAGGTCGCATGATTTTATAGTCATTTCCTTCATAATTGTCATGATTTCTTTTTCACTTGTGGGATGGAAGGAAAAGAGAGGAGTGCCAGTGAACTGGGGGTCAGGAGGCGCAGGCTGGAATTGAGTTTGATCAAGTCTGGAGCGTATGTTTCTAAGAGAGGGGGAGGGTGTGTGTGTGTGTGTGTGTGTGTGTGTGTGTGTGTGTGTGTGTGTGTGTGTGTGTGTGTGCACATGGTATGTGTGTGGTTGGTGTGTGTGTGGTGTATGAGTGTGTATGAATGTATGTGTGTGTGTATCTGTGTGCATGTGTGTATGTTTCCCTGCCTAAGGTGTGTGTTTGTGTGTGTGTGTGTGTGTGTGTGTGTGTGTGTGTGTGTGTGTGTGTGTGTGTGTGTGTGTGTCTGTGTGTGTCTATGTGTGTGTGCGTGCGTGTGTGTGAGTGTGTGTGTTTGTTTTCCCTTCTAAGGTGTGTGTATGTGTTTGTGCGTGCGCACGCTCGCGCTCGTCTGTGTCTGTATGTGGGCATGCGTGTGTGATTATGCATGCTTGCTTGCCTGTGCCTATATATGTGGGCGAAAGTGTGAGTGTGATTTTGCCACGCTGTCACCCCACTGCAATGTTAGGTCCACCCATCCCCTTTCCAACAAGCCCAAGGCTATCCTCCCCCCCCCCCCCCCCCCAAAATGATGGGATGGTTATTCCCCTTTGGCCACGTCACCAAAATGAAGTAAAGCACGTTACTTTGCTTGAATACATTAGGGAAGTGAATGTTAGAACATTTGCACTGACCTTTTCATGAACATACTTTTTTTTTTGGGGGGGGGGGGGGGGGGGGGGGGGGGAGAGAGGTGTTCTTGTTTTTAAGAACGGCATGTAAGTTAAGTTCTGTAGGAGCGAATGTCAGCAATTTGCATTGACCTTTAAGAACATGCTTTTGGGGGGGGGGAGGGGGGGGGAAGGGGGTGTTCTTTTTGTTTGTTTTAATGAACATGCATGTAAGTTAAGTTCTGAATGGCAGCACATTTGCATTGACCTTTTCATGAACATGTTTTGAGGAGAGGGGGGAAGGGGGTGTTCT
>CM054167.1:22945647-22963147 GCA_028751875.1 Rapana venosa | reverse complement strand
ACTGAGGTCAATGAGGAGGACCTACGGACTGCAATTTCACAAACGTGGTAGGGCAAGGGCAATCAACCACCAAAAAGAAAAAAAAAAAAGGGGGGGGGGGGGGAGGGGGGAATCAAGTAATTAGTAAACTTTGATTTCTTTCTTCAGTTACTAATCAATCGCTGTAAGATTACTGGCTTAATATTCTAACATGAGTAGATCTCTCTCTCTCTTTTCTCATCTCTTCTCTCTCCTCTCTCTACTTCTCTCTCTCTCTCTCTCTCTCTCTCTCCCTTCAACCATAAATCTCTCTCTCCACTCTCTCTCCTTTTTTCTCTCTCCCTCATTCTCTTCTCTCACTCCTTCACAACACTTTCATTCATTTCACTCTCTCTCATTCAATCATTCACTCTCTCTCTCAGCCCTTCTCACGCCCCACCCCTTCTGTCTCTTACATGTTGTTGATGACCTCAGGTTGCTATGCCCGTTATGCAAGCAAGCACCGGAGGATGAGGTACATTTTGTGTTGTGCTGTCCAGTATTGGAGGATGCTAAGCAGAATTACATCCCTTTAAAATATAATAGACAGCATAACGTAATTAGACTGTTTACTCCTGGCATCAAGTTATCCTGAGGTTGTGCGCAGCCTCACTTTATATTTGTGTAAAGCTTTCAGAATAAGAGATATAATTATTGTTATCTTAAGTCATATTATTGTGCCTGACTTTTTCGTTATGCAATAACATTGTGTCGTTGTTTGCGGCTGCTTTTTAAACTACTAAGCATTTCGGCTACCCCCTTCATGTATGGACCAATGGCCTTTCTGTGAATAAATCATCGAGTTCGAGATCAAGTTCTCTTCTCTCTCATCTCTCATCTGCTCTCATCTCATCATCTCATCTTCTCACATCTCTCTCCTCTCTCTCTCGCGACTTCTACAACGACTACTACAAGGGCCAGGCTATTATGTCAGGTCCTCGACCTGTTTGTGGGACTGTTCTCAACTGCAGACACTTCCTGCAGCTGCTGTCATTTCCTTCAGCATTATCTTTCCCCACAGGAGTCCGAAACAAGTTACTCCACTTATCCCACTATGAATGCTGCTTCTCCCCCCCCTCCCCTTCCCCCCCCCCCCCCCCCCCCCAACCCACCCCATCTCCCCCAAACCCCCTAAATTCCCACACCAACCCTGCACTTATGTCTGAGTGAGTTTATTGTCATTTTCCCCCTAGTAGTTCCCCCCTTCCTCCCCCCACTACCTCTCCTGCACTTGTGTCTGAGTGAGTTTATTGCCACCCCCATCCCCAACCCCACCCCCCTTTCCAAGTAGTTAAGTTTCCCCAGAGTTGTCTCTCCCTGAGATAAGAGCTATAAATAGCACAGGTCGCGTTCTGTCCTAGGTACTGTCTTGCCAGTCGTGGTTACGTCCAGGGTGATG
Organism: Rapana venosa; assembly: GCA_028751875.1. NCBI lineage: Eukaryota > Metazoa > Mollusca > Gastropoda > Neogastropoda > Muricidae > Rapana > Rapana venosa. The sequence goes on along the minus strand of CM054167.1, from coordinate 22,961,730 downwards.
TATCCCAAGGGAAGGGGGGGGGGGGGGGGGGGGGGAGTCTGAATACGTTACTGGGGTCTGTCTGCCGCCTTCGTATTGTGCCCAAATTTTTCTGTCATTTTGCCAGCTGTACCCAGTCCTAGGTCTTTGCAGATTCGAGGTCAGGCCAGACAGTAACAACAACATATATATATATATATATATATATATATATATATATATATATATATATATATATATATCCAGACAACGAAAATGACAGGCCAGTAATAACAAAAAAAATAACAGACAATAACAAACATAACAGACCAGACAATAACGAATATAACAGACCAGACAACGAAAATAACAGGCCAGACAATAATGAAAACAGGCCAGACAATAACGAAAATAACAGACCAGACAATAATGAAAATAACATACCAGACAATAACGAAAATAACAGACCATACAGTAACGAAAATAAGACCAGACAATAACGAAAATAACAGACCAGACAAATAAAAAAATAACAGACCAGACAATAAACAAAAACAGCAGACCAGACAATAATGAAAACAACAGACCACACAATAACGAAAATAACAGACCAGACAATAACAAGAAACAACAGACCAGACAACAATACAAAAATAACAAACGTATATGCCACCCAAGTCACTGGTGTAAACTTTGATTAAACAAAAAAAAAAGTCCATAAAAGGCCTGCAAATTTGGTAATCTAAAGAAAAATGGTATTGTAAACTTTTTCTTTTAAAAACAGTCTGTAAACATTCTGTGAACTTGGAACAATACAAGTACGTCCGTAAATTGTCCTCTTCTCTGTCACTAGATCTGACGTGATCTTGTGATTAACAGTGTCCCTAATATGTCAACAAGCAAGTTGGCTGCCATAAATTTATACCACACCACCCTCTCCCTCCCCACCAATCAACCAACCAACCAACCAAACAAACAAACAAAAAAAGCTTCACGCTCTTCCCTACTGTTCTGTTGCTCGACAAACGAGATACTTCAGGAATAAAAAAAATATTCGCCCATCACGAATTCGCGGGTTATAGAAGTAGTAAATTTTCTATTGTCCGTGCTGACAAAACTGGTCTTGCTCCCTAGGATCATCACCTCGTTTCCACAGGGGAGGTGGTTGGTGGTGGTGGGGGGGGGGGGGGGGGGGGGGGATTGTATTGATTGGGGGAACTTGGGTGGGGGTGGGTTGGCTGTGTGTGTGTGTGTCCCCGTGTTTGTGTGTGCGTGCATGCGTGCGTGTACATGCGTGTGTGTGCGTGCATGCGTGCGTGTACATGCGGTGTGTGTGCATGCGGTGTGTGTGTGTGTGTGCGTACGTGTCACCGTAACCTTTTCCCGCGCGCCTTCTTCTACCACATCCAAGTCAAACCAAATATATACACACAATCCAATTTCACACAGTAGATCAAACACACACCCTGAAAGGAACTTGTGTGTGTGTGTGTGTGTGTGTGTGTGTGTGTGTGCGTGTGTGCGCTTTGATTGTTTAGCGGGTAAAAGCCGGGTGCGAGAATGCTACCTAGTGATTATGTAGGACAAGACAACAACAAGGTGTTGCGTCGCTGTGCGTAACGGCACGACACGTCCCGGGATAGATAGAGTGAAGATTGGGTGAACCTCACCGGGGTTTCTTTGTTTGTTGTTTTTCTTTCCTCCATCTATCACTAAAAGTGAACAGACGTAAAATTGAAGTCAACAACAACAACATAGAGTGAAGAGACCTTTGTGCCGACTCATATGTTTACTGCGTAACCCGATTCTTCTTGGGCTACATCAACAACAACAACAACACACACACACACACTGAGTGATTGATTGATTGATAATCTTTGTTCCCAAGGGTTACAGATAAGGAGGGAGAGGGAGAGAGAGAGAGAGAGAGAGAGAGAGAGAGAGAGAGAGAGAGAGAGAGAGACAGACAGACAGACAGACAGACAGACAGACAGACACAGAGTGAGTGTTCATTTCACTTCTCCCATGATTTTTGAAGCCCCATTAACTGAACGAACATCAATCGCTCTTTTCCTTAGAATCAATACCGCGTTCGAGTATACAGGCCAAAAACATCCGGGTTTTCTTTCGCTTGCTTTCATGTTGTCTCCCCCCCCCAAAAAAAAAACCCAACAACAAACAAACTTTCTTTAGTTTTCAAGATAGTGAGCCTCTCAAACAGAGAGAGAGAGGGAGAGAGAGAGAGAGAGAGAGAGAGGGGGGGGGGGGGGGGGGGGAGACAAACATAATATGGACGGAGAGACAGAGATAAAACGATCACGCATGTTTTTTGCTGTGGTGGAAGTGGTGGTGTGTGCGTGCGTGCGTGCGTGCGTGCGTGCGTGCGTGCGTGCGTGCGTGCGTGCGTGCGTGTGTGTGTGTGTGTGTGTGTGTGCGTGCGTGTTAGCACAGATCAACAAGACTTGGCAGTCACCCTTACCAAATTAACCTATTCATACGTTTTCAAAACGGACGTTTACATAAAAACCAGTTCTCGATGTTCGATGATTTCGTATGAAAAGGCTTTTAATAGCTCTTACGCGTCTTTTGATACAACTGCAAGCATGATAACAAAAAGAAAGGTGAAGATGTTTTTCTGCACATAAGATTGCCTGGTTTTATTTATTTATTTTATTTTATTCTTTTATATCGAGGATAATGGGATAAGCACTTATGTGCTTTTTTCACATCTAGTCCTCGTGTGTATGCGGATTTGTAAATTCTACAATGGCCTACTCTTACGAAAAGCGGAACAGGATTTAACGCGTGCACAAGATGTTCTGCGTGGTTTATACTGCGTGTCTACTGGATTACTGGAAGCATAACAAATATTTTTTTTAAGGAGGGAAGGGGGGGGGTGGGGGAGTCTATAGATAAAAACTGCACGGCTGCTTGCTTCAGTGACTGTCAATGGACTGATCTTACAGATATAGCGCCATATAAATTCCATTTTTATACTTATTATTATTGTTGTTATTATTATAAGGTTGTTGGCGAATTGAGTTGAGAGGATTTGGGTTATTCCGGCTGATCAACGTTTGACAAGACAGATGACTGATTTATAGTGCGTTTATTTCGTCTGTCTATCCTGTCTGTCCTGTTTAATGTCCCAACAGATCTGAGATATGATCGCCATGAGTCTTACCTTTGTTTGTTCTGTTCTATAACACCTGGGTTTCAGCAACTATTTTATTTTTCGGTGGTTTTTTTTTGTGTGTTTTTTTTTTTTTGTGTGTGTGTGTGTGTGTGTGTGTGTGTGTGTGTGTGTGTGTGTGTGTGTGTGCGTGTGTGTGTTTTGTTTTGGTCACAACTGAGCTGAAATTAAACCCATGAAAGTGTTTATCTTTCTGTGTACTGCGTTATGTGACCAAATAAGCTAATTCAGCCGTTGGGGGACCTACTCCTTTCGTTTGTTATGGATTATGTTGCATAAACCATAACAAACATAAGAGAATTTGACCGTTGTGAGAGTTACTGTTTTTGTTTGTTACGGATTGTAAGCTAGTTTAACCGTCGTGAGAGTTCCTCTTTTGGTTTGTGATGGTTTATGCATCAAATAAACTAGTTTAACCGTTGTGATTGTTCTGCTGTTAGCTTGTTATGGTTTATGCACCAAATAAACTAGTTTAACCGTTGTGATTGTTCTGCTGTTAGCTTGTTATGGTTTATGCACCAAATAAACTAGTTTAACCGTTGTGGTTGTTCGGCTGTTAGCTTGTTATGGTTTATGCATCAAATAATAGAGTTTAACCGTTGTGATTGTTCTTCTGTTTGTTATGGTTTGTGCAACATATACACTAGTTTAACCGTTGTGATTGTTATTCCGTTAGTTTGTTATGGTTTATGCAACAAATAAACTAGTTTAACCGTTGTGAACATCAATTTTCTTGCTTGTTCTGTTCTAAGTCACAGGCGAAGTAAGTTTCATTAGAATGAATGTAAATCTCTCAAGTAAAATTCTCTGTCACGTTCACGTGTGAGCTAACTTTCATTGCTGTGACAGGAAATTTTCTCCGTTAAAAATTCTTTCCAATTCCCACGTTACACCGGAGTACTTTAAAATAAAAAAAGAAAAGAAAAAAAGAAAAGCTGTCTACTATTCGTCACAAAAACAACGAAGACACAAGTTTGTTTCCTAATGATGTCGCGAGGGAGAACTCTGGCCTTGGTACACCTATCCCCTTATTTACTGTTGTTTGTTTGCTATTTTCGTTATGTGGGTGTTGTTGTCGGGTTGTTGTTTTGTTTGTTTGTTGTTTTGGCTGAAATTCTTACATTCTTAAAATTGTAATATGTTTTAATACAGCTACAACTTTATTTTGCCCTATATTATCTTAATCACGCGATTTTGGTAGAGCTGGCTTCAACCCAAGCAACTGAGCTAGAGAAGGAAGGAAGGGGGGGGGGGGGGGGGGGGGGGGGGGGGGGGGGGGGGAGGGGGGGGGTGGGGGGGGGGAGGGGGAGGGGGGGGGGGTGGGGGGGGGGGGGGGGGGGGGGGGGGGGGGGGGGGGGGGGGGGGGAGGAGCATGGTGTTGAAGAGGGATTCATTAACTCCCAACCAACCCTGTTGTTTACAGCCCCGCCGACCACAGAGGCCGTATCAGGGCTGGCACCTCGTCAACTTTTAAATCTCAGATTAAAACTGTGCAGCTATATACAGATTAAAACAGGGTACAAAACCAAACTCTACTGTCGTTCCTTGTATCAACGCCCTGGCCAACCATAAGGACTGACTTGAAGTGAAGATGACATGTTTATTCGAAATTGTTAGTTGCTATTGTTTGGGGTATTTTGCTGTTGTTGTTTTTCCCCCTCCAAAACCTTCAGTGGTGCCCCCAACGACCTACAAGACTAGGGGAGAGGAGGTCTTCTTCTCTCGTTGGCTTTACACCGTCAGAAGTGTCTCGGATAAATCATGGCACGTCCTTTCCAGCTCCTCTTCCTGGGCCGTACAGCTAGCTTACTTTGTGAGATGAGGTGCGGTGAGATGATTATTTTTTCTCCAGCTGCCAAGTAACAGATTTCGTTTTGTTGGATAGTAGAGTATAGTTAACAGCTTGTTGCCGCTCCAAAATGAATGTGTGAACAATGTGTTTTTTCGCCGAATAAATACCTGTCTGTATAAACCAAACGGGAGGAACATCTGTGCACACATCTGCTGCTGGGAAAACTCTTTGTGTGTGTCCCCAGACAGCCACTAGAGATAGGCTCTCCGCCTCGCTTCCTCCTATCATTTCCCCAGTACCTCCGCAACAACAACCACTGTGTGCTTGTATTCTACGTTCCTAACAGACCCAGAAAAGGAGAAAATCAATACAACTAACTGAGTCATACCTTTAAACTACTTTTTATTTGGAACAAGCAAGCAAGCAAGCAAGCGCGTGCGACCGAACACACTAACACACAGACAACGCAATGTAACAACAACAACACACACACACCCTCCCCTCCATCCACACCACACAACACAACACACTCATCACACATACACCACACACAAACACGCGCGCGCACACACAACTCAACATAATATCCCCCCCCCCCCCACACACACACACAGACATAAACAACACACACACACACAAAACAACACACACACTACACACACAACACACACACAGACATAAACAAAAATACCACACACACCACACACACACACTACACCACACATAAAACACATAAACCCCACACACCACAAACACACACACACACACACACACACACCATACACACACACACCACACACACGAGACATCACACACACACACACACACATAAACACACACACACCCAACACATACACACACACACACACACCACACACACTACACACACACACCACACACACACACAGACTTACTGGTGGAGACGGGGGAGGCTGGAAGTTTCTTGCGGATCAGCAGCAGGATGACGAACAGCACCAGTGGAATGAACACTTCAAACAGCAGTACAAACTGAAACACACAACAATATCAACAATAACATTGGTTGGTATGAGATATAGCGCTATATAAAATCCATATATCACCACCACCACCATAACCATCATCACCATCATCATTATCATTGTTATCATCATCATCATTATTATCACCATCATCATTATTTTATTATTATTATTATAAAACATAGTAAAAACCATTTAGTGTATCTTTTTGGGTGGATTTGCGATCTTGGGTGTATGTGTGGACCAGGTAGGGGTGGGGTGAAGATGGGCATGAATGTTCCTTTCAATCATTTATCGTGTTGTTGGTTTTTTTATTGTTTGTTGTTGTTTTGGGGTTTTTTGGGTTTTGTTTGGTTGTTGTTTTTGTTTTGTTGTTGGTGTTTTTTTTGTGTTTTTTTGGGGGGGGGGGGGTTGGAGGGGGGTGGGTTTAAATGTTGACTGCGAATGTTCTATATAAATTCCATATATTATTATTATTATTATTACAGCGTGTATAGCAAAAGAAGTACTCCCTCACCCTACCTAATACATTAACACACTCACTCATCGCCCCCCCCCCCCCCCCCCCCTCTCTCTCCTCTGTCTCACACACACACGCACGCACACGCACACACACACATACACACTAACATACACGATGCATGTATATACAGACAAACCATACAGTGTCAATCCTAACCCTGGCCAGTCCCCCAGGAATGCTGATGTGCCGAGGCCACCTCACCCCCCCCCCCCCCCCCCCCCCCCCCCCCACCACCACCCCCACCTCTGACCGCGTGAATACTGACTGGTGTGTGACTGCTATAACTCAATCCAAATGGCCAACCCGTTGTTACTGCTGCTATTATTGTTGTTGTTGTTGTGCGTTGCCCAGCTTAACAAATACTCTACTGGGGAAGGGGGTTAGTTACCCCAGAATACACACTGATTCATCCATCTCACCTGAAAATCTGTGTGTGTGTGTGTGTGTGTGTGTGTTTGTGTGTGTGTGTGTTGTGTGTGTGTGGTTGTGTGTGTGTGTGTTGTTGTGTATGGGGTGTGTTTTGTGTGTGTTTGTGTGTGTGTGTATGTGTTGTGTGTGTGTGTGTGTACACTATGCTGGGGGGGGGGGGGGGGGGAGAGGGGCTAGTTACCCCAAAATACACACTGATTCATCCATCTCACCTGAAAATCTGTATGTGTGTGTATGTATGTGTGTGTGTGTGTGTGTGGTGTGGTGTGTGTGTGTGTGGTGTGGTGTGTGGTGTGTGTGTGGTGTGGTGTGTGTGTGTGGTGTGGTGTGTGTGGTGTGGTGTGTGTGTGTGTGTGTGTGTGTGTGTGTGTGGTGTGTGTGTGTGTGCGTGTGTGTGTGTGTGTGTGTGTGGGGTGCGCGCGCTGCTTTCTTTTTCCATTTTATATCTATACACAGTAAGTGTTATTAATGTCGAGACCCTAAGCATAACTGGATGAAAAGTTTGCGTGTAGGATTCTTTCCTCCACCACCCCCCCCCCCCCCCTCCCCCCACCCCAAGTACCTCACCGTGTAGATTTAATCATACTTTCAACTTCTGTGAAGATTTTGTGTGTGTTCTGCTTTGATTTCTGCTTGCAAGGAGATTATTACCCCTTTAAAAGAAGGATGGGGGCTGTTATCCTCAGAGCTCATCATGGCTGAAGACAATATCAACACAACGTTTTTAAAGCATAATGACAGCCACCATAGCCGAGTGGTTAAGACCGTTCGACTTCAATCCCATGGGTTCCATTAAGTCTTGGGTTCAAATCTTGGCCGTCGTGTGATGAATTAAGTAAGGGTGGGGATTTTTTACGATCTCCCAGGTCAACTTCAAGTGCAGACCTGCCAGTGCTTTAATTCCCTTCGCGTACACACACACACAACACACACACACACACACACACATCTCTCTCTCCTCTCTCTCCTCTCCTCTCTCTCATCTCTCTATATATATATATATATATATATATATATATATTATATATATAATATATATGCAGAAGATCAAGTATGCACGTTTAAGATCCTGTCACGTCAGCTTTCGGTGGGTTACAGAAACACGACCATACCCAATACACTCCACTGAAGTCGAAATGCGGCTACCTTAAAGAGTGAGCAAAAACGTTCGCATGCTTATGCGAAATCGCGCCATTGGTGAACCTTGGAGCTCTAGCCGAGGAACGAAAAAGAAAGAAAAAAATAAAGCAAGGATAACAACATAATGATGTTGACCTTGGCACTGTGCTTCCATCATACAATAACCGATAATGATACAGCTTCTGCAATGCACTGGGTGAGAATGGACGGATGGAGAAAAGACGGTTGGAGAATGGTCGGTTGGGGAATGGTCGGTTGGAGAGTGGACGGTTGGAGAATGGTCGGTTGGGGAATGGTCGGTTGGAGAGTGGACGGTTGGAGAATGGTCGGTTGGGGAATGGTCGGTTGGAGAGTGGACGGTTGGAGAATGGTCGGATGGGGAATGGTCGGTTGTCAAAGCAGAAGTCAGATCGTCACACAGTCCTCACCACTTTGGTGATTGCTACACTTTTTTGTTCTTTCTGACTCTTGATTAAAACTTTCCAACTTAATGTTTTTACAGACAAACTGCGTAGGGAGGGAGGAAGAGGAGAGACAGAGACAGAGAGAGATAACGATAGCGATAACGATATTTATCCAAGAAAGGCCATAGCCCCATTTGAAGGGGTTTTCAAAATGACGCACATATAATGTTATACTCAAGCACACAAACATCTTTATCCAACTAACTACAATTCAGTATGTACACACACGGTTACACGAGACAGAGAAAGGGAGAGGGAGGGAGGGACAGAGAGAGAGAGAGAGGGAGGGACAGGAGAGAGAGAGAGAGAGAGAGAGGAGAAGAGAGAGAGAGAGAGACAGACAGACAGACAGGAGGGAGGGAGACAGGAAGATGGTGTATACACAGAAAAGCAAACAAGACATACAGGCAACTAGGGAGGCTGACAGACCGAGAAAAAAAAAGGGGGGGGGGGGGGGGGGGGGGGGGGGGGGGGGGAGAGAGAAATGGGGAGTTGGGAAGAGGGAAACAGAGAGAGGCAGAGAGAGGCAGAGAGAGAGAGAGAGAGAGAGAGAGAGAGAGAGAGAGAGAGAGAGAGAGAGAGAGAGAGAGAAGAGAGAGAGAGAGAGAGAGAAGAGAGAGGAAGAGGAGGAGACAGAAGAAGAGAGACAGAAGACAAGACAGAAGAAAGGGGAGGAGAGGGAAGGGAGGGAGGTTGACAAACGAACAGAGACACACACAGATAGGCAGAAAGGCCAGCCCGGACCCCCCCCCAAAAAAAAAAAAAAAAAACAAAACAACAAAACCAAAACAAACAACAACCCAAACAAAAACAACCCCCACCCCTCAAAAACCAAAAATGAAAGAAAGAAACAACAACACAAAAACCAAAAAAAGAAACAAAAAAGCCAGAGAGACAAAGAGATGCTGTAGCACGCAAAGTACTTTGTCAAAATTAATGGACCCAAAACGTCTTTCCTTCACAACCAGCTTGAGCAATGTTTTTTTTTACTTGGAACAGCTGCAAGCGATATGGGATTTTCTTTAGGCGCGCACGCGTGTGTGTTGTTTGTGTGTGTGTGTGTGTGTGTGTGTGTGTGTGTGTGTTGTGTGTACGTGTGTACAAGAGAGTGTGTGTGTGCGTGTTTGTGTGTGTATGTGTGGTGTATGTCTGTGTGTGTGTATGTGTGTTTGTGTGTGTGTTTGTGTGTGTTTCTATGTATGTGTGTGTGTGTGTTGTGTGTGTTTGTTGTGTGTGTGTGTGTGTGTGTGTGTGTGTGTGTGTGTGTGTGTGTGTGTTGTGTGTGTTGTACGTACATGTGTGAGAGAGACGGAGGGCGGAGGGGGTAGTTTGTGACTGATGTGATGTGTGTCTTGTCTGTATCTCTGTGTATCTGTCCTTGTATTCGGCGACATCTTTATGAGTGTGCATGCACGTACTTGTGTCCCCGTCTCCCCCCCCCCCCTCCCACCGTGTGTGGTGTGTGTGTGTGTGTGTGTGTGTGTGTGTGTTGTGTGTGTTGGTGTGTGTGTGTGTGCGCGCGCGCGCGTCGTGCGTGAATTATGAGCATTTTGTGTGTGTGTGTGTGTGTGTGGGTGTTGTTATGTGTATTGTGTGTGCCTATTTTGTGTGTGTGTGTTTCTTTTTAGCTTGTAGGTGTGTGCATAACCCTGGGACAGCTCACACTGGTAGCAAGGTCACCAACGGACGATAAACTCCACACTCGTGATCGATACGAACGACAGGACCGTTATCAGAAAACACAACAGGAACTTTAGATTACTGCACCCTAGAGCTCATTTTACATGCTGACGTAAAATATACTTGCTATCCGTGTTAGTAGTCTACTACCGAAGAAAGCTGTTATCAGATTTGTCCTATTGTCTGCCTGTCTGTTCTCTCTCTCTCACACACACTCTCTCTCTCACACACACACACTCTCTCTCTCTCACACACACACTCTCTCTCACTCACACACACTCTCTCTCTCCCCACACTCTCTCTCTCTCTTAAAACGGTGGTGTAACAAACAATCAGTTGGTGATCCCTGGGCTGAATATGAATGCATGTTCTGTTGTAAATCATTCCACGATATGGTAACCATGTCATGATGATCACTGTGTTGCATGCGTTGTTTCAAAGTTTCTGGATTGTTCGTTTCGTCCCTGACCCTCTCTGTCCATACCAAAAGAACGGCACAGCATACCGAGTTTAAATCCAAATTGTACTGACGCTGTTTTTTGTTTCCAATTTCGTGTCACAGTTGGTGTTTTGTACATGACGTAAAATTTAAAAAACAAAAACTTGCATGTAACAAAGACTGACGCGATTCGTTGCTGAAAGGCTTTTAGCAGCAACACATTTTTGCTCATTGTTCTCTCTCTCTGCTAGAAAAAAAAGGTGTCATAGCTTGCAAAATCTCCGTTTGTTGCAGCTTTTTAAACCAATGATTTGGAATCCATACAATAACGATTTTTTGGCTGTTACGAATTTAAAAAAAAATTCTTCTTATTGAAATGTGTATTGTGCCTAGTCCCCCTCCCACCGTCCCCTTGTAAATGGGCTTAAAAGCTTACCACAATAAACCATTCTGTCTGTCTCTGTCTGTCTGTTTCTCTAACAAATATAAACCACAGACACAGTCTCTCCAGAAAAAAACTTATATTCGCGAAACTGCTCCGATCAAAAACCGATACATTGACTTTCGACCAAATCTTATCATCTGATATCAGTGTTTCCAGACTGAAGCATGTTTAAAGATGTTTTACACACACACACATCTTTGTGTGTCCCGCAAAATCGAACGTTGATCCACAACGTCACAAGATACTGACGTTAGGATGAAGACAAAACAATTTATACTGCTAACGTCAGTGTGCAGGTCCCTTTGAACACACGCGCTCGCACGCATGCGAGTCAATCAATCAATTAAGCAATCAAATTCTTTTATTTCGAGGAAAACGAATAACCCACTCATGTGCTTTTTTCACATCCAGTCCCCGCCCTTATCAGGGATATATCATGATTATGATTAATAATAATAATAAGTGTGAGTGTGTGTGTGTGTGTGTGTGTGTGTGTGTGTGTGTGTGAGAGAGAGAGAGAGAGAGAGAGAGAGAGAGAGTATGCATGTGTTTTACTCGTGCATGCGCACGTCTATCTGAAAGCCCGGACGCTCGTCTTATCTTCGCTTAACTACATGTGTGTGCGAGCGCCTACGCAAATAAACGCGTGCGTAAAGCAAGCACAAAAAGTGCAGACATGCACGTACGTCCTCTTTCATTTCAACACGTCTTTTATCTCATCTGCATTTAACTGACTGACTGGCTGACTGACTGACTGAATCTGCCACTGCCGCTGTATACCAAAGGACACCACAGACAACCCAAACATACCGCACCGCAACACAAACACAAAGTGACACGTCCATCACCATTATTGCTCTTTGGGCGTTGACCCCACCCATACCGGGGAGGTGTGAAAACCGTTTGCCGGTCAATGTCATCATCATCACCCGTCATGCTGATGATCGTCTGTCTGCTAATAATTCATGTCCCTTACCGTTCGTTGTTGTTGCTTTCATATTCCGATGGGTTTTGTTTGATGTATATTACAGGGGCTGCTCTCTCCACTTCAGCTTTCTTTAGAGTGGTTTTTAGAATAAATAAAAAATTGTTTTAAAACCATTCTTTTTTTTTTTAAAGGTTTGAGGAAAATGTATAACAGAAATGTATTGTGTTGATTTTGTTTTGTTTTGTGGGGGTTCTTTTTGGTGCTCTGTTGTGTGTGTGGTTTGTTTGTTTTTTGGTTTGGTTGGGTTTTTTTTGGGGGGGTGGCGGGGCAGAAAATAGACTAATGTCAGATAGTCATGAGAACAATGAAGAGTCATTATCTGAGGCCTGTTTGTGTTCCTACACTGATGACCCTGTGCATGCACATTTTGGTATGGAGGCTAGCAGACAAAAGAAAGAAAGAAAGAAAGAAAACAACAACAAGGCAGGAGGGGGGGTACAGTCTTTGCTGAATTTTGATCTTTTTAAAACACAAACCTGTCACGTGTGACCAAAGTCAAAGGCTAGTATTTCGATGACAACCCTTTGGAAAAAAAAGTTGATGCTTTGTTTAAGCGTTGCATGTTTATTCAGTATATCAACAACAACAAACAACAAAATGGGCAACAACAACAAACAAAAGTGTAACATTTACCACATTTTCGAATAAGCCAATCTACACTTTCAAAGCAGGCAGCTTCATAGATTCGTTGTCAGCAATGAGTTCCGATCACTAATCACTTCTTAAAAATGTAACAGCCTCATTGACTGGCTGAGAGCAGAAATCCTTTCCGTTTTTAACACAAAACAGCTGCGTGGATTGGACGAAACCCAAACCAAAGTAAAACAGCTTCATTGATTGGCTGAGAGTAGAAAGCCTTTCCGTTTTTCAACACAAAACTGCTGCATAGATTGGTTGAAACACGAACCAAGATGAAATTACCGCTCTCTGCCAAGAACACAGCAAGTTTCATGGGAACTGAGACATACAGGTTTGACTGGTTAGCTGGTTTATATCCACTAACGAGAAGGTGTTCCAAAAGCACTGGTAAATTCCAGCTAGGTATTCAACACTGATGAGAAGTTTGCAAGACAAAATAAGAACGTCAATACCGTGCATGGATTATTTCTTAACAAGCTAGCACTTTGAGAAAGAAGAAGAAAAAGAAAGAAAGAGAGAGAGAGAGAGGAGAGGAGAGAGAGAGAGAGGAGAGAGAGAGATGAGAGAGAGAGAGAGTGTGTGTGTGTGTGTGCGTGCGTGCGTGCGTGCGTGCGGCGCGCGCGCCGCGCGTAGACATACAAACACGAGTGTCTATTTTATTTTTTTTCTATCATTCGGTACAAAATCCTGTTTGACACACAAACCTTTTTTTTTTAAAGAAAGGTATCTGTACACAAGCACACACAGAGTGTTGTTTCCTTTCCTTCACACACACACACACACACATCTTTTAGTGCGATGAATAACCTGTCTGCATTATCCACTGACCTGTACTGTCAACTTCAAAGTGATAACCAATGGACAGATCACACTGATTAAAACCTACACACACGACAGATAGACCACCTTACCAAGAAGAAAAGTCACTGGTTCTCTAAATCATGGCAAAGCTTCCTGATACAAGTGTATCCATCTGCCTTCCATACCATCGCTATTCGGCTACAGGCTCATTTCTGTGAAAAACTATTCAATAATTAAAGCGGAATGACCACTCAAATATTCTATATGTATAATCTCAACAGTTTAATTCCATGAAGGCTGGAAGTGGGGAAAATCGAGATAGTCTAGCATTTCTGCTTTCAACAAACACAGCATCTCTGATTAAGGACTAAAGTAGAGTTTCTCTGAATAGCTATTAGCACGAAACGTCCCGATTCATCATTTAAGGACTAAAGTACAGCTTCTATGACTGGTCGTTGGAATAGAAGTCTTCAATCATCATTATTATGAAGCTTTTAAAAAAAAGTACAGTTTATCTGACTGGTTGCTAGTACAGAAATCATCAATCATCATAATTATAAGGTTAAAAGTACAGCTCCTCTGATTGGTTGTTGGTACAGAGGTCCCGAATAATTATTTAAGTCTGAAAGTCCAGCCTCTTTGATTGGTAGTTGGCACAGATGTCCCGAGTCATCGTTTAAAAGGCTAAAAGTACAGCTTCTCTGATTGGTCGTTGTCACAGATGTCCCGAGTCATCATTTAAAAGGCTAAAAGTACAGCTTCTCTGATTGGTTGTTGGCACAGATGTCTTGAACCATCATGTAAGGCTAAAAGTACAGCTTCTCCGATTGGTCGTTGTCACAGATGTCTTGAACCATCATGTAAGGCTAAAAGTACAGCTTCTCTGATTGGCTGTTGGCACAACAGATGTCTTGAACCATCATGTAAGGCTAAAAGTACAGCTTCTCTGATTGGCTGTTGGCACAACAGATGTCCCGAATCATCATCAATCAGGCCTTGACTTCCTGATTCGACTTGTCTCACCTCCTCAAGGAGTCATACGGGCACTGCACTTAATTTTTCCAGGCAGGTTTGTGGGCAAGTTGAACCCGATGGATGATGCATCCCTCCCCGGGTAGCAAGAGTGCATGCTGGGTACGTTTGTTTGTCACCCATTCTACAAGCAGTAGCTGGCCTATTATATAATAAGAAAGGCACATGGACTTGTAATATCGTGTGCACAAGATGTTTCGCATATGTTCGCCCACAAAAACTCTGGTCTCATCCGAACGACTTTTCAGAGCAGTGTGTAGTCAATCAACCCTTCAAATACCTCAGTGGAGACTCGAATCCAGGCTCCTAGTTTCCATCAGATCACGAACATCATACTCTAACCACAAGGCTACGTGCCCCCCAGTCAGGCCCTAGTTAAACACGTACAACTTCTCTGACTGGGTTGGGAACACACACGTTCCACATCACCCATGCAAGTATTAATAATAATAATAATAATAATGTATGGAATTTATATAGCGCTGAATCTTGTAAAGCAACAAATCAAAGCGCTCAGATTTTATTTCATACCACTTTAAGTTGAAATTCGGGCTGCTCTCCCCGGGGAGAGCGGGAGAACGCGTCGCCACTTAGCGCTGCGCCACCCTTTCACCCTTTTTTTTTTTTTTTTTTTTCCTGCAGCTGTATTTGTTTCCCTATCAGAGTGGCTTTTTTCTAAGAATTTTGCCAGGGACAACTCTCTTGTTGCCGTGGGTTTTTTTACGTGCGCTAAATAATTACGTGTAACACACGGGACCTCGGTTTATCGTCTCATCCGAAAGACTAGCGCCCAGACCACCACTCATGGTCTAATGGATGGGGGAAAAATTTCCGGTCCAAACGGGGTACGAACCGCCGCACACTTCAGACCCGGACTTTTCGCTTTCTAGACAGGCGCGTTACCTCTAGACCACCGCTTCTCTCATTGACACAAGAGTACAAAAGATTCCTCGATCAACATTTAATTTTAAGCTCTGAACACGTGCAGCCTCTGTGACTGGTCGTGAGCACACAAAAAAGGGCTGAATCATTATCTAAACTTTGAATATGTGTAAGGCTTCTCAATTCGTCGACTGCAGAAAAAAAAAGTTTGGGATCATCGCTTAAGTTTTGCATTGGTTTGGGGCTGTAAAAAAAAAATCTCTAATTCTCATTTAGGCTTTAGATATTATGTGCAACTTCTGTGATTGGTTCCCAACACGTCAAAATTCTCGTAACTTAAAGAGTGCACAAAATGACGTCAAAATAGACAAGAAGCAAAATGTATATAAGCAGTGAGACTGAAAAAAAGAAATGGAGTTAAAACCGACAGAAGAAACGGTCCTAAGGTACCTTAGGAGTCACATGAATAAATGTGACATGTGTGAAGATAGATACCGGACAACAACAAAAACCCAAAACAAGCAAACAAAAAAGCTGAGATGAATTTGAATACACTGTGTTAGAGCGATTACGCATAACAATCGGTATTCAAGCAGTTAGATGGGGACAAAATGTGACGAGACGAGTGAAGATAAATATGACGGACAAATATATATACATATATATATATATGTGTG
>CM054167.1:22925647-22935647 GCA_028751875.1 Rapana venosa | reverse complement strand
TTTGATTTGTTGTTTTATAAGATTCAGCGCTATATAAATTCCATACATATTATTATTATTATTATTATTATTACTTCGTACAGTAACGAGACGAGGGATTAATTTACCTGACAGCGCCCACATCAGACTGATTGACAATAAACCTGAGTGCATTACCAGATATCACAGAAACATAATTCCATAATGCACACAACGCCACAACTATGGAGGGGAAAGAAAAAAAGAGAACGAGAAAAAAAAAAGCCTACCAAAAACAAAAGAAAAAACCTTGATGAGTAACTAAACCACACACGCGAACATGCACGTACACGTACACAAACACGCACGCACGCACATACACACACATTCACCGGAGAGAGAGGAGAGAGAGAGAGAGGAGGGGGAGGAGAGAGGGAGGAGGGAGGAGGGAGGAGGGGGGGGGGGGGGGGGGGAGGGGGAGAAAGAGAGAGAGAGAGAGAGAGGGGGGGGGGGGGTAAAGACAGACAGACAGACAGACACAGACACAAAGACACCGACAGAAACAGAAACAAAGACAAAAGGCTGAAAAGAAACACATTTCCGCGCTTGGGGTCGATACACACTCAAAGTAATTATGAGCCCTACTGTACAAGGCACTTTGTTTTGTTTTTCTCACGTACCCTGCAGACAAAGGACCAGCCCTGTCACACAACCAGGAAGACAAACCACTGCTTCTGTAACATTCGCCTACTTCAGTAATGAGTACCACTATAGTTGTTGCTGTTGTGCGTTGCCCAGCTTAACTAACACTCTGGAAAGTCGGATTTTATCTACTTCACAAATGAGGAAGACAAACTGATTTTACTCTTCTTCACAAATGGGTAAATCAAACTCCTCATTTTAATCTACTTCACAAATGGGTAAGACAAACCGCTGATTATATTCTACATCACAAATGGGTTGGACAAACTGCTGATTTTAATCTACTTCTTCAAGACAAACAACTGATTTTAATGTACTTCTTCCAGACAAACTGCTGATTTTAATCTACTTCTTCAAGACAAAATGCTGATTTTAATCTACTTCAAGACAAACCGCTAATTTTAATCTACTTCTTCAAGACAAACAATTGATTTTAATCTACTTCTTCACAGCAAACTGCTGATTTTAATCTACTTCTCCAAGACAAACAATTGATTTTAATCTACTTCTTCAAAGCAAACTGCTGATTTTAATCTACTTCCTCAAGACAAACTGCTGATTTTAATCTACTTCTTCAGGACAACAAACAACTGATTTTAATCTACTTCTTCAGGACAACAAACAACTGATTTTAAGCTACTTCTTCAAGACAACAAACAACTGATTTTAATCTCCTTCACAAAAACGTAGTAAGACAAACGGCAGATTCCGTGACATTCATCTCCATCATCTCCCTCGTGAAGATGGCGGAGGAGGGGAGGGGAGGGGGGGGGGGGGGGGGGGGCTGTCAGTATAAACAGCATCCCCCACCTTCTGGAAATTCTGTGCTCGTAACTCCCTCTTTTCTATCCCTCACTTTATCCCTTGCTCCTTTCATTCCTGAAACCTCCTCCTTCTTGTTCTATTTTCTGCCTTCTTGGTCCATTCTCCTGCTCCCTTTTTTCCTTCCCCCCTAGAAAGACTTAAAAGATAATTCTCTCTCCCACGCCGAAGTAGGATAGATGCGCGGGGCCTGTCTCAGACAGGCGCCGAACGGCAGCGCAACGCATTTTCGTTCGTTTGATAGACAACAATAGTTGTTGTCTGAGCGTTTGATGTTGAAGAAGAAGAAGAAGAAGAATCATCATCATCATCATCATCATCATCAACCAGTCAGATAAACCGTGCTTGCGTCAAGCGGTTGCGGTCCAACCCAACCCAACCCAACCCAACCCAACCCAACACGCAGACAGATGGAAATAACCAACAACACACGCATCAGTCTGGCATTGAGTGTGGTGATTTTTTAAGTTTCTGTCCACACTGGAAGGGGGTGGATAATGCTGTCTGGCCGGGCTATTATTCTGCTACTTTCGTGTACGTACCCTTTCAATTTATCTGGGTCTGAGAAAGTGGCTGATAAAACTGCTTCACTCCACCTGTCGCATTTTTGCTGGTTGATAGATAGTACGGTGCGCGTGCGCACGAGAGAGAGAGAGAGAGAGAGAGAGAGAGAGAGAGAGAGAGAGAGAGAGAGAGAAACATAATTATATATGTATATATATATATATATATATATATATATATATATATATATATATATATATATATATATATAAAATTGGGGGAGGGTGGGGGAGCTGCGTGCGTGCGCGCGTATGTGTGTACACGCGTACGCGCGTGCGTGCGTGCACGCACACGCGCGTACTTGCTCACACATCCACCTGCGTCGAGCCATTCCGGACACAAACCATACTCTCACACTTTTTTTCCCCCTCCCCTTTTCAAGTAAATAAAAACAGCTGTTCCCTCACCACTCCCAAATGCTTTTCAGAAACTGCCAAGCTTGCAGCATAGACCATCAATCTCTGGCAGAGCAGTACTGCAGGCAGGCAGGGAAACGAATAGTAGTAGTACCAGGCTGTGTAACTAGCGGCTTGCCGTTATTACCGCGATCTCCGCTACAGGGGGAGGATGGGTGGGTGGGTACTTGCTTGGGAGGGGGGGGGGGGGGAAATCAAAACAGACTTGAATCGCTGCAAATCGTCTTCTTCCACACCACCCAGCTAACAGGTCAATGCCCTCTCTCTCTCTCTCCCTCTCTCATATATATATTATATATATATATATATATATAATATATATATATATAATATATATATATATATGAATGAAAGCTGCTTGGCACACCAGGATGTACAGTATATCTACAACACCACTCTTCTTCTTTTTTTTTTTTAAACCAAAATCCTCTCTCTCTCTCTCTCTCTCTCTCTCTCTCTCTCTCTCTCTCTCTTCTCTCTCTCTCGTGTCTCGGGACACCGCAGAGGGGCAAGGAGGAGGGTAGAGGACAGAAGGCTACAGGTGACTCAGAATGTACATGTTCACACAAAGACCTCCGAGTAATGAATGTATAGGCCATTGTCACTGTAGGTGAAACCACTGTCTCGGGGCAGGCACAGAGCCTGCATAAATCGGTATATACACTTGAGGCTTTATTAATCTCCAGTCTCTCTCTCTCTCTCTCTCTCTCTCTCTCTCTCTCTCTCTCTCTCTCTCTCTCTCTGGGACCGGATATAAAAAGCACACGAGTGCTTATTCATTATCTTCGAAATATCCGAACTGCTCCTCTCTCTCTCTCTCTCCTCAAGGCCTATACATTAAATCATTCCGAGTCCGAGAGTCCTCCCTCCTCCTCCTCCTCCTCTCCTCACTCCCCTTCCCTACCCCCCCCCCCCCCTCCCCACATCATCTTCATTTACAACCACTGTTGCAAATAAAAGCAAAACAAAAACTCAACACATTGCATAAGGGTATTTAGCAAGCCTAGCCTAATATCATTAATATTCAAGGGCCCTCAGCATTGGCAGAGTGCGCACAGACCAAAAAAAGTCCCAAAAACATACGGAAAACACGTGTCCCCCCCCCCCCCCCCCCCCAAACACACACACGACAGCATGTAGCTAAACACACAAAGAAGACAACATTGGCCACCCAACCCATACGAAAATGTACACATTACAAAGAATAAAACAACAACAACAACCCCCCCCCCCAAAAAAAAAAAAAACCCACCACCAACAACAAAACAAAAACCCACACACAAACCCAACAACAACAAGCAACAACAACAAAACCCCACACCGGTTTGGGTGATCTAATTAGCTGAAAATAAACTAGCTTTTAAGGCGGTTATAAGACGGAGGGGGAGGAGGGGGGGGGGGGGGGTAGGACAAAGGCGGACATGGAAAGGGAGTGAAATACAAGATGACGGAAGAAGCCCGATATGTTAAAAGAAAAAAGCAGTAGTGTCTGTACGACTGGATTCTGTTTTGGAAGGGATTTTAATCAATTAAACGAACAGGTTTCATTTTAAATCTGACAACAGGACCTAGTTACACCATGACGGCGAAGTTCACAAAAGTAATGAAAGATGCCAGTGTGTGTTTATTTTTTTATATCGAGGATAATGGAATAAGCACTAATGTGCTTTTTACATCCAGTCCCCGTGTGTATTCAGTTTTGTAAATTCCGTCATCTGTTACCACCGGCACACAATTGCCTACTCTTACTCTTGTGTGTGTGTGTGTGTGTGTGTGTGTGTGTGTGTGTGTATGTGTGTGTGTGTGTGTGTGTGTGTGTGTCTGTGTGTGTGTGTAGAGAGAGAGAGAGAGAGAGAGAGAGAGAGAGAGAGAGAGGAAAGAGAGAGAGAGAGAGAGAGAGAAGAGAGAGAGAGGAGAGAGAGAGAGAGAGAGAGAGACAGACAGACAGACAGACAAACAAACAGAGAGAGAGAGAGAGAGATAAAGAGTGAGTGTTTGTGTGTGTGTTTGGAAGTGCGTGCGTGCGCGTATGAGAGAGAGTGTGTGTGGTGTAGTGTGTGTGTGTGTGTGTGTGTGTGTGTGTGTGTGTGTGTGTGTGTGTGTGTGTGTCTGTGTTGTGTGTGCGCTCGAGTCCTTCAGTCCCTGCGAGTCAGTGCATAGAACTAAAATGATGCACCTCTCGTTTTTACTCCCCAATTTATTCAGTGTGTTATTTCTTCAGTCTAGAAAGAAACAAACTGAACAGGACTAGGACCATAAAACCAGAACAGACGCACACAGACAGGCAGGCAGGCAGCAGAGATCACAGAAGCGTAGTCTGGTCATTACATTACTTTGGGGGATAGCAACGTACCTCAGCTTTCATTTTCAATTCTTTCACCTACAGAGTAAAACATAAAACTAAAGCCAGCACGGTCATTAAAAAAAACAAACCCATATAGCTCCACCAGTATAGCACAAAATCAAACACGGGCCTTTGTTCCCAGAAATAAAAACGCTTGTCAAGCACCATTTTTTTGGCAAACTTTTTTCCTTTTATGGGGGGGGAGGGAGGGGGGGGGGGGGGGGGGAGGGGGGTGGAAGGGTACGTACAAATATGCGTTGGCGAGTAGGGACCCATAAATTTCGACACGAACAAAGAAAAATGTGGAACAACGGTAAGAAGAGGTCGACTATGGAACAAAGGAAAATCTGGAACAACGGTAAGAAGAGGTCGACTATGGAACAAAGGAAAATCTGGAACAACGGTAAGAAGAGGTCGACTATGGAACAAAGGAAAATCTGGAACAACGGTAAGAAGAGGTCGACTATGGAACAAAGGAAAATCTGGAACAACGGTAAGAAGAGATCGACTATGGAACAAAGGAAAATCTGGAACAACGGTAAGAAGA
This sequence comes from Rapana venosa, assembly GCA_028751875.1. NCBI lineage: Eukaryota > Metazoa > Mollusca > Gastropoda > Neogastropoda > Muricidae > Rapana > Rapana venosa. The sequence goes on along the minus strand of CM054167.1, from coordinate 22,930,294 downwards.
GGTCGACTATGGAACAAAGGAAAATCTGGAACAACGGTAAGAAGAGGTCGACTATGGAACAAAGGAAAATCTGGAACAACGGTAAGAAGAGGTCGACTATGGAACAAAGGAAAATCTGGAACAACGGTAAGAAGAGGTCGACTATGGAACAAAGGAAAATCTGGAACAACGGTAAGAAGAGGTCGACTATGGAACAAAGGAAAATCTGGAACGGTAAGAAGAGGTCGACTATGGAACAAAGGAAAATCTGGAACAACGGTAAGAAGAGGTCGACTATGGAACAAAGGAAAATCTGGAACAACGGTAAGAAGAGATTGACTATGGAACAAAGGAAAATCTGGAACAACGGTAAGGAGATGACTATGGGACGAAGGAAAATCTGGAACAACGGTAAGAAGAGATCGACTATGGAACAAAGGAAAATCTGGAACAACGGTAAGAAGAGGTCGACTATGGAACAAAGGAAAATCTGGAACAACGGTAAGAAGAGGTCGACTATGGAACAAAGGAAAATCTGGAACAACGGTAAGAAGAGATTGACTATGGAACAAAGGAAAATCTGGAACAACGGTAAGGAGATGACTATGGGACGAAGGAAAATCTGGAACAACGGTAAGGAGATGACTATGGGACGAAGGAAAATCTGGAACAACGGTAAGAAGAGATCGGTTATCGAACAAAGGAAAATAGTAGTATGAAGAGGTTACGGTTCACCGAATCCGATGGCAGCCATTATAACCCAAGGTAACTGGAGAAAAGGAAGGCGGGGGATGTTTACTTCAAATCGAGGACTATTAAATAGTAATAGGTAAGAAAAGGGTCCCGTTAAGTTACGGGTACATTGAGGCCATAGATGAAATAACCAGGTAAGGCTGACCTCACTTAGGGGTAGGCACAAAGATCCAGAGGGATACCTTCACCAGTGGAATCTTGCCAAAACACTACCAATCCACCAAAAATAGATCACACACACACACACAAAGAAAAACCCCCCATCAAACATACAAGTTATCTCTTCACATGACTAGCGAACAAGTTTCTGACATGCTCTCTCTCTCTCTCTCTCCTCTCTCTCTCAACAAGAATGAACAAAATTTATTCTTCAGGCCCCTAGCCCCTAGAACGGGGTCAAGCAAACCACAGCAAAAACAAAGCAAAAAACAAGACACAATGGCCTGAAGAATAGATTGTGTTCCCTGTTGCTGCTGCTGCTGCTCTGTCTCTGTCTCTCTCCCTCCCTTTTCACTGCACACTTTATCGGAAGAACCACCAATATGGTATTCATCATCTAACTGAAACAGTTATGGTTTGGGTATGGTTTTCCTCTTCCTCCAGGCAGTTAGTTGATCATAATTGCATCAAAGTTAAAAACAACAACAAAAACAAACAAAAAACTCCCAACCAACAAACAAACAAAACCGAACACACCAAAAACCCAAACAACAACAACAGCCACCAAACAAAATCCCGGAAAAAAAGCTACATTTGTTCATGTTTCGTATGCTTAGCACTTGCACACATTGCCAGTACACAGTGTATACTGACAATTAATGAGCCAAAGGCACAGGAAACAATGATGGGGATGTTTTCTTAGGTATGAACATTAATAAAGAAGAAAAAAATAATATATTTTCATATGCATCAACATTCCGCCGTGGGGATGCTGGGTGCCTGTCAGTATAAACAGCACCCCCACTACAAATTCTGCGCAAGGAATTTCCTCTTTTCCATCCCTCTCTTCGTTTGAACTGCTTTGTTCTTCTGTAACATCCTTTTTGCCAATTTTCTGCCTTCTTAATCCATTCTCCTGCCTTTATTTTTTCTCTCAGAAGGACTTCAACGATAGCAATTCTCTTCCAGCCACAGTCGGGTGCGCTGGGCCTGACTTGTCAGGCGCTTAACGGCAGCACAACGTATTTTCGCTCATATAACAGACACCAATAGTTGCTGTCTGAGTGTTCGATGAAGAAGAAGACATATGCATCGGCAGTGCTCGAGAGAAAAATCCCTTTCTCACTGACACTGATAAAGGTTAAGGAGACAATCTGCTTACATCGATAGAGAATACTAAAAAATAAAAAAAAATTTAATCAGACAAAGGGGTGGGTAATACTTCTACTGTGTGTTTTAGATAACGGTTAGAAGTGTTACCCTGTGGCTCTGTCTTACTATAATGCTATTCATCAACACTGCAGACATCACACATGTACTCACATAAAACACAAGACAAGACAAGACGAAACACCTACACACACACACACACACACACACACACACAGTTTGAAGAACTTCACGGACCATTTGTGAAGTATGTTTTTGATTGCATGAATCATCGATAACTTTTTTTTCCTTCTTTACCAATTTGTTTACTTGTGTCTACAAGCCTTCGAGGCTTCCATGGCAATAAACGATGTTCTGTTCTGTTCACACACACACACAGTTTGACTTTGACTTGACTTTGACTTTGACACACACACATGCACACACACAGCCCAGATAAGCGAGGAAAGGCGTCACACACACACACACACACACACACACACACACACACACACACACACACACACACACACTATCTTAACTCCGTAACATATCATCCTACAGTTATCACTTGCTTTGAGCTGCACAAAAACAAAGAGGCAGGGGGGAAGATAGGGGAATGGCAGGGGAGGGAGGGGAGGCGGGAAGGGGGGGGGGGGGGGGGGGGGGTGTTGGCAGCAGGGGCGGAAACAGAAGGGGGATAAAACCAAACATGTCGCTACTTTTCTCAATCGTTTTTTCTTTTCTTTCTCTGACACACTGTATAATCTCTGATGACAGGATCTCTGCAGTTGGCTGGACTATAAACAAAACCTAACGACCCATCTACGCTACCAGTATCCCCTCCCCCCCTCCCAACCCTCACCCCTTTCCCCAGCCACCACTACCATCACTGGTCGGTCCACCGCCAGCGATGAACAAGAAAAATCTGGTTCTGCGCCGGTCTAGTTACAGTTCACCGATTCTGATGATAGTATCTAAACAAAGGTCTGGTTACAGTTCACTGTTGTTGTTGTGCGTTCCCCAGCTTTGGGGGTCACCCAAAACATGCCACACTCTGACTCACTCATCCCACCTGGGAATCACTGTGAGATAGGAAGTACACCGGGTGAGAAGTTTGCGTGTATGACTCTTTTCAAGTACCTCGCCACATAGGCAGCCATACTCCGACTTCAGAGGATTTTTTTCTCCTATAAAGGAGAGTGCAGGTTGTTATGTTAAAAGCTTGTCATGGCTGAAAGCAATCTCAACACAACATTTTAAACATAACAACATTTTAATGTAGGCCTTGGCAATTAACTGACATCAATAACTGACACAGCTTTTGGCCTGGGCCATAGTTCACTGATTCTGGGTATCTATAAACAAAGGTCTGGTTACAGTTCACTGATTATGATGATGGTATATAAACAAAGGTCTGGTTACACTTCACTGATTCTGATGAAAGGTCTGGTTCACTGATTCTGATGAAAGGTCTGGTTACAGTTGACTGATTATGATGACGGTATCTAAACAAAGGTCTGGTTACAGTTGACTGATTATGATGACGGTATCTAAACAAAGGTCTGGTTACAGTTCACTGATTATGATGACGGTATATAAACAAAGGTCTGGTTACAGTTGACTGATTATGATGACGGTATCTAAACAAAGGTCTGGTTACAGTTCACTGATTATGATGACAGGTCTGGTGCAGTTCACTGATTATGATGACGGTATCTAAACAAAGGTCTGGTTACAGTTCATTGATTCTGATGAAAGGTCTGGTTACAGTTCACTGATTCTGAAGACGGTATATAAACAGAGGTCTGGTTACAGTTCACTGGTTATGATGATGGTATATAAACAAAGGTCTGGTTACAGTTCACTGATTCTGATGACAGTATATAAACAAAGGTCTGGTTACAGTTCACTGATTCTGATGACGGTATATAAACAAAGGTCTGGTTACAGTTCACTGATTCTGATGATGGTATATAAACAAAGGTCTGGTTACAGTTCACTGATTCTGATGACGGTATATAAACAAAGGTCTGGTTACAGTTCACCGATTCTGATGAAAGGTCTGGTTACAGTTCACTGATTATGATGACAGGTCTGGTTACAGTTCACCGATTCTGATGAAAGGTCTGGTTACAGTTCACTGATTCTGACGACCGTGTATATAAACTAAGAAGACCGTGTATATAAACTAAGAAAGGGTCAGCTACCTCACAGGGGGGTATAGGGTTATAGCATGCACAGAAAAACAACAACAACCTACTTAAGATCTGTAGGGGGATAGAAGAGACGGATAATAAACTAAATAACCCATAGAGGGAATAGAATTAAAGAGCACCCTCAGCTGACTGTCAGTACACAAAGACACCAATAGTCAGGGGTGGAACTCGGCCAATACCATTGAACGTAAACATTTCCCTTCATAGCAGCTGGCAAACTGCCTTCTCCTATGCTATTTTCAACCTATTTTTTCTGTAGTTTTTTTTTTTAAGGCCTGGAATATCTTATACATTTTCTGCTTTAGAACCATGTCAGTGAACAACCTGGAACGTTTTCAAAGTGGGAAAAAATAAAATTATGGCCTACCAGCACAGGCTATGAGAAATT
>CM054167.1:22920647-22923147 GCA_028751875.1 Rapana venosa | reverse complement strand
ACATCATAGTGACAACTAATACAGTACAAGTGTGCTAAATATGTGTTCAGAATACTTCATCTCAGAAAAAAACCAAACCAGAAGTAAAACTATAAAAGTCTAAAATCAGAAATATCATCAAGCCCATCCGTACGTTTTTGAAGGGCTACCATTTATTGGAACAAAGATTGTGGAGGTCACAGAATTTTATCAATAAAAAAAAGAGTTTTAAACAGGTCATTTACAATCAATACCCATACTTCCAGTGCCATGAAGTGATGAACCATACTAAGGCTTTGTGCAGACAGCTATTTGCACAACAGTCAGAGCTAACAAAGTAATAGTTAAGTTAGTTTTATAGGATAAAACTAAATGCATGTATTCGTGACAGAATTTGGAAAAGAAAAGGTGAATGTCTGTGTGGCGTGGATATACAACAAATAGTTGAAATACTCCTGAAGTCCTATAATATCTGAATGCAAAATTGAACCCTTTGAAAAAAAAGTTACCTCCTTCCACTAAAAAAATCCCTTACCAGTTTATTCACTGATGAAAAATTGTGAGATTCTGAGTATTCAACAGTTTCCACACCACTAAGGTAGCCACATTCCCACTTCAGCGATAAAAAGGCATTTGATTGTGTTAAAGGTTTAAGCCACAGTCCTACAGCAGGACATTCTCATTTGTCATAGTTAACATTTATGACATTTTGTGTGCATGTTTCATTATCTTTACTGTTTTTCCAAAAACCTATTGTATGTGTTACAATTATACTGTAGTAGGGTTTTTCCACTTTTCCCCCAGTATGAACCTTTCCCCTCTCTCTCCATCATCTACTATAACCACAGAGTGAACAAGTGTAAAATCAAAAATGAAAAATTATATCAACTACAACACACACACACACACACAAACTCAAAGACACCATCGCCAATGACACCACATACACACGCATGCCCATGCACACACACACACACACAACCATATTTCACCAGATTTAGACTGGTAGAATATAACAATATTCCACAAGATTTTTGGTCTTTGTTGCAACTGTGACAACTCACATGGGTGTAAATTGGGGCAAATTTCATTTCATAACATACCATTTGTACCATAATGGTAATGAAAAGACTGTTTCCAAGTCACAGTAGGCATTCTCCTGTCTAATATGTGAGGTTAAGACAATCAGTGCATTTTCAATTTCCTGCTTCTTTACAGGAAATAACATATGGTACCAACAGTGTATACTGCTCTTATCTGATATAAAACACCCCATGCTACTGAATTAATGGTTTTTCTCTTTGTTGTCGAGTAATGCTGTAAAGCTGGGCTTTTTCCCCCTCTTCTAATATATGGAAAACAAAGCAGCTAAAGCAACACCCTGGGCATAAAAATTGGGTTGTCAGCATGTGTTGGTGCCAGAATATGTAACCAAATGTAAACTCATTTCCGAAAATGTCTAAAGAGGTCACAACTTCCACTGCTATATTTGGCTAGACACTTCACAAAGCAGTGCTGAAAATAGGAAACGGTGAGCTACTTCAGTCATGAGCATTGTCGTCTGCTTCAGCTGGCGTCGCGTTCGTGGGTTTACTTTACAATGGAAAATCTACTTTCAAATCGACGAATGAAACACAGTTTGAACATATCTGACCAGAAACAGTAAACACTTACCGGACTCCTCTTTTTGAGCGTGAGATTCTTCCAAAGAAGGAGGCGCAATTGATGAAAGAAGCCCATGTTTTGCTTTTGCTTTCAGACGAACGTGTGGGCTTCTACAGTCACAATGAATTCAATATGGCAAAGCCTTCACAATATCCACAAATATCAGCACTAGTCCTGCACAATTCTTCTCAACAACCACCGAAGCATCGCTGAATTAAGTTTTTTTTTGCTGTCAGCCCGTTCACATACAGCGTTTGTCTGTTATGCTGTTGAAACATCGGGTCTGAATGGAGGCAATCGTTTGACTGCTCTTCTCTGTTCTTTCTTTTCCCAGCTGATGTGATGTCAGCGATAAGGTCACGTGCCTTCGATCAGTGCTCCCATTGGCTCCCATTTTTAGCCGAACATATACAGTGAACCACGTGAACTTGTTTACCTCTGTACAGCTGATATCACTGCCGAACAATCAGATAAAACTGATCATCGGATCAATGAGTCACAGCTACTTTCATCGATTTTCCATTTAAACGGTAGCAAACCGCACCTCAAAGCGATAACAGAACAAGAACCGTATCTGTAAAAGCGCATATGAGGGTACAAGGTACAACACAATTTATTTTACAGCTATGTGTGTGTGTGTGTGTGTGTGTGTGTGTGTGTGTGTGTGTGTGTGTGTGTTGTTGTTGTTGTGTTGTTGTTGTTGCTTCGATTTTACGTCTGTTCACACAAAGTGATATCAGACAATGGGGAGGGGAGGGGAGGGACATTAATGTCGATGGTTGTGTGCTGGGAAATTTGTATCTGTTGATAAATATCGTGGGCAGTGTGTGTAGTAGTAGTAGTAGTAGTAGTAGTA
>CM054167.1:22908147-22918147 GCA_028751875.1 Rapana venosa | reverse complement strand
GTGCAGAAAGCGTGGTCTGTTACGCCTATGCTAATCTTAAAAAAACAAACAAACAAAAAACAACACCGCCCAGCATCCCTTTGTTGACTACCCCCCCCAAAAAAAACCATTATTACATAGGATTTTGTATCTATAATTATCATTCTAAGCTGTGGTCTTGTGTAATTATGCAAAAAAAAAAGGAAAAAAAATCAATCGAGCTTTAGATCTTATTTTCAGCTAATTTTTGTTGTTGTTGGCCTTGTCTCTTAGTGTATTTATTGATTTGTTGATATTTAGTGATGTACTGTTCGTTTTGTTGTGTTGGCTTAAACAAAATTTGTATTAGCTCAGAACAACGTGGCACCAATACGTAAACTGAGTACAACACGCAATGCTTAATGAGTTACTCCAGTCTTGGTGTGCACATGTGGACTGCAGCTGGAAAAAAGAATTGCCTCAAATAGATGAAAAACAAGATGATATAAGTGTTTAAGGATTGTGAAAAACATCAGGAAGCGGAAATAACGCTAATCAATGGGGTACTTGTATCATGGCAATACAAGGCTTGTGTTTTATATAGATATTTTTCGGTTTGCTTTTGATTTGAGAGTTCTCTTTGTATTTTCTTTAGGAAGGTGAGGTGCACGGGGAGGGGTGGTGGTGGTGATTGGATGTAAGTTTCGAACGATATTTCTTTGTATATTTTTAAAATAAATTACGTACATTAATAAAAGGTAAAGATGTCCCATAACCTATGTGATCGTAGGGGAGCGAGGCGTCAGAGACCTCAGCTTCTCTAGGGGGCCAGCATATTGAGGGCGGCGGCGCCCATCTCCTCTCCCTCGCTGCTTTACCTTCCCTGACCCTAAAGAGGGCAGGTACCCATTTACAGCTGGGTGAACTGGGGGAACTGTGCGCGTTCCTTTTCTGGGTGGGGTGCCTAGTCCCTTGTCTTCTTTTCATTCTGCAGGAGGTCTTCCTGCTGACCTCAGCCGACACGTTCCTACTTCAGAGCAGCTCATTATTCACTCAGCATTCAAAAGACTGCTTCTAACAACAACAACAACGAAAAAATGATATGATTGTTGCCGGCCATCTTCCTTGGTGTGCAAGAACAGTGTTGACGAAGAAACGAAGGCAGCCGGAATGACATGGGCCGAGCTGAAGAGGATCTCCCCAAACCGAGTTCGTTGGAGGGGTGTTGTTGCAGCCCTATGTTCCCCAAGGAACCAAGAGGCATAAGTCAAGTAAGTCAAAGTGCAAGAACATGTTAGACCGTGCATTGCTTCTGTGTGTGCCAATAAACATTGAGAGATCCTGTACTGCTCACAAGAAGATGCATTTTCAATGTTAGTTGTTAATAACCTTGTGAAGGGCTCAATCGGGTTAAGATAGTCCCATCTTTCATATACCACTCTGTGTGTGTGTGTGTGTGTGTGTGTGTGTGTGTGTGTGTTCCTCAGTGTTTGTTACCTGTGGGCCTGTCTTTCTTCCTGCCTGTCTGTGTCCGTCTCGTGTTAGTGCCTGCAGCACACACACACACATACACACACACACACACACACACACACACACACACACACACACACACACACACACACACACACACATTATTATACACGAATTACACACACATTACACATCACATCTGACGTCATTATTATGCACGAATCACACACACACACACACACACACACACACACACAACACACACACACACACACACACACACACACAGATATGCAGATGGCTAAAAAATTGCATACCTGTTCTTACCTCATCATCGTTATCGGCGATATTCAGTGATCCTTTACCGAGGTATAATTATTTTCAAATCATTATTGCACAGTCCAAATGGTTCATAATTATGATTATTATGGACTTTAAGGATATATCCTTCTGCGGATAAGATTTTCGCTTGCTGGTTACGGTTTCAAATAGTTTTATTGTTCATTTGTTAGATTCTGTTAAGAAATTCGGATTTTTACTAATCTGTACTCAAGAAGTATTTATTTTCCTAACTGCGCTGTGTATATCTAGTACATTATTTATTTATTTATTTTTATTTATACCACTTTAAGTCACGAGATTTCTCTGCGTGAAATTCGGGCTGCTCTCCCCGGGGAGAGCACGTCGCCACAAGAGCAGCGCCACCCTTTTTTTTTTTTTTTTTTTGGTCTGCAACTGTATTTCTTTCCCTATCAGAGTGGCTTTTTTCTAAGAATTTTGCCAGGGACAACTCTCTTGTTGCCGTGGGTTCTTTTTCGTGCGCTGCATAATTTTCTATAACACACGGGACCTCGGTTTATCGTCTCATCCGAAAGACTAGCGCCCAGACCACCACTCATGGTCTAATGGATGGGGGAAAAGTTTCGGGCCCAGACGGGATACGAACCCGGACTTTTCGCTTTCTAGACAGGCGCGTTACCTCTAGACCACCGATCCACTTAATCCCCTACCCAACTCCCAGAACTCCTTCCCCCCTCATTAAAAAAAAAAAAAGTGTCTATTATCACATTTTGAGAAGAGACCTAAAATGAAATCAAACACACACACACACACACACACGCACACTATTGATTAAGTTTGTATGTTGCTAGATAGATGGCTTGACGAAAACAAGAAGTCCACCAGGAAATAAACATTTGACTTTGACACACACACACACATCTACACCACGCACGAACGCACCCCCTCCCCCCCCCCCACACACACACACAAACGTAAATTACACGAGATACAACATGCATACTCGTTCTCGGAGACGTACACGCTCATACACCCGGCCTGTTTATTCAGTTTCAGGTAGCCACTCTCTTTATTTTCAGATAGTAGTCAGCTAGATTGAACCAGCAGGGGAGATAGAGAGGAGAGATGACGTACGTCCTGTCCTCGCGAAGACAGATAAAGTATTCTTTCCTTCTTCCTTTAAAACGCTCAGACAGCAACTATTGTTGCCATATGAGCGAAAATTAATGCGTTGCGCTGCCGTTAAGCGCCTGACAAGTCAGGCCCAGCGCATCCGACTTCAGCGTGGGAGAGAATATTCATCTTTCAAGTCTTTCTTGAAGAGGGGGGGGGGGTTTAAAAAAAAAGTCAGGAGAATGGAGCAAGAAATAAACAAGGAGGTGACAGAAAGAAAAGAACCAAAGCAGGAACAAAGAGAGGGGTAGAAAAGAGGGAATTCCTGGCACAGAATTGCCAGAAGGTGGGGATGCTATTTATACTGGCAAGCTCCCTGGCAACCCCACCGGGGGGCAGAGATTAGAACGACAGCACTTAACAATGTCCACGTTCTTTTTCTTTTCACAGGAAAAATATACGGACTCTCACTTCCACTGAAAAAGCCTATAGATCTAGATCTATACACGAACTCTATACTTGAACCTGAGCAGTGATCGGCTTTTTCCGAAGACTACAGGTTTGGGAAGGGAGGGGGTTGGGGGGGGGGGGGGGGTGTTAGACATTGCAGGTGACGTCAAACCGATCGTGAGATATGAGATAATTGCACAGTGTGTCACCATAGACTGATTTTTTTTTTAAACTTTTTTTTTTTTAAAGACAAAGCCTCACCCAACTTTACCTCTTCAAATACGTCAATGTAAATGAATAGCAGATCGTAGATAACATAATTATTTCCTGCATTATCTTGCATTCGTTTAAATACATTTTCCACGTATATCTTTGCTTGTTCCACAAAATTATTATCGTATATATTTATTTTTTTTACTGCTAGCAAAGTTTGTTTGTTAAAATCACCTTGACCAAGATGTTGGGGGGGGGGGGGGGGGCTTGGTCGATAATTCACTGCAGGCTGATCTGTCTTGAGCCTTTCGCGGGATTCTACAACTTTGAAAGATAAAGAAACTTTTCTTCCATCTCAGAATTGTACTGAACAGATAAGTTTTGTTCTTTCTTCCTTAAAGATGCAGCCTACCATATAAGACTGACAAAAAGAAAAGAAAAGCTGTCTTTGTTTGTTTTGTTGTTTTTTTTTTGGGGGGAAGGGGGGGGGGGGTGGATGGGGAAGGGTCTCCATGATTAGCCTACATACACCACTGTTTGCTACAGAACTTAAGTAGGAACTTTTTATGAAAAAGATGGGGGAAAGTCTCATATTTAGTCTTTCACACACACAAAAAAAGGCAGGAGAATGGACCAAGACGGCAGAAAACACACACAAGAAGGAGGTGACGGGTAGACAAGGAGCAAGGCAGAAACAAAGAGAGGGACAGAAAAAGAGGGAATTCCTAGCACATGAATTTCTTTGGTTGGTTTGATTGTGTAAGAACAGTTTCAGCGGAGCTATCCGATTCAGAGACTGTGCCATCAACCAGCCATCACCACCTTGACGTGTCGAGTATTATATGAATCTTGCAGAATATCCAGAAGGTGGGGATACTATTTATACTGGTGGCAGCCCCCCAGCCCCCCCCCCCCCCCCCTCACGGGGGATATCTGACTATAGGAGCGGCAAAGGCAAATCCCTCTTCTTCACCTAATTTGAATAAGTATAATGAAAAATGAGTGCTGATGGTGATGTGTACTGTTTTGAGAATAATATTATCTCTGAAATACACACACACACACACTCTCTCTGACCTTTTATCGTTTTGCTTATAGTTATAGTTGTGCATCCTGATGAAGGATTCATACTTTATATTTTCAATAATTTATTGGGCTTGTTGGCTGTACTCAAGTTTTAAGGAATGCCATATTTCAATATCTTATTGTTATGTGCAACAACAATGTGTATACCATTTTACAATGTGTACATGTTTATTTTTATGACTTTATAAGTTTGGGTGTTGTTGTTTTTTCTGGTTTTTTGTTGTTGTTTGTTTTCTTTGTTTGTTTTTTGTTGTGTTGTTTTTGGTTGTTTTTATTTTTTTTTTGGGGGGGGGTGGGTGGGGGGGTGGGGGGGGGTTAGGGTTTTTTTTGTTTGTTTGTTTGTTGTTGTTTGTTTTTTTTAAGGGTTATTTCCCTTTGTTTTTACTGTGTGAGAGTGTAAGTATCGGGTTATTATTAAGATGTATCCCTACGGGCGGGGACTGGATGTTAAAAAAAAAAAAGCACATGGGTGCTTATTCATTATCCTCGAAATAAAAGAATTTGTCATTGTCACCTTACGTGAAAGACCAAAGAGTCTTCTCACATACCGAAGTGACCAGCGGCGTTTTTTTGGGCCCTCACAAATAGTCGCTGACGTCTTTTTCCGTATGACGTAATGCTTTTGCTTGTCTGCTTGGGTTTCCTTCGTTCCTTTCTTTTCTTAAAACGTGTTTTAATCAATTAAGGGAAGTAAATCAAAGGTTTGATTAATCACATGCGGAATGTCTAGTTCTTCGGGCTCTCAAAATAATTATTTAGAGTCTGGTGTCTTTTTCCTGGTGACACAGTGCTTTTGCTTTGTTTGTTTGGTTTTCTTTGTTTGGGTTTCTTTTGTTCCTTTGTTTTCTTCAAATTGTTTAAGTCACTTATACTATAATTAGCGGCAGATCAAGATGGCTGAAGATTCTTTGGGTGTCAAACTATAAAAGTTTTGTTTCTTTTCTTTTCTTGGTTTTTTTTGTGTGTTGCCTTTGTTGTTGTTGTTTGGTTGGTTTTTGTGTGTGGGGTTTTTTTGTTTTTTTTTGTTGTTTTTTTTTTTGGGGGGGGGGTTGTTTGTTGGTTTGTTGTTTTTTCCTTTTTTTTTTCGTTCCTCGGCTAGAACTCAGTAGGTTTACCAATGGTGAGATTTTTGTGAAAGTGATTTCAGTTCGATTTTCTCGTCAAACTGGGAAGAAAGGGCAAGGCTGGGAATCGAACCCAGAACCTCGTGGTGTACTTGTTAGGCAAATGAAGAAGGTCTTTAACCGTCCTGCCACCTTTCTACTACTAATAAAAGTGATAAAGTTGCGTGGATGTCACACCATATCATTCGACCTGCATTCGGGTTATGACTCATTATGTCATTATCAGCTAACGAATCGAGGATGAGGGGGGTTGTTTAATGACGACTTGTATTCGCAGTATTAATTGCTGTATACCACTTTCGATTTCTCTGCGGGAAATTCGGGCTGCACTCCCCTGAGAAAGCGCGTCGCGTCGTCACAAGAGCAGCGCCATCCATTATTTTTCTTTTTTTCCCGTCTGCATGTACTTTCTTCACTATCAGAGTGGCTTTTCTTAGGGAATTTTGCCAGGGACAACTCTCTTGTTACCGTGGGTTCTTTCAGGAGCGCTATTTGCCCAATTTCCGAAACAGCAGCTTCCTCCTCTGCTGTTCTGGAGGTCATCGTCGAACACGACGGACAAATGCAATACAAATAATACAATACACATGCGTGTTGCAGACGGGACTTCGGTTTATCGTCTCATCCGAAAGACTAGCACCCAGACCACCAATCACCGTCTAGTGGGTGGGGGGGGGGGGGGGGGGGTCGGGCACAAACTGGGATCGAGACAGGACGTTCCGCTTTCTAGGCAGGTGTGTTACCTCTAGACCGCCGATCCACCATCTTGAGTTGTGAAAGTCGAATTTAAATAGATAAATAGAGATACATGAAAAATGAATAAATCAATGAAAATAAAGTAGTTGCAACTGACTTAGGATAAAAATCTGATTCTTCTTCGTCGAACGCTCAGACAGCAACTATTGTTGTACGTTGTATGAGCAAAAATGCGTCACGCTGCCGTTAAGCGCCTGGCAAGTCAGGCCCAGTGCGTCCGACTTCTGCATAAGAAAGAAAGGTTATCTTTAAAGTCTTTCTGGGGAAAAAAAGTCAGGAGAATGGACCAAGAAGGCGGAAAATGGACAAGAAGGAGGTGACAGGAAGAAAAGGAACAAGGCAGGAACAAAGAGAGGGATAGAAAAGAGGAAATTGCCAGTACAGGATTTCTAGAAGGTGGAGATGCTTTTTATACTGACAGGCCCCCCGGCATCCCCACGGGGGATAAAAAATCTGATGAAGACAAAAGTCGTCACAAGGGACAACAAATTGATGTGTAGAAAAGATGGGAAAGTAGGCTACATGCGCTTTGGTGTGGTAACTGGTAACACTTAGATCTAGATCTAGCCGTCCTGGAATGAGAAATCAAAATTAAGGTTCTTTGGTGAAAAGTAAACCCTCAAATGGATCGAATAACGCACGCACACACACACACACACGCACGCACGCACGCACGCACGCACGCACGCACGCACACACACACACACACACACACACATCCACACACACACACTATCCCGTACAAGGAGAAATTTTCCCCTAGACTTGACATCAGTGCAGACTCCAAAAGCCCTTCGGATGAGACAATAAACCGAGATCCCATGTGCGAACGCACGCAGAACATTTTTGCGCACACATTAAAACCTGTTCCACTTTTCGCAAGAGTAGGCTTCTGTGTGCCGGTGGGAATGGATGACAAAATTCACGAAACTGCGTACACACGGGGACTGGTGGACAAAAAAGCACATGAGTGCTTATTCCGTTATCGTAGAAATGAAAGAGTAAATAAAAATAAAATGAAATAAATGAATATGATCTGACAGTCTCAGATTCGATCATAGGGCTGTGACTCATTCATACACGAGATGTCAAGATACCACATCACTTCAACCCCTATCATAGCCTTTCCTCACTTGACAGCAACGCTGTGTGTGTGTGTGTGTATGTGTGTGTGTGTGTGTGTGCGTGTGTGTGTGTGCGTGTGTGAGTGTGTGTGTGAGAGTGTTGTGGTAGTAGTGTGTGTGTGTTGTGTGTGAAGTGTGTCTGTGTGTGAGTGTGTGTATGTGTACATACGCGCGCGGGCGCAGACGTCGTGTGTGTGTGTGTGTGTGTGTGTGTGTGTGTGTGTGTGTGTGTTTGAGTGTGTGTGTGTGCCTGCATTTGGTGTGAGTGTGTGTGTGTAGTAGTAGTTCTTCAGTTTAACGTCCTTCCACTAAATATGTGTGTGTGTGTGTGTGTGTGTGTGTGTGTGTGTGCGTGCGTACGTATGCGCGCAGGAGCAGACGCCGTGTATGTGTGTGTTTGTGTGTGTGTGAATACGTGTGTGTGAGTGTGTGTGTGCCTGCATATATATATATGTTGTGTGTGGGTGTGTGGTGTGTGTGTGTGTGTGTGTGTGTGTGTGTACGCGCGCCGGCGCAGACGCCGTGTGTATGTGTGTGTGTGTGTGTGTGTGGTTCTCGTGTGCGTGCACGCGTTCGTGCGTGAGAGAGAGAGAGCGTGTGTGTATGTATGTATGTGTGCGCGCGCGCGCGCGCGCCAATAATGCAATGTTAAGGTGACAGATCGTATTTTACGACAAAAACACAGCTGTCTCTCTGACCTCAGAGTGCGTGACTAGACTTATGACTTATGACTTTAAAAAAACCCACCTAACTAAATAAAATAAAATTTTAAAAAATTAATAAAATAAAATAAAAAACCTGGTGAGAATTAAACCAGGGTGGGTTTGGTTTTTTTCTCTCCCGGGTTCCCTGGGTGTTTTCACTACATTGTTTGAAAACAAAGAGACAAAAACATAAACAGCCACCCCCACCCCCACCCCCCTTTCTCACCGGCCAAACAACAACAATAACAACAGCAACAACACCAAGGGTAACAAACGCACAACCAGGAAGAGATGAAGAGATAAAGATAACACTAAAACAGAAACGAGAATAGCAGACACTGAAAAGATGAGACAGAGAGCCGGAGACAGACAGACAGACAGACAGACAGACAGACAGACAAGACAGACAGACAGACACACACAACAAACACACACACACACACACACACACCCCACACACACACAACACACACACAACACAACACACACATACAACACAAACACACAACACACACACACACACACACACCACCACCACCACCACCACCACAACACACACAAACACCACACAAACAACACACAACACACACACACACCACAACAACAACAACACAACACACAACACAGCACACAACACAACACACACACACACAACACAAACACACAACACAACACACAACACAACACAACAACAACACACACACAAACACAACACACACGCACACGATGACCCAGCAACCGTGCAGGGGCTTTTCTGGCCGGTAGCCTCACGACGGCCTGACACTGATATTGTTGGTATCTGTGGATATATTATATACATCTGACTTCCAGGGTACAACAGATCATCAAACAAACCCGAGAGGAACAGATCGTAGGACAAGTTTTGGAAGCATGGGAACAGTTGTTGTTGTTGTTGTGCGTTCCCCAGCTTTACACCCTGGGGGTCACCCAGAACATGCCACACTCTGACTCACTCATCATCCCACCTGGGAATGATCACTGTGAGATAGGAAGTACACCGGGTGAGAAGTTTGCGTGTATGACTCTTTTCAAGTACCTCGCCACATAGGCAGCCATACTCCGACTTCAGAGGATTTTTTCTCCTATAAAGGAGAGTGCAGGTTGCTATGTTAAGTGGCTGAAGGCAATCTCAACACAACATTTTAAACATAACAACATTTTAATGTCATCATCATCAGACCCGTGACCTTGGCGGTCGTGGGGGAGACATGAAAGACGATGCCGTGGTAAGCCTCCTCCATCCATCTCGGTCCTCGGCTCTGCGCAGTAGTGCCGAGTCATTCATCCTGGTCCATTCTCTGATGTTGTCCATCCATGACTTGTTCTGTCTTCCCCTCCTTCTGCCACCTTCGAGTGTTCCCTGCAGTACTGTTTTGGGCAGAGTGTTGTGGCGGGTGACGTGGCCGAACCATGTCAGCTTTTTCTTCTTGACGATGGGGGAGTAAGGGGTTCCTGTGGACCTGCCAGCTGTGTTATTTGACTCTTGACAAATTCATTGGTCTTTCGTTCTCTCCAAGATATGCCCAGTAGTTTTCTATGGCATTTTGTTTCGAATGACTGGATTCGCTTTGCTGTTTCAGCAGTCAATGTCCAGGTTTCACTTCCGTACAGCAGGATTGACTGAATTAGGGCTTTGTAGAGCTTTAGTTTGATTGGGAAACTGATCTCTTTACTTTTC
>CM054167.1:22865647-22903147 GCA_028751875.1 Rapana venosa | reverse complement strand
TTTAGCCTCGTATATCATCCATAAAGACTAACTACAGCATCACCCCCCCCCCCCCCCCCCCCCACACACACACACACACAGATACACACAGAGACACACAGACACAGACACAGACACACACACACACACACACGCACAAAGTTGAAAGTGTCCAGCATCTACGTAGAAAATCCCCAAGTGGGATCTGTCTTGAAGTTCAACATAAATATTGATCACGCTGATATTACATCAGCGCTGCATCTGTGAAACTGAATCTAGAACTGAAGTTTGTGGTGGTGGTTGTGGTTGTTGGTCATGTTGTTGTTATTCCCAATGGACTTTCGGGGCAGTGAGATTGATCAGCTCTGATGTGAGATCCTGGGGGAAAACCCCTCAAACGGTGGGTGGCTCGAACGTGTGCCGTCAGATCGAGAACTATATGACTATAATTATGAGACTAAATAATCACAACTAAGAAAAATCTGAATCATGACGGCTAGGCTAGAAGGCTATGCTGTTTTATGCGTTTGGTGTATCATAACGGTTTTTTCATTCTTAAGAATAAAAAAAAAAAAAATTAGGATTTAAGTTTCCACTTTCAAGTTTTTGAAAATATTGTGAGACTCAACAGAGAAGGGGGAAAAAAAAAAGTGGAGATGCCGGGGATCGAACCCGGGGCCTTTCACATGCGAAGCGAACGCTCTACCACTGAGCTACATCCCCGTCGACCTAACAGCCATTTTAGAAGTATATGAACCTTATTAAAAGAAACGTTTATTTTTGTCCCTGTTCGGTTTGCCACCTCCCTTCCCGTGTATCCCTTTTGTTTTTCTTTTTAGATTAATACCCCAAACAAACCCCCCCCCCCCCCCCCCCCTCTCAAACTCAGCGAAGGCTGAATTCCATAGGGAGCACACACTGTGCAAAGAAAGAGGGGAAGGAGGAGGTCACAGTGACTATGTCCCTTGTGTCATCTCATCTGCTTCCATAACGTAGGGGCATTGCAGTGTGGTGTGTGGTGTAACAAAAAAGACCTGACACAAAGTTCATCAAAAATTAATGCTCTGACATTTTAAGCTGACGTCATCGAAATCAGTTTTGAAAGGGTCAGCACGTAATTTTCTTTATCAGTGAAAGGAAAATCGATGGATAAATTTATGACAATTTGTTTCAGTAAACTTCGATCTGTTCGAATTTCGTTTTATTCTGACATGCTTAAGGCCTAGTTTCATAACTTTCTGTGAGCACTTTCGTTGCGTGTTGCTGCATTAGTATCGATTTGTCGTTGTTTTTTTTTTTTTAAAGATGAGCCACGCAGTCACAATTAATTTTGCACTCGTTACAGACTCGTCCAGTTAATGTGTAACGAACATGATGTATACATGTGCACGGCCTGCGGATTGTCGTCGCAACGAGTTGTTTAAGATAAAATTTTTTTAAAAAGGTCTATTTGAAAGTGTGATTTTTAAAATAGTAAAACAACCAAAAATTTACTACTGCACACACACACACACACTCTCTCTCTCTCTCTCTCTCTGTCTATTATCTTGTATGTGAGGAAATGTCTTGCGAATGGATATGTATCCAGGATGTGTGTGTGTGTGTGTGTGTGTGTGTGTGTGTGTGTGTGTGTGTGTGTATTATGTGTGTGTGTGTATATTATGTGTGTGTGAGTGTGTATGTGTGAGAGAGTGTGTGTGTGTGTGTGTGGTGTGCATGCGTGGCTATACGTGCGTAAGTGTGTGTGTATGTGTGTGTATGTGTGTGTGTGTGTGTGTGTGTGTGTGCGCGCGCGCGCGCACCCTTGTATTTAGTCTGGACTTTTGGGGGGTTGTTGTTTGTTTAGGGGAGGGGGTGTTGGGAAGGGGAGTGTTTTGTGGGTCTTTTTTTCTTGTTTAATTGGTTTTGTTTATTGATTTGATTTTTCGATTTCTTGATTTTTCACTAATTAAATGGGAGTTTGAGTGAAATATTTCATTGTTATTTGAAATGATCTTGTTTGTTAATTAATTGATTTATAATTATGTGTAACAAGTATGTGTACCATTTGACAATGTGTAGATGTTTATCTTTATGACTTATTAAGTTTGGTTGTGTTTTTTTCTTGGCTCTGTTGTTGTTCTTGTTCTTGTTGTTGTTGTCTGTCTGTTTTTCTCTTTTTTATCATCTTTGTTGGTTTGGTTTTTCCTTCTCTTTTGTTTGTTTGTTTGTTTTGGTTAAGGTTTTTTGAGGGGGGGGGGTGGGGTATTTTTATGGTTTTCTTTTATTTTCTTGCTTTGGGGTGGGGGGGGGGGGGGGTTTGTGGGGGGGGGGAGCTGTTTTGAAAAGGGTTATTTCCCCTTGTTTTTATTGTGAGACTGTATAAGTATTGGGTTATTATTATTAAGATGTATCCCTAACGGGCGGGGACTGGATGTAAAAAAGCACATGTGTGCTTATTCATTATCCTCGAAATAAAAGAATTTGTCATTGTCATTGTCATTGCCCTTAATTTAACGCCCTTTACAGACACCCCCTTGTGGGGATGCCGAGGTCTCTTTCAGTATATTTTTATCATTCCCACTTTCTATCGTTCTCTTCGTTTTTGTCTTTTCGCCTTACCTTTCTATGCTCTCTCTTTTCTTATTTGTAGTCTTGACTAAGTTTTAATTTCATTAATCTTTTTATTGCTGTTATTTGGGTCGTGTGGGTTGACTTTTTTCTTCTTACCTACACAGGGTAGATCCATATGCAAGAATTTCAGAATACTTTTAGGCAATATTACCATCTTTAGAAGTCAAAGTGCTATGCTGTACAGTACGTTTGTATTGGAATTGGTTTGTTTGTTTTTTAGATGAGGAAAAAAACAAAACAACAACAAAATTTAAGTTTAGAATCATCTGGTAAATAATCTTCGAATCTCTAAAACAAAAGTGGATGCTTCATCTGCCGATTCTATCAGCAAATAATACATTGCATTTTGAAACGAAATGGTGGAAACCGAAAGTACACTCACCTTGTTTATGTAGTTTCCAATGAATTACAAAATCAGCAGGCAATTTCGTTTGGAAGCGAATGTTAGGCACCCACTGCATCGAAGATTTGGGGTTAAAACAAATTTTTTTGCCTTGTGTCATAGCAGCTCGAGTATGGACAAAGAGCGAAATCTTGGTCGGACCACATCGACTCTTTGAAGTTGGTTGAAGCTTCAAACTCATGCCTGCCATTGTCTTCCGGTTGATGCTATTTTAGGTATCACATGCCCAGCAAAAACACAACACTTATTTCTGTATGTTGATGCTTCGTAAATCTTGCCTCCGAGCTCTGCTTTTGGAAGTTATACAGGATTTAATGCACAGTCTCTGCCTTGTTTGGTCTTTTGAACTGTTGAGGGACACAAATAAATCCAACAAGGGTGATGGATACACTCCTGGCGACTTATCGCGCATGTGCAATCAGTAATTACCTCCCTTGGACATTTTGTCGTCTGCTCGCTTCGTCCATGTACGTGCTTGCATTTGAACCTTTATTTATAATTTTTTTTTTTGCACAAAAATTATCTTTGCATGGTTGGTTGAAGAATACATTCGAATCCTGCATTGAAAGCCTTTGTTTCTCATCCATACACCGTTGAAATAACGGCCTGGCCATGGTGCTCACTGTTGTTTCTGTTGTAGTGGAGGTGTCTGATTTTTGTGTGTGTTTTGAGACAGGCCGTACGCCACATAGACAAAATGTTAGAAAAGTAAATATTTGGAAGATTTGCTTGTAAAAAAAAGGCAGGAGGATGGACTGGGAAGGGAGAAAAAAAAGCAAGAGAGATGACAGAAAGGTAAGGAAAGACAGTAAGAATGAGATAGAAAAGTGGAAATTTCTAGTACAGAATTTCCAGAAGATAGGGATGCCATTTATACTGAAAGAGCGCCTGGCACCCTCACAGGGATTTACAAGGAAATGATGTGACAAAAGAAAATAATCCACTCAGGCAAGCTAAATACATAGAACCACATAAATAATTTTATTCTTTTATATCGAGGATAATGGAATAAGCACTCATGTGCTTTTTTACATCCAGTCCCTGTGTGCATGCGGTTTTGTAAATTTTGTCATCTGTTCCCACCAGCACACAATGGCCTCTCTTACGAAAAACGGAACAGGATTTAACGTGTGCGCAAGATGTTCTGCATGCGTTTGCACACGGGGCCTCTATTTATAGTCTCATCCAAAGGACTAGAGAGATATATTCATTTTTTTATTTTATTCTTTTATATCGAGGATAATGGAATAAGCACTTCTGTGCTTTTTTTACATCAGTCCCCGTGTGTATGCAGTTTTGTAAATTCTGTCATCTGTTCCAACCGGCACACAATGGCCTACTCTTACAAAAAGCGGAACAGGATTCAAGGAGTGCGTAAGATGTTCTGTGTGCGGTCGCACACAGGCCCTCGGTTTATAGTCTCATCCGAAGGACTTTTGGGGAGAGTGGAGTCTGCATGGATGTTAACTCCAGGGGAAAATATCCCCTTGAACAGGAATTGAACCCAGGTCGTCAGATTGCGAGCGCTATGTTCTAACCACTAGGCTATCCCGTCCCCCACAGGGGAGGGAGAGAGAGAGAGAGAGAGAGAGAGAGAGAGTACAAGAGCTTGCACATGAGGAGAGAGAGAGCGAAGAGAGAGAGAGAGAGAGAGTACAAGAGCTTGCACATGAGGAAGAGAGAGTGAGGGGAGAGAGAGAGAGAGAGAGAGGAGAGAGAGAGAGAGAGACTACAAGAGAGTGCACATGAGGAGAGAGTGAGATAGAGAGAGAGAAAGTACAAGAGAATAACAGACTACAGGCACGCACACGTGAGAAGAGTCATAGACAGACAGACACCATAAAAAGACCGATTTCTTTTGTCAACATTTCCACTTTAATGTCCAAAGTTGGCTGTCATTGCATGTCGTAACAGAACATAGCATTGTACAATAGGCAGCCACACACTCTCACGCAACACACACATCAGCCTCATCAGAATCATTGACGTAAGGATCACCTACAACAACTCACTACCACCTATATACACACTGCTCTCAAACACTGTAATACCAACAACTATTTTCTCAATGTATGTACAATACTGTTCAAATCTCACTAAGAATATCAAGCGAAAATGCATTCATCCACTCTTTAAAAAGAAAACACCAAAAAAAACCCCAAGAAACAAAAAAATTCCCACTTGTTTCCTTCAGACGAGATTTCTTCATCATAAATAATAAATAAACTCCAATTATTTTGTACACATACATGACAACGAGAGTGGAGAAACATTACAGCGAAACATAAGGCTTGTGTATGGTCACGTTACAAAAAGCGTTGCATTTCAAGTCCCACATCATTTCTTTATGCAAGGTCCAGACAAAAGACATCAGATGGCAAAGAACCGTTTACAAAATGTTCCGAGGTTATGAATATCATAATAACAGTATTCCGCTGTATACAAGCAGCATTTTTGTATGCCTCGAGCATGGTAGACCCCTCCCCCCCCACAAACAAAAAACCCCCAGGAGGGATGGGGAGTTAGGGTGTAGGTAGTGGAAAGAGATGTTAAAACATTGTTGTAATATTTCCTGCTGTTTTGTTCCTCGGCTACAGCTTCAAAGTTCACCAATTGTGAGATTTTGCGTACGCGACAATTTGCCCACCGTTAATTAAGGTAGCCGCATGCTGACTTCGGGGAGCTCGTATATTCCATGAACAGTTCAGTACAGTTTTCATATTCAGAGATAAAGCAAGCACACCGGATAAACAAATTGCACGTATACTTCTTTGACACACTGATGTTTCTGTTACGTTTCACAGGCTTTCTTTCTGATGGTTTCAAGCATTTGTTACACCCTCCCTCCCTCCACCCCCCCCCCCCCCCCCCCCCTCCGAAAAAACAACAACCCAACAACAAAACCCACAGCTCACATACAGACAACATCCCCCCCCCCCCCAAAAAAAAACCCCAACCCCCCCCCCCCCCCCCGACAACAAACTCCTAAAAAACAACAACCACCCAACAAACCACCCTCATCCCCATACCCCCCCCCCAAAAAAAAACAACCAAAAACCAACCACCAACCCCACCCCAGAAACAAGAAAACGAATGATTCAAACTGACTGACACACCAAACCAAACCAAACTAAAAGTCCCCCTCACCTTGACTTAAGTGGACAATATTTTTGTTGTTGTTGTCGTTGCCCCCAAAAATAATGTACAATAGTTATAGCTGCTTCTCTTAGATCTGTTCCTTGAAAAAAAAAGAACAGTGTTCTTGCAGTCCTGCATCTCACTCACACCTCCCCGTTTCTCTCTCTCTCTCTCACACACATATTCTGAATCTGAATCTGAATCACACACACACATACACTGTGCAGAACAACACACCTTATTTACAGAATTTCTCTACACCAACACGTTTTATCGCTGCTGGCATACTGTGCTGCTGCAAACCAAAGGTAACCACAAGCAAAATCTCTGAACACGGGTGTCTGACCATTCTGGCACTGCAGCTGGAGTGTCGCTACTGAAGCCTTTGCTATAAATAAATAAACAATGAGAGCATGCTATAAAAACAACAACAAAAACAACAATTGAACCAAACAACAACAAAAAAGCCTCAGAAATGCACCAAAAAATAAGAGCGATATTTACAAAACAAATGCATGAGAGAGAGAGGGAGAGTGAGAGGGCACTGAAAAACAAACCAACCAACAACAAAAACTCATGATATTGCACATTCGTCCATTCTGCTTCTGACAACTTTTGTCAATCAATCCCTGATCGAAAAGGAAGCTGAACATCAGTGATAAGCCATTTTGCACAAAAGCACCAAATTGCACACACCTGCATTCTCAATCACACCACAACATACTATAAATATAAACATCATAGCAATGCTATTCATGATTCTTGAGAACTTCAACCCCCGCCCCCCAAAACAACAACAACACCACCACACATATACACATCCTAGCACAAAAAGACTTGGCTCAATCAAGTTTTTCAAATGTTAAAAAAACAATTCATAGATAACATGTGTTCTTATTCTCTTTTTGTTTTAACTATGATGAAAATTTGTGCATTATAAAAAAAAAAGCAAAAAACCCCCAACTATCTACCTAATTCACAAAGGAACAAAACACCTTAGGTACTTCATCCTTAAGTGTAACTTAAACTTATGAACTTAATTTCCAAAATGAACAAGTCATGTACCTCATTCACATGCATTTTTGTAATAATGATAACATTTTCCCCTTCATATACCTCATTCATACGCATTTTTGTAATCATAACATCCCCCCCCCCCCCCCCCCCCCTAAACAATCACTCTCTTTAATTTACAGGTAGAAAAAACAGCTTATATACTTCAATCTTCAGTGTTTTAACTTTAACTGACATACTTCATTTTCATGAGCAACATAAGCAAGTCGTACACTTCATGTCCAAGTGTGATTTAGATAATTTGTGCACTTCACTTTTAAGTGTAGCTCAGACTACTTGTGTACTTCATTTCCAAGTGTACCTTAACTTGTGTACTTCACTTCCAAATAAGTATTCCACAGACAATCTTCATACTGCAGGACTGCAACACTTCAGTTCACTGGTTCATAATCAAATTGACTGCGAGGCCCTGTCAGGGGTAAAGGCTGATTCTTATGCTACTAATTCAGCTTACATTACCTATGATGTCTGCCTCCCCCATCCCTCTAAAAAATGGTTATTGTAACATACTCTTTCTTCAGCCAAGATGGTCAATATAAAATCCCCCCCCACCCAAAAAAAAAAAAAAAAAGCTGAGATTATTACTACAAAATCTTTTTAAACAACGATTCAGTGGCTGAAAAAAAAATGTTTAGAAAAAGAAAGACAGCTGCCACAACAATTACACAGAAATCAAACTGACAATCACTGAATATTATGTGATTTCCTATTAAATTCTGATGAGGAACCCCCCCACCCAAAAAACCCCCGACAAACCCACCCCAAAAAACAAACAAAAACCCCCCAAACAAACAAAAACAAAAGAAAAAAACCCAGACAGCTCTAGCATCTTCCAAGCATAAGTCAGAGTCTAACAGACAAGATCTGAATGTAAAGATGATGAAGGAGATGGAAGGTGCAACATGGTAAGAAAATTTGAGGACTGACGCACTCATGAAATAACCTTTCCTCTCTCGTCAAACGCACTTTTCATTTCAGATGCAAGGAACAGGATCATAAACTATAAAAAAATTAACAATGAAATTGTAGTGACGCTTTTTTTTGGAAATCAGCTTTCTTAAAGTAAAACCAAAACATTCATGATATATAAATAAAAATGTCAGCAACGATGAGTTTCAATGTACTGGTCCTGCATAAAATTCTATGGCTTCACTTGGAATGAAAGATGTCACTCAGGCTCATCATGAACCTCTGAAATATTCTGCAGGTAGCACTCTAGTTTTACTTGCAAACAGAAGCGTGCTTCATTCTACAATGGCTTACCAAAAAAAATCACACATTTTACACATGATTAAGGACTCACGTTTACTTCAGCTGGTTTTGATATTGTAAAGCAAACAAAGCTCTATTTCATTTTTTAAGACTTGTTTTTTTTTTTTTTTTTTTTACTTTATGGGAGTGTAGTGAGAGGTATTTTACATGAAAGCCAAACACTTGGTCCTTCATATGCACGGTTTGTTAATATTAACTGTTCATTCATTAATTTTTAGTTCTATGACATGTACACCAACGCAAAATATGAAAAACAAAACAAAAACATGCAAACAAATAAAAAACAAAACAAAAATTCAAAATGAGATTTTTCTCTCTCTTCGCACCCAAAAGAAGTGAATTCTCTTCAGCGAACAATTTTACAAGTTAACAAATGTCAAGATCATACGCAACACATGATATAACTAAACTGACTAGAATATTCTGTTCAGCAATGAATCATTTTAATCAGCTGACAGATATAAAAAAAGAAATAGAGAAAAATCCCGATCAAAATTACATACATATAAGAAAACTAGCTACCTGAGCTACCGTTCATGCAGAGTATATTGTATGATCTTTCCACAGCATCTTCCTATGTTCTGATGGTGTTCAGTGTGTTAACCAGATAGCACGATTACACACGTTTAGTTATTGATAAGCTCCGGCCCACAGAAAAGCATGTGAAAACTAACAGACACAACAAACAAAAGCAACTGAAAACAACAAGGATAACAGGACAAAAATCACACGGATAACATTAGAAAATGGTTATGTTTATACATATAATTCTTCCTGATAATAATACCAAACAAAAAAAAAGAAAATGTAAGAAGCCTACTACATTGTGCTTGTACAAGTTTTTAGGGAGTCTAATTTAACTTTTTCTTCCCTTGGTTTAGTGTCTATTCCCTACCGGGTGATTTAGACAAACATACTTTTAAAACTACTGACAAAAGGAGGCGGGAATACTTGTTAAAAGTCTGACTGAGTCACTGCAGTTAGAGAGTTCAAGAGAAAATAAAAAATAGAGAGGATTGGGGGGTGAAGGACAAGCCTGCTGTATTTCTGCTATTATTACCATCTGTTGTCATATTTCAGAAATGGTTAACCAGGATGGATGGATGGATGGTGGTGGTGGTAAGGATGGGGGAGGGGGAGGTCTGGAGGTTTCTGGCATTATTGACAATGATTATTCTTGATAGTCCTCTTCTTCTTTAAAAAAAAGAAAAGAGAGAAATGATAACTTCTCTGTATATGAGAATGTTTGTTCTTCATCGTGCTCCCCACTGAACTGTTCATCAGGCAAACATGCTCTGGCAAGGTATGGCTTTACTGGTACATTTATCTTGCTAAAAACAACAACAACAAACCAACCAAAACAGAGAAGTTTTACGTTATACTGCTTGGCATTTGTTAATGATTTGGGGCTACAAAACTCATGGATAGATTCCAAACGTAAAGAAATTACAACCTTCTGGCAAGGAAAACATATAGACTAGAATGTTCATTTTTACTGTGTGCAAGGCTGAGTGTTTGCTTTTTATTTTTTTAAACCAAGAACAATTGGTTGATTCTTGTTTTTTTTTTTTTTTTAAACATGGACAATTCTATTGAAGGGCTACTGGTGTTATGGCACCATATTATATCTTTTAGTTAATATGCTAAAAAAGCCAAATAAGCTAAGTAATGTTAAAAGAGTTCAGTCTGTTTTAATTCATGGCAGATTAGTGAATGACTTATTATACATTAGTGAACAACTTATTATCCTTCAAACCTGACTTCTGAATACAATGGCTATTGAGGAGATATTAAAGAATTTGTAGTCGCATTGAGCTGAACTATAGTTGAAAGCAATCCACTGCATAACACACACAACACATACACAGAGAGCTTTTATACTGGTGGTTGCTGCTTCAAATTAACAATTAAAAAAAAAATTTCAAAATTTCACACATGTGCACAATCGTATTAAGAAAAATTTTAAATGACAGACAAAAAACAAAGACTTTGTACCCTACATTCCCTGCACTGGTAGCGACAAGCACAATTGTATGGCATCTTAGGATGGAACAGAATTCAATGATTGCTTCAGAGTTTACTCATCCACCCAAACCAGGCAAATCCTTTTGGCATACAAGGCTAATGATAACACTGATGATATTCCGTTTTGCATGATTTAGTCCCAGAACTGTGGTTTTACCGTGTATAAACAATACCATAGCAACACATGTAATTCCTGAAAGCTTTCATAATGGATACACTCTGTTTCTTGTAACTGAGGTAACTCCTGAAAGCTTTCATAAACGATACACAATATATACTATTGTAATGACCGAGAGCTTTCATAATGGATACATTTTACTACTGTGACATAGTACCTGAACTTCATAATGATACATTTATACTGTACTAGTTACACTGAAATTTTATACTATAATTATACGTTTAACAGAGTGACCTCAACCTTGTATATATATAAATAGGACCTGAAAAGTCCGCAGTTCCAAATACAAGATTACATTCAAATCAATGTCAGGGCTTTGACTTAAATGTACAACAGGTCTGCTAAACAGCTGACACCCCCCCCCCCCCCCCCCAATCAATTATAGAAATGGAAGAAAAAAGTTTATACCCCCCCCCCCCTCCCAAATTGTCTGCCCTCTGTGAGATGAAACATATGATGTATATTTTAACGCCCCCCCAAAAAACAAAACAAAAACACAACAAACAATAAAGCCCAAAACAACCTCATCCAAGACAAAACATTTTTTAAAAAATGTAATAAGATTTCTGTATTTAGTATTCTGTACTTCTGTTCTCTTCCTCTTTTGACAGGATTTTAGAGTATAAGCTAAAGATTATCCATGATTCTGCTCAAGCCAAACATTTTTTTAAAATCCGACAACTTAAATGTTTCACAAGGTATCAGCTTTACAGACTGACACACCGCTGAAATGTAATGATCCATGAAGTCATTAGAAATCACTGTCCGAATACGTTCCATTATCCACCCTAAAATTCAGCTTTCCTTAACTAAAGTAATTTTAATCGCTCCCTAACAGTTATCTTATTGTTTTAACAACAAATATTTTGTAAACAATTTTGTTGTTAAGAAAAGTTGGTGATTATGGACACACACATCCCCCAACCTCCCCCGCTAGGAAAAAACTCCAAAACCCCTTCAATCAGGGAAAAAAACATAACCTGCACTGATTTCCAGATCTTGCTAATTCTTACCTAGTATCAGGTTCACTTTTGGGTGAAAATTCTAAACCTTCATCTGCGCAAGTTGATACAACTTCCTAACGAGACTGAAAACTTGACGATTGTTGGTTCAACCATTCTTTATTTACTTCTGTATCTCTTTAATTTGTTTTGCAGAGTAAAAGAGCCTTCTTGCAGCTCTCTTTAGACTGATAAATATTTCACACACTTCATCTGACAATTACAAACAAATTGTGCAGGTCTGCAGAAAAAGCTCTTTTGCCGTCTAAAAGGTTAACTTTACGGCAATAGTAAGTAATGTGATAAACAAGCCACACACATACATAAAATAAACCTCAATACCCCCAAATCTAAAGCAGAATGAGGGAATTGAAATAGGGACTAGGTGGAGAAAGACTGATTCAGTTCAGTTAACTAGGTAAGGTAAGCTCATTTCATCTTAGGACTCAAAAACGCAAAGTACGCAATGCCCACTAATATAGTGAAATTTTGTTGTTGCAAAAAACAAAAAAGCAATTTCTAATAACATACAGAGTTTCACTTCACTGAACCTCAAAACTCAGAAGAAAAAAACAACAAACCCAAACAAACCACCCAAGCAATTCCTACTTAAAGCATGGTTCTCCTTTCAACAACAATAATTGAAATCAACATACTGAAAGATTTCAAGTATCCTGATCGCATCCACCCAACACGGAATACGGCGTTTGCATGTGCGTGCAAACCAGAACAGACACACCACACACGCATGCTCACTTCATTCACAAACATGCAGTCCCTCCAGCTCTAAATTGGTCTGCACACAAAAAACTAAAACAACCCCAAAAACACGCACCAAAAAAAAAAGTCCCAACCACAAACAGAAAAGCAGTCACGTCTTGGACTAACATTCCCCAGGTTCATGTCATTGACAGACAGAACGCATTCACACGATTCCCTTGTGGCACGCTTTGCACAACACAACGGCAACCAGCACAATCACACCGACGACCTCCACTTGCAGAGAGCACCAGGGTAGAACAATCAAGGTGGTGGGGCGAAACAACGTTCAGCAGGTAGACGGTCATCCTCAGTCTTCTTCCAGCAAGGCCAGAGTCTGTCAGACAAGGAGGGCAGGAGGGAGGGAGGTGTTGCTGATCTTCATGCAGGAACCACACGACGTACAGAGGCATGCGACAACACAGACATGTATGTATGTGTACATGTCCTACTAGTAGAATGAAGGCCATAAAAACAGCGAGTTGAGTGTTCAAAGAGAGACAGGCACTTTTCTCTTTGCCTGCCTGCCTGCGACATTGTGTGACTTGTGCGTCAGGCCAGCTTTCTCTCCGGCAACTTGGTGATGTTCTTCACGGCAACAATGGTTGGCTCCAGTGTGACAGGGTCATCGGTTTTTTTGTGTGTTTTGTTCTGTTCTAGTCCCAGGCAGTGCTCATCTTCAGTTGGTTCATTTTACACTTGGCTCTTTCCCAGGTAACGTAAATCTTTGTTTGGTTCATTTCATAATTGGCTCTTTCCCAGGAAATATTTAATCTTCGTTTGGTTTATTTTCTAATTGGCTCTTTCCCAGGCAGTGCTAATCTTCAGTTGGTTCTTTCATATTTGGCTCTTTCCCAGGCAATATTTTACCTTCATTTGGTTTATTTTCTAATTGGCTCTTTCCCAGGCAGTACTAATCTTCAGTTGGTTCATTTCATAATTGGCTCTTTCCCAGGCAATATTTTATCTTCATTTGGTTTATTTTCTAACTGGCTCTTTCCCAGACAATATTCATTTCGTTTATTTTATAATAACTTTTTTCTTCATGCCAATGCACCATCATCTTTAATTCACAGAATAATTTTAATCTTTTTAGACAAAACATTTTTCTCTACCTTTTTTTTAAAACCACCATAGTAACAAGTTTAAACTATTCATGTACAATGAAATATACCCAAAAATCTACTCACATCACAAGTCCACAAAAGATTTATGGATAAATTAATTTTTCTTGCGAACGCAACAAATGTACATCTTGAAGAGAATTTTGCTGTCATGCACTGTGTACTTCTAACAGTGAAGCCATTGTGTGTCCACATGCCCTGAAGATTCTTACTGTGTGGTTTTCATGTGCTGGAGCAAATCTGTTAGAACTTTCTGTAGGATTTTACATGATGCAGCTGGAGAGACAGTTCGCGTCGTGCACTGCAGGGAGTGAATCACAAGAAGCTCAGGGATCGATCCCCTTCCTCCACAACTTACAACAAGCACCTTCTCAATCTTCAGTTTACTGCCATTTTTTTTTTTGCATTTAAAATCAGGCTTTGCTTTGTGGGTTGGGTTATTTGCTTGTTTTTGTTTTACTTTGGTGTGTGTGTGTGTGTGTGTATTTTACTTCCTATATTGTTCAAACGAAACTATAATCTCATGACTATTGTGGTCTTAATTCATTTTTATTTGTTTTGCTCTGTGTGTGTGTGTGTATGTCTGTGCAAGGGTGCAAGCATGCATGTCTGTGCATGCATGCTGCGTGTATACATGTATGCATACACGTTTCTCCACCGAAGCATAGAAATCCTTAGTCCTGAACAATCCGATCACAGTGTCACTGCTAACACAGAACACACACACACGCGCGCGCGCACACACTAACACGTGCTACTCTTGAACCCAGACAGATCCCCCGATTTGAGCTTGGGCCTCACCGGGCCAGTCATTCCGTTACGAGAAGATCCGTTAGATCCAGGCTGTGACCCCTCCAAGTTGTTGTTGCTGTTATCCGTGGTGATGTTCGTCATGTTGTTGGAGTTGGCGTGCTCTTTCAGTTCCGCCAGGGCCTGGAGAAGTTTGGTGTTGGCGGTGTCCAGGGTTCGAAGCCGCTGTTCCTGGATCTCGATGACTTTCTGTTTCTCGTGGACCACTTGCTGCATCTCTGCTTGCTCCTTACGTAACTCTTCCTCGATGCTGACCAGCCTGCCACACACACACACATACACCAATCAGTCATAGTGCTACTGAGTTCACACTTGGGTTCACATAGGTATTTATTTACATTGCGTACAAAACTGATGTTAAGAGCAACAACAAGTAAGTCCCTTATAATGTGCCACAAGAAGGAAGGATGGCAGGACAGTGTAGCATTCACCTGCATTAAAGTAAACTGAGGTTCTGGGTTCAATTCCTACCCCTGTCCTTTCTTCGCATAATGTCAAATCTTTCAGAGGAGACTCTAAACCAGTCAGACCCTTGTGCTTACAGGTTTGTGCACGTCAAAAGAAGCCACGACTGACTTTGACAATGAACACTCTATTTCCATCCGCTCCAGCAAACTAACTGTAGACCTACACATGCAGATGTGGGACTTAATAAACTGTACACATATACATGTGCAAATGTGAGACTGACAATAACCACTCACTATTCCCATCAGCTCCAACAAACTTAACTGTATACGCAAACAAACTGTACACACATGCAATTCTGTGACTGACAATGACAACTCACTATTCCAATCAGCTCAAAAAAACTAACTATACAAAAATGTGCAACTGTGCGGCTTTAGCAATGACCACTCACTATCCCCGAAGCTGGAATACAGCTATCTTAATGGTGGAGGAAAAAAAGCAGTGGCACACGCAAAATTCTCACATGTGCAAATGTACGACTGACCCAAACACTTATTCCATGGGCTCCAATAAACACGATGTATACACACAAATGTGTGACTGTGACAATGACCACTCACTATCCACAAAGATGGAAATGCAGATGCCTTAATGGTGGGGAAAAAAACCAACCCTAGTCACATACACAGAATTCTCACGCGTGCAAAACGCATGACTGTGACCATGACCACTCACTCACTGTCTCAAACGCATGACTGTGACCACGACCACTCACTCACTGTCTCAAATGCATGACTGTGACCATGACCACTCACTCACTGTCTCAAACGCATGACTGTGACCACGACCACTCACTCACTGTCTCAAATGCATGACTGTGACCATGACCACTCACTCACTGTCTCAAACGCACGACTGTGACCATGACCACTCACTCACTATCTCAAACGCATGACCATGACCACTCACTCACTATCTCAAACGCATGACCACTCACTCACTATATGAAACGCATGACTGTGACCATGACCACTCACTCACTGTCTCAAACGCATGACCACGACCACTCACTCACTGTCTCAAACGCATGGCTGTGACAATGACCACTCACTCACTGTCTCAAACGCACGACTGTGACCATGACCACTCACTCACTGTCTCAAACGCACGACTGTAACCATGACCACTCACTCACTGTCTCAAACGCACGACTGTGACCATGACCACTCACTCACTGTCTCAAACGCATGACTGTGACCATGACCACTCACTCACTGTCTCAAACGCACGACTGTGACCATGACCACTCATTCACTATCTCAAACGCATGGCTGTGACCATGACCACTCACTCACTATCTCAAACGCACGACTGTGACCATGACCACTCACTCACTATCTCAAACGCATGGCTGTGACCATGACCACTCACTCACTATCTCAAACGCATGGCTGTGACCATGACCACTCACTCACTATCTCAAACGCATGGCTGTGACCATGACCACTCACTCACTGTCTCAAACGCACGACTGTGACCATGACCACTCACTCACTCACTCACTCACTGTCTCTAATCCACTCCAGGGCTCACCTTTCGATGATGGACTTCATCTGGCCGTCTTTCTCGGCCTGCTGCTGTCGGATGCGCTGCTCGCTCTCGGCCAGGCGTGACTGCCACTCCTCCATCAGCTGGTGGGTGTCCACCTCGTGCTCCATCAGCCTCATCTCCGCTGACTGCAGCCTCACCTGCGCCTCCATCAACTGCTGCCGCAGCACGTGCACCTCGCTTTCGTACTGCCCGCGCACACAGAGAGACAGGTAAAGTATGTTTGTGCCTGATGGAGGCTGTAGCCGAGGGGTTAAGATTGCTTGACTTTAATCCTATGGGTCCTTTGAAGTTGTGGGTTTGAATCTCGGCAGTGTTTGGTGAATTAAGGGTGGGGATTTTATTATCTCACAGGTCAACTTCAAGTGTGGACCTGCTAGTGCCTTCATTCCCTTTGTGTATACACACAAACAGAAGATCAAATAAGCACATTAAAGATCCCATAATTCCTGTCAGAGTTTAGTGGCTTACGGAAACATGAACATACCCAGCATACATCCCCGAAGTCGGAATGCGGCTACCTTCGTGGTGGGAAAAAACAGTTGCGTATGCGAAATCTCACCATGGTGAACATCAGAGTTCTAGCCAAGGAGCCCTGACCTCCCCAATCCCCTCCCCCCCCCTCCACATATGTTATGCCCCCCTTTTATTTTTAAAAGGCATATGGGTGGGTGCTTGTGCGCATATGCACACACAAAATTATATGTGCATGTACTCACTCACTCACACATCCTCTAGTAATTTTCACTGTCTCAGGTACTTATCACTTTAATAGAAACTTTTTGATATTGGTAGAGTGTAGTTCAGAGCTGCTATCATAGTACTAAGGCTATGTGCTTACGATCTACATTCAAGAAGAAATATCTTTAAAGTGTTTATACCGATTTTTGTTTGTGGGTGTCCCCTTCAGGTCAAAAGTAACACAGTGATGGGTGAACACATGATTTTAGAAATCCTGAGTTATCCAGGTGAGCTTTTCACAGTAATTTTCAGCCCTGTAGACCCTCCACATGACATTGGTATCCCTCCTTTCACTTTCTCCCTTGACACTTCAAATTTTTAAATGATATCCTCTTTTCATTCTCCCTCATATTTCCATAAAACATCCCTTCTTTCACTTCCTCCTCCATATTTCCATTAAAAACATATCCCTTCTTTCACTTCCTCCCTCCAATATTTCCATTTAAAAAAAATATCCCTTCTTTCACTTCCTCCCTACGACATTTCCAATTTTAAAAAAATGATATCCCTTCTTTCACTTCCTCCCTGCAACATTTCCATTAAAAAAAAAAAAATGATATCCCTTTTTTCACTTTCTCCTTATGATATTTCCACTTTTTAAAAATGATATCCCTTCTTTCACTTCCTCCCTCCAACATTTCCATTTAAAAAAAATGATATCCCTTCTTTCACTTCCTCTTTCCAACATTTCCCAAATGTCCCTCCTTTCACTTCCTCCAACAATGCCATTATCCAAATGGTGTCCCTCCTTTTCACTTCCTCTACAACAATGCCATTATCCAAATGGTGTCCCTCCTTTTCACTTCCTCTACAACAATGCCATTATCCAAATGGTGTCCCTCCTTTTCATTTCCTCTACAACAATGCCATTATCCAAATGGTGTACCTCCTTTTCACTTCCTCCAACAATGCCATTATCCAAATGGTGTCCCTCCTTTCACTTCCTCCAACAATGCCATTATCCAAATGATGTCCCCATTTTCACTTCCTCCAACAATGCCATTATCCAAATGGTGTCTCTCCTTTTCACTTCCTCCAACAATGCCATTATCCAAATGGTGTCCCTCCTTTTCACTTTCCTCCCTCCAACAATTCCATTTTCCAAAGGGTATACAACACATGGGACCAAAGACTTGTAAATGAATAATTAATGAACAGTTAACTGAATCATAAGATCAGCTTCAAATCCTTCCAACCACAGTGGGTTGGAACACAATGGAACACACTGAGCCATAAAACATTTGTTTCAAAGAGGCATGTGTCTACACAAAATATCTTTCTTCAAAACTCTTCAGTTGTTTAAAAAAAAAAGTGATTGGGTTTTCAACACTGCAAAATACAGTGATGATAAGAAAACTTTCCTACAGTTTTAAAGTTGGTATCACCTACTTTATCAACAGCAAGATATATATTTTTCTTCAGAAAGACTGAAGCAAGAAGTGAAAACAAAACCACTGAGATGTTTTTGACTGAATATATATATGTCTTGCTGCTTAGCAATAAAGTTTTACAAAACACACTGAAATCAGTTATTTGGTCACATAAATATGTATGCAAGATAAGCCAAGGATGTTATATAAATAACACAGACTGAAAATCCTTGACGCGACTACATAAAGTCACACACATCACACTTAAAATTCTGATCATAAAATAATATGTAACTTCTGATCACAAAATATGAAGTCATACTTTTACACTGCCCCAAAAAACAAAAACGTCAGTTATGTAACAACGAAACAAAAAAAAGTCTGCCTACCTCCTGCTTGGTTCTCTCCTGCTCCTGCAGTTTTCGCTGCACGGAACTGATGCCCATGTGCACAGCACTCTGCGGGGACAGACGTCTGCTGTTCAGCGACCCCTGGCTCTGAGAACTGTGCAGACTGGAAAAGCTATCCTCGCGGGAGAACACGCGCGACGAACCGCTACTCCCAGAATTGGTGTGCACGGGAGTGCTGGTCTTGGCGATGACAGAATCGGTGGCTGTGCGCCGCAGCTGTTCCGAATGCTGCCGCTGCAGACAGCCAAAGTCCATGCTGTGCGACAGGTGGCAGGGTCGCAGCCCCAAGTTCCGCTGCTGCTGCTGCTGCTGCTGCTGCTCGCTGGTGGAGGAATCACAGTAAGAGTTGGTGCGTTCCGGGCGAGGGGGGATCACCGGCGGCGTACCCCCGTCCCTCTCCTCCCCCGCCTTGCTCAACAGTCTGTCAGGGCGCGGAGGAATTTCCGGCGGCAGGCCGTAAGAGTTTGAGCGTTGTGTGCGTGGGCTGTTCTCCGCCCGCATGGTGGTCCCTCGCGACGATCCTAAGGAGAAGTGAACGCCGTCGGCCGGCGGAGGTTGTTTCCCCTGTTGGGCGGCGAAGAAGGACCGTTCGTTGAGCGACTCGTTGCTGCCGCTGGAGCTGGAGAGCTGAGAGAGCTTCCTGAGCGGGTCGATGGAGGGGACGGACTGGGCGCGCTTGGTCTTGACCGGACTGCCCGCCTGCAGACTCTTGGCGTCTTCCCCGCTGGACAGGGAGCTGCAGCTGTCCTCTGTGGCCCGCTCCGCTTTGCGAGACACAGTCTGGGGGTGATGGGGGTGGTGGGGGTACTGCTGACGATGGAGTTGAGGGTGGTGGCGGTGATGCTGCGAGAGCTGCTGGTGGCGGTACAGAGGGTTGGAGAAGGACAGGGGCTGCATGGGGTAGTGGATGACCGGGGACCGCGTCACCTCCCTGCCCGCCTCCCCCTGCTGCTCCACGGGGCTGTTGCTCTGGCTGTAGCCGAAGGACTGGTAGCCAGAGGAGGCCACCGTGGACAGCTGGCTGATGGACATCTGGGAGCCGCTGGTGGCCGGACACTCCGTCTCCAGCGAGGAGTTGTTGTGCCCCTCCTCGTCCATGAAGGGAATCAGGTCGATGTAGTCCCCGTTGTTGACGTTGTTGTTGCTGCTGCTGCTGCTGTCCGCCGCACTCACCATCTGGCTCCACGTCTCGTTGACGCTCTCCTGCGTGAACGACCGCTGCAACCCCGCCGACACGTCAGCAACTTCACCGCGACCGCTGCCTGCCCGTACGACGTCGTCATGGACGCCGAGGAGTAAAGGGCAGAGAACTCGTCCAGCTCCTGAGCCTTCGGAGCCGACTGGAGGAAACTGGGCGGAGCAGACTCCGTCTCGCGCGTCTCGTTCCTGAGGGCGCGGGCCGCGAATGCCTGGAGGTCTTCCTCAGACTCCCCGCACTGACGCAGCATGTCGCGCAGCGCCTCTGTCGGGGAAGTGTCGAGAAAGGGGGCGCTGCGCGTGACGTGCAGCGGGGTGTGGTGGGAGGAGGTGTGGGAGGAGGAGGAGGAGGGTGTGGGGGTGTTGGGCATGTTGTCGTAGAAGATCTGGCTCTGGCGGCTGGGTTGTGTCTGGCCCACAGTGGGGTCGTCCAGGGCCTGGGTGAGGGCCGTCAGCAGGGTCTGCACGCTGCTCAGCTTCTCCTGGGTGCCCTGCACATATGCCCGTGTTCATAATTATGTACATTTATCCCCGAAGTCGGAATGTGGCTACCTTCATGGTGGGCTAAAAAAAACCCTGGCAATATATGCAAAATCTCACAGTTTGTGAACTTCTGAGCTCTGGCCAAGGATCACAAAAAAAAGTATATTTCTGCATGCATGCAGATACGCAAAATAGACATGTGCATAATAAGTATCATTTACATAAACATGCATGAGTATACATATATACGTACACACACACACAAACACATATGCAACCCCACACACACACATTTATGCACATGTGCATACAAGTGCAGATATGCTCACTCACACACACACATGACTTTTATGGAAATAAAATATTCTGATTCTGAGTGACACTTGCACACAATCACATCGAAACACACACATACACTCACACTCATACACACTCACATGCACACAACTCTCTCTCTCAAACACACACCAACAACTCTCTCTCTATCTCTCTCACACACACACACACACACTCTCACATGCACACACACACAACTCTCTCTCTCAAACACATACTCACAACGCTCTCTCTCCATCTCACACACAAACACTCACAACTCTCTCTCTCTTTATCTCACACACACACTCACAACTCTCTCTCTCTTTATCTCACACACACACTCACAACTCTCTCTCACAACTCTCTCTATCTCACACACACACACACTTACAACTCTCTCTCTCTCTCTCACACACACACACTCACAACTCTCTCTCCATCTCACACACACACTTACAACTCTCTCTCTC
Source organism: Rapana venosa (assembly GCA_028751875.1). NCBI lineage: Eukaryota > Metazoa > Mollusca > Gastropoda > Neogastropoda > Muricidae > Rapana > Rapana venosa. The sequence continues at coordinate 22,881,760 of CM054167.1, read as the reverse complement.
CATCTCACACATACACACTCACAACTCTCTCTCTCTCAAACACATACAACTATCTCTATCTATCTCACACACACACACATGCATACATACACACACACCAAGAGTCCCTATCGCAGAACTACTGATACTTCTGTAGGCACTGACCTCTGGAGACCTGTTGATGAAATCCTGGAGCACAGTGTGGAGCAGAGACAGCTCTCGTCCCAGATCCACATCACCATCATACTGCAGGAACTGATTGCCACTCTCCTCACTCTGTCAAATAACAGACGGACAAATAATAATAATAATAATAAATGGAACTTATATAGCGCTATATCTTGCAAAGACAAATCAAAGTGCATATCTATTTATTTATTTATTATTTTATATCGAGGATAATGGAATAAGCACTTATGTGCTTTTTTACATCCAGTCCCCGTGTGTATGTGGTTTTGTCAATTTTGTCATCTGTTCCCACCGGCACACAATGGCCTACTCTTTTGAAAAGCAGAGCAGGATTTAACGTGTGCGCAAGATATTCTGCATGCGTTCGCACACGGGGCCTCAGTTTGTGGTCTCATCCGAAGGACTTTAGATAGAGATAGATAGATATAGGAGTAAATCTGTGGTAACATCTTCCTCTTCTTTTCCCTCTGTCAAACAACAGACAGATGAATAAATAAATATAGGAATAAATCTGCCGAAACATCTTACTCTTCATTTCCCTCTGTCAAACAATGGACAGATAAACAAATATAGGAATAAATCTGCCGAAACATCTTCCTCTTCTTTTCGCTCTGTCAAATAATAGATAAACAGATATAGATATAGGAATAAATCTGTTGTAACATCTTCCTCTTCTTTTCGCTCTGTCAAATAAAAGATAAATAGATAGATATAGGAATAAATCTGGGGTAACATGCTCTGTCAAATAAAAGATAAATAGATAGATATAGGAATAAATCTGGGGTAACATCTTCCTCTTCTTTTCGCTCTGTCAAATAATAGATACATAGATCGATATAGGAATAAATCTGTGATAACATCTTCCTCTTCATTTCCCTCTGAAAAACAACAGACAGATAAATAAATATAGGAATAAATCTGCCGAAACATCTTCCTCTTCTTTTCCCTAGACTGTCAAACAGATAAATAAATAAATATAGGAATAAATCTGCCAAAACATCTTCCTCTTCTTTTCCCTCTGTCAAACAACGGACAGATAAATAAATGTAGGAATAATTCCATGGAAACATATTCCTCAAGGTTCTTTTCCCTCTTATCACAAAATGATGGAGGAATCAATGAAAACATCATCTTCTGTTCACTTTAACACATCTTACTTCTCTTTTTCCTCCATTCTTTGGGCAGTGACTGGGTCAATGTACATCTCTTGTATATCTCTATATCACCATCACAGCAACAACTAACGCTCTCCTCACTTATAACATAAACAATCTGTCAAAACGCAAACTCTGTCACATCACACGTAACAAGTGGAAAACAATCTACAGCACATCACTAGTACCATTCTACTGACAAGATCTCAATCATTCTCCTTTGTTCTGTATTTGTGTAATGGCAGAACACTTAAGTAAACAGCCTCATGACTTTCAAGCGAAAAACAAAGGGAGTGAGGGAGAGTGAGAGAGAGGTAGGGAGTGAAGGAAGAGAGAAGGAAAGACGGAGAAGAGAGAGGGGAAAGGAAGGAGAAAGAGAGGGAAGAAGGAGAGGAGAGAGAGAGGGGGAAAGGAGAGGGAGAGAGAGAGGGGAAAGGAGAGGAGAGAGAAGAAGGAGAAGGAGGGAGGGGGAAAGGAGAGAGAGGAAGGAGGGGGAGAGGGGGAAAGGAAGAGGAGAGAGGGAAGAGAGACAGACAGACAGAGAGAGAAAGAAGCCAGGAGAAATAAAGATCCTTACCGATATTTTACGCAGGAAAGTTTTCATGTTGGGGGCTTCTGTTTCTATGAAGCTGTTCATGAATATCATGAATTCCTCCTTGCCACCAAACCTGCAAACAAACAATAACAACAACATTCATCAAAACCTCTGAAGAACAGTGGAGAAAAAAAAGAAGTTTTCAAACCCAGCACATTTCTGACTGACAATCCATCACTAAATCAGGGTGTTTACAGTCCTACTGGTCACTGAAGCCCCAACAGGCACTCACCAAGTTGAAAATCAAAGCTATATAAAAAAAAAAATATATACACCCCCTTCTCTTCTCAATAAAAAAAGGACCCCCCCAAAAAAAACCTAACACACACAAACCCCCACACATTTTTGCTCATGACAGATAATAGTTGCTGTCTGACAAGCGTTTGATGAAAAAGAAATTTCAGATGGAAGGAACCAGACAAACTTTCATGACACCAACTGCTCTAATGAATACTGTGTAAGCGAAACGAACAACAATGCCTGTTTTCAGTGTTTCGTTACAACAAGAATTAAGACTGCTAAGATCTCACAAGACATCCATCGATCAATGGTAAAACCTTTCTTTCTGCCCTGCTAAACACCACAGAATGTGACAGGTCTACTGGTAGGAAGCAAGGCAGAAATACACTTTCTTCTGCCTCAGAGCTTTCTGCCATGAACGATTATCTCCCTTAGACTACTACATCCCAGGCAGGTTGATATTACCTAGCATAGCTTACCTTATTATCCAATAATAACAATAATAATGTATGGAATGTATATAGCGCTGAATCTTGTAAAGCAACAAATCAAAGCGCTCTACATACTATTTGGGAAGATTACCTTTGCCTTTAAAACTTGTTTTACATTACTACAACTGTTAATGGTAGCTTTTTGCTGAGGATGGTGGGAGAGCTGCTGTAGATGTTGGTTGCAATCCCCCCCCCAAAAAAACCCAAACAACCCCCCACCTTGTCTCTACTGTCTCCATCACCACTGTTGTCAGTAGGAGCTCCACGCAATGCTACCAGAGCTTGCCATCTCTCTCTGTCCTCAGCAATCCCCCCCCCCCCCCCCCTTCAAAAAAATCAAAAAATCTACCCACCCAACAACTAAAAAGCTCACCAACTTTAGTTTGGGTGAAATATTTCTTTTCAAAACCTAACACATTCTAAAATATGGATTAAAAAAACGTAGTTCATTCTTACATATACAATACCTGTAATAATAATCATTACAAATAATTCTCTCTAAATACATATCATTCGTGTATATACAACATATACAACCTGCAATATCACAGAAATGAGGAGGGAGACAGGGGACAGAACGTTTTTACACTGAAGATGGTTGGTTGATGATACATGCCCTAAACCATCGTCTAATATCAATGAGAGTGAACAGACGTAAAATCGAAGACAACAACAACAATGCCCTAAACCAGATAGCTCCACTGGGACTATAGTACAACCAAACCCAAAAAGGGGACAAAGCTGTAGCATAAGCTAGGCAGGCAACAGTCAAAAGTGACGATGACTGATGCGTGACTTACTGGGTGAAATTGGCCAACGTCTGGATGGTCTTGGCGATGAGCGTCAGGTTTCTTGCTGCCCGCTCTTCAGGGTATTCTGCACATGCCGTCAGGAGTTTAGCGCAAAATGACAACAACAAAAAAAGAAGAGTTTAGTGCAATCCTTTTTCATATAAACACTGTCTCAAAATTGTTTTGTAGAAGCTGTGATGCAAAATATTTTGATTTAAAAAAACAACACAAGAATTAATATAAAAAAAGTATTCACTGAAGTCTCTTCACAAAAAGATCAACAGAACAACCCCCCTCCAAAAAAAAACAAACAAAAAAAAACCCACACCCAAGAAAGCAAAATAAAACTTCACTATTAACCCCCCTCAAAAAACAAACAAACGCAAAACAACCTCCCACCCCCCACCCAAAGAAACAAGAGAACAAGGGGAGAAAAAGAGAGAGACAAAAAAAGAACAAACACCCCCCACTTTTTCTCACAAATTCCATCAACATGACACTAGCATCAGAAGAAAAAAAGAAAACAAAATTTGAATACACGCTACCTCACACTTTGAATTTAACAGTATCCACACAACAACAAAAAAGAAACAGGATGAAAGAATGGCATGAGAGGAAGAGTGGGAGAGGAAACAAAAACAGATAAACTGACTGAGAGAGAGAGAAAGAGAGAGAGAGACAAACAGAGAGAGAGAGAGAGAAAGAGAGAGAAAGAGAGAGAGAGAGACAGACAGACAGAGACATACACACACAGAGGACACAAGAGCAGTGATTACCAACCCTGTGTAAGGTTGAGAGAGAGAGAGAGAGAGAGAGAGAGAGAGAGAGAGAGAGAGAGAGAGAGAGACAAACAGAAAATCAAATAAAATTTTTATCGTGGAGCAGTGACCAACAAGAAAAGTGACCAACCCTGTGTGAGGTTAAGAGAGAGAGATAGAGACAAACAGAAACACACACACAAACCAAATAAAAAATTTCTATCGTGGAGCAGTGACCCACAGAAAAGTTAAGTACCAACCCTGCGTGAGGTTGAAGAGGCTGGGGGACAGGATGGCGGGGCAGAGGAAGCGCAGGAAGATGGAGGCGCTGATCAGGTTGTCGCTGAAGTCCTCCTTCCCCTTCTCCCGACAGTGCTCCCGGAAATTGGTGAACACCTCGCGCAGCTCACTGCACACACACACACAAATACAAATACAGTGCTTGCACACACACAAATACAGTGTATGCACACACACAGACAGTGCACACACAAATACAGTGCATGCACACACACACACAGTGCACACACACAAATACAGTACACACACACAAATACAGTACACACACACATACAGTGCACACACACACACACAAATACAGTGTATGCACACACACAGACAGTGCACACACAAATACAGTACACACACACACACAGTGCACACACACAAATACAGTACACACACACATACAGTGCACACACACACACAAATACAGTACACACACACATACAGTGCACACACACACACACAATTTTGTTTAAAATAAAAAGTACTAACTGAAGTCTCCCCCTTCCATTACCTTCCTAACAAACCAACCATCCCAGAGTCAAGTCAAGTCAAGTCAAGTCAAGTCAAAAACACTTTAATCATCCCATGACGGGCAATTACAATACCGACAAGCACATTGATATGTATCAAAAATCTCAAAGACATAAAAAGCTATATTTCATATTGGTTAAAACATTCCAAAATGACTTCAAATAAAATGTCATGAACACACACACATAAACACACACGCGCGCATGCACACACACACATCAATTGTGAACACAATGTTAAACCCATTGACTAGAAGACATACAAACTTTTTTTTTGTTGCACGCACATACGCAGCACGTACACACGCACGTACGTGCATGTGCGAACACACCCACACCATACACCAATATATGAATTCAACAACTAACAACTAACAGAGAACCAACAAGCCAACAAGTGGAGCAGTCTTCCTTCACAATAACACACACACACATACATACACACACAAATACAGTGCATGCACACACACACACACAACACAGAGACATACACACACACACATACACACACAGACAGCACACACACATACACACACAGACAGCACACACACACATACACACACAGACAGCACACACACATACACACAGACAGCACACACACAGCACATACACACACACACAGAAGACTCTCTACTGCACTGGTACATCCCTCACTTAAACAACTTATCCCCGAAGTCGGAAAGGGGCTACCTAAATGGTTTGAGGAGGGTAACGGTCGCATACGCAAACATCAGAGCTCTAGCCAAGGAACATTAAAAAACCCAAACCCCCCCCACCCCCCAAACCAACCAACCAAAACAAGGTTGTGGCACTCTTGTGGTGATAGGCTCTCCCTGGGGATAGTGTTGTTTATTTTATGCAGAAAAATTTGTTGCAAATGAAAGTGGTACTCAATAATAATAATGATGCTAAGGTTAACAATCATTATCTTCACAATAATATTAACAATAACAGCATTTGTTTTTTCTCGGCTACACCTCCGAGGGTTGCATATGCAGCCAACTCTGCCCACCATGAAGGTAGCCATATTCCGACTTCTGGGGTGTATGCTGGGTTTGTTCATGTTTCCGTAACCCACCGAACGCTGACATGAACTACAGGATCTTTAACATGCATACTTGATCTTCTACATAAAGAGAATAAAGGCACTAGCAGGGCTGCACTTGAAGTTGACCAGGAATCCCCACCCTTAATTCACCAGACGCTGCTGAGATTCGAACCACGATTTCATGGACCTACGCGACTGAAATCAAACGGTCTTAACCACTCGGCTATAGCATCCGTCCAACAATAAAATAATGATCACCATTATCAGAAAAACATACACACATACGCAATCCCCACCATCCCCCCTCCCAAAAAACAAACAAACCATCCTCTTCTCCAACAACAACAACAAACAAACAAACAAAACCAACCACCCCCAGAGAACTAGCCAGCCAACACGCAGAGCAGTCTTCCTTTCACTCTCTTTGATTTGTCTTTGGCAAGATATAGCGCTATACAAGTTCCATTTGCCCCGTGGGACTCCCGGGATATGCTTACAAAGCGAGCATTGCAAGAATAGGATCCCTGCCCTCCAACCAGGCATGTCGTAAGAGGCGACTAAGGTGGAACCCTTCCTCCAGGTTGGGGGTTGGGCACAGGGCTAACAACCCTGTCCCGTAAAAAAGAGCAGTTACAGAAACAGCAACAGAGAAAACTTATACTTTTGCCTGCGAAGGACCTCCCGGGTCCAGTGAGACTCGCATGAATGGACTAGGTTAGCTCAGGGATAGGCAGGGAGTGGAAGCGCTTTGTTGCTGCCCTACACACCACTGGGTGTAATGGTTGATGATGATGATGATGATGATGATGAGCTCAGGATAGGCAGGAGTGGAAGCGCTTTGTTGCTGCCCTACACACCACTGGGTGAAATGGTTGATGATGATGATGATGATGATGAGCTCAGGATAGGCAGGAGTGGAAGCGCTTTGTTGCTGCCCTACACACCACTGGGTGTAATGGTTGATGATGATGATGATGATGATGATGAGCTCAGGACAGGCAGGAGTGGAAGCGCTTTGTTGCTGCCCTACACACCACTGGGTGTAATGGTTGATGATGATGGTTAATGATGATGATGATGATGATGGAAGTTCCATTTATCATCATCATGACTACTTACTTGGGGAAGTAGCAGTAGGAGTTGATGATCTTGACCCAGGCCATGTTGGCGTACATGACCAGGTTGGACTGGTGGCACTCCAGCGTGGCGGGCGTGCTGACCTTGGTGGGGTCCACCTCGCAGTCGTCCTCGCTCTTCACCAGGCTCTTCACAAAGTCCCCCAGCGTGTCCCGCAGGTACTGCAACAGGTGAAAAAAAAAATGTCACCTTGACTGACTGCAATGCAACAGAAACCTTTTCTGTAACAGGTAAAAAAAAAGTCTCACCTTAACTGCTTGCAATGCAACAAGAAACTTTTTTCTGCAACAGGTTAAAAAAAAATCTCACCTTGACCGACTGCAATGCAACAGAAACTTTTTCTGTAACAGGTAAAAAAAAAAAAGTCTCACCATGACTGACTGCAATGCAATGAGAAACTTTTTACTGCAACAGGTAAAAAAAAAAAATCTCACCTTGACTGACTGTATGCAACAAGAATCTATTTTTGTTTCCTGACAAAACTGCAACAGGTGAAAAAAAAATCTCACCTTGACTGACTGCAATGCAACAAGAAGCTTTTTTAAAATTTTCCTGACAAAACTGCAACAGGTGAAAAAAACCCTCTCATCATGACTGACTGTAATGCAACAAGAAGCTCTTTTTTTCTTTTCTGACAAAACTGCAACAGGTGAAAAAAACAACTCACCATGACTGATTGCATGCAACAAGAAACTTTTTTTTTCCCCTGATAAAACTGCAACAGGTAAAAAAATCACACCGTGACGGTCTGCATGCAATAAGTGCTTCCCCCCCCCTAACAAAAGTGATCTGAAGAAGATCTTTCTCTCTCTCTTGTCTCTCTCTGTGTTCTTTTACTGGGTGGGATGTGTTTTGCCTGGTCTTTTATTTAATTTATTTTTTTAAATCGAGGATAATGGAATAAGCACCCATGTGCTTTTTTACATCCAGTCCCCGTGTGTATGCGGTTTTGTAAATTTTGTCATATGTTCCCACCGGCACACCATGGCCTACTCTTTCGAAAAGCGAAACAAGATGTAACGTGTGCGCAAGATGTTCTGCGTGCGTTCGCACACGGGGCCTCGGTTTATAGTCTCATCTTCTCCTGTGCTTGTCACTCTGCAGGAGGTGTCTGCTGGCCTAAGCCGACACACAAAAATGAGATAAAACCCAAACCAGCTCCTTAATTAAAAACCAGCCTTGTTGTTAGTAACCAGCTATGATATCTTCAGACGAAAAAAATGTCTGATTCTCTCAGGAAATTAAAAATCTTGTCTTGTGGAATATTGTGAAAAAAGGATACAGACAAGACACCTGGATTACATATGCATACACGTGTGTATTTAAAAAAAAATTCTTTATTCTTTTATTTTGAGGATAATGTGTGTGTGTGTGTGTGTGTTGTGTGTGTGTGTGTGTGTTGTGTGCGTGTGGTGTGTGTGTGCATAATCTGATACTAGCTTAGGGAAAAAAAGAGAACCAAAAAAGAACTCACCCTTTTCCCCACCAGCTTCATGTACGCCTCCATGGCTTTGGTGCAATGCTGTTTCCACGGAAAGTCAGGTGTTCGTTGTCTGTAGACACATAAAATAACAATAACACTCCACAGTCGGATGTGCTGGGCCTGACTTGTCAGGCGCTTATCGGCAACACATCGTATTTTCGCTCAAATGACAGACAACAGCTGTTGTCTTGAGCATTTGATGAAAAAGAAATAATAATACAAGTAACGATGAACATTTTTTGTTGGTGCAGGTCTTAGGCAATGAAATTAGAGTGAAGGGTTACCAGATTCTATCTACATGTATAGCAGAATAAGACTTTTCATTCCATCTTTTGTCTTTAACTGAAACAAGAAAATAAATTAAAAACTTTGGTGCACCTCACCCCATCTTTTTATTTTTCTCTTTCTAAAACAAGAAAATGAATTCAATACTTAGGCACATACATCTCGCTCACCCCATCTTTTTATTTTCCCTCTATCTGAAACAAGAAAATGAATTCAATTTTTATGTTAGTCCGTCGTTTTCGACGTTGACCTCCAAAACAGCAGAGGAGGCAGCTGCTGTTTCGGAAATTGGGCAGACATTTGATTATAGTGGAGATGCCTTGCCCACAGAACATCCCCACTCTCTCGGCAAAGTGTGCATAAGGACAGTCAGCGTTGGAGGTGTTCTCCAAAGGCCAACTAGCCCCCAGGGCTGCAGCACATAAGGAGTGTGCGAGTCAAGCCTCCTAGTCAGAGAGTCATAGTCGATCACTAAAGACTAAGCTGTAAAGTGGAATTCCATGAGTGGGAAAGAAAGCCACTGGTCATACAGCCTGTCCTCACTTTGCTGTTGCCCCCAGCGTCAATGGTTTCATCAAGAACTGTGATAAAGCCCAGGTGCTGACGCTAAACATGCACCTCGCCCCATCTCTATTCTTCATCACCTCGCCCCATCTCTATTCTTCATCACCTCGCCCCATCTCTATTCTTCCTCAGACCCTGACGCCCACTGACCCAGCCTGCCGATCTCGGACATGGCGATGTCGCAGAGGAAGGCCTTGGCCTTGCCCAGCTTGTGCATGGCGTGCACCAGGCTGGTGGCCAGCTCCTCCTTCTCCCTCACAGACATCTGGGGCTCCAGCAGCTCACACAGCGCGTGGTAGTCTGTCGTCAGGTACTGCACACACACACACACACACACACATCACACACATCACACACACACACACACACACACACACACACACACACACCGCCCGGCCCAAACAGCTTTTGTCAGTCACTGATGTCAGCGTCCAGCCCAAACAGCTTTTGTCAGTAACTGATGTCAGCTAAGTGTAAAAGTGTTTTTGTGACCTGTGCGGTTGTTGGGGTGTGAGGTGTTAGAGACCTCAGCTTCTCCATGGGCCAGCATATTGAGGGCGGTGCCCGTCTCCTCTCCCTCGCTGATTTACCTTCCCTGTCCCTAAAGAGGGCAGGTACCCATTTACAGCTGGGTGAACTGGGGGACAGTACTGAAGGTAAGGTGCATGAACGGTCACCCATCCACTTGGTAACCATGCTTAATGCTACTTAACCGTAGTTTGGGGAGGGTGAGTGTTCTGACCATTGAACTACCCTGTCCCCATTAAACATTGTTATGTTTTAAAATGTGATGTTGATATGTCTTCAGCCATGACAAGCTCTCTGGATAAACAGCCTGTACTCTCCTTTAAAGGAGAAACTATTCTCTGAAGTCAGAGTATGGCTGCCTATATGGCGAGGAACTTGAAAAGAGTCATAGACACAAACTTCTCATCCAGTGTGTACTTACAGTCTCACAGTGATTCCCAAGTGGGACGAGTAAGTGAGAGTGCATGTCCTGGGTGATGCCCTAAATCTGGGGAATGTGCAACAACAACAACAACAACAAGGTATTGCACACAACACAATGTTACTGCAGTATATGGTCAGGTACTGTGCACAACCATAACACAACAGTATTGTACAATCTGCTCTTACTTAAGACTCCCTTGGCATAGATACATGGTCATTTTGTTCTGCAAAAATACGAACATGACAACAATATTCAATACTCTCAAACATGTTCTATGTTTGCACCAGCAGAAAAAATTTTGAAAAATGTTTTCAGTGAGCAGCCAGTTTGAAAAGTGGGAGATGCTTCACCCTGTGCCATGTATATTTAACAATCTTGCACACAAAACTTGCTTCAAAGTATAGAAATACAGGTTGCCTGGCCTGTCTCATAAATTCTCTAATAAACAAAAGTTACAAGACGTAGTTTTACATCCAAAAAAGTTAACTGTAACCAGTCAAAGTGACTTCACCCTAGCACGTGACTATGTCCACAGTCAACAGTACATGAAAAGTTGCCCTACAGTGGCGACAACCAGTGTGAGGGTTAATAATGTGATGAAGCACTGCAGATCTTGGCAGAGTCCTAGTATAGTGTCATGGGCAAAATGTGCCAGATCACAGTCACACACACACAGATTACTAAACAAAACAAAAACCAACCAAAAATAGTGGTGGGGTGGGGCTTGTAACAAAACAAGCTGTCGCTTGATGCCTTGCCCCTGCTGCATGCACTGTTGTCTGCTTATGCCGTACGTGTATGGAATAAACAACGTTTAAACCAAATTCTATCACGATCGTCATCCTTGAAAGCATTCCTTACCTTGGTGAAGTCCTGGTACAACTCCATGGGCAAAATGTCCACAGTCTGGTGACGCACTTTCATTCGGATCAGAGGCTGCTCTCCCTTGGCGTCCTTCCCCGTTTTTCCCACCGTGCCAAAATTAGCCGTGAACCTGATGACAGAAGACAACAGAGTAACGACAGTCACATGAATACGCACGCTCTCTTGTAAACTGAATCAAACTGCATGAAAGTCAGAATTAAACAGCTATAAGCCTGAGAAAAAAGAGCATCCAGCGCATGTGTAAGATGAGTAGCAAATAGGTAAATGATCTTTGCAAGCAAAGATAATAGGAAAAAGAAGATGCAACCCCCCCCCCCCCCCCCCCCCCCACTTCCATCTAGAAACTTCCAAAATCTAATTTATGCAGCTAGCACTTCAGTTTCAAACTACAGGTCATAAACAAAATAAATCTATTTATACTTAATTTCTTCTTATGGAAGGGGTCATCCATATCATTCTTCATCCTACTTGCTAATAATATGTCAAACAAATTTCTTTGAGATTTTATTTAATGTTTTATTTATTAAATGCATTTGTTCTTTAAGCCATTTTAAAAACAATTTTTTCCTTTCAGAGTAACCACTGCATACCGTAATTTGATTTTTAAAATTGTTACTCTAACTACGCATCTGTATCTTTCCTAAATCATTAAGAAATGTTAAAAAAATTTCTTTTTTAAAATTCTGTCATTCAGAAATGTACAGCTTTCATCATGCAAAGGATGTCTTTTAGTAGTGCTGGCATAAACTATTTAGATAATAGATACATTAAACACACACTAAAGGAGAATTATCATAAGAAAAAGATGGAAAAAGAAACTAAGGATGGAGGGAGGTAGGAATGGAGAGAGAGAGAAGAGAGAGAGAGAGAGAGAGAGAGAGAGAGAGAGAGAGAGAGAGAGGGAGAGAGAAGAAATGGATGTAAAAGGTACTCACCATTTTTCAACATACTGCTTGGTTGATATTTCAGAGACAGTTAAGTTGACATAACCTGCACACACACACACACACACACAGAGCTTATTGTTACGACAGAGAGCTATTTCTACTATATCATCCATGTATGAAAAAAAGCTAATATAAAAAAAAATTAAAATTTTTTTTTTAAAGAAAACAACTAAAACCTACAAAAAATAGAGAGAAAAATACCTAACACATATTCTGGCAAGCAAACCCAAGGCATGCTCTTGAGGCAAATTGCACAAAGGAAAAAACCCTAACAAAACCCAAACATACCAACCAAACACAAACAAAATTATCCCCCCACACCCCTCCAAAACATATGAACAAGAAAGAACCCTAACCAATTAAACAAAACATAAGTAAAAAGAGAACCTTTCAATCACAGTCAAAAACCTACAGGAGAAAGAAGTGGCAGACGGTTTAGACCTGCCTACCTAACAAGTAAACTGTCAGGTTCTGGGTTCCATTCCCAGCCTTGCCCTTCCTTCCTAGTTTGAAGGGGGAGGGGGGGGGGAATCAGACAGCAACTATTGTCATCTGTCTGTCATATGAGAAAAATGTGTCGTGTCGCCGTTAAGCGCCTGACAAGTCAGGCCCAGCGCACCTGACTTTGGCACAGGAGAGAACTGTTACATTTAAAGTCTTTCTGGAAAAGAAGGCAGGAGAATGGACCAAGAAGGCAGAAAAGAAACAAGTAGGAGGTGACAGGAAGAAAAAGGCACAAGGCAGAAACAAAGAGAGTGATAGAAAAGAGGGAATTCCTAACACAAATTTCCAGAAGGTGGGGGGGATCTATTTACACTGACAGGCCCCGGCATCCTCATGTGGGGAGTAGTGTTCTATTGTAACAAACAAGAAAACAACAAAAACCCAAAACAAAGCCCTACAATCAAACTTCAGCTCATTAAAAAAAAAAACAAAAAAAAACCCTCAACCCTTTTTGTTCCACCTCTTATTCATAAGTATATTCTGTGTTTCTCTGTTCTCAACTGTTTGCACTCATCATTTGTCACAAATCGTATGTATCGTTCTCTTTCAAATACTTCCTTACCTTATATTTTTATCATATACCTCTTTTTAACCCCCCCCCCAAAAAAAACCCCCAACAACAAACAAACAAAAACCCAACCCCAAACAAAACCATTTATTTAGTGTATCTCTTAACAGAGCAAACCATTTAACTTTCGTTTTTGGTTGTTTTTTTGTTGCTTTGCTCCTTTTGTTTGTTGGTTGTGTGTGTGTGTGTGTGTGTGTGTGTGTTTTCGTTTCGTTTCATGGTTGGGGTTTTCCCCCAAAAAAAGAAAAGCATTTAAAAAAATTTTTTTTTGTTCTTTGTTCAAAGGGGTCCAGCATATCACAGCATAGGGCTGACCTTTGTTCTCCCTTTGTTGTTGAGGAGACTTTGTTTGGATGACCTAGCTCTACCTTTTCCCAGCTGCTGCCCAAGTGATTGAACAACAAAAGAACCCTTTCTATGTGCGAGGTCATTCCCCTCTGTCTGAACCCAGCTCACACAATCTTCCACCACTTTTGTCTTCCACTACTGGCAGCTTCCATCACTTTAGTCTTCCATCCCTCTGGCTACACTCCACCTTTTGCTTGAAGGTCATGTAGTATCTTCACTTGGACAAAATGTCTGCTGATTTTCACAGTATGAAAAAAATGCACTGTGTACTTGTTTTGGGGATTGAGGACATAGAGCAATACCAGGCAGACACGAGAGAAAGTTAGAAATGATCATCAAATAAGGATAGCATATGTTCCTACAGTGTTGACCATGTGCATGCATATTGCAGTTACAAAGCTCTCGCAGACGACAAAAGACTGAGGGGGTACAGTGTTTGCTGAAAAATAAACAAAAATTCAAAACCTACCAAGTTTGTGCAAAATCACATGAGCTATGAGTCAGAGGCTAGCGTTTCACAAACAGTTTTTCGGGGTTTGTTTTTTTAAATTCCTGTGGATGCCTTAGTACTTGCGGTATGAATGCCAGAGTGATATAGGAAAACAGAAAGGGGACGGGATAGCCTAGTGGTCAGAACATTGCGCTCGCAATCTGACAACCCGGGTTCGATTCCAGTTCAAGGGGATATTTTCCCCTGGAGTTAACATCAGTGCAGACTCCACTCTCCCCAAAAGTCCTTCGGATGAGACTATAAACCGAGGCTCCATGTGTGAACGCACGCAGAACATTTTGCCCACATGTTAAACCCTGTTCCGCTTTTCGTAAGAGTAGGCCATTGTGTTCCGGTGGGAACAGATGACAGAATTTACAAAACCGCATACACACGGGGACTGGATATAAAAAAGTACATAAGTGCTTATTCCATTATCCTCGATATAAAAGAATAAAATAAAAGAAATAAAACAGAAGGAAAAAGTGCCAAAATCTAACTCTGGAGTGTAGCCTCTCATCTTCCATCTGGAGGTCACAAGATACCACAGAGCTGTAGCAAGCATCCTCACTGCTGGCATTTCCATTTCCAATGCCATGCCCCCTGTTTGCATACTTCCTTTTCCCTAAGTGCACAGCTGATATCAAGGGACACATGCCTTGCATAACACAGGCAAGCACATAACCTAGGGGGGGGGGGGGACCTGTGAGAATGATGTAACTGTTGTGTAACCGTCTCTCACATGTGCACAAGGCTGGGTAAAGGGGGAATGGAACAGCCAGATGTAACACTGGTGTAATGTCGCCCGTAATCATGTAGGTTACCCGGTGAAAGGAGAACACTGATGTAATGTCTTCTATGATTATGCACGGGATAAAAGAATGTCACTCACACTCTCCACTCTTGTTCACTTGCTCACACACACACACACATATATATATATATATAATATATATAATATATATATATATATATACACTAATATACACATACATACACACATATACATACACACACACATCCCTCATCTGCTACTCATTCACTCACACAACTCCACACGAGGCCATCACACAGACATACTTACAGACTAAGACATTGCGATCTTTCTTCTTCTTTTTGTCGGCTTCTCTGTACATGTTCACAGTAATGGTCTTCACAGGGGGGATGTCCCTGAAATCGGCAAAGGCAAGTTGAAAATAGCTTGTGTTCTCCCCCCCTTAGAATGATAACACAGCAACAACATGCAACATACATACATGACTGGCCTCAGATTACGTATCCCCAAAGAATTTAAACATTATAATCATTAACTTTTAAGTCCAACCATTAAACATTTTCATTCAACTTTATTGAAATGATTGTGTGGTTAAAAGATGGCATACTCCAGTACTCCACAAACATTCAGTTTGGACTCCCAACAACCCCCCCCCCCCCTCCCCAAAAACAAACAACAAAACAAAACAAAAAACCCCAACCCAACCCGTCAAAGAATCACTATAACCATTTACCTGATGCACAAAATAAGTCACCTTTTTCAGTTTATGTACTAAAAAAACACCCTGAAACAAAATGCCCACCCAAAAAAACAACCATAAGCAACAAAACCAAACAAGCAAACACCAAAAAAAGCACAAAAAACAGCCCCCCCCCCCCCCCAACAAAAAAAAATCTTATACATTGTAAATATTCAAAGAAAACTAAAGTAAACCATCATGGTATGACTAACAAAAAAGCTCTCTAAAAGAAACCAAAAAAAAAAAATCAGCAGAAACAGAATATGTGTCGGTAGGTAGATAGGTTGGGTGTAAAGGTTATGACGCGTTGAGGGAAAAGAGGGACGCAACTACTTACTTGAATTCAAAGTGCTCTCCCCAGAAGAGCATCTCG